>CM055117.1:988559722-989274722 GCA_029206835.1 Rana muscosa | reverse complement strand
AGCGAACATCGAGCGCGTGCGTCAGCGTCTGTCACAATGTCCTGTTCATCGCGCAGGCGCAGTCTACAGCTAATTCACAGCTCTTCATGTTCGGCAATTTTCGGCGGCTACATTTGCTAGAGCGCTGCGCCTGCGCAGTCCAGGGCTAGCATAATCCGCCAGGGGGACACATCTCGGCAGAACACCGGCATTCACACCTCAGCATTTCAAATCGTGGGCAGATTTGCAGCGATTCTGCCGCGATTTTAAAGCTCCGAGGTATGAATGACAAATTGCAGAAAGCACATTTGAGATGCCATTCATTTGAATGGCACCTAAAATTGCGGCGCAGTTCTGGAGCGATAAATTGCGCAGCAATCGCGACATCCCGCACTGTGTGAAGCTTGTCGCCCCAAAAAAGTTCAGGAGCTTCTTTTGGGTGACATTCTACATGCGATGCGGGTTGCCGCGATTGCAGGGCAATTTATCGTGCTACAATCAGGGCAGAACCGCACTGCCATTTTAGGTGCCATTCAGATGAATGGCATCTCAATGTACATTCTGCGATTGGTCATTCACATCTCTGCGCTTTGAAATCGGGGCGGAATCACGGCAAATCGGCCCGCAATTCAAAACGCCAAGGTATGAAAGGAGCCTATAACTAAAAGAGAGAACTTTTATTTTTTTAAGGCCCCATTCGCAGCTCACGTAGCGAAAATGTACGCTCCCGCAATTTTATTTTTTTAGGAGGGGCGATTTACACGTTTCCAAGTGCCGCGCATAGGGCAGCCCATCCATTGGGCGCGTTCATCGCACAAAAGAAGCACCTGCATCCTTTCAGGCGACGAGCTTCAAGCTATTTTTTGTCACGCACATTTTTCTGCGATTTCCGCACATTTTTGTATCACGACAATTGCGGCAAAGTGGCAGTGCATTTGGGGTGCTGTTAAGAATAAATGGCACCCAAACGAGCGTCACACGTTTTTTCTAGGTATGTTTTGCACAGGGTGGAGAGGGATTAGAACACCTCTGACAGTTTTTATTGCCGTCTGTGTCCCAGTTAGGGAGATTCATCCTCTCTATTTGTCCTGTTTACAATTATCACTGAAAAAAACCCCCCCAAATTTTGGATTGTCCCCAAACCAGGAATAGAGGGGACATCTTCCAATGGGGACACTAGTTCTGGTGACAACTCTCCCCAATGGGGACACAGATAACAAGCTGACAGGGGTGATAACCCTCCCTTCTTCTATCCAACATGAAAACAAAGTTTTTCCTTTAGTTCTCCTCTCTGTCAGGTGTGCAGTCACAGGTTGAAGTGTCACACACAGGCCTGAGCGGAGTGTGTTGAGTTCATGGTGGTGTCACAGCCCGGAGAGTACAGCCATTCCCCCCTCACACTGCCCCCTATGTCTTACATACACATATATACATACACGGCGATAGAAGTAAGGAGCACACACCTACCAGTGACCACCGCCGCCCTCCGCTGTCTCCTCTCTCCACCTCTCGTGTCAGGAAGAGCCGGCGCTTCCGTACTGCCCAGCTGTGACACCGCTCCGTTGCTATGCCAACAGCCGTGAGTGACACGAGGAGGGAAGGCGGAGGAGCGGCGAGGGGCGGGGCCAGCGCGCTGTAAACAAAACTTTATTGACAACGTGATTCGGCAACTGAGGGGAACTTCCGGCTTGCCACACAAAACATGGCGGCGGCCAGGATGTACATTGTAGGCTTGTGTTTGGGTTCCGGGTTGGCCTTGGCGGATGTTTTATGGTTGGACTCGGTAGGTGTTGAGCAGGGGGAGGCTCGGTGTGTGTGTCTGCTGTGTAATTGATGCCATAGAAGTCAGTTATATGGATGGGAGAACTGTGTGGAGGTGATGTCATCATTGCATTTACTATAGGTGTGGGGAGGGGCAGTCTATGGCAGGAATTGGGACAGACTATAACAAAGCTGGTGGGGCTTTCAGTGGTCACAGTTCACCATTTGGGAAAAGTGCAAAATACACCCACATTGATGGAAGAACATAAGATGCATTTATTAATGAAGCTGAAGTTCGCTCCTTATTCGGACAGCTTCTTATTCAGGTTAGATCTTTATTCACAAAAGTGATTATTTACTAAACAATCATCTGCAATGTTTATAATAAAATCATGAACTTTAACGACAATTCAATCTCCCTAAATGCCATGTATTTAACCACTTCAACACCGGGCTTTTTGTACCACCTCAATACCGGGCCAATTCTAGCACTTCTCTCCTACATGTACAAATCATCATTCTTTTAATAGAAAATTACTCAGAACCCCCAAACATTATATATGTTTTTTTTAGCAGACACCCTAGGGAATAAAATGACGGTCATTGCAACTTTTTTTCTTGCACGATATTTGCGCAATAATTTTTCAAACGCCTTTTTAAAAAAAAAAAATGGTTTCATGAATTAAAAAATAACAAAACAGTAAAGTTAGCCCAATTTTTGGGGAAAATATGAAAGATGATGTTACGCCGAGTAAATAGATACCTAACATGTCATGCTTTAAAATTGTGCACACTCATGGAATGGCGCCAAACTTCGGTACTTAAAAATCTCCATAGGCGACGCTTGAATTTTTTTTACAGGTTACCAGGTTAGAATTACAGAGGAGGTCTAGTGCTAGAATTGTTGCACGCGCTCTAACGCATGCGGCGATACCTCAGATATGTGGTTTGAACGGCGATTACATATGTGGGTGACTTACGTGTGCATTCGCTTCTGATCGCGAGCTACCGGGGACAGGGATGTTTTAATTTTTTTTTTTTATTATTATTTATTTTACTTATTTATTTTTTTTTTTTTAAATTATTTGACTTTTTTTAACACTTTTTTTTTTTAACACTTTTTTATTCCTATTGCAAGGAATGTAAACATCCCTTGTAATAGGAATGTGTGTGACAGGTTCTCTTTTATTGAGAGATGTGGGGTCTTATTGACCCCACATCTCCCCTCCAGTCATCTCTATGCTCGTCACGTGACCCACCAACGGCACTGGAAGATTCGCTCCGGGTCCCCGATCGCACGGGAGAGCCCGGAGAAGCACCGGATGGCAGCGGGAGGGGGGGGATGTCCCCTTCCACTGCCTAATAAGAAGGATCAAGCGGCGGAACCGCCGCTATGATCGTTCTTATGGTGCACAGAATCGCCGGCACTTTAAAAGGATATCTGAATGATGCCTCTAGCTGCAGGCATCATTGAGAGATCCCCCTACAAACCAGGACTTCATATGACGTCCACCCAGGATGGGAGCTCCCATCTGTGGACGTCATTTGACTATGGCTGGGTAGGGAAGTGGTTAAAGTGGAAGTAAACCCTCCTATAATTTTCAGGCAAGGAAGCTGCCATCTTGGCCTCTGTTTAATCTTCAACTGCCATTATGCTGCACATGTGATCAGTTATGACACCAGCCATTGGATGGTTTGACAGTTTGGTTGAGAGCACAACCAATGTGACAGTTGGCATTCCCGGCATGCCGGGAATGTAACTGCTTTTTGAAACTGTTAAATTGATGGGTTTACTTCCGCTTTAACCACTTCAGCCCCGCACCATTTTGCTGGTCAAAGACCAGGCCATTTTTTCCGATTCGGCACGGCTTCGCTTTAACTGACAATGGTGCGACGTGGCTCCCAAACAAAATTAATGTCCTTTTTTTCCCACAAATAGAGCTTTCTTTTGGTGGTATTTGATTACCTCTGCAGTTTAATTTTTTTGCGCTTTAAACAAAAATAGAGCGACAATTTTGAAAAAAAAATTACATCTGTTTTTACTTTTTGCTATAATAAATATCCCCAAAAAATAACTAAAAAAATTTTTTTTTTCTCCTCAGTTTAGGCCGATAAGTATTCTTCTATATATTTTTTGTAAAAAAATTCACAATAAGTGTTTATTGATCGGTTTGCGCAAAAGTTATAGCGTCTACAAAATAGGGGATAGTTTTTTGGCATTTTTATTAATAACTTTTTTTATTTTTTCTTACTAGTAATGGCAGCGATCAGTGATTTTTATTGTGACTGCGAAATTATGGCGGACACCTTTTGACACATTTTTGGGACCATTGTCATTTTTACAGCGATCAGTGCTATAAAAATGCACAGATTACTGTGAAAATGACACTGGCAGTGAAGAGTTTAACCACCAGTTGGCGCTGTAGGGGTTAAGTCAGTACTAGGGAGTGATTCTTACTGTTAGGGGGCGTGGCTACACTTGACACGTCACTGATGACCGTTCCCGATCACGGGGGAACAGCCATCAGTGGCATGTCACTAAGCAGAATAGGGGAATGCCTTGTTTACAAAGGCATCCCCCTGTTCTGCCTTTGCCGACCGCAATCGCGGGCCACTTGGGAACATCGAGTTCCCGGGACCCGTGAACACGCTCACAAGGCACGCGGCAGACGCCCGCTGGGTGGCAAATTTAAAGGGACGTAAAGGTACGACTATTTGCCTGCCTGTGCCATTCTGTCGATGTACATCTGCGTGCGGCGGCCGGCAAGTGGTTAAAGGGGTAATTCTGAATAAATATATGAAAACCATCTTGGCTTACCCAAATTCCACTTCTTTTATACTCATTGGGCATCCTACTATATAGGAAAGTTCAATTTTGCCCGAGCCAAGTGATGGAAATCCTAAAATATGGCACCTTGACAGCCATGCATTTCAATGGTAAATTCTGAATAAGGAACCAAGCTATTCCTATATGAAATCCGTCTTGGCTCACCCAAATTACACTTTTCTTATACTCATTGGGTATCCTACTATATAGGAAAGTTAAATTTGGCCCGAGCCAAGTGATAGAAATCCTGAAATATGCCACCACCCTATCATCCATGCATTTAAATGGGAAATTCCAAATAAGAAGCCAAGCTATTCCTATATGAAAACCATCTTGGCTCACCCAAATTCCACTTGTTTTATACTTGTTTTAACAAGTGTAATTTGGGTGAGCCCAGATGTTTTTCATATTGGAATAGCTTGGTTTCTTATTCAGAATTTCCCATTGAGATGCATGGCTGTCAAGGTGCCATATTTTATGATTTATATCACTTGGCTCGGGCCAAATTGAACTTTAACTAATAGAAGGGTACCCAATGAGTATAACACAAGTGGAATTTGGGTGAGCCAAGATGGATTTCATATAGGAATAGCTTGGGTTCTTATTCGGAATTTCCCATTGAAATGCATGGATGACAGGTTTGGGGCCATATTTTAGGATTTCCATCACTTGGCTCAGGCCAAATTGAACTTTCCTATATAGTAGGATGCCCAATGAGTATAAAACAAGTGGAATTTGGGTGAGCCAAGATGGTTTTCATATAGGAATGGCTTGGCTTCTTATTTGGAATATCCCATAGAAATGCATGGCTGTCATGGTGCAACGTTTGGTGCCATATTTTATTTTTTTCACAAGAAAGGTGCCATATTTTATGATTTTCATCATTTTGGTTTGGGCCAAATTGAACTTTCCTTTATGGTAGGATGCCCAATGAGTATAAAACAAGTGGAATTTGGGTGAGCCAAGATGGATTTCATATAGAAATAGCTTGGTTTTTTATTCGGAATTTCCCATTGAAATGCATGGCTGTCAAGGTGCCATATTTTAAGATTTATATCACTTGGCTTGGGCAAAATTGAACTTTAACTAATAGGATACCCAATATGTATAAAAGATGTGGAATTTGGTTGGGCCAAGATGGTTTTCATATATTTAGGCCCTATTTACACAGGGGCGGGAGGTGCGTCTGCGCTATTCGGCCACTAGCGGTTTTACCCCCGCTAGCGGCCGGAAAAGGGTTAAAATCCACCGCAAAGCGCCTCTGCAGAGGTGCTTTGCCGGCGGTATAGCCATGGTGCCCCATTGCTTTCAATGGACAGGAGCGGTGGCGGAGCGGTAAACACACCGCACCTTCACCGCTCCAAAGATGGAGCTAGCAGGACTTTTTTTGCCGTCCTGCTAGCGCACCGCACCAGTGTGAAAGCCCTCGGGCTTTCACACTGGAGAAACAGCAGCCGCTAAGGAGCTAACTTCTGCATTCGAATAAGAAGCCAACTTCAGCTTCATCATTTATTATGGATTTGCATTCAGGCCTGCAGTGCATTGAGTCCATCATAGAAGCAGAACACAGGCCCTGGGGAAGATAGGACTTGTAGTTCATTAATTTCCAGGTCTCTGATAATGAAATGATGTGGTGTGGGCGGAGCTGTGCTAGCTTACAAAGTCACACGATAAATATGAGTGTAAAGGATGGAGTTAGCCTTTAACAACCTCATTGCTGTACTATAGCTGAAAGGCGGCTACTGTGCGGCTCTCTAGTTCTGGGAGAGTGTCCATGGATGTCCCCCCAGAACCACCCCTCCCCCCCCTGGGGCATGCATTCTTAGGACACAGCTGATCGCGGTAAAGGACCAATTACAACTGATCACATGTTAACAGGCTTGCTGGTTATTGGCATTCCTTTCCTCAAGCAATTAACTAGCAAAGCTGTCAGCACATTGTTTACACTGATAATCAGGACACTGATCATCGGCTCCCATCAGTGCGGCCTCTTCGGCGCCCATCAGTGCGGCTTCATCAGGCGCCCATCAATGAAGAAGAAAAATTACTTATTTGTAGGGATGCACCAACAAATCTATGGAAAAAATGGTGTTGATAATGGCCACTGAAAAAGCTGCAATTTTTTTTTTCTTTGCGATTTTACAGTGTGTTTTTCATAGGTCAGATGACTTAAAAACAACAAAAAAAACATGGGTGCTTTTTGATGCATTTTCAATGCATTTCAATGAGGAGGGGTGTTTTTGGCGTGATTTATTTATTAGTTCATTCATTCATTTTCTGACCAAAAATGCAGCAAGCAGGATTTTTTAACATTACAATGGAAGCGCAATGGACCAGTGTCAAGACTAGAATTTAAAGGGATGCATTTATTTAGCGCTTTTTTTTTTTTTTTTTTCTTAAAACAAAAGCACTTCAAAAACTGCTCAATGTGAAAGTAGCTTATCACCGAAAAGGTGTCAATAATGTCTGAAAATAAATTCATTATATAATACTGTAGCGCTACCCCCAGTTAAGAGAGCCGCTGATATTGATTTGGGCCCTGCAGTGCACCGCTGTCAACCCCCGGCAATCGGCTCTAACCTCCCGTGGCACAGCTGGTGATAGAGAGATAGGACCGCGTGATCGCAACTGTTGGTGACGCAGTCCTATAACAAACATACACAGAATATACTTTAAAACTCCTATTAAAGTAAGCGGAACTGACACCAAATGTACTTTACCCAGATATTTTACTGAGGCTAATGGGCAAGTAATAAACAACAGTATAACAAGTTGCAGATCCCTGCAATAAACAGTAATAAAGATAAACAGAGTAATCAGAATAATAAAGTATTGCTATGCAACTCTAGCGCTGCCCTTTTACAGCTACTTCCCCTCATGGGTAGACTAACACCCAGCAATGTCTACCTATGCAGTCAGGCCTGACTGATCTAAATGGAAGTTCAGTGAAACAATATTCGCTAGCAATCTCTCGGTGGTGCACTTGAAGAACAACTTTGTAATCCCAACGAATAGTAAAGATAAAGTATCTGTCTTTAAACAGCTCTCACCACCTGGACAAGTCCAAGTCCCTTTCCTCCATCGATTCGTCTAGGAACAGGAATCCACCGACATCCAAGTCTTCAATCCTTCTGGTGTACTGCAGCAAGGAGGATTAGATGTCTCTAAGGCTCTGCTAGGCTGGCAGAGGGCTCTTTGGAAAGGAGCACACGGCCCAGGCTTCAGGCCTTGTGCACACAGCAGTTCAGCACAGAGATCCTCTTGCTAGGAGAGGGGTGTCCAAAAAGAGACCGACCAAAACTCCGCCTCCCCTTTATAAAGTCTGCCCCAGCAGTCTCTGTTCTGGAGCAATGCACCCTGGGTGCTGCAAGATGTACTGGGAGATGTAGTCTCTCTCTCCTCTGCTTTCACTTCCATAATGTCTCTTTACTTCCTCCCGACTCACCTCTCACCTGGAACTTCTTGTCTCTCTGCATTAAAGGGGAACACCCCGCTACAATACATTTTTATATCTATCTATAAATTAAATAAATAGATGAAAAAATGTAAGTGTCCATTTTGGTCTTTAGCCAAGTGCATCCTGAATTTTCGATTTCAGTGCACCACTACTTTATAAAATTTAGCAAATGACGAAATCTAAAAAGTTTTCAGTCTTTTTTTCATCTGTTTGGCAAAAAAGAAAAAAAACAAACAAAACCCAGTTGTGATTTAAATACCACCAAAAGTAAGCTATATTTGTCTTTAATTTTTTTTATTTTATATGTGTACAGTGTTGCATGACCGAGCAATTGTCATTCAAACTGCAACAGCACTAAAGCTTGAAAATTGGCCTGTGCAGGAAGGGGGTGAAAGTGCCCTGTATTTAAGTGGTTAAAGCTGAAGTCCTCGTTTTGTCATGGCGCTGTGCCTGCACCGCAAGGATTAAAGTGTCACTGAAGGTGTTCTAACCCCTGTCAGTTTTTATTGCCATCTGTGTCCTATAGGGGTAATTACCCTTAATTTCCTGTCCCTTAGCCAAAACAGGAAGTGAGAGGGAAACCCAGTGTGTCACCAGAACTAGTGTCCCTATTGGAAGATTTTCCCTTTTTTATTACTTTTCTGGGATCAACCGAAAATTTGAGATTTCCTTTTACTTTCAATGATAATGGTAAACGGGGCAAAGCTCCCTACTGGGGGCAGAGATGGCAATAAAATCCTCACAGGTGTTCTAATTTCTCTCCACTCCATCCAAAACTAAAAAAAGTAAGTTTTTGCCTTTTAGTTACTGTAACGGCACCCCAAGTATGAAAGGGGTTAACGCCGTTTAGGATATTCCCTCCCTGAACACACATCCACTACCGACCCTCCACAGTCAGGCGACCTCTTCCCATAGGATTAATCCTTCCAGACATACGAGACACACGCTCTGTATCTTTCCAACTGGACCGACATTCTTTATTGAAACACTGCAAGTTTTATACACACAGAGAGGAGTTTCTTATCTTCCTCTCACAATGCACTTTTGACCAGACCTAATTTACATGAGCTAAGTAACTACAGCCGATGACTCGGACACATGACCTTTAGGCTAGCCTTACTGTCTCCTACAATACACATTATTTTGACATCTCTTAAGAGACAATAGGTGGGTTTGTTAGCTAATCCCTTTTCAAGTTAAATGACTAGGCATGACCTTTATATACACACAAGTACAGAGTTAATTATCACTATTCACAATGAAAGGATCTTTAGAACACATCAGCCCTTTCCAATTAACCTGTTGAGTTCAGGATCAACAAAAATAGTTATTTACAGATATCCTGGGAAATATTGTGGAATAATATTACAGACCCATTTTCAAACAATCCAAGACATATTCTCAATGTCCATTATTTCCTGGCTCATACTTTCTAAGAACTTCTGGGTTCCACGGGCCCACCCATTACAGTTACACTTTAACTTGCTTGCCGCCCGCCCACAGTAGATTTACTGCAGGTGAGTGGCAAACGGAAAAAGTGCTGTGATTGGACACAGCATGAGTTTGGCAGCTGATTTTAGTGAATGCTTTTGACTGAAGTCAGCTGATCGGCTGTGTTTAAACAAACACATAACTGTATACTGTGAGCAGTGACAGGGCAAAAAAACAGCCAGATAGTAAAGTAAAAGCAGAACACATTACGTAGGGTAAAACTTTGTGCAAAACCATTGCACAGAGCAGGTAAGTATAACATGTTTGTTACAAATAAAAAAACAAAAAAAGATGAACTCCAGGAAGCCTTAAAAGTCCTTCGCCCTCACTGCAAGGGTTAACTGCTTGCTTTATGTTTAGGGGGACCAGGTAAAGCAGTGTGACTTACCTTATCCTCCGCTCCTGCAGGCTTCTTTAGGCCGGGTTCACACTGGTACAACGCGACTGTTGTACGACTCTCATCCTACTTTTGCCCTGCGACATCGGTCCTACTTCCATCCGACTTGAATGAACAGGATAAGATTTTGCTCCGACTTTGAGATAGTCCAACTTGTCTTTTGACCAATAAAAACAATTCCAGTGTGACATAAATTCCTTTTACTGCTGCTGTAATCACCATGTTGGATGTCGCAAGTCAGATGGTTAGGACAAGGATCTGACTTTAACCACTTCCCGACCGGCTCACGTACATTTACGGTGGCAGGTTGGCACCCCTGCACGAATCACGGGACCTGTACTTCGGCTCCTTTAAAAGCCATAGCAGGCGTGCTTACCCATTGTACGGCGGGGGATCTGATGCACGTAGCCGGCCGGCGCAATGTCTGCCGACCACCCGTTGAACAGGGATTTGTGTATGTAAACGCACAAATCCCCATTCTGACAGGAGAGGAGAGACAGATCGTCTGTTCCTAGTAATAGGGAACAGTGATATGTCTCCTCCTCCAGTCAGTACACTACCCCCACAGTTAGAAACACACATGAGGGAAACACATATAACCCCTTCCCTGCCAGTGACATTTACACAGTAATCAGTGCATTTTTATGGCTCTGATCGCTGGATAAATGTCAATGGTCCCAAAAAAGTGTCTGATCTGTCCGCCGCAATGTCACAGTCCCGCTAAAAATCGCAGATCGCCGCCATTGCTAGTAAAAAAAAATAATAATAAAAATGCAATAAATCTATCTCCTATTTTGTAGACGCTATAACTTTTGCGCAAACCAATCAATATACGCTTATTGCGATTATTTTTTTTTCTTTTAATAAATATGTAAAATAATACATATTGGCCAAAAACTGATGAATTTTTTTATTTTTAAATTGTCGCTATTTTTTTGTTTATAGCGCAAAAAATAAAAACAGCAGAGGTGATCAAATACCACCAAAATAAAGCTCTATTTGTGGGGGGAAAAAAAGGACATCAATTTTGTTTGGGTACAGTGTCGCACGACCACGCAATTGTCAGTTAAAGCAACGCAGTGCCGTATCGCAAAAAAAAATGGCCTGGTCATTAAGGGGGAAAATCCTTCTGGGGCTGAAGTGGTTAATATTCAATGGGCTGAAGTAGGACCAAAGTAGAGCAAGAACCTTTTTCAAAATTGGACCGACTTGTGTCGGACTAGTTAACGACCCACCCATAGACGAATGACCTCTACAGGGTGGTTCGTCAACTCTGGGAGGGCGTACATGGACGTCCTCCCAGAATCGCACCCCCTGCGCATCATGGATCACTGTAAATGGCCGCTGATGGAGGCCGTTTACCACGTGATCGCTCCGTCAAATGACGAAGCGATCGCTTGTAAACAAACCGGCATCATGTCATGACGCCGGTTCCCCTCTCCACTCTCTGTACCGATCGGTACAGTAGGAGAGGGGGAGAGATTTATTCACCATGCTCAGCCATACTCTGCGATACCCGGCCATGCTCTGCCATACTCGGCTGTATGTGGCCAGGCTGTGGAAGTCTCGCACACGTGGTATCGCCGTACTCCGGAGGAGTAGGAGAATCTATTTTGGGGTGTCATTTTTGGTATGTACATGCTATGTGTTAGAAATATTGTATAAATGGGAAACTTTGTGTTTAAAATATATATATATATATTTTTGGGGAAAAACATGTCAAACTAAAATAAATAAAGTAAAATGAACAATAAGATTTTATTTATTTTTTAAAGCGCCACTGTCCCCGTGTGCTCGCATACAGAAGCGAACGCATACGCAAGTCCCGCCCACATATGAAAACGGTGTTCAAACCACACATGTGAGGTATCGCTGCGAACGTTAGAGCAAGAGCAATTATTTTGGCCCTAGACCTCCTCTGTAACTAAAAACATGTAACCAGTAAAAATATTTAAAGCATCGCCTATGGGGATTTTTAAGTAGCGAAGTTTGGCGCCATTCCACGAGCGTGTGCAATTTTGAAGGGTGACATGTTGTGTATCTATTTACTCGGCGTAACATCATCTTTCACATTATGCAAAAATATTGGGCTAACTTTACTGTTTTTTTTTTTTTTTCTTTTTATAAAGCACAAAACTGTTTTTATTTTCCCAAAAAAACACGTTCTAAAAATTGGTGCGCAAATACCGTGTGAGATAAAAAGTTGCAACGACCGCCATTGTATTCTCTAGGGTCTTTTCTAAAAAAACATATATAATGTTTTGGGGTTCTATGTAATTTTCTAGCAAATAAATGATGATTTTTACATGTAGGAGAGAAATGTCAGAATTGACCTGGGTGCTCCAGAACGCCTGAAGGTGCTCCCTGAATGTTGGGCCTCTCTATGTTCCCACGCTGTGTAAAAGTCTCACACATGTGGTATCGCCATACTCGGGAGTAAGAGCAGAATGTGTTTTTGGGTGTAATTTGTGGTATGCATATGCTTTGTGAAAAGAAAAAAAAAATCTTTATTTTGCAAAGAATTGTGGGGAAAAAATTACAACTTCAAAAAACTCACCATGCCTCTTTCTAAATACCTTGGAATGTCTTCTTTCCAAAAAGGGGTCATTTGGGAGGTATTTGTACTTTTCTGGCATGTTAGGGTCTCAAGAAATGAGATAGGCTGTCAGTACTTGATCAATTTTCAGATATTGGCACCATAGCTTGTGGACTCTATAACTTTCACAAAGACTAAATAATATACACCAATTTGTACTTATTTTTACCAAAGATATGTAGCAGTATACATTTTGGCCCAAATTTATGAAGAAAAATTACTAATTTGCTAAATTTTTTAACAGAAACAAAGAAAAATTATTATTTTTTTACAGAATTTTCAATCTTTTTTCTTTTATAGCCACTTGTCCCCCGCCCACTGTCAATTGACGGCGGGCGGAGGACACTCTCGTTCTGGGAGGACGTCATATGACGTCCTCCCTTTAAAACAAGCTAGGGGGCGCGCACGCGCGCCCGCCGCGTTCCCAAGGCCCCGATTCGCGTGCCCGGCGGCCGCGATTGCCGCCGGGCACCCACGATTGCCCGGGAAACGATCAGGAAAGTGGATCTCTGTGTGTAAACACAGAGATCCACGTCCTGTGAGGGAGAGGGGACCGATGGTGTGTCCCTTGTACATAGGGACAACCATCGGTCACCTCCCCCAGTCAGTCACCTCCCCCCACAGTTAGAACACATTGAGGGAACATATTTAACCCCTTCCCGCCCCCCCCCCAGTGGTTAACCCCTTCCCTGCCAGTCACATTTATACAGTAATCAATGCATTTTTATAGCAGGGATCGCTGTATAAATGTGAATGGTACCAAAAATGTGTCAAAAGTGTCCGATGTGTCTGCCGCAATATCGCAGTCACAATAAAAATCGCAGATCGCCACCATTACTAATAAAAAAAAATAAAAAAAAATGCTATAAATCTATCCCCTATTTTGTAGACGCTATAACTTTTGCGCAAACCAATCAATACGCGCTTATTGCGATTTTTTTTTTTTTTACCAAAAATATGTAGAAGAATACGTATCGGCCTAAACTGAGGAAAATTGTATTTGAAAAAAAAATGGGTATTTATTATAGCAAAAAGTAAAAAATAGTGTTTTTTTTTTCAAACTGGACGCTCTTCTTTTGTTTATAGCGCAAAAAATAAAAACCACAGAGGTGATCAAATACCACCAAAAGAAAGCTCTATTTGTGGGAAAAAAAGGACGCAAATTTCGTTTGGGAGCCACGTCGCACGACCTGCGCAATTGTCATTCAAAGTGTGACAGCGCTGAAAGCTGAAAAATGGCTTGGGCAGGAAGGGGGTTTTCGTGCCCAGTAGGGAAGTGGATAGCGCAGAAAAGAAAAAACCCAACGGTGATTAAATACAACCAAAAGAAATCTCTATTTGTGTGAAAACAAGGACAAAAATTTCATTTGGGTACAGTGTTGTATGACTGAGTAATTGTCATTCAAATTGTGAGAGCATCGAAAGCTGAAAATTGGTCTGGTTATTAAAGGAAAGTGTAACGGGAGGGCCCGTGAGACCCAGAAGCTCTTAGAAAGTATGAGCCAGAAAACAATGGACATTCAGAATATGTCTTGGTTTGCTTTTAAAATGGGTCTGTAATGTTTATCCACAATATCTCCCAGGATATATGCCATATTAGAAGAGTGACTCATTCTAGTGTGGCTGCTCTGCATCTAATTGTGGCTTGTGTGAATTGACCCTGTAATTGTGTGAAGGTGTATTTATGATAATGTGTATTGTAAGTGAGCAGACAGCCAGTCTGGGAAACGTAAAGGTCATGCATATTAGTCATTTAAGCTTGTAAAGGGATTAGTTAATGAACTCATATGTTGTTAAGGGGTATATTGGGGGCTCAATATGTAACCATTGTGTGATGTTGTGGGTGGAGTTGGGTCAATGTTCATTTGGTTACTGCAGTATTCTTTTGGTGTATATAAGAGCCTGCTTTCTCAAAGATAGTCAGACCTGCTGGAAACCTCAAGACAGAGCGTTTGTCTCGTTATTGAGGGAGAATTATTCTTATGGATCTGGTTCGCCTCACTGGAGTGTCGGTAGCTGCTGTGTGTTCGGAAAGGGAATATCCTTAACCGGCGGTAATCCCTGCCGTTACATTGGTGGCAAACCAGCGTGATGATTCCCACAGTCTATAAGGACAGCTACAAGAAGACACAGGACAATGGAAGCACAGTAGGGACGGCTAAAGCGCTCTTCCCTCAAGGACTTACTGGAGAACCGGGGCCGACCGGCCAACAACCGTAAGAAGAGGGACATTATCGCCGAACGAGTCAAAATGGATGAAGCTGAAAGACCCAACATAATCGAAAGGCCCAGCCTAACAGACTGGACACCCGAAGAGGCAAGTTTTGATCGGGCTGTTAACATAAGACTGGCACATTATGGTCCTAACCCTACAGCGGAGATCATAGACCGAGTTATAGCGGCTGTGGACGCAAATTGGCTACATCAAAGAGGTTCTGCAGCAGCAGAAGTCTCACAGCAGCACCAACTGAAAGGAGACAGATACATTTTGCTGCTTTTTATTTTTTTTATTGAAACTGAAGGGGAGATTGATGGGTACATTGCCAATTTTGAACAGCAATGTGCCCAACACCGGGTGCCCACAGAGAAATGGGTTACCATTTTGTCTGGGAAATTGCCGGGCCAGTGAAGTGTTCAGGGCCATCCCAGACAAGGATGTTATGGACTGGTAAAAGAAGCACTGTTGGCCAGGTATGCCGTCACACCAGAGGCGGTTCCGAGAGACGAGCAAGCAGACTGGAGACTCGTATACCGAGTGGGCATGCCGCCTACACCGCACGGCATCCCACTGGGTCGCTGAATGCCAAGCAGTATCCGGCAAAGAGGTGCTGCAGGTGTTCCTGCTGGAGCACTTCTTTGACAAACTGTCCCTGGAAGTCAGAGAGTGGGTCCGGGACTGAAAACCTTTCACCTTGCCTGAAGCAGCTCGCCTGGCAGACGAATACACAGACGCCTGCAAACTGGATAACCCAAGACAACAGCTCAGGTGGATTATCGATCAGCGGCATCCCCTCCGGCTATCGCCTACCAACCCCCGTCATACCACCCTACAGCACTACCTCCAGCGGCCACTTATCCTCAGCAGCCCAGGTTCAACTCCCAGGACTACTCACAACCCATCAGGTGTTTCGGGTGTAAACGGCTAGGGCACAAAAAGCCAGACTGTCCGTTGAATCCAGCCAGGCAGTCCCAGTCATGGAGACAGCCAGCAAGGGGGAACCCCCGCACATCCATGCCTGCGGCCCACTGCGTTGAGGAGGAAGAATATTGGGGCGTCCTGCACGAGGCTGATCCAATACAAGAAGCTAACCGGGACAACAGGCAGCAACACAGGCAGACTGTCTGGGTCAATGGAAAGGTAGCTAATGGCCTACGTGATACTGGCGCTACCATGACCCTCCTACAGAAGAACCTCATCCCACAGAGCCAACACACCGGAGACACTGTAGCCGTAAGAGTAGCGGGAGGCACCGTCTTCCGGCTACCCGTTGCCCGTGTTCACCTGGATTGGGGTGTTGGTTCGGGACACGTGAATGTGGGGGTGAGGAAGGATTTGCCAGCGGATGTACTAGGGGGGAATGATTTGGCCCCCCTAGTTTCTGCTTACGCCCCGTTGGGCCCCGCTGAAGCCAACCCAGTGACTACCTGTGCCCAGACCCGTGCTGCTGGAACCGACCCGCTTTCTGCTGAGACCCGGGTAAGACTATCTCCCCTGACATGTACCTTTTTTAGATCATGCACAATATCACAGTCTAAAATTGGAATGTGACAAGTTGGCCAGGGAGAAATCGGAGATGCAACCACACTACGTCATGTATTATGAGATGTCCCATGGCTTGAACATTGAAATGCACAAACAGGCTGAAATTGTCAAAAGGTTAAATGGAATTTGCGCCCAGGTTTTGCCTTACCTCTCCCAAGAGCATCAGCAACAAGTTTTGGGAGCCATTGAGAGAGCAAAGCAAGTGACTGTTCCAGAACTGAATTCCATTATTCGCCCTGCAACCTTACAACTTCACCATCAGCTACCGACCCGGTAAGCAAAATGGCAATGCTGATGGGTTGTCCAGGCATTAGAGGCATGGAACTATGTACTAACTTCAGAGTCAACCCGTCTGGGGTCTCCTCCTGTGTTAGTCTCCTCCCGAAAGGGGAGAGATGTAACGGGAGGGCCCGTGAAACCCAGAAGCTCTTAGAAAGTATGAGCCAGAAAATAATGGACATTCAGAATATGTCTTGGATTGCTTTAAAATGGGTCTGTAATGTTTATCCACAATATCTCCCAGGATATATGCCATATTAGAAGAGTGACTCATTCTAGTGTGGCTGCTCTGCATCTAATTGTGGCTTGTGCGAATTGACCCTGTAACTGTGTGAAGATGTATTTATGATAATGTGTATTGTAAGTTCGCAGACAGCCAGTCTGGGAAACATAAAGGTCATGCATATTAGTCATTTAAGCTGTAAAGGGATTAGTTAATGAACTCACCTGTTGTCTGCTAAGGGGTGTATTAACACTCAGAATAATGTGTATTGGGGGCTCGTTATGTAACCATTGTGTGATGTTGTGGGTGGAGTTGGGTCAATGTTCATTTGGTTACTGCAGTATTTTTTTGGTGTGTATATAAGAGCCTGTTTTCTCAATAAAGATTGTCAGACCTGCTGGAAACCTAAAAACAGAGCTGTGTCTCGTTATTAGGGGGGAATTATCATTATGGGTCTCGTTCGCCTGACTGTGAAGTGTCGGTAGCTGCCTTGTGTTCGGAAAGGGAATATCCTAAACGGCGTTAACCCCTTTCGTATTGGGATTGCCGTTACAGGAAGGTTCGGTTTTTATTTTCTAAATAGGTTCCTTCTAAGCTAGTGCATTGTTGGTTCACTTACCTTTTCCTTCGATTTCCCTTCTAAATGTTTTTTTTCTTTGTCTGAATTTCTCATTTCCGGTTCAACCTCAGTAAGCTTGCCCCCATCTTCTGAGCCGTTTTGGCTGGGGGTTAGTCAGCCTGCTCACCCCCTCCCTTGGAACTACATCCCTGCGGGGAGAGCTGTGAACGTTCACAGCATCTCCCCGCAGGGATGTAGTCTCAAGGAAGGGGGCGAGCATGCTGACTAACCCCCAGCTAGAACGGCTCGGATGATGGGGGCAAGCTTACTGAGGAGGAACAGGAAGTGAGAAATTCAGACAAAGAAAAGAAATTCACTAGCTTAAAGGAACCTATTTAGAAAATAAAAGCAAACATTTACAACCCCTTTTTAAGGGGGTTTAAGTGCCCAGTTGTCAAGTGGTTAAGACGGCTTGCATAGGGAATCGTTGATTACACACGTCATGCTACATGTGCTCCCAAAGTCGGAGCGTATGTCGTACCAGTGTGAACCTGGCCTTACACTGCTAGACAGTTCCCCACAGCCTCTTCTCTGGGCTCCATGGATCTAAGGTCCTAAGACATCATCAGGACAGATGCAGGACCATAGACCTGAAACTGATGTGAGAATGCCAAAGAGCAGTCCACTGCCAGAGAATGGGGAGTAAAACGTCAGGTAAGTTAAACTACAATTCTATTCTGTAGACCTAAGCAGCAGTTTAACCCCTGCAATGCAGGTGCAGCCCCATTGCAATGAAGGATTGTTAGGTTACTTTCACACTCAGACCGCCTGAGCGTTAGCGGGAAAGCGCTGCTAGTTTTAGCGGCGCTGTGAGGGCGGGAGCAGGTCGCTTTTAACCCCAAAGAAGCGGTTAAAAGCGCCTGAAAAGTGCCACTGCCGGAGCACTTTGCAGGAGCTCAGCAGCGCTGCCCATTGATTTCAATGGCGGGCGGTTTAGGAGCGATGTATACACCACCCAAAAGATGCTGCTTGAAGGACTTTTTTTCGAAACACTTGGGCTTTCACACTGAGAGGCTTACCATGACCATACTGCTGCTTTCAATAAATATACAGCACGCATCTGTAAAGCATTGTGCTGAAACTCTGATCAAATGGGGGGGAAAGTGGGAAGGTAGGTCAGTCACGTGGCCCACCTCTGCTCCCACCATGGAGTGTGTCTCCAGCATTGTGCAGAGAGCAGGCAGTGGTATGTGGCACACTCCATGCAGCCTGCATTCTATGACTGACCAGCAAAATGCTGGAGCAGTGAGTAACACTCCATTCACACAGGTGGCCATCGGTGAATCCACCATTCCTGCCAGCAGCAGTATGGCCATATTTGTGCCATGTATATGAGTGGCACCGCCGCAGTAAATATGTAACGTACATGTACATTATCCGGCATTTCTTGGTATAGGACACGCATGTATGCACCCCCTGCCCAATCTGTGCTGTAATTTTGTGCAGCACAAGTCGGTCAGCAGGTCCCAGCCAATGATTTATGGCTGGAATCTGCTGATTTGATTGGCTTAGCAAATCAGAGCTCTGTGTTTACTAACACAGGGCTCTGTACATAGAGCAGTGATGTGGCTTTTTTTTTCAGCCGCATCTATTAGAAAAAGCAGCACATGTGACACATTGTTAGGCGCACAGTTAACTGTTTCATTACCCCTTAATGTTAACCCCTTCCCAGCCAGCGTCATTAGTACAGTGACAGTATAAAGTATTAGCACTGAATCACTGTATTAGTGTCATTGGTGATGTCAGTGTCCATCAGTTTTCCTATCTTATACGTTTGAAATAACTCGACATAAACTCCTGAAGAAGCGTTCATTCCAAATAATGCGCAACATGTCGAGCTGAGCTTTACATGATACAACGCCTTCCATATACTATACGTTTTTTTATTCATAGGAAGTGACTTTGGTGTCCTCCTTTTCAATTTATTGTACCTTTTTAGGTCCATGGTGGAGTGTTATGAATTTTTGTGTTCTCAGGCCCTTTTAGCAAGGGCCATTATTGTCCTTTTACGTGTTTTTTTAATATTCGTATGTATCTTCTTTAATAAATATACATACATTTTAACTCTATACGCCTATAAAGTCCGTCATCTGCCAACTTATCCTTTTCAAAAGTGTCCATCAGTTCCCACCCAGATTGCCCGCCGTACTATCACAGTCCCACTATAAGCTGCTGATCACCACCATTACTAGTATAAAAAAATAAAATGCCAGTGTATATATACACCATAGTTTTTAGACGCTATAACTTTCATTCAAACCAATCGATATATACTTATTGGGATTATTTTTTACCAACGTACAATAAATAAAGTAAATCTGCACTAAAGAGTACTAAATGTGAAAGATTTAAATAGCTGCTGTACACTATGCCATTATACCAGACATTAGAGAAACAATATACATACCATGCTGTGCTTAAAGGGGTTGTAAAGGTATGCTTTAAAAAAGAAAAAAAAAATCATGTCATACTTACCTCCACTGTGCAGTTCGTTTTGCACAGAGTGGCCCCGATCCACCTGTTCTGGGGTCCCACGGTGGCTCTCTAGGCTCCTCCCCGCTAAAGCTAACCCCCTTTGTAAAGCTCTTTCCCGAGGGGGTTAGCTTGCGGGTGCGCTCCCGTGTCATACAGATGGCGTCCATAGACACCGAGTGTATGACTTGGTCCCGCTCCCGGCGGCCACGTCATTGGATGTGATTGACAGCAGCGGAAGCCAATGGCTGCGCGGCTATCAATCTATCCAATCAATGGCCAGACTCCATGGAGAAGAGGACGCTGGGGACGCGCACAGCAGGTGAACGGGCTCAGGTAAGTAAAACGGGGGGACTGGGGGGCCTGTGACAGCGATGTGTTTTTTCATCTTAATGCATAGGATGCATTAGGATGAAAAAAACACGAACCTTTACAACCCCTTTAAATTGGCATACAAAAAATATATAATATATTAAATATAATATTAATAGGTGATGGGAAAAATATTAGTGACTCCCACCAAGGAAAAAAAACATTTATAAAGTCCAAAATAAGAAGGATTCAAAGCGGTTGATAAAAATTACAGTCCCACATGCCGTGTTGAGAAATAGAGATGACAGGATGGCAGAATGTCACCAACCAAGCACACACTGCGCTTTCTGGAACATATATGACCCCCTTTCTAAAAGTTATCCACATGCACTTTATTTACAATATCAGAGACAGATCAGTGCCCCTAAAGACGTCATATGTGACAACGCGTAGGGCGGAGCCACGTACACATGCTACCACGCATGCGCAATCGATTGGCAGCCATCTTTGTTTCTGGAGAAAGTATTGCATTTGAGGCTTCCATGCTTGTTTGCGATCTGTTTGTGTCTTTTCACGGGACACTCTTAGCTCCCCCTCGCCACCCCCTCGCGATCGCTCCCGGCGAATAGAAATGCCCCCTCTGTCTGTGTCAGACAGAGGGAGCAGGAGGAAGTGATGTCATCTCTGGTGCGGCGCTCACATATACCGAGCGCCGTACAAGAGAAGATATCAGGTCAGTGCACACAACACTACACTGACACCAGGACACATAGGGACATAAATCGCCCCCCCAGACACCCCAGATCACCCCCCAGATCACCCCCCCAGTCCCCAGTCACAGTGTCACTGATTGCAGTGACCATTTATTTAGTGATCACTGCAATCAGTGACATTTGTGACTGTAAAAGTGTCACCAAAGTTTAGTCTTAGGTCCAGTGTAGCCCCCTAACCCCCCCTAATAAAGGTTTAACCCCCTGATCACCCCCCAGATAACCCTTTCACCCCCTATCACCACTGTCGCTTAGCGATAATTTTTCTGATCGCTGTCTTAGTGTCGGTGATGCAGATCGTAGCCAGTAATTTTTTTTAGGTTCGCCGCATGTTTTTATAGCGTCAGGTACCCCAATATATTATCTAATAAAGGTTTAACCCCCTTGATCGCCCCCCAGGTAACCCTTTCACCCCCTATCACCACTGTCACTAAGCGATCGTTTTTCTAAACGCTGTCTTAGTGTCTGTGATGCAGATCGGTAGCCGGTAATTTTTTTTAGGTTCGCCGCAGGTTTTTATAGCGTCAGGTACCCCAATATATTATCTAATAAAGGTTTAACCCCCTTGATCGCCCCCCAGGTAACCCTTTCACCCCCTATCACCACTGTCACTAAGCGATCGTTTTTCTAAACGCTGTCTTAGTGTCGGTGATGCAGATCGGTAGCTGGTAATTTTTTTTAGGTTCGCCGCAGGTTTTTATAGCGTCAGGTACCCCCATATATTATCTAATAAAGGTTTTAACCCCCTGATTGCCCCTAGTTAACCCTTTCACCAGTGATCACCATATAAGTGTTACGGGTGACGCTGGTTAGTTAGTTTGCTTTTTATAGTGTCAGGGCACCCGCCGTATATAACCCAATAAAGGTTTAACCCCCTGATCGCCCGGCGGGTGATATCAATTAGGTTTTAGCGTCAGAGAGGGTCTGAGTCACACCCCAGGCAGCGTCAGGTTAGTGCCAGTAACGCTAACACCCACGCGTGAAGCATACACCCCCCTTAGTGGTATAGTATCTGAACAGATCAATATCTGATCTGATCAGATCTATACTAGCGTCCCCAGCAGTTTAGGGTTCCCAAAAACGCAGTGTTAGCGGGATCAGCCCAGACACCTGCTGGCACCTGCGTTTTGCCCCTCCGTCCAGCCCAGGCCACCCAAGTGCAGTATCGATCGATCACTGTCACTTACAAAACAAAAACACACATAACTGCAGCGTTCGCAGAGACAGGCCTGATCCCTGCGACTCCAGTGCTGTAGGAGGTGATTCACCACCACAGTTAAAAAAAAAAAAGCAAATATGCCGAAGCATTGGGGCAGCAGGGGCGGAGGAGCGATTTTGCTCCTAATGCCGCGTACATACGGTCGAAATTCCGACGGAGGCTTGCCCGTGGAAAAGTCCGACCATGTGTGTGCGGCATAACTTTTTTGCGGGAGGATGCCCCCATGCTTCGGCATATATAAATGGTGCGTGTATGCCCATCATTGGAAGTGGGTGGATGAAGGGCGGTATTCTAATGGTGGGCATACCCACCGATCAATCTCTTTTTTCGTTCAGCCATGCATGAAATAAAAAGATTACAATACATGTCCAACAAGGACCAGCAACGTACTGGTATGTTGCTGGACTTTGAATGTTTATACCAGAATGATGCCTGCGGGTTTAGGTATCATTCTTTTCAGCCTGCGGCCGGCTTTCATGTAAGAGCAATCCTAGCGGCTAATTAGCCTCTGGACTGCTTTTACAAGCAGTGGGAGGGAATGCCCCCCCCCCCCGGATATAAAAAGCGCCATTGGGAAATTGGGAAAGCATTTTATCACACCGATCTTGGTGTGGTCAGATGCTTTGAGGGCAGAGGAAAAATCTAGGGTCTAGAAGACCCCAGTTTTTTCAAAAAAAGAGTACCTGTCACTACCTATTGCTATCAAAGGGGATATTTACATTCCCTGAGATAACAATAAAAATGATTAAAAAAAAAATACTTGGAAGGAACAATTTAAAAATAAAATAAAAAAGCAAAATTAATAATAAAAAAAAAAAAAAAAAAAAGCACCCCTGTCCTGCCCTGCTCTTGCCCAATGGCGAACGCAGGCGTCGGTCTGGCGTCATATGTAAACAGCAATTGCACCATGCATGTGAGGTATCACCGCGAAGGTCAGATCGAGGGCAATCATTTTAGCAGTAGACCTCCTCTGTAAATCTACTGGGGTAACCTGTAAAGGCTTTTAAAGGCTTTTAAAAATGTATGTAGTTTGTCGCCAATGCGCGTTTGTGCGAAATTTTAAAGCATGTCGTGTTTGGTATCTATGTACTCGGCCTAAGATCATCTTTTTTATTTCATCAAACATTTGGGCAATATAGTGTGTTTTAGTGCATTAAAATTAAAAAAAAGTGTATTTTTTAACCCAAAAAATGCGTTTGAAAAATCGCTGCGCAAATACTGTGTAGAAAAAAAAAATGCAACACCCACCATTTTAATCTGTAGGGCCTTTGCTTTAAAAATATATATATAATGTTTGGGGGTTCAACATAATTTTCTTGCAAAAAAAAAAATGTTTTCATGTAAACAAAAAGTGTCAAAAAGGGCTTTGTCTTCAAGTGGTTAGAAGAGTGGATGTAAGCTTCCTAATGTTGTGTATAAAATGCCAGAACAGTTCAAAACCCCCTCAAATGACCCCATTTTGGAAAGTAGACACCCCAAGCTATATACTGAGAGGCATGTCGAGTCCATGGAATATTTTATATGTTGACACAAGTTGCGGAAAAACGACATTTTTTTTTTTTTTTTTTGCACAAAGTTGTCACTAAATGATATATTGCTCAAACATGCCATGGGCATATGTGGAATTACACCCCAAAATACATTCTGTTGCTTCTCCTGAGTACGGGGATACCACGTGTGAGACTTTTTGGGAGCCTAGCCATGTACGGGACCCCAAAAACCAAGCACCGCCTTCAGGCTTTCTAAGGGTGTAAATTTTTGATTTCACTTCTCACTGCCTATCACAGTTTCAGAGGCCATGGAATGCCGAGATAGCACAAAACCCCCCCCCAAATGACCCCATTTTGGAAAGTAGACACCCCAAGCTATTTGCTGAGAGGTATTGTGAGTATTTTGCAGATCTCGCTTTTTGTCACAAAGTTTTGAAAATTGAAAAAAAAAAAAAAATATATATATATATTTTCTTTCTTCATTTTCAAAAACAAATGAGAGCTGTAAAATACTCGCCATTCCTCTCAGCAAATAGCTTGGGGTGTCTATATTCCAAAATGGGGTCATTTGGGGGGGTTTTGTGCGATTTTGGCATTTTATGGCCTTCGAAACTGTGATAGGTAGTGAGGAGTGAAATCAAAAATTTGTGCCTAGAAATCCTGAAGGCGGTGCTTGGTTTCCGGGGTCCCGTACGCGGCTAGGCTCCTAAAAAGTCCCACACATGTGGTATCCCCGTACTCAGGAGAAGCAGAAAAATGTATTTTGGGGTGTAATTCCACATATAACCATGGCATGTGTGAGCAATATATCATTTAGTGACAACTTTTTGTAATTTTTTATTTTTTTTTTGTCATTATTCAATCACTTGGGAGAAAAAAAATTATATTCAATGGGCTCAACAGGCCTCTCAGCAATTTCCTTGGGGTGTCTACTTTCTAAAATGGGGTCATTTGGGGGGGTTTTGTGCTATTTTGGCATTTTATGGCCTTCGAAACTGTGATAGGTAGTGAGGAGTGAAATCAAAAATTTGCGCCCTTAGAAATCCTGAAGGCGGTGCTTGGTTTCCGGGGTCCCGTACGCGGCTAGGCTCCCAAAAAGTCCCACACATGTGGTATCCCCGTACTCAGGAGAAGCAGCAAAATGTATTTTGGGGTGAAATTCCACATATAACCATGGCATGTGTGAGCAATATATCATTTAGTGACAACTTTTTGTAATTTTTTTTTTTTTTTTTGTCATTATTCAATCACTTGGGACAAAAAAATAAAAAATTCAATGGGCTCAACATGCCTCTCAGCAATTTCCTTGGGGTGTCTACTTTCCAAAATGGGGTCATTTGGGGGGTTTTGTGCTGCCCTGTCATTTTAGCACCTCAAGAAATGAGATAGGCAGTCATAAATTTAAAGCTGTGTAAATTTCAGAAAATGTACCCTAGTTTGTAAACTCTATAACTTTTGCGCAAACCAATAAATATACGCTTATTGACATTTTTTTTACTAAAAACATGTGGCTGAATACATTTTGGCCTAAATGTATGACTACAATTGAGTTTATTCGATTTTTCTTATAACAAAAAGTAGAAAATATCTTTTTTTTTTTTTCAAAATTTTCGGTCTTTTTCCGTTTATATTGCAAAAAATAAAAATCGCAGAGGCAATCAAATACCATTAAAAGAAAGCTCTATTTGTGGGAAGAAAAGGACGCAAATTTCGTTTGGGTACAACATTGCATGTCCGCACAATTTACAGTTAAAGCAGCGCAGTGCAAAATTCTGAATTCACCTCTGGTCCTCTAGCTACCAAATGGTCCGGGGCTTAAGTGGTTAAGATACATTAATAATTGTGTTTATTCAGCATGAAATGGAGCTTAGTTATGTAGCATGAGCCTGTATATTCTGCCATGTTTACATTTTTGGTAAACTCATTCAATGAATCCAAGCTCTGCAAACTGAGATGTACTGCATTGATGCATTCACACAATGTCACAGTAACCATGAGATAAAACAAAGTTCAGGAATATTCCTTTATCCCATTGTTTTGCAAATCTATGTACATTACAAACTGTATGATTGAATTGGTTCTGATATTGCTGTTTTACTATCCTGACAGCTTATTCTAAATAGAAAACCTTCATTACTCTTTCGTCCATGGACCGACACAGCCTCTCTATTGACCAAGTGGGGTATTATTCGTTAATTAGGAGTGACTAGGCAGAAAACTTGTAAAAAGTGTGGCATCACACCCTCTACAGTACCGCCCAGGGGGCGGACCCCCCGGGTATATCACCTCAGTCTGCATCTCGCAGATCAGTTTTTTTCTGTCTAGCAAGGAGTAGGACATGGCTCCCTTCGGGCCCATTGGTCCGGGGGAAAAATATATATTTTTTTTGCTACATTTTTTGTTCCTGCGATCTTCGATCAACTGCTGACTGGGTGACAGGCTGGATCCTCGATCCTTGTAGTCTCCCCAGTTCGGCCATTGAGCGTGTGCCGACCCTAGCTACGCGCTGGATTTTCCACGACATGCCCGTTGCTCCACGGGTGGCCGGTGAGCCTACACTCCAGGGCCTGCATCGGACCGCTCAGCTTCGGCTGACCTTACGGCCGAGTCGCAGCAGCCTGGCCGGTGAGCTTACGCTCCAAGGCTTGCATCGGACCGCTCAGCTTCGGCTGACCTTACGGCCGAGTCGCAGCAGCCTGTCCGGTGAGCGTCACGTTTCAGGGCATACATATTATCGTCCCTTTTGGGTCCAATCACAGCATGCCTGGCCAACAGTCACCTTCCGTGCGTGGACGATGATCTGTTTGGAATGTCTTCCAGCATAATACATGCAGGATAGGTAAGTAAACTCCCCTGCCTCGGCTGGGTGATTTGGCTGGACATTCCTGGGGAGACCAAGTAAGTGGTTGTGGCCCCTTTCTTCCCTCTCTCCCTGCCTTTTCCCTCCTCCCTGGGCTTCTAGCTTAAGGTTGCTGGGTGCTGGGGGTCACCTAAGGGGTTCCACTGGAGCGGGGCTTGCTGTAACTAACATTTAAAAGAAATGTCATTTCTGCTTACCTGTGTGTGCTTCCTCCTCCATGCTGTCGGCGGGCCATTTTGTGGTGGTCCATGCCGGGTTCGGCCTCTAGTGACTGCCCGGCGGCCATCTTCCTGTGGTTTCGGCGCCATTTTCTTGTAGTCCACACCCACTGGCCTCTATCAACTGATCGGCGGCCATGTTTGTCCACCCTGTATGTATATATTGCCGTTCGGCGGCCATCTTTTTGTGGGCTACGGCTGCTTGGCCTCTATCTTCGGCTTGGCGTCCATTTTCTTAGAGCCGACATTATCTTCCATACAGACGTTTTTGGCGGCCATTTTGCGAGAGTCTCCGGCCTCTAGGGTGCATTACACTGGCGCGAAAATTCACACAGGAAGCGCTGATAAAAGAAGCAGACTGACACAGCAGCAGTGGGACAGCATCACAGGCGCAGCACACGGCAGCATAGCAGTACCGGTCCAGGGTGGTGAGTCCTCTGGGTAACCCAGCATCTCTGCAGCGCAGGAGGATGGCCTATTGATATCTTGCCTGGAGCCCTGTGGGTGTCAGTGTGTGGTCAGCATGGCATCTGAGCTAGATGTCTTCTCCCCTGAAGCACCAGATTTAGCAGCTGGTGCCCCTGAGGTGTCTATGAACGCTATGTCGGCAATCCTAGAGGCGTTTGCTGCCAGGGTGGAAGCAGCACACGGGAATACAGGGGGTAGTAAACGCCCCCGTCCTTTGCAATCTTCCGGGGATAATTCTGATGCAGAACCAGGTCCAGCTACGGCTTATGGCCCAGATTCGGACGCATCAGAGACTGCAGACCGTGACCGATCGGACAGTGAGGATGACTCCAAGTCCAGGTCAGTACGCAAGACAGCTTTGGTATCTGACCTTATTACTGCAGTGCGGGATACGCCAAAGTTAGAAAATACTGCAGAATCAGCAGAAACTCCAGTCCCCTTTGGGTTTTGTAAACCTGCCCGCGCTGCTAAGGTGTTCCCTTGTGTGTCTTATTTTGACAATCTCTTATACAAGGAATGGGAGAACCCACTGAGGGTCTTTACAGCCCCAAAGAGGTTTGCGGTACGGTACCCCTTTTGAGGAGAGTTTTCTGAAGAAATTGACCTCTCCCCCTATAGTAGACCCTCCGGTGTCCAGACTTAATAGAGCCACTACTATTCCAGTAGAAGGGGCTCCTGTTTTCAAGGACCCTGTGGATAAGAAGACTGAAGCACTCGCTCGCTACCTATATTCAGTGGTAGGCTCGGCAGTACGCCCGGCATTGGCGGGGGCCCTTGTGTCTCATACACTTACTGAATGGGCAAAATTGCTACTCCAGGGGTTAAAGGAGCGAGATGCTCCTCCTAATGAGATAACTTTGGCCGACCAGTTGGTCCAGGGCCTTAAGTTTGTCTGCGAGTCAGACATGGATACTATTTCCCTGCTGTCAAAAGCTTTGGTTTATGCAGTAGCAATACGCCGCCTGATCTGGCGAAAGGGCTGGTCTGCAGACCAGACTTCCAAGAAAGCCCTGTTGGATCTGCCTTTTAAGGGCGACAGACTTTTTGGGGCTTCTCTGGATGACATGATCAAGGATGCCACAGGAGGTAAAAGCACTTTACTTCCCCAAACTAGCAAGGGTAGGGGGCCACGCCAAGGGCAAGGGCCCTCCTTTACTGTACGCATGCGTTTTTTTTCATCCCCCTAGGGCGACAGGGAAAAGACCCTAGGCCGACAAGGCGCCTTCCCAAGGACAAAAGCGTCTTTGGTCCCGCAAACCCAACAAGCCTGCGGACAAATCTGCGTGGGGGGGGGGACGTCTTCGCAAATTTGCGACTCAGTGGACAGCTCTAGTCTCCGACAGGTGGGTTTGCAAAGTAATCTCCTCAGGCTACAAGATAGAATTTCTCTCTTGTCCACCGGACAGGTTCATCACCTCTAATCTCCAGCTACTACCGACCCGTCGGGAGGCCCTGTATGGGGCGGTCCAGGGTCTACTGGAACGCGGGGTAGTTATTCCAGTTCCAGAACAGGAACGAGGTCAGGGTTTTTACTCAAATCTGTTCATTGTGCCGAAGAAGGAGGGGGTTCGTCCAATCTTGGATCTCAGAGCCCTCAATTGCTTTGTGAAAGTACAAAGATTTCGGATGGAGTCGGTTCGATCTGTAGTCACGGCTCTCCATCCGGGGGACTTTCTGGCCTCCTTGGACATCAAGGACGCATACCTGCATGTCCCCATATACTCCAGACACCAGAGGTTTCTGCGATTTGCTATCGGTAAGGACCACTACCAGTTCGTGGCCCTCCCGTTTGGCCTTGCCTCAGCACCCAGGACGTTCACCAAGGTGCTCGCTCCGATTCTGGCACTTCTAAGACAGCGGGGTATCGCTATCATGGGCTACTTGGACGACCTACTGAAGGCCCCTTCAAGCTCAGAATTAGAGGTAAGCGTGTCTATTACCTGTCAGACTCTTCGAGACTGTGGTTGGATACTAAACACGCAAAAGTCAGTATTGGTGCCCACTCAACGCCTAGTGTACCTGGGGTTGATTCTGGATTCCTCAGAGGCAAAGGCATTCCTCCCTGTGGAGAAGTTGCAGACCCTCCGGGCTGCAGTACAGCAGCTGACTTCCAGGAATTGGTCGTCACTCCGTTTTTTGCATGCGAGTGTTGGGCCTCATGGTAGCCTCCTTCGAGGCGGTCCCATATGCTCAATACCACACTCGAGTGTTACAGAAGGAAGTTCTGTCCAGATGGAACCAGATGCCCTTCATCTCTGGATTATCAAATCCGAGTGAGCCACCTAGTCAGGAGATCCCTGGTAAGGTGGCTGACAGCACCGGCTCTAATGGCCGGGAAGTCATTTCTTCCGGTTTACTGGATAGTGATCACGACGGACGCCAGCCTTACAGGTTGGGTGGGAGTCTGGGGTGTTCATTCGGCGCAAGGTCGCTGGACCCCAGAGGAAGCCCTCCTGCCGATCAATGTCCTGGAAATCCGGGCGATCAGGCTGTGCCTCTTCAATCGGTCTCAGAAGCTGCAAGGACGTCCAGTCAGGATCCAGTCGGACAACGCCACAGCAGTGGCATATGTCAATCATCAAGGAGGAACAAGTAGCTCAGCTGCAGCATCGGAAGTCGCTCGCATCCTGAAGTGGGCAGAGAGGAGCGTACCGGCACTGTTGGCCGTGTACATTCCGGGTGTGGAAAACTGGCAGGCGGACTACCTGAGCCGCCAGATGCTGGACCAGGGAGAATGGTCCTTACACCCGGAGGTGTTCCAACTCCTCTGCCAAAGATGGGGCACACCAGACGTAGATCTTCTTCTGGCTTCCCGACTCAATCGGAAGGTATTGAGGTTTGTGGCCCGGTCAAGAGACCCATGGGCAGACGCAATGGACGCGTTGGTGGCATCGTGGGGTCAGTATCGGCTAATCTATGCCTTCCCTCCCTTAAGGCTTCTTCCTCTTCTGCTCCGCAGAGTAGAGGCAGAGGGAATTCCAATGATCCTAATCGCTCCAGATTGGCCTCAGTGTCCTTGGTACGCCGATCTAGTACGTCTGGTAGCAGACGTCCCCTGGCGCCTACCACTACGGAAGGACCTGCTATCGCAAGGTCCCATACTCCATCCTGCTTTACAGTCACTGGCTTTAATGGTGTTGAGAACCAGGTACTGAGAGACCGGGGCCTATCAGATTCAGTAATCTCTACTATGAGAAGTGCTCGGAAACCGTCCTCTAGGAAGGTTTATCACTGCACTTGGAAGGCCTACATCTCCATGTGTGAGGAAATGAAATGGCATCCGCGTACTTATTTGGTTTCCAGAATCTTGCTGTTTTTACAGCATGGGGTGGACCAAAGGCTTGCCTTAAGTACGATTTAAGGGACAGATTTCTGCCCTGGCTGTCTTTTTTTCAGCGACCCCTGGCGACTCACATTTGTGCAGGGGGTTCGACATGTGGCCCCTCCGGTCAGTCCCCCACTACCTCCGTGGGACTTGAACCTGGTCCTCTCGGTGCTTCAGAAGGCACCGTTTGAGAATATTAGAGATATTCCCCTGTTGACACTTTCTCAGAAAGTGGTCTTTCTGGTGGCTGTTACGTCAGATAGACGAGTCTCTGAGCTGGCAGCCTTGTCCTGCAAGGCTCCCTATTTGATTTTCCACAAGGATAAGGTGGTGCTGCGGCCGCAGCCTTCCTTTCTTTCGAAGGTCGTTTCTGCTTTTCATCTCAACAAAGACATTGTACTTCCATCCTTGTGTCCTCACCCGTCGAATCCTAAGGAGTCGGCGTTGCATTCCTTGGACGTTGTCCGAGCTTTGAGAGTATACCTATCTGCTACTTCCCTGTTCCGGAAGTCAGACTCGCTGTTTGTTTCGGTGGCTGGTCCCAAGAAGGGCCAAGCAGTCTCGTCGGCCACCATCTCTAGGTGGATCCGACAGATAGTAATCCAGGCTTACACCTTAAAGGGTCAAGCGCCCCCCTTTCTGGTCGGCGCATTCAACCAGGGCAATAGGTGCCTCTTCGGCTTTCCGACTTCAAGCGTCTGTTTCCCAATTATGTAAAGCACTTTCACAAAATTCTACAAAGTTGATGTAGGTGCATCTTCGGATGCCTCTTTCGGCCGCAAGGTTTTGCAAGCAGGTGTTTAGAGTTGCAGCTCCTCCGTTGGAGGAGTGCTGTTTTGTGTTTGGGGTGAAGTTTATTTTTATGCTGTTACCACCCCTCGTTTTTTCTCTGACACTGCTTTGGGACGTCCCACTTTGTCAATAGAAAGGCTGTGTCGGTCCATGGATGAAAGAGTAAATAGGATTTTTTACTCACCGTAAAATTCTTTTCTCTGAGTCCATGGACCGACACAGCACCCACCCCTCCTTTTAAGTTTGTACTGCTTTTTGACGAACTGATCTGCGAGATGCAGACTGAGGTGATATACCCGGGGGGTCCGCCCCCTGGGCGGTACTGTAGAGGGTGTGATGCAACACTTTTTACAAGTTTTCTGCCTAGTCACTCCTAATTAACGGATAATACCCCACTTGGTCAATAGAGAGGCTGTGTCGGTCCATGGACTCAGAGAAAAGGATTTTACGGTGAGTAAAAAATCCTATTTTTGTTTGAAAATATTAAAGATTCTAGCTACCAGCAAGAATGAGTTCTTGCTGGTCCCATTAAAGTGAATGGGGCTGTCGGTGAGTCAACAGCGGGTCAGAGCAGGAGCCGCTGCAGGACAGAGATGACAGTTGCTCTTTAAATATCATGATTTAAATCAAGCCTTTTTACTAGTGATTTAAATCGACTTAAAGCGGAGGTCCACCCTGAAAAAATGTTTACATAAAAAAAAAAATGTATACTCACCCTAAATGCCTGCTGCTATGCGGAAGTCCCCTAATCTGCCTCTAATGTGCCTCTTCTCGTCCGCGGTGGGTCTCCTTCCGCTTCCTCTTCTTGTGAATGGGGCGCGCTGCCTTCTGGGAACTGTGTGTTTCCCAGAAGGCAAGCCGCCCATTCACAAAGCGCCGTGCGAGTGGCGCATGCGCAGTAGGAAACAGGCAGTGAAGCCTTACGGCTTCACGGCCTGTTTCCCTTACTCAGGATGGAGGAGCCGGGACCTGCCAGCAGCGATCGCCGTGGCGGGACCGACATCGCGGGCGAGTAGGACAGGCAAGTGTCCTTTTTTAGGCCTCATGCCCACTGGCGTTTTTACAGCTGCGTTTTTTGCAGCTTAAAAACGCCTGTCCATGTTATTGTAAATATTTTTTTTTTTTTTTTTTTTTTTTAAAAAAAAAAAACAAAAAAAAAAAAACAAAAAAAAAAAAAACGTCGGAGCTAAAAACGCGACCACGCGTTAGTGCGCGTTTTTTGCGCGTTAGGGCGCGTTAGTGCGCGTTTTTTGACGCTCGCGTTTTTTCCTGCCAAATTCTGACGCTGAGGAACGCACTGGTCCTGGGTTTTTTTTACAGCTTACAAACGCCTATGCTCTTTACAGCTCAAAAACGCCTAGGTGGGCATGAAGCTATAGACTAACATGGACAGGCGTTTTTAAGCTGTAAAAAACGCTCAAAAACGCGGCTGAAAAAACGCCCGTGGGCATGAGGCCTAAAAGTCAGCAGCTACACTGTTAGTAGCTGCTGACTTTTTTTTTTTTTTGGCTGCACCTCCGCTTTAATTTAAATCAAATCCACCCTGATTTTGTGATACCCTTTATTGAGCAACTTAGGTTATTAAAATTGCAAGCTTTTGGGTTTCCCTACTTTCTTTCCTTTTTATATAGTTGTATACTGTATTTGTGTGTGGAGGTGGCTGAAGCACTGCAGATCTACAGGTACATCTTTCTTTCCTGCAAGGAGAGCAATAAGCAGCACCGTAATGATATCAATAAGGTCTTTGTTGATGGGGTCTCATTCCTATACAAGTCAACAGGGATGCAACACCTGCTTTAAGGAGGTCAACTGCAGGTCACATGCACCTGTCAAATTCTGAATGACCTCAAAATCATCTCGAACTGATGCTGTTGACAAAAACCCAAAGCCTGTCAACACAGACCCTAAATTTCACTCCAGATGCTGTGAGACTAGCAGTAAGACCCCTTTTACACTGAGCTGCCCAAAGCGTCGGCGGTAAAACACCGCTATTTTTACTGCCGCTGCTATGGGTGGATTTTCGGACGCTATGAGCGGATTTTGGCCGCTAGCAGGGCGGTTTTACCCCCGCTAGCGGCCGAGAAAGGGTTAAAACCGCCCGCCATGCGCTGCTGAATTTCAATGGGCAAGAGCGGTGGAGGAGCGGTAAACACACCGCTCCAAAGATGCGGCTGGGAGGACTTTTTTTTACCGTCCTGCTAGCGCAGCGCTCCAGTGTGAAAGCCCTCGGGCTTTAACAGCTCGAGGGCTTTCACACTGGAGACAATGGAGCAGCTGTTAAAGGACGGATTGCAGACGCTATTTTTAACGCTATAGCGCCTGCAATATGCCCTCAGTGTGAAAGGGGTCTTAAGGGCACAGTGCCTTTAGAAGATCTCACGCTGCAGATATACAGTTCAATGGAAGTGCACTTATTTTCAGGAGGAAGTAAAGGTAAAAGGTGGGTTTTTCAGGGTACAACTTTCATTTTGAGATGTTCCCAATTTTTCTTTTTACTTAAAATCACTTTAAAGGGAATGCAATTTATCCTAAATGTTGTTTTTAAATGATTTCAGGTATGATGAGAAGCAATGAAACGCACTGAGATTGTGTCCGATTCCTTTGATTTGTCTCCTGCTATTGCAAACCACAAAGTCATTTCTATCTGTAAGTATTCCATTTTGTTCATCAGCTTATAAGTTTTTAAAGTGTTATTTAACCCTAATTTTTTTAAATCATTTACAGCAATTTACCTCAGTACTTGTGTGCTACTTTTTAAAATCTTGCCTTTCTTATTATTTGAGCCAGTCCAAAAATTGCTGTAGGTTCCTGGTGCTCCAGTGTCTTCCAGAGTCCTATCAAGCCACCCTTATATGTGTGAGACTTCAGGCCAATGCTTTGATGTTGCCAGTGCCAACATGCACAAGCAGCCAGGGGGCACTGACAGGACATGCATGCGTAGTCTCAAGGAGGCAAAACAGAGGGTCTTTCTCTGAAGTAGTGAGTGCGCACTCCCCCCAACCAGTAGTTTAGGGGAGCAGCGCACAGGAACCCAGAGATATACCGTATATACTTGAGTATAAGCCGAGGCACCTAATTTTACCACAAAAAACTGGGAAAACGTATTTACTCGAGTATAAGCCTAGGGTGTCCATCTGCATGCCTCACTGTGCCTCAATTTGCCTCACTGTGTCCATGTGCATGCCTCACTGTGCCCATGCCTCACTGTGCCCATGCCTAGACTGACGTTTAACATGGGAGTCTATGGAAGGGGTGCCTGGTTTTGAAAAATCGGTGCTCCCCGGCCATAGGTCCCCCAGACAATAAACTTTTCACACTTTTAGAGGAGAAATGGGGCTACATGTGTGCCAAGTTTCTGGTCCAGAGGACCTACGACCGGTTGGTACCGGGTCCCCAAATTCACCAGAAAAATGACCGTTTAACGTGGGAGTCTATGGAAGGGGAGCCCACCTTTGAAAAATCTGTGCTCGACGGCCGTAGGTCCCCCGGACAACAAACTTTGTACACTTGTAGAAGAAGAGTGGGGCTACATGTGTGCCAAGTTTGGGGTCCAGGGGACCTACGGCCGGCCGGTACCGGGTCCCCAAAATCCGGGAGAATAGGCGCAAAAAGGTGACTCGAGTATAAGCCGAGGAGGGCATTTTCAGCACAAAAAAATGTGCTGAAAAACTCGGCTTATACTCGAGTATATACGGTATTCCTTTAGTGATACAGCCTTGGTAACCTTGTCATAGATAGGGCTGGCTAATTGTACAGTTGCTGTGTACAACATAAATTCCATGTTTTATCGCAAAGCAGTCTTGTAGTGTGAAAATCCACACTGGTGAGACAACAATATAAAGATATTGGGAGCAACTTAACAAGTAATTTGTGACAGAGTTCTGGTGGTGTGAATGTAACCAGAAGCCTTGCGCCAAAACCTTTCACTAATCGTACTGACACGCTTGACACTTCTACAGCATGGCCCTGTTGTGTCAAAATTCATAAACAAATAGCGCCATATAAGTGGAGGCAAATCAGAGCTCTTCTGTGTAAGAGTAAATTGTTGTTTGTCTCACATGTCACATCACAGGCCGCTGCGCAAATACGGAGTGACACGAAGTTTTGCAACAACCTCCATTTTATTCTCTAGGGTGTCTGGGGAAAAAAAAAAACGTGTGTGTGTGTGTTTGGGGGTTCTATGTAATTCTCTAGCAAAAACTGATTTTAACTTGTAAACAACAAGTTTTAAAAATAGACCTGGTCCTCAAGTGGTTAAGATACAATTTTCTTGCTGCTTTGCTGTGTGCTGCTGTTCATTCCTGTGTTTTATGGTAATTGCAACTCCCTAAGTGATCTAATACTGTACTGATGGACTGTATTCTCTGCATATATTCATCTTATCTAACCTCAGTACACAACTAACATTTTTTAAATTTTATTTTGTGGCTTGGTTTTATTGAAGATGAAGCAAAAACATTCTGGCAAGATCAGCAAGCAGAAGGGAATGTTGAGATATTATTTGAAAAAGTAGAGAAGAAACTTCGGCTGCTGTGCCAAAAAATCAAAGTCGGGTCAGCAACAGACAAAGGTAAGACAAATAATTTCTGGCAAATACCAGAGCCATTAATTTTACTTTTTATTGTGCTTGAATTGGTATTTCCTTTCTAGATTTTAATAATGCACTTGCAGGACCCTCTTTTAAAATGATACATCTCATCCCCCATCTGGCCCCTATCAGATAAAGTTATGTTTGCCCATCATCTGACCATCTCTGCACTCTCACATTCAATGCCCCTCTCTCCTATTATATTCGTGCTGTACCCACACTAGAGCTCTCTGCAATCTGTGGCCAGATTAGGCAAACATGTAGGTTTTGGGATGTTAAGCAGTAGTTATTTTTGTAATCGCAGTTAACAGGGCTATATATATATATATATATATATATATATATATATATATATATTTTTTTTTTATTGCAGTGTATTACCTCTTTCTTGTGGTGTTTAGGGGTCAGTACGTTCCCTTAAAGTGGTTCCAAACTCGCCCCCCTGTATACTTGCCTGAGTCCTATCTCACGGTGCCAGTCTGCAGCGGCTCTATCCTCTCCCTCTGCTCACAGAGGCAGGAGCCATGAGAGCAGGTTGCAGGGCTAAGCCATGGTTTGTGTATCAATACACACACACACACACACACACACACACACACACACAGCCTGGCTCAGGATTTAGCACGCAGGTGTGCCCCCAGAGCATGCGGCTTCCTCTGGGGGCACACAAAGAAAAGGAGCCAAGAGTGCTAGAAGGGAACCCAAAAAGAGTAGGTTTGAGGTTGCTCTGTGCAATACTATTGCACAGAGCAGGAAAGTATAACATGCTTGCTATTTTAATAAATGAAAATTACCTTTACAAACATTTCATTTTACATGGAGGAGGCCGCAGGCCATTCCCCTTGGGGTCTCTTATCCTCCCACCACATTACTAAAAGCTGTTAGCGGCTCCTCCAGATGAGCAAAATTATGTACTCTCTTCATGCCAAAACAAACACCTGCTGAACTACCCATAAATTGACTATCGATCACTTGCATCCCTGCCTCACCACTGACAACCATATATGATTCTGATGGCCATATCCCAGTTAGCCCTGGACTGCCCACCCACAGCTGATTTTAGAACAGCCTGATCACTTCTCACCTACTTTGCTGGCCTCCTACTTCTTTTTCTTTTCAATGCAATGGTCACTACTGACTCCCCCTTCTTTCACTGCAACATGCGCCTTTGGCCTACCCATCCACGATGCTGCCCACTTTTGTTACTGCTATCCTCCAGCATCCTTCTAGCAAACAAATGCATGTTTTCAACCACAATAGGAATAGGGAAGTGGTGTAACAAATTCCTGTACTTTGACCAATGTTTAAGTGTGTGAACCGTATGGTCACTTGCTGACTTGGCAGAATCCACAGGCAACTTAAAGCGGTTGTATACCCTGCTTTCACATTTTTACCTACATGTAAGCCTATATATAAGGCTTACCTGTAGGTAAAATGAATATCTCCTAAACCTGTACGGTTTAGGAGATATTCCCCTCGCAATGAGCCGCTGACATGCGCAGCAGGGATTCTCGGCTAAAGCCAGGCAGCCGCCGGACCTTGCCGGAAAGAAGTCTCCCGCGCGGGAGTGACGACATCGCCGCTCCAGCCACTCACAGCGCTGGAGCGGCGATACCCGGAAGACACGCCAAGGCAAGATGACATCTCCCTCGGCGTGGACCAGGTAAGTTGCAGACGCCTCGTTCTAAGGTAAGTATTTCATAATGAGCTAGTATGCGGTGCATACTAGCTCATTATGCCTTTTGCCTTTCAGGTATGTAAAAAAAAATAAACACAGCAGCGGGTATACAACCGCTTTAAAGTGATTGTAAATGATCACCTTATGAATGATCACCTAATAGAAATTAAAGGCAAAACGTTTTTGTATAGATATAAATAAATTATGAATACTTTTATTAGGAAAGCAGAGGGACTGGCAGGAATACCACGGATTTCACATAAAGGAAGCAATACAAAGAGAACAGGTTACTTTCTCATACAAGTGAGATCTATCTATCAGTAATGGCTAAACAGTCCAAGTGTCCAGAGGTGCCACATCCTAAAATTTGGGATGGACACAAAATTGTATCAAATATAGAAAAGTTTATCTATACGTATACCGTAGTTTAAAATAGATATGGAGATAAAAGAACATGTGCACAATATACATTTCTTTATCGTACATCACGGGACACAGAGCGGCATAGTAATTACTATGTGGGTTATAGAGCTTACCTTCAGGTGATGGACACTGGCACACCCAAGACAGGAAGTCCCCTCCCTATATAACCCCTCCCATATCGGGAGTACCTCAGTTTTGTTGCCAGTGTCTAAAGGTGTTGGTCACGGTTAAGCATGTATTCAAGTTAGCTCTGCGTATGGTCTTTGAGGCCTAAAGGCGAGCTATTCCGGATCCGTCCAAAGTGCTTCAATGCCAAAATGGACGGTACCCGGGCCTTGGGGAAGAAGATGTGGACCATCTACGAGGTTTGGCCTGTAATGCCTCTCTTAGGAGGGCTGGACCCTGGGATCCAGTACTCTGGTCAGACCCAATACAAGAGGTTTTCTGGCAGGGTGCTGTACAGGTCCAGGGGAGTGGTGTTCCTTTCAGTAGGACCCCGGTCCCTGAAGGTCAAATGACGTTGCCCGCCAAAGGGGCAAAGTTTGGGCTGTCTGTTCCGAACAGGGTCCTGCGGCGGGGACAGGTAAGTGAGGGTCCCTGATGAACTTGGTCCAGCAGGGACCCTTCAAGACTAATGTGTTTGCCTGTTTTTTTACCTACATGGTATATTTTCCACTGTACCTGATGCCTAAAATATCTTGATAAACCTGAAATGTATTTTCTTATTGTTCTATTGGACATTACGTAGTACCCCTGTTTGGCCACAGGAGGGAGATACTTGAGAATGTCTATATAGCTGGGCATACATTCTATAAGTGTAATGCCTAGACAGATGGAGGAGCATTCTTCTATGTACAAGCTCTGCAGTACCCATCTGTAAAAATGTTACCATACCTGCTAGGGGGACCTGGAAACAGCGTTCTTAGACATGGCGCTGTGGTCTCCCTCTATAGTGTCAGCTAGGCTCCAATGTAAAACTGCAGCTCCCAGTAGGAAGCCTATGGAGGAAAAGTTCCTCCTGCTCTTCTCCCCATTCCTTCCAGGGAGCGTTTCTGGCGCACGCATTGGCGCGCGCTTCTGCGCATGTGCGGGCGTCCTCTGCTTTAAAAAGACAGCCTCTGTGAGACATGCTGTAAGAGGACGTACACATCAGCAGAGCTCCTTGGTGACATTTATTTTTGATATTATATTGGGCACACTACAGGTGGTGATACAGGTATCCCCAAGGCACATTAGTTTAGTCACCTGACTAGCTTTGATAGCAAGCTTGTACGCTAGACTATAGCTAGTAGTGGGTGCATTTTTGGCTGTAAGTCCTTAGCTTGCGCTAGGACTATGCCTTCCAAGGGCTCTGGGAGTAAAAATCCTAGGAGGCTAAAGGGTTCACCATCGGGCACTGAGGATCTGGGGCTTGCTCCTTCTAATATATCCTCCCCTGATAAATCAGAGGTAGTTACTCGAGGGGAGCCATCAGGAATGCTAGGCGCTGCGGCTGCCCTCAGTTCACCTGCTCCAGTATATGTGACAGAGGAGGCTTTTACCTCTGCTCTGGGAGGATTAGAACAAAGATTGTTCAGTTCATTAATCGCTTCCTTCCTGCCGGGAAAAAAGCGCGCCAGATCTCCATCTCCACCGTTAGAGTATCTAACAGCAGAGCAATTGTCTCAGGATGAAATTGATTTTCCTGCAGGGGATCAGGAGGATGATGCAGCCTCTGAGGAATCTACTTTAGAGGAACCGTTTTCAGCCTCTCAGGCTGAAAGATTGTTAGTTCAGTCTTTAACAGACATGGTTCGGTCAGCTTTCAAGCTGCCCCTTTCAGAACCAGCAACTACATCGGTTTCTTCATTGGGCTCTTTGAAAGCCCCACAGGCTAATGGTTCCTTTCCAATGCATCCATTGCTAGAAAATCTCATCTATAAGGATTGGGAACATCCTGATAAACTGTTCCTTCCTCCCAAAAAGTTTTTTGTGGTATATCCTATGGAGGAAAAGTTCACCAAAAAATGGAGCCTCTTCCTACTGTGGACGCTGCCATCTCCTCTGTGAACAAATCCCTGACATGTCCAGTGGACAATGTACAGATGTTTAAAGATCCAACAGATAAAAAGTTGGAAACCCTATTAAAGACTGCTTTTTCTACAGCTGGTGCTGTAACTCAGCCTGCAGTGGCAGCCATTGGCATCTGTCAGGCCTTGAAAGACCAGATGAAGCTGGCTTTATAAGACACGCCAGTTCAGCAGGCGCAGGATTTAGCAGATCTACCTAGGGCTTTATGTTTTGCGGTTGACGCCATTAAAGATTCAATTCATCAGGCCTCTAGCCTTATGCTGGTGTTGGTACACATGCCTAGACTCCTATGGCTGAAAAACTGGTCAGCCGAGACGCTCTGTAAAAAGCTCCTGGCTGGATTTCCATTCCATGGGGAGCGGTTATATGGCGAGGACTTGGATAAATACATCCAGAAAATCTCCAGTGGGAAGAGTACCCTTTTACCTGTTAAAAGGAAATTCAGGGGTCCTGCCTTCAAGCGGCCCACCTCGCCAGTCCCAGGAACTTCAGCTTCTAAGCAGTTCCGACGGCCTCCCCGATCCAATCCTGGAGGGAGAGCTCAGGGACAGCCACAGGGTAATAAAAAACCCTGGAACCGAAGGAATACTAAACCAGCCCCCAAGTCGGCCTTATGAAGGGTCGCCCCCACTCAGACGAGTGGGGGGAAGACTTCTGTTGTTTTCAGGGGCTTGGCGAGAGACGATCTGGGACAGATGGGCTCTCTCCATGGTATCCCTGGGATACAAGTTGGAGTTACAGGAATTTCCTCCTCCTCGGTTTATAACATCAAACGTCTCAAAAGATCCAGTAAGGAGAAGATCTCTCCTTTCGGCGTTAGACCGACTATTATCCCAAGGGGTAATTGTGGAGGTTCCGGTAAAGGAACAGAGGTTGGGATTTTACTCAAACCTCTTTACCGTTCCAAAGCCCAACGGAGATGTAAGACCCATACTAGATCTCAAAGGTCTAAACAAATTCCTAATCGTCAAATCGTTCCGTATGGAATCAATTCGATCAATAGCCGCCTCCCTACAAGGGGGAGAATGGTTGGCGTCCATCGATATCAGGGATGCTTATTTGCATGTTCCTATATTCCCCAGTCATCAAAAGCTTCGACGCTTTGCGGTGGAACAGCACCATTATCGGTTTGTGGCGCTACCCTTCTGGTCGGCCACGGCTCCGCGAGTGTTCACAAAGATCTTGGCCCCTCTGTTGGCCGACTTAAGAACTCGGGGAATATCTATAAGGGCCTACCTGGACGATCTATTGATAATAGATCAGTCGGCTTCCAACCTAAGGGTTGCTGTACACAACCCGGTACAATACCTGGAATCCTGGGGCTGGGTCCTAAATCTGGACAAGTCGGCCTTGCAGCCAGCAAGAAGACTCGAATATTTAGGCTTACTCATAGACACAGACCAAAGAAAGGTTTTTCTGCCTCGGGCAAAAATCTCTTCCTTAAGAGAACTAATTCAAGCGATCTGTGCAAAGAGACAGCCATCCATTCGTCTTTGCATGCGGTTGCTGGGAAAGATGGTGGTCTCATTCGAAGCAGTTCCGTATGCTCAATTCCATTCAAGGAAATTGCAGAATGCCATCCTATCCACCTGGAACAAAAAGGTTCAAGCCCTAGACTTCCCAATGTCCCTGGTGTCGTCAGTACGCAGGAGTCTATGTTGGTGGTTGGTACCCCAAAATTTACAAAAGGGAAAGTCGTTCATTCCAATCTCTTGGAGGGTCGTAACTACGGATGCCAGCCTTCTAGACTGGGGGGCAGTACTGGAGAAATGTTCACTCCAGGGAAAGTGGTCGAATATCGAGAAGACCTTGCCCATCAACCTGCTGGAAATTCGGGCGACACGGTTGGCCCTGGAAGCATGGACTTCCAAGCTACATGGGTCTCCTGTCAGGATCCAATCGGACAATGCCACAGCTGTGGCATACATCAATCACCAAGGGGGCACCAAGAGCGGTGCGGCCCAGAAGGAGGTGAATCATATCCTGATATGGGCAGAAAGACATGTCCCATGCATATCCGCTATCTTTATTCCAGGAATAGAGAATTGGAAAGCAGACTTCCTGAGTCAGCAGCAGTTATCCCCAGGGGAATGGTCTCTTCACCCCGACATCTTTCAGACAATATGTCAGAGATTGGGGACACCAGATGTAGATCTATTCGCATCCAGGTTCAACAAGAAATTGAACAGCTTTGTGTCCAGGACGAGAGACCCGCTCGCTTGCGGATCGGATGCGCTGGTGTTCCCATGGAATCAGTTCGCACTAATATATGCGTTCCCTCCGCTGCAGCTTCTACCTCGACTCCTCTGCAGAGTCAGGATGGAAAGGAGGCCGGTGATTCTGGTAGCCCCAGCATGGCCTCGGAGATCCTGGTACGCGGAAATTGTAAGAATGTCTGTAGGCAAGCCTTGGACCCCTCTGCTTCGGCCAGACCTGCTCACGCAGGGTCCGATATACCACCCTTCTTTACAAACTCTAAATTTAACGGTCTGGCTATTGAATCCCACATTCTAAGAGAGAGAGGTCTCTCTAACACAGTGGTGTCTACGATAATCAATGCTAGAAAGCCAGTATCTAGACATATATATTATAGAGTTTGGAAGGCGTATGTGGCATGGTGTGAAGCCAAGAAATGGCATCCTCGGAAGTACGTCATAGGCAGAATACTTGACTTCCTACAGTGGGCTGTTGTCAAAAACCTAGCCTTAAGTACTATTAAGGGACAGGTTTCGGCCTTATTGGTATTTTTTCAAAGGCCACTAGCTACACATTCGCTAGTAAAAACCTTCTTGCAGGGTGTGACTCGTATCAACCCACCAGTGAGGTCTCCCATATGTCCATGGGACTTTAAACTTGGTTCTATCAGTTCTTCAAAGACGACCTTTTGAACCATTACTCCACATTCCTTTAGTGCTCCTCACCAGGAAATTAGTGTTCTTGGTAGCTATATCCTCAGCCAGGAGGGTATCAGAATTAGCAGCTTTATCTTGCAAGGAGCCATATTTGATTATCCATAATGATAGAGTGGTTTTACGTACACATCCAGCCTTTCTTCCGAAGGTCGTGTCAGGTTTTCATTTGAACCAAGATATGGTTCTTCCTTCCTTTTTTTCCCAAACCTAGTTCGGTGGAAGAGAAATTATTACATTCTTTGGATGTAGTAAGAGCAGTTAAAGCCTATCTTGAAGCTACTGCTATGATTCGAAAAACTGATGTTTTATTTATTCTGCCAGAAGGCCCCAGAAGGGGCCAGGCAGCGTCGAAATCTACTATTTCTAAGTGGATTCGGCAGGTTATTATTCAAGCCTATGGTCTGAGAAAGAAGGTGCCTTCATTTAAAATTACAGCACACTCTACTAGAGCGGTTGGTGCTTCTTGGGCAGTGCATCACCAGGCCTCCTTGGCTCAAATCTGTAAGGCCGCAACTTGGTCTTCAGTCCACACATTCACAAAATTTTATAAGGTGGATGTAAGAGGTCATGAGGATATCGCCTTTGGGCGTAGTGTGCTGCAGGCTGCAGTATAGATCCTCATGCCTGATGGCGCCCAGCTTGTTATGGTGTCTCCCTCCCCTCATTTTGGTATTGCTTTGGGACATCCCACATAGTAATTACTATGCCGCTCTGTGTCCCGTGATGTACAATAAAGAAAATAGGATTTTTATAATAGCTTACCTGTAAAATCCTTTTCTTGGAGTACATCACGGGACACAGAGCTCCCACCCCTCTTTTGGGGACACTTATTGCTTTGCTACAAAACTGAGGTACTCCCGATATGGGAGGGGTTATATAGGGAGGGGACTTCCTGTCTTGGGTGTGCCAGTGTCCATCACCTGAAGGTAAGCTCTATAACCCACATAGTAATTACTATGCTGCTCTGTGTCCCGTGATGTACTCCAAGAAAAGGATTTTACAGGTAAGCTGTTATAAAAATCCTATTGTTACATACAGACAAAAAAAAAAAATACAAAAGATTCCATTCCTCAAACGGAATCCCCTTCTGGGGTGCCATGCTCCTTTTGAGGAATGGAATCTTTTGTAATTTTTTTTTCTGTATGTAACATGTATATATATTGTGCGCATGTTCTTTTATCTCCATATCTATTTTAAACTATATGTATATAGATAAACTTTTTTATATTTGATAAAATTTGGGGCCATTGGTGCCTTTTAAAGTCCCTCCCCACTTTCCATTTCTTTTAATTACTTTCATGGTACAGCAGGCACATATCAGGAATATGAAGTGTTGTTCAATAAGACACATACAGTCAGGTCCATAAATATTGGGACATCGACACAATTATAATCTTTTTGGCTCTCTACACCAGTGTTTCTCAACTCCAGTCCTCAAGGTGCCCCAACAGGTCATGTTTTCAGGATTTCCCTCAGATGAAACGGCTGTGGGAATTACTAAAGCAGTTAAACTGATCAAATAACCTGTGCAAAACAATGGAGAGCCTGAAAACATGACCCGTTGGGGCGCCTTGAGGACTGGACTTGAGAAACACTGCTCTACACCACCACAATGGATTTGAAATGAAGCAAACAAGATGTGCTTTAACTTCAGACTTTCAGCTTTAATTTTGAGGGTATTTACATCCAAATCAGGTGAACGGTGTAGGAATTACAATAGTTTGTATATGTGCCTCCCACTTTTTAAGGGACCAAAAGTAATGGGACAGATTAACAATCATAAATCAAACTTTCACTTTTTAATACTTGGTTGCAAATCCTTTGCAGTCAATTACAGCCTGAAGTCTGGAACGCATAGACATCACCAGACGCTGGGTTTCATCCCTGGTGATGCTCTGCCAGGCCTCTACTGCAACTGTCTTCAGTTCCTCCTTGTTCTTGGGGCATTTTCCCTTCAGTTTTGTCTTCAGAAAGTGAAATGCACGCTCAATCGGATTCAGGTCGGGTGATCGACTTGGCCATTGCATAACATTCCACTTCTTTCCCTTAAAAAACTCTTTGGCTGCTTTTGCAATATGCTTCGGGCCATTGTCCATCTGCACTGTGAAGCGCCGTCCAATAAGTTCTGAAGCATTTGGCTGAATATGACCAGATAATATTGCCCGAAACACTTCAGAATTCATCCTGCTGCTTTTGTCAGCAGTCACATCATCAATAAATACAAGAGAACCAGTTCTATTGGCAGCCATACATGCCCACGCCGTGACACTACCACCACCATGCTTCACTGATGAGGTGGTATGCTTTGGATCATGAGCAGTTCCTTTCCTTCTCCATACTCTTCTCTTCTCATCACTCTGGTACAAGTTGATCTTGGTCTCATCTGTCCATAGGACGTTGTTCCAGAACTGTGAAGGCTTTTTTAGATGTTGTTTGGCAAACTCTAATCTGGCCTTCCTGTTTTTGAGGCTCACCAATGGTTTACATCTTGTGGTGAACCCTCTGTATTCACTCTGGTGAAGTCTTCTCTTGATTGTTGACTTTGACAAACATACACCTACCTCCTGGAGAGTGTTCTTGATCTGGCCAACTGTTGTGAAGGGTGTTTTCTTCACCAGGGAAAGAATTCTTCGGTCATCCACCACAGTTGTTTTCCGTGGTCTTCTGGGTCTTTTGGTGTTGCTGAACTCACCGGTGCGTTCTTTCTTTTTAAGGATGTTCCAAACAGTTGATTTGGCCACACCTAATGTTTTTGCTATCTCTCTGATGGGTTTGTTTTGTTTTTTCAGCCCTAATGATGGCTTGCTTTACTGATAGTGACAGCTCTTTGGATCTCATATTGAGAGTTGACAGCAAAAGATTCCAAATGCAAATGGCACACTTGAAATGAACTCTGGACCCTTTATCTGTACTTGTATATGGGATAATGAGGGAATAACACACACCTGGCCATGGAACAGCTGAGCAGCCAATTGTCCCATTACTTTTGGTCCCTTAAAAAGTGGGAGGCACATATACCAACTGTTGTAATTCCTACACTGTTCACCTGATTTGGATGTAAATACCCTCAAATTAAAGCTGAAAGTCTGCAGTTAAAGCACGTCTTGTTTGTTTCATTCCATATCCATTGTGGCGGTGTATAGAGCCAAAAAGATCAGAATAATGTAGATGTCCCAATATTTATGGACATGACTGTATGTTGACTATAGCACAATTTTACTTAAGGCAAGTTCATTACAGAGGAGGTTTTCCCAGTTTTATTTGAAGCATAAGAAGATAAAGACTTTTCTAAGCCCTGAAACAAACAACTGCACAGTGAGAGTGACAATACAGTGTCTAGCTAATGACTGTACCAACTAGCACCAAAACAGGGGGGAGGGACATACTAAAGACAACAAAGATAAGACCAGTTGTAGTAGCACATACTCATTTATGTCTTTGTTGTTGTTAAAAGACAAAAATTTGGGGTATAAAAAAATAAATATCTGTATTTGCTGCTATGCTGCAGCTGTCCCACATCCACTTTAAGCCTGGTAGTAGCCCGCTCTCGGCTTACTCTGGATTACAGGAGAGCAAAAGTTTTATGCCCCGTACACATGACCGGTTTTCCTATCGGGAAAAAAAAAAGATGGTTTTCCCAACGGAATTCCTCTCAAGCCTGCCTTGCATACACACGGTCACACAAAAGTCTGGTGAACTTTTGACTGCCAAGAACGCGGTGACGTAAAAGACTACGGCGAGCCGACAAAATTAAGTTCTATGCTTCCGAGAATGCGCATTTTTTTTACCGTCGGAAAAGCATACAGACGAACGATTTTCCCGCTAGGATTTTTTCCTGACGGGGGAAAAAAAGAGATCCTGCTTTTTTTTTTTTTTCCGGTAGTTTTCCTGTGGGGGGAAAAAGGCCGATGGAGCATACACACAGTCGGGATTCCCAATGAAAAGCTCTCATCGCAGTTCTGATGGGAAAACCGGTCGTGTGTACGGGGGCATAAGTGTTCTGTGACCCAGAAAGGAAGAATGACCAAAAAAGCTTTAGCCAGACTTTTTTCTTTTAATATTAGTTTTGTGGACATGAGCAGTCCAAGATCTTATGATACGATTTTTAATGCTACATGTAAGAGTATCATTGCCCCATCTCTGCACAATTGACTACTTGGATCTGGCAGTGACGACGTGGTGATTAGAGGTTTCACATCTGCCATCTAGGGATTGCTAGAGCTGTGACATGAAGAAAGAGATCAATAATGAACTTGAAAACAGTATTTTTGCATAGACACTGTTAGGTGGGATAGCAAGAAGAGTGTTTTTTAAATATATATTATTCATTTATGATTTCCTGGAATGAAGCCACTATTAAAAACATTTTAACATGCAAATTAGCAGTTAAGTTTAGTGGTGCTTCAAGTCTGCTTTTGTGCTTGATCAGCCATCCTCATCCTTGAGTTGTGGCTGATCAACCACCCAGTTGGATAGTTCCGCAGCATAACACTATGGCTCCATGCACACTGGATGCTAAAATAATGTTATAAAAACGCCAGTAGCTTTACAGCAAGACTTTCACAGTTTTTTGGGGTTTTTTTTTTTTCTTTTTTCTTTTATTTCTTTTATTTTTTTTTATGGATCAAAAACGCATGCGTTTTTGAGCATTTATTATCGGTTTTTAGTTTTTTTCAGCGTTTGGCGCTTTTTAGCATTTTTTTTTTAGGTAAAAAAACTGCACTTTGAATGCGATTTTCGGGCGTTCAGAAAAAAGCCCATAAGCTCCACTGCTCATTTAAAGCTGAAAAACGTCAGTGTGCATGGACACACAGGCTAACATAGAGTGGAGTTTATGGGCTTTTAAAAAAAATGCACGAACTCCAATAAACTGCAATTTATCAGCTCCAGTGTGCATGCAGCCTAATGATCATTTCAACTGTCAGTAAGAGTGGCATTGTGACTGCCACAGTAAATGGTGCATTCTTTCCACTGTTCCCTGAATTGATTTTGGCATTGGTTTCCTGAGCCCAAAAAATTATCTGGGATAAATATATTGAGAGAGGCTACTACAGACTATAGTGACTTCTTTTTTTTTTTTTTTCTTTTTTTTTTAGAATATACAAGTGCCTTCCTGTTGGTGAATGACAATAATCTAGATCAAGTACCTTATGACTACAGTAAGTAAGCAAGTATTTCTAAGGACACCTTTGCATTGCAGCAACCATGTCAAAGTGGTTTAATAGCCTAGCACTACACAGTCTGCTTTAAATCTGAGATTCATAATGCTGTATCTAAGCCTGATTATTTTTTTTATTAGCACGGTTCCTTTTCTTAGATGCCCAATTCTGTGCTAGGCAGTAGCTTAACAAATAAGCAGGAGCCAGTTAATGCATACCTGGATAAACCTTTGCAAAAAAGAGAACATGTCAGGATGGAAACTTGGAATATGCCTTGCTGACCTGTTCCTAATATCCCCCCAGCATGCCATTGTTACACTTCACTTTTAAAAATCTTTGGGCTTGTCTGCACGTGCATGTTCGTTGTAGGGTGATACAGCTGGTTCTTGCAGATGGCTGCACACATTTAGTTACTATCCAGCGCACCTTCCGGGACAATCCATTATGCAAATAGAATCACACCTTGTATGGTCACACTGTCATCTGCCATAATCAGCTCCCTATAGACCTCGAAGTGTGATTGGTTAGAGAAGGCTGCCTACACGCTGCAGTGTGTACAGAGAAGGATCTTTAGTAACTTTAATTGCTTATCTGCCTTTTGGTGTAGTATCTGTTCTTCGCATTTTCAGGAGGGAGAATGGAGTGTCCCCATGGTGGGGGGGGGGGGGGGGGTCACTGGCTAGTAAAATAGTTGCCAACATTCCAAATAAATTTTTAGGGGCACTTTTTTTGCAGTAAGCCAGTGTAGGCGGAGCAGTATGTTAGGGGCGTGTCCGGCGTTTTGAAGTAATTGTAGTGTGGCGAAAATGGGCATGGCTTTAAGTACACTAAATATTGGGCGTGGTTAAATGGTCTTTATTTTTAAAGTCCCCCTTTACCATCAGAAAGTCTCGTCAGTGCAATGTCCTTAGAGGAGTCTCGCCAGTGCATTGTGATCAGCGCAGTCTCGCCAGTGCATTGGGATCAGCGCAATCTCGCTAGTGCATTGGGATCAGCGCAGTCTCGCCAGTGCATTGGGATCAGCGCAGTCTCGCCAGTGCATTGGAATCAGAGCAGGACCCACCTGGCTTCTTGTCACACAAAGACTTCTCCATGGGGGTGTCCTAGTAGGTCTTGGAGTGGCTCAGCCTTACAGCGGAATATTCGCTCTTCCTTCATATACCGCCGGAGGACTCGTCTTCCCCTACGCCTCCTCCCAGCATGTAAACTTTCAGAGGAGTGCTGCCCAGTGTGGACAGAGAAAGAAGTATAGTGTTTACTTGTCTGCCCCCTTCCCAGCCGAGCTGCATACTAAAACACGGCTTCTGACCTCACTGCCCTGTATATGCTGCTGCCGGCTCCAGTGATTGGCCAGGCTGCCTCTCCATGTGCTGCTGTATCCGCCATGCCCCGCCACTCCATCACGTTCAAATGTCCTGCCCAGGGGTGCTAGAAAGACACTTTGGGTTCCACACCATTGTTTCTTCACTGGCATTAGGTCATGTCCCTTTATACTGTACTTAGTTGGGCCTTTTGGCTAGCCACAGCAATTCTTATAATGACCAAAAGGCTCATTGTGTATTGCACATAGAACTTTTTTTTTTTTTTTGTGGTGCGTGTGTGTTTGCCCTGATGTTAAAGGGGAAAGTTCTGTGATCTTCTGGTCTTTTACCTCTCCCCATTCTGAGGGGTGTCTCTTTCGAAGAGCCCTTCACCAAGTTTTTGGTGGACTGGCTTCGGCATGTTCCTAAGAAGTGGAGTCCACCTGGCTTTGGCCTAGCTAGAAGGTGGCGTACCTTACCTCTGTCATGAGCTTTGTGCCCTGGATCAGGATTAGAGGTCCTTACTCTTCAGAGGCTTGTCCATACTGTACCCTCTGTACACTTTTTGTATGTTTGTGATTTCACCAGGGCCGCTGATAAGGGAGTACAACCGGTCCTCCTCTAGGGGGCCCGGGTACCATGAATTTGATAGGAAATTTTTAGGAAAATAAAGAATTGAATCCATTTTGGAATAAGTGAATATTTTATATATAAATAGATACATAAATACCCCTATTTCTTTCTCGTACATCACGGGACACAGAGCGACACAGTCATTACTAATGGGTTATATAGATACCGTCAGGTGCTGGCACTGGCAACTTCCAAAACCGGAAGTACCCTCCCCTATATAAGCCCCTCCCATCCGGGAGCACCTCCGTTTTTTGCCAGTGTCTAAGGTGTTGGCCAAGAAGAAACATGTGTTTTTCACTGAGCTTGCGTACAGGTTCTTTTGGGCCTCAGTAAGCTATTCCGGATCCGACCAAAAAAGCTTCATAGCTAAACGGTCGGTACCCGGGCCTTGCAGAGAAGAGCAAGGTTTTGCCTGTAATGCTTCTCTTAGGAGAGCTGGACCCTGGGATCCAGAGCTCTGGTCATACCCACGACCAAGATGTTTTCTGTGCAGGGTGCTATACAGGTCCAGGGGAGTGGAATCCTTGGGAACCCGGTCCCTGAAGGTTTGATTACAATGCCTGCCGTGATAGGTGAAGTTTGGGCTTTTGTGGACCAAACAAAGTCCTGCGGCGGGGAACAGGTAAGTGGGGGCCCCCAGGAACTTGGTTCTATTGGGGGACCCCCAAGCCTAATTTGTCTTTCTGTCTGTTACCTAATGGTATTCCCGCAAAATTCTGTGCATGCCTGTAACTACTAAAAAAATGTAATAATTTTTAATGGTGGTCAGGAAAAAAAAAAACTTTTTTTTTATATATATATTTAATATATTAGACTGCGGTACCTGTGTTTGTCCACTAGAGGCCGCTGTGGAATGTTTTCTTGTCATGTGGACTAGCTTCTTCTCAGCAGAGCAAAGTCCAGGCAGATGGTGAGTTCTCTTATAGGAAACTGCTTCCTCTGCCATGTTGCAGTGCTCGTCCATCCCCCGGCCTGCGGCAAAGAGGGGCCCTGGCTCCTGTCCCTTGTTACCATTTTTTGAAATTAGCGCCGAAGGCGCACGTGGCCGCGCGCGTGCGCGTGCACGCGCCTCTATATATAGAGGTGAGCCGGGAAAGGGGGCGGAGCCTGGGGATGACGCTCTGTGCGTGCCGCAGCGCTTCTGCGCATGTGCGGGCGTCCCAGCAGTTTAAAAAAAAAAAACACAATGTTGTAGTGAGCTGGCTATGAAGTACAGAGACAGAGCTGGCAACATTTAAAGGCATACAGCAAGCGGTTGATACAGGCATCCCCTAGAAAGGCACATTAGTAGACACCAACTGTGATATAGCAGCAATTGTGCTAGACTATTCTCAGTAAAAGTGGTGTATTACGGCTGGAATACCTCAGCTTTAGGCTTAGGAATATGCCGTCCAGAAGCTCCGGAACTGACTCTTCCAGGAAGCGAAGGGGGTCTCATCGGGCTCGGAGGATCTTGGGCATACTTCTGCTGCACCAGTCTCCCCTGAAGTTCAGAGGTAAGTGACCGTAGAGACCCCGCAGGGGTACTTGGTACTGTGGCTGTCCTCAGTTCACCTGCTCCTGTGTATGTAACAGAGGAGGTTTTTTTCCTCAGCTCTGGGAGGATTAGAGAGAGATTGTCAACATTAATCGCTGCCTCCCTGTCAGGGAAAGCACGCCCGATCTCCGTCTCCTCCTTCAGAGTGCCTGTTAGCAGAGCAACAGTCCCATACAGGGATCGACCTGCCTGAAGGGGATCAGGATGAGGTTGATTCTGTTATAGAGGAATCAACAGTGGGGGAACCTTTTCTCAGCATCTCAAGCTGAAAGATTATGGGTTCAGTCTCTGACTAACATGGTCCGATCAGCATTTAAAAATGCACCTTGCGGAACCATCAACCACTACTGTATCCTCGTTGGGGTCGCGAGAAGCCCCCAGACTGTTTGTTCTTTTCCACTTCACCCTTTACTGAAAGGGCTCATTTACCAGGATTGGGAACGTCCTGAGAAAATATTTATTCCCTCAAGAGATCTCTTGTATGTATAAATCACTGACATGTCCAGTGGATAATGTCCAAATGTTCAAGAACCCAATAGATAAAAGATTGGAGTCCTTATGAAAATCTGCTTGGTGATACAACCAGCAGTAGCAGCTATTGGGGTCTGCTAAGCAGTGAAGGATCAGTTGAAACAGGTCTTGAGGGACTTGACAGATCAGCAGGCGTTGCCCTAGCTGATCTACCTAGAGCCTTAGGCTTTGCGGTTGACGCCATAGAGGATTCAGTCCATCAGGCCTCCCGCCTTATGCTGTCTATAGTACATATGCGTAGGCTCCTATGGCTCAAAAACTGGTCTGCTGAAGCTCCCTGTAAAGAATGGCTGGTTAGCGTCCCATTTCATGGTGAACGCTTATTCAGGGAAAACCTGGACAAATATATCCAGAAAATTTCCAGCGGTAAAAATACGCTCTTGCCGGTTAAAAACAGAGTTAGAGGTCCCTCTTTAAGAGGCCTGCTTCTCCAGTCCCTGGGGCATCGGCCGTGTAACAGTTCCGACGGCCTCCTCGGTCAATTCCCGGGGGTAAAAAACAGGGACAGTAGCAGGGTAATGAGAAACCCTGGATCAGGGGAGGTACAAAACCTCCCCCAAAGTTAAATTCATTGAAGCCCCCACTCAGTCGGGTGGGGGGAGGACTCCAGTTGTTCGCAAGAGACCTGGCGGGACACGATCAAGACAGATAGGTGCTCTCCGCAGTAGGTTTGGGATACAGTTTGGAGTTAAAAGACTCTCCTCCTTCCCATTTTTGAGGTCAAACGTGCCAGGGGATCCCCGGAAGAGAGAGTCCCTCCTGTTGGCACTAGAACAACTATTGCTCCAAGGAGTAATTATGGAGGTTCCCCTGGAAGAATGAGGGTTCGGGTTTTACTCAAACCTCTTTACAGTCCCGAAGCAAACGCGGACGGGAGGCCCATATTAATTCTAAAAGGGCTATACAAATTCCTGTATATCAGGACTTTCCGATGGAGTCGATCTGATCGGTGGCCACTGCCCTACAAGGGGAGGATTGGTTAGCCGCGATCGACATCAAGGATGCTTATTTGCACATTCCCATCTTTCCAGTCCACCAAAAATTTCTACGCTTTGCAGTAGAAGGGCGCCATTTTCAGTTCAGAGCCTTACCCTTCGGTTTGGCCACAGCACCACGAGTGTTTACAAAAATTCTGGCCCTTTATTGGCCAATCTAAGAACACAAGGTGTAATGATAATGGCATATCTGGATGACTTGTTGCTGATAGACCACTCAGTGAAAAAACTAGACGTGGTCGTTCACAAGACAATCAAGTATCTGGAATCTCACGGTTGGATTATCAACCGAGACAAGTCAGCCCTAAAAACCAGTCAAAAGTCTGGAATACTTGGGGCTAAGGTTGGATTCAGGCCAGAGAAAAATATTCTTGCCTCGAGGAAAGGTGTTGTCTTTGAAAGATTTGATCCACTTAGTGGGTACAAAAAAGACAGCCGTCCATACGCCTGTATATGAGGCTGCTGGGAAAAATGGTGGCATCATTCGAAGCAGTACCCTACGGTCAATTCCATTCAAGGAATTTGCAAGGGGCCATACTGTCAGCCTGGAACAAAAAAATTCAGGCCCTAGACTTACAATGTCCTTGTCCCCTTCCGTTCGCAAGAGCCTCCGTTGGTGGTTGGTTCCCCAGAATCTAGAAAAGGAAATCCTTCAGTCCGATTTCTTGGAAGGTGGTCACTACAGATGCCAGCCTTATAGGCTGGGGAGCAGTACTGGAGCAATAGTCTCTCCAGGGCAGATGGTCGGATGCAGAAAAGGCCCTGCCCATCAATCTCTTAGAGATGCGAGCAGCCCGGTATGCCCTAGTAGCATGGACATCCAAACTCCAAGGGTCCCCTGTCAGAATTCAATCAGACAATGCCACAGCAGTGGCATATATCAATCATCAGGGGGGCACCAGGAGTCGTGCAGCCCAGAGGGAAGTAAATTACATCCTGAAATGGGCAGAAAAATATGTCCCAGCCATATCTGCGGTATTCATTCCAGGAGTGGAGAATTGGAAGGCGGACTTTCTAAGTCGCCAGCAATTAGGCCCAGAGGAAGGGTCCCTTCACCCCGAGGTTTTCTGGACAATATGTCAGCGGTGGGGAACATCGGATGTAGATCTTCTAGCATCCAGATTCAACGCAAAGGGGGACAGGTTTGTCTCTCGGACAAGGGATCCCCTAGCTTGCGGCTCGGATGCCCTAGTGTTCCCTTGGGATCAGTTCAAGCTGATATATGCATTCACACCGCCACAATGGTTACCTCGATTACTCCGCAGAATCAGGGTAGAAAAGAAACAGTGATTCCGGTGGCTCCAGCGTGGCCCCGAAGAGCGTGGTACGCGGAGATTGTAAAATTTCAGTGGGGAGTCCTTGGACTCTCCCACGTCGTCCGGACCTGCTTTCGCAAGGACCGATATACCACACTTCCTTACCAGCCCTAGGTTTGACGGCCTGGCTATTGAAGCCCACATTCTAAAAAAGAGAGGGCTCTCTAATGCTGTGGTATCTACCATGATCAATGCCAGGAAGCCAGTATCCAGGCAGATCTACTATAGAATCTGGAGGGCGTACATCGCGTGGTGTGAGGCCAAGAAATGGCATCCACATAAGTACGTAATAGGTAGGATTCTGGACTTCCTACAGTGGGCTGTAGATAGGAAGCTTGCCTTGAGTACTATCAAGGGTCAGATTTCGGCCTTGTCAATATTTTTTCAAAGGCCCTTGGCTTCGCATTCACTAGTCAAAGCCTTTATACAAGGAGTGATGCGTATTAGTCCTCCGGTTAATATTCCCATATGTCCATGGGATCTAAACTTGGTTCTGTCGGGTCTACAGAAACAACCATTTGAACCATTACAGCATATTTCCTTGGTGCTTCTCTCCAGGGAATTGATTTTTCTAGTAGCCATTTGTTCGGCTAAAAGAGTATCGGAATTAGCAGCTATGTCCTGTAAGGAGCCATATCTGGTTATCCATAAGGACAGAGTAGTGTTACGTCCTCATCCAGCCTTTCTTCCTAAGGTGGTATTGAGGTTTCATTTGAACCAAGATGTGGTTCTTCCTTCTTTTTTCCCCAAACCTACTTCGGTAGAGGAAAAGTTATTGCATTCTTTGGATGTAGTAAGAGCAGTTAAAGCTTATCTAAAAGCCACTGCTCAGATTCGCAGAACGGATACTTTGTTTATTCTGCCGGAAGGCCCCAGAAAGGGTCAGGCAGCGTCAAAATCTACTTTAGCCAAGTGGATTCGACAGGTCATAATACAAGCCTATAGCTTGAGAAGGAGACCGCCTCCGTTCAAAGTTAGAGCGCACTCCACGAGAGCAGTTGGAACTTCATGGGCAGTGCATCACCAGGCCTCCCTGGCTCAAATCTGTAAGGCCGCAACATGGTCTTCAGTACACACGTTTACTAGGTTCTACCAGGTGGACGTTAGAAGTCAGGAGGATGTCGCCTTTGGGCGCAGTGTGTTGCAGGCCGCAAAAGATCCTCATGTCTGATAGCGCTCAGCTTATATATGGTGTATCCCCCGCCTCATTTGGCATTGCTTTAGGACATCCCATTAGTAATGACTATGTCGCTCTGTGTCCCGTGATGTACGAGAAAGAAAATAGGATTTTTATAACAGCTTACCTGTAAAATCCTTTTCTTGGAGTACATCACGGGACACAGAGCTCCCACCCCTCTTTGGAGACACTTATTGCTTTGCTACAAAACTGAGGTGCTCCCGGATGGGAGGGGCTTATATAGGGGAGGGTACTTCCGGTTTTGGAAGTTGCCAGTGCCAGCACCTGACGGTATCTATATAACCCATTAGTAATGACTATGTCGCTCTGTGTCCCGTGATGTACTCCAAGAAAAGGATTTTACAGGTAAGCTGTTATAAAAATCCTATTATTATACTAGTGTCATTGGTGCCAAATGCTTCACTAATATATATGAATATGTGATAAATATAGATTGATGCGGATATAAATAATGATGAGCATAAATTAATATATATAAAAAATAAAATAATGAAATTAATAAAATATTGTGAACAATTAAAGGTGATAACAGTGAAAAAAATTAAACCAATGTATAAAACTGTGATAATAATAAATTAATGATGCATGCAAAAATGTCCTGCGACTAGCGATGAAGTGCAAAAAAAAAAAATGCAAAAAAAAATAAAATGCAGAATTATGCAAATTGATGTGATTGTCCAATGATTTGATGCTAGATGCCCAGCAACTTTGCTAGGCAAAAAATCTTGCGACTATGCAGAAAAGTGCAAATGCAACCTCATGCGATTTGGTTGAGCGACTATGCAATAAGGTGCAAATGCAACCCCATGCGACTCGATTAAGCAATATGAACGCAACCTCATGCGACCTGGCTGAGCGACTATGCAATAAGGTGCAAATGCAACCTCATGCGATTCGATTGAGCAATATGATTGTCCAATGATTTTGTAGTTTTTTCAGATGCTAGGTGCCCAGTGCCTGGTGATGTGACCTTTTTTAATCTTCAAGACTGGTGCCCACAGCAGAACGTGCTCCAATAAAGACCGCACTCACCAGATGTTCACCCCCTCTTGGGGTGAAAAACGTTCACAGTATATGCCACTGTGCAGCACTCTGGCGGTGTCTCGTCTCCCTGGTCCTTTTGTGGTAATCCCAGTGTTATCTCAGAGTAAGAGGGAAAGGAAGGAATCCCAAATAGTGTAATTCCGTAATAAAAAACACTTTTATTGAACTTATAGCAATATTACTCACATTTAAGCTGTATCAAACAGGCATGTAAGAGACAAATGCTGACAGATTACCACAAAAGGACCAGGGAGACGAGACACCGCCAGAGTGCTGCACAGTGGCATATACTGTGAATGTTTTTCACCCCAAGAGGGGGTGAACATCTGGTGAGTGCGGTCTTTATTGGAGCACGTTCTGCTGTGGGCACCAGTCTTGAAGATTAAAAAAGGTCACATCACCAGGCACTGGGCACCTAGCATCTGAAAAAACTACAAAATCATTGGACAATCATATTGCTCAATCGAATCGCATGAGGTTGCATTTGCACCTTATTGCATAGTCGCTCAGCCAGGTCGCATGAGGTTGCGTTCATATTGCTTAATCGAGTCGCATGGGGTTGCATTTGCACCTTATTGCATAGTCGTTCAACCAAATCGCATGAGGTTGCATTTGCACTTTTCTGCATAGTCGCAAGATTTTTTGCCTAGCAAAGTTGCTGGGCATCTAGCATCAAATCATTGGACAATCGCATCAATTTGCACAATTCTGCATTTTTTTTTATTTATTTTTTGCACTTTATCGCTAGTCGCAGGACATTTTTGCATGCATCATTAATTTATTATTATCACGGTTTTATACATTGGTTTAATTTTTTTCACTGTTATCACCTTTAATTGTTCACAATATTTTCTTCATTTCATTATTTTATTTTTTATATATATTAATTTATGCTCATCATTATTTATATCCGCATCAATCTCTATTTATCACGTATTCATATATGTTAGTGAAGCATTTGGCACCAATGACACTAGTATAATATAGGGGTATTTATGTATCTATTTATATATAAAATATTCACTTGCACTCTAGAGCAAGGAAGTCCATGAATTGTAATTAGCGCCAATTCTACACCTCCCTTCAGTCTACTCATTTACTCCACCCAGGTGGATTAATTATGTAGAGGCAGCTCCTTACTTATTCATCACAGGACGTATTTATACACCCCTGTTGTGTGTTCCTACTGGCATATTAGGTCCATTGCGCGGATTCACACTCACACTCCATTTTGGAATATGGCTGTAACATAACAAAATGTGGAAAAATTGAAGCTCTGTGAATACTTTCCGGATGCACTGACCCACATTTAGGCTGTTATGTGCATTATATTGATATTTGTTACTGGTAATTGCAGTATAGCTCTGTCAGTTTATGCAGTGCATTCATATCCGTCCCCGTCCTTGAGTTTGAAATCTAAGGTCCCTATCCCACATACATACACACTATGGCTGATTTAAACAGCAGCCAATTAACTCACCAGCATGTTTTTGGAGTGGACACCACAGTACCCGGAAGAAAAATACACATGCACAGGGAGAATATGTCAATCCATGCTGGTAGTGTCCTGGCTAAGACACTTCTGCAGGGCTGAAGTGCTACCCACTAAGCCACTTTGCTGCCCATCTTTTTCTCCAGTTGTATGTAACAGTCATCTGATGTCTTTTTTTTTCCAGATATGTAAAATTGAAATCTTATTTCTTATTATGCACAGGTATATTTTTTAACTCAATTTTTTTTCTTTTAAACCACTGTGTTTAAAGTGAATTGCCACATAAGACCGAGTACTGTCCCACTTGGTATTAAAGTGTATGTAAACCCCAACAATGGACTTATTTTATATTCTTTCTTTTGGTCTGTTAAATACACTGTATATTAAAAGCCCTTTGTTACTTCTGTTCAATAAGTGCAAAAACATTAAAACATTACATATTCTGCTAGAAATCAGATGAACTCGTACTTGCCTGTACATTCTGACTCTGCTGTTCATTAGTTAGGATTGTTCCCAGCCATCTCTGATTGCCCCCATGTTAAAAATGAGAGGAAAAGGTTATCTGTAGTCCTGTCCTAGGGTTACAGTGCTGATTCTCCAGATACAGAAAATTGAGTAACCAATGTCACCCTAGGACAGGAAATGGTGCAGCCTAGATCATGTTAAAAAAAAAAAAGGGGGGGGGGAATGAATGTGACCACCACATTTGAGGACTGGTGAGCTGCAATTTACATTTTAATGGTGCAGGAAAGTCGAGCAGGGGAAATGTGTTATAATAAAAACAGCATAGCAACTCAAAGTGGTAATGCAGTTTATTCCTATTTGTTCTTATTCATACAGATGAAAATACTTCAGTTGAACTGCAAAAAGATGAGGATCAATTGCCAGAAAGATGGTAAGTATTATCAAAAGGGGAGAGAAGAGGCGCCTCTGGGTGCAGATTTTACAACAAGTTTAATATACAATAAGATTTTCTTATAGTGCACTCACATTTAAGTAGTTAAAAGCAGGCATTGAGTCATGTCCCATGATATGGGGCTGTCCTCTGTGGAGTCAATCCCTTTCCTTGATCTCCTGTGCGGCGTGTCCTGTGGTTGTAATGAAGGCTCTACACCGCTGGATGGAGTGCAGCAGGTTGCGGTGGAGCGTGTTCTCATCGCGAGGCTTGGAGCGCAGGGAGATGTCAGGCGGAGGGGGATGACGTCATCGGTATGCGACCAGGTTTCGTGAGCGTACAGGCTGTGGATGGAGGAAACAGCCGCGCTCCTTTCTCAAGCTGACAGACAGAGACTTATTGGATAGCATTATAAGGACGGGCAGGGGGAGTGGCTGAATGTCTATACGCCGTGATAGGTGGACAAGGGGGCAGAACCTAGAAGGGGGCAGGGAAGATCATGATAACACAAAACAAATATAAAAAATGTTAAAAAATATAATATAAAATATATAAGTAAAAAATTGTAGTATGTATATATGTTTAAAAAGAGTAGGTATAAAATAAAAGATAAATAATAGCGGTGTGGTGAAAAATATACCCTGCAAGTCTGTTGGATGAAGCATATCAGTTCTACCTCCACGGCAAACCCCCCAAGACAAATCTACTTGCCAAGGACCGGTCTAGCAGGTTTATTACCACCTTCCATTCAAAACACAAAAAAATGAAAAAAAAATTATCTGGTCATTGGAACATTTTGCAACAAGACCCACATCTGATAACCATCCTTCCCCCCACACCCAAAAGTAACATATCGGAGGGACCCTAACCTCAGGAATAAGATCGCTCCCAGTAAAATTAAACCTACTACCGTCTCAGCAGCAGCTTTCACCCTTATACCGATAATAGGAATGTACCAATGTCGCAAAGCACGGTGCAAAACCTGCAAATTCGTTGAGCACGGTCAAAAAACTTTCAACACGAAAGGGATCACTTACCAGCTAAAGGAATTTTACAACTGTTCCTCCGACTACGTCATGTACTGCCTAACTTGCCCATGTGGCCTAATATATGTGGGCCGAACCATCAGACCTCTAAGACAACGTTTTGGGGAACACAGAAGGTATATCGAAGGCGGCATAGACCCACATAGTGTCCCCAAACATTTTACCACAGCACATGGTGGATCCACTGCAGGCCTAAAAGTCTGGGTAATAGAGCAAATCCCGAGATCTCTTCCAACTGCCGAACGATTTAAGAAGTTGTGTGCTCGAGAAACTTTTTGGATCTACACCCTGGATGTTCTTTCACCAGGAGGTATAAACGAATGCATCGAAATAGCTACCATTTTCTAGTCGCATCATTAGCTCCCATGTTATGTTACTAATCTCATTGATTTATTTTGTAAACTGCACACACACACATATGCACAATAACACACGATCGATTAGCACATGTGCTCGATTATATTGTGCATGTACATGTGTATATACATGTATATATTTTTGTGTATAATTATTGTGTTGTATTATAATTTAATTAATGGTTTCAATTATTATATATTTTTTTTACACTACCATAATTTTTCTACCCTAACATAATATCCATTGACTAGTATACCTACGTAAGCATCCCCCCCCCCCCCCCTATCTATAAACCATGTCCTTTTATATATACATATACTTTAGGTGGGACTTCTCATCCACATCCTTTTCTTTTTTTTTCCCCCATGATCAGTATTGATCTTTTTGTCATTTTTTACCATCCACCATATTAGCCACACATATATACATATGTCTCTGCGTATGTTTATATGAACTCTCCTGCACATGACTATATGCGGATGCATGTGTACATATGCACCATCATATTTAGTGTCCAATCCCCAGTACCTTTGATTCCACAATATCTATTTCCCACATTACCTCCAGTCCATTGTTGTCTCCATACAGCTGCAGACGAATGCATGCACTCACACATAGCCTCCATGGGTTCTGTATAATATTCCAATCTGTTCACCACACCGCTATTCTTTCTTTTATTTTATACCTACTCTTTTTAAACATATATACATACTACAATTTTTTTACTTATATATTTTATATTATATTTTTTTATGTATGTTTTGTGTTCTCATGATCTCTCCTGCCCCTTCTGGGTTCTGCCCCCTTGTCCACCTATCATGGCGTATAGACATTCAGCCACTCCCCCTGCCCGTCCTTATAATGCTATCCGATGAGTCTCTGTCTGTCAGCTTAAAAAAGGAGCGCGGCTGTTTCCTCCATCCACAGCCTGTACGCTCACGAAACCTGGTCGCATACCGATGACGTCATCCTCCTCCGCCTGACATCTCCCTGCGCTCCAAGCCTCGCACTGAGGACACGCTCCACCGCAACCTGCTGCACTCCATCCAGCGGTGTAGAGCCTTCATTACAACCACAGGACACGCCGCACAGGAGATCAAGGAAAGGGATTGACTCCACCGAGGACAGACCCATATCATGGGACATGACTAAATGCCTGCTTTTAACTACTTAAATGTGAGTGCACTATAAGAAAATCTTATTGTATATTAAACTTGTTGTAAAATCTGCACCCTGAGGCGCCTCTTCTCTCCCCTTTTGTCTTTTCAGCGTTGGGAACATGGTCTCTGTTCCAATTTGATGGCAGCCCTGAGTGTGGTTCATTCCCATCTGATTTTATCCCATTTTACTTCATTTATTTCCCTCCCCCTCCCCCCCCCCTCCAATTTTTAACCCTCTGTAAACTATCATTGAAAGACTCAAGTCCTTGTGGACACCTACCAAGGAGACTTTGGACTTAGTGCCATACTGTGCATATATTATTTTAATTTATGTATCCAGCACATAATAATACACCTATAGGAAAACATTGTATTCGATTTTTGCGCCTTTTACTTGTATATGGTAAGTATTATCAGCCCACTTTATATCTGAACTGCAAGTGTGAATTAAGTTTAAGAGGAAGTCTGCGATATTTACTGTGGTCCAGTATCCCTCACTGGCATCTTCTACTCATCTTCTTCCGAGTGGTGGGCTGCAGCCGTTTTCGTTGGCCAGCATGAGATGACATCACTTCTGTGCATGTGCAGGAGTTCAGTCGTCCCAGCACACAGGATTTGTGTCGGAATGTATACTGAGCTGTGCTTGCGCAGCTCAGTATACATTCCAAGGAAGACTGCAAGCAGGTGGGTAGGTGTATTTTATTGCAAAAGAGACATAGGCTCTTTATTGCAGAAGAAAGATACAATATCTGCTTGCAGTCTTTAACCACTTGCTTACTGGGCACTTAAACTTCCCTCCTGCCCAGACCAATTTTTATCTTTCAGCGCTGATGCACTTTGAATGACAATTGCGCGGTCATACAACACTGTACCCAAATGAATTAATTTTTAGCATTTTTTTCCCACAAATAGAGCTTTCTTTTGGTGGTATTTGATCACCTCTGCGGTTTTTATATTTTGTTATAAAATTTTGCAAACAGGTAATTTTTAGCATTTTTTTATTTTTATTTTATTAAATCATTTTTATTAAAGCATTTTTTACAAGGCATACAAACATTGAAAAGGGTGACCTTTGCAAGACACCAGGCCCCTCTATGACCAACATGGTCAACAATACACAATTAGCACAATCTACCTAACATAGGTAACTGACTGTGTGTAATTACTGAAAAACCTAACCCCACCCCCCAACCACCCAGAACTCAGTTCACCACATTCCTCGGATGGCAAATTCACCAATAATGAGGGGATACACAGGTCTACCGACCACGGGCATGCTCTTGTGGCTAAAAAAAAACAATAACATGACGGTGTATTTCAAACACCAGCAGACTGACACCATTACCAGAGAACTGACCAGTAGGTACGAATGCCACCCCTCAGCATATCAAGGCAATATCAATGAACCCACCTGGTCTGGCCCAGGGGTTCCGTTATTCATAGCAGGCTAGACAACTGGTCGACCTAGCCAACAGTTGTATCAGAATTAAACCATGCTTGCCATACTTTGTCGAACTTCAGAACTTCAGGACACGGATCTTCGGGACCGATGTCCCTTGCACATAAGTCGGTGATCAGCTTTTTTTTCTCCTCACGCTATCAGCGTGAGGAGAAAAAAAACGATTACCAAGCTTTTGTTTACATCACGTGATCAGCTGTCATTGGGTAACAGCTGATCACGTGGTAAGGGGCCGGGATCGGCCCCTTACTCAGATCTGTGATCACCTGAGTCTCAGTGACTTAGTGATCACAGGGAGCGAGAAAAGGGGAGGACGTCTATTGGAAGCCTCCCGGAAATTCAGGTCCGCGCTGTAGCCGTCATTCGTCTATAGCGCGGATGTCAAGTGGTTAAAGATGAGACTTTATTTCTGCTTTTAACTAAGGATTGCATCCTTGGTAACCTTGTTATTGAAATATTGCCATTTAGGCCCAAGGTAGGACTCTAAAGCTTGGTGCACACCAGCCTTTCTCAACTTTTTTACTCCAGGGGAACACTTGAAATAATGTTTAGGTCGCAGGGAATCCCTGCTGAAATGAATTCTTTGGTGATCAGTGGAAAGATTGCTCCCCTTACAGTGGTTGTCAGAATGCCACGTTTACAAACAGATGAAAAGTTCATTGGTGTCATGCTGTTAGCTCTGCTGAGTGGTGTTGGACCCAGAAATATGCAAGCACCATCAGATGGAAGGTCAACCAGCCCACAGCCCAAGGAACCCCTGGCCACCTCTGGAGGAACTCTTTGATCACATAGAACCCTGGTTGAGAATGGCTGGCATACACTCTACATTTTGGAGGGATGTGCAGGCATAATTAGACATTCTGTTTCAGCCAGCTTGCACCTAGATATTACCTATAAGAAGCGAGGGAGTTGCCCTGCTGAAACTTCCAGCTCTGGTTTATCAGAGCACATACACTAGCAATGGTGAAATGGGCAGCCGGCAGTGCCTGCATATGTCCCATCAATATTAGATTGTCAACCACTTTAAATTAAAAAGATTATTATTTTTAAAATGAGGAACTTTTGAAATTAAATTTTGTTCTAAAGGCTGAAGATTTTTTGCAGTCTGTATTATTGTAAAAAACCTTCCGAGCACAATACCCCACAATACGCTGCACACAAGAGCAGTGTCTCTGTCCACACTCTTCCTCCTCATAGGCTCAGAGACAGCAGGGCGGGGGGGGGGGGGGGGGGGTGCTGAGCTGTGCTCTGTGTCAGTGGACACGCAAAGCGTAGCTTAGGGGCGAGCCCGCACGGGTGCATTCATAGCAAGTGTATTGTTATGGTGGGCACTTGGTAGGAAAGAGGAACCAGGAGAACCTGTGGGGGACTCGAGAAGAGGAGGATTGGGGCTTCTCTGTGCAATATGAATGCACAGAGAAGGTAAGCATTACATGTTTTGTTATTAAAAAAAAAAATCAATCATTTTAACTAGTTATCTTTTACTTAAAGGAGAGGTATGTCAAAGCTTTTTTGGTTGTACTTCTCCAATGGATCACTGGAGTGCAGTTCCTTCTGCACTCCTGTAACCTGTTTTTCAGCTGACAGCGGGCTGACATCACTCAACCACTCCAGGCTGGGGAAAGATCCTAACTTTACAAGCAGGATCCACCCAGATGCCTGGACCAGCAGCTGACTCAGCCTCTCATCAGAGCCTGAGCCAGCCCCTCCGACCCCCTCCACAGCCCAGCTGTTCAGTGAGCACTGGAAGCGAGATCTGGAAACTGACAGTCCCGGCTCTTTGCTCAGAGCAGAGGGGGAGAACCGAGCTATCAGCTGTGTTTGATCGCTCACTTTTCACTGCAGAACCGGCAGGAGCCAGATGCAACATCGGATATATATAATTGTTTTGGTTTTTTTTACATTCTCAAATGTCTCTTTTAACGTTCCTTGTAATGAAAAAATATTCCTGCTGAATTCTTTCATATTCACCTGACTTTTAAAGATCACATAAAGATAATTTGTTTTGCTAACCCATAACTATTTTACTACTGTTTTTTTTTCCTCTGAATTGAATTGAGTCTATTATGCATTTGTTTAGATGCAAACAGTGCTTAGCTGATTTTTATGAGGTTCGTATGAAAATTTCCAACCTGTCCAAATAATTTATCCTCCAAGTTTGTTGTCAAAAGGTTATCTTTACAGTTTTGTGTCATACCACTTCCCTCCATTTATTGGAACCCTCGCTATAAGATTTGAGCCCAAGTATGCTTACATATGAGTATAACTTTGATGACATTTTCATTGTGTTGTGTTCCTCTGCAGTGAAGAAGAGGTGACCAGCCCAGACCCCAATGAAAATGATATAAGTTTACCTTCCACTACACACTGTGTTCGTTTTTTGGAACATACATGTGGAGAGGCATGCCTGTCTGAAGTGAATCCATACTTTAGCAAAAGAGGAAACCCACTCGGATATCCCATCATGTGTCGGTTCCAGCGGAGGCACGCCAAGCCTGGCCTTCTTTCCAGGACGTTGGATGTCATCTACAAAGCCCCTTGTGGAAAGGGTCTGCGGCACTTTGACGATGTACAGGCTTACCTCTTTCAGACAAAGTGCAACTTTTTATTTCTGGACTATTTTTCATTCAACACCTTCCTTCAGCTGGAGAGAAATCTCATAATGGGCCCAGTTGTAACACAAGAAGCAGATCTTAGCAGAGATGTGGAACTGGTGCCTGTCTCACTCTGCAATGAAATTGATAAAACCAAACCATCTTCGTTTACATATAGGAAGAGCCCATGGCCACATGGATACTCGGTTAATAATTTTACTGATCTCTTCATTGGATGCTGTGACTGTACGGATGGATGTTTAGATGTGTAAGTGTGCTTGATCTGCCCTGAGGAATGTATTATAAGCTAGGAAATATACAGAACAGCTGGGTATAACTTGTTTGTCAAATTCATTATTGTGGAAACAGAATGCTGTATGTGCATATCATTTTGTTGTGTGTTTTTTTTTTGTCTAGTTTTTTTGAGGCTGATACGAGCTAGATATGAACACTCCAAAGTCTTCATTGCTGTTCAGGTTCTGCTGGAACTACTGTTGTCAACAGCTATGTATTACTATGGAGGATCCAGAAGAGGGAGGCTTGAATAAAATTGTGTGTATCTTGCACCCTCTAGTGAAGGTTTTTACAAGATTTGTGCCCCAGAGGAACCCTTGATGTAGTTTTAAGGCTTCTGGAAGCCTCTGCCGAAACCAATTATTTACAGGTCAGTGGAGGGGAAAAAGCCTGTTACATTGCTGGCAAGTGTTAGGAATGCCCCTGACATTGCCCGTCAGAATTTCACCCTTACCGACAGCTTAAAAGATCATTGGTGTCATCCAGCTGGCTCTGCCAAGTGGTGTTGGCACTGGAACTATTTAGGCACTATTAGATCAGGGAGGTCAATCAGCCACAGCTCGAACAACCCCTAGGAACGTCTCTAAGAAAAGCTGCACTAATCCTTCGTAGGAATAAGTGAAGATGTATGATCAGCGCTAAGGATACAACAGAGCAATAAACCTTGCCCCCCCCCCCCCACGACTACTATTTATATGTTAACAGAGCTGCTATTTTTTGCCATATCTCCAATTCCTTTTAATACACTCATGTCGTGTTGTTCATTTATACAAATATGCTAAATATTTAACTTTACTGAGTCAAACATTTATGCAACTTGTCACTACTTGTTTTCTTTACCCACAAAATTGTGTTTCTATGTGAATTTAAAGACTAATTTTGAACAAAGCGTGGATGGGATGTTTTAGGCAAAAAGTTCTGATCCTACAGATGAAAATTAAAAGTGATGTAAGAGCTATGGGAAAAAATTAAATGCATTATACTCACCTAGGTGGATGCAGCATCAATCCGAGTGATCAAACACTGCTGATCACTGATTTCCCCTTCCTCTCTGAGGAGAGAGCCGTGACTGTTGATCACCAGCTGTCTGCTTTGCCCCTCCAGTGCTCACTGGAGCGTTGGGCTGTGGAGGAGACAGGAGCGGCTGGATCAGGCTTTCAGCTGATCGCTGAGAGGCGGAGCCAGGTGCCTGTCCATGCTTCTGGGCAGATTTCAACCATACAGTCTGGATCTTTTCAGAGTCTGGACCAGCTCTGTGTATAGCCAAAATAGCTTTGACTATACTTCTGCTTTTTAACATCTTTTTATTGTACAAAAATTAAAATCCACACAAACATAGAATAACATTATCTGATTAAAAATTAAAATGACCACCAACACATATACACTGTAAGCTGCCGAAGCTGCATAGAGATTACAGAATAAGCCCCAACGTGTTTCAAATCACAAAAGGCAATCTTCATCAGGGGGTTAGATATGGTGGCATGTTCTAAAATGTAAAGAAGTATACATCCGATTCCAACAACACAATTCTACATAGACGATACAATTTATAATAAGATCAATTGAGTTACAAAAATCGAAGCCAACATTCTAGTGGGTGTGGGTACCTGATGAAGATTGCTTTTTGTGAATCGAAACATGTCTAGGGTTATGCTGTAATCCAGGGGTGCTCAACCTGTGGCCCTCAGAGCCCTCTGATGTGGCCCTCGACCTCAAACCAGGGAAGCGCATGCCCATGCTCTGGGAATGGTGGGTCGGCAAGGCCAGATTGCAATCGATAGGTTGCCAACCCGCCATCCCAGAGCATCAGAGTTCATCGAGACGGCAGCAGAGGAAACAAGTGGCTGTGGAATGACCATAAGCCGCATAAGCCTATGCTTTCCCTGTAGCACTGACTTCTGTCCTAGGCAGAGTGATACCAAGTGCATTTGGTCTGGGACTTTTCTAACAGCCTGGAGAGTGATGCCAGCAGGAAGAGGAAAAGGTCAGTGTATTAAACATCACATGCAGTACACTGCACTTCTGCGATGGGCATATTAGCACTTAGAAAAAAGGGTTATTAGACTGCTTTCACACCGATCTGCAGGTACAGAGCAGTGCACCTGAAGCTTTTCTGCGGGTTAGCAGCACTGCTAGACTTCCATTATATCCTTCGGGTTTGTTACGCTTTCTGAAAGCAGCTAACCCACAGGAAAGCCACAGGTGGGCTGCTCTCCACCCACGGTGTTGGTAAACAGCAGCACATCAATGTGAAAGCAGCCTTATAGTGGACTCGGGACAGTATGGGCCTGTTTACTTTTGCAGGTTGGGGGCTGGTAAAACACCATAGTTAATTGTGGCCCACAACCGGTTACCAAATCACTTAAGTGGTCCTCGCTCTTCAAAATGTTGAGCACCCCTGCTGTAATCTCTATGTAGTTTATAGTGTATATGTATTGGTGGTAGTTTTTATCAGATTATGTTTTTCTAGGTATACCATGGATTTTAATTTTTGTACAATAAAGATGTGTTCATTTGTATCTGTATGATTATCACTTTGTGCCTGAAAAATCCCATCCACACTTCAAAATTTAGTCTTCATATTTCAGGGATGTGGCACAATAAATGGTCACTACTATTTGAATCTATTACGGTGTATGTGAAAATAGTTTATAACCTCAGTTAAGACTGAAGAAAGGCGCTAAATGGTTAATTGTGGTCTCTGTAAAAATGAATATGATGCTACAATATTGTTTTGTAGTAATAACTTTCTTTATCATGTTGCCTTTTTTTTTTTTTAGCTCAACATGTACATGTTTGCAGCTGACAGCCAGAGAATGTAATAACAATGTATCGTCACCCAGGCAGTCAGTTTCAACCGGTTACAGGTATAAGCGCCTCCAGGCTCCTATTCCCTCTGGGTAAGAAGCATGTTAAGCTAGTTATGTCATTTCTGTTAGGTTTGCTGTATTCTGCAGTATTTTTGTATAAAATTAATTAAGGCCCTAATAATTTAGGATGTAATATCTCTTTATAGGCAGAATTGGCACAGTACTGTTTTAAATCCTGCTTGAAAAAAGGGTTGTTTTAGGCCTATGTGATGTTTCAGGCCATGTGTTGTCCCTTACTTAGGGCGACAGTGTCTCCGTGAGGAAGGAACCCTGTGCAGCCCCTTAACATTTTGCCCTATTTGACCCCTGTGACGTTTTACAAATAAAAATGTGTTAATCTTCAACCTAGTACTCGTGACTGCTACTTTGGCAGATCAAAAAGATCAATTCCCCACAGTACACAGTGGGGGGTAAATTTACTACAACGAGTGCACTCAATCTGGTCCGGCTGTGCATGGGATAAACAAAAAAAGCCGACCATTTTGAAGAACAAACATTATTTCTCTTATCATCCATGGACTGACGGCGTCTCTTATTCACTGTACACGTGGGTTATGTCCCTGCTTGCAGGAGAAGACCTAGGCAGAATGTGAGATGTTATATATACATTCTAAAAGCCAGAGTTGAACAGCCCCACCCAGGGGGGCGGTCCCTCCGGACATAATCCACCCCCTGCAGTCAGCAGACCTCAGTTTTTTTCTGCCTAGCAGAAGGAGAAGACGTGGCTCTCTCAGGAGCCAGTCTCCTGGAAGATTAAATTTTTATTCCTTTGGGAATTTTATTTTATTTTTGAGACGTTCAATCAACTGTCGGCTGGGCAACAGGTTGGGTACACTGGTATCCTCGTAGTCTTCCCTGTCTGACTATTGAACGTGCTGATCCTCACCTTGTGTGCGTGAGACTCAGTTCACGACATGCCCCATGACTCCAGGGGTGGCCAGGTTGCTTTCATGCTCCCGCGGTCCTCTCAAGATTGAACAGTACCTGACGGACTGTATCTCTCGCGGTGGACCGGGCCGACAGCTACGCAGTACTACTCTGATAGGTCTGTCAGAAACACACCAGTGGGTCCCTCAGGGGATGGGTAAGTAGTCTCTCCTGCCTGCAGGTGAGTACAAAATGCTGTGTGTGTTTCTCTGTGGGGGATTTTCCCTGTCTCCCCCTGTGTTTTATTGTCACTCTCTGTCACCATTGCTGGCGCTGTGCTGTGGAGGGTGCCTGGGGGGGGTCATACTATCCCGGGGGGGGGGGCTCATGCTAGTCTGCATATCACTGGGGGCCTTTTGTGTGATTTTGGGGCCCGGGCACCGTTTGGAGCTGTCTGTGTGCTGTTTTCTATTTCTTACTTTTAACTGCGCATGGCAGCCATTTTGCCGCGGATCGCCTCAGTGAAGTGTGACGGCCATTTTCTTGTAGCCCGCGCGCTTTTCAGCACTAGTTTGGCCTCTATCGCAGCTGTAACAGCGCGAATCTCCTCACAATCTCCTCACAGCTCACTCGCGCTGACACAGCACGGTACAGACAGCGTATCTGAGCGGTCCTGGTCCGGTCTGAGGAGTCCCCTGGGCGCCCCTCCTCAGTCAGCACAGCCTGTGGGTGGACTTTTTTATCTGAGTCTCAGAGAGGGGCAATTTGGAGTCTGTGTCACAGCTTCCCCTTACATGTTTGAGACAATAGGCAGTGCTTCAGCACCTGCGGTCCCTGTGGACCAGTTTTCGGCAGTCCTGGAATCATTTCTGACCAGGAGGGAAGCGGTGTGCGAGTGCAAGGGAGCAAAAAAGCCCCTCTCCCCACTTTATTTCCATAAAAAAAAAAGGGGGGTGTGCGCTGATTCAGATATGGGCCTAGCCACTACCGCTCAGGACCCTAGCTCTGAATATTTTGATGGTTTTGAACAGGAAATTCCTTTCGAGGAAGACTCCAGTTCTGAGTCAGTAAGGCCCCTTTCACACTGAGGCACTTTGCAGGCGCTATTGCGCTCTAAATAGCGCCTGCAATGCACCCCAAAAAAGCCTCTCAATACTACCCAATGTGAAAGCCCGAGGGCTTTCACACTGGATCGTTGCGCTTGCAGGAGGCTCAAAAAACTCCTGCAAGCCGCATCTTTGAGGCGCAATAGGAGCGCTAAAAATAGTGCTCCTATAGCACCCCTGCTCATTGAAATCAATGGGGTAGCGCCTCTAATACGCCCGCAAAACGCCTCAAAGAGGCCTTATTGCGGGCGTTTTTAACCCTTTTTCGGCCGCTAGCGGGGGTTAAAATACCCCCGCTAGCGCCCGCAAATCGCGGCCAAAACAACGGTATAGCGGCACTAAAAATAGCGCCGCTATACCGCCAGCGCATCCAGCGCCCTAGTGTGAAAGTAGTCTAAATGACAGGACGCTTGTTAGTGAACCCATTGCTGCGGTGAGGGACACTCTTAAGCTGAATGCTGCGGATGCAGAACCTTAGGCGGACAGTCTCCTTTTGGTTCTTTTAAGGCCGGGCCTTCTAAAAAGGTTTTTCCATATGTACCTTTCTTTGACCAGCTCATTGATAAGGTCTGGGAAAAAGCCGCAGAAGACTTTTAGGGTCCCGTGGCATTTGTCTATCAGATACCCCTTTGAAGATGCCCTACTTAAAACGTGGGCTTCTCCCCCAGTGGTCGACCCTCCAGTCGCCCGCTTGAACAAGGCCATCACTCTCCCGATGGAGGGGACTCCTGCATTTTAAGGACCCCACTGACAGGAGGTCAGAAGTGGTGAGCAGAGCCATGTTTGCCTTGTTGGGGTCTGCCCTACGGCCTGTGGTAGCGGCGACTCTTGTGTCTGACACCTACGGGATGGGCAAAAATTTTGCACCAAACTGTACAGGAGCATAATTTTCCTCCAGACACTATTGCTCTGGCCCACCAAATGGTGCAGGGCCTGGTTTATGTGTGCTACGCCACGTTAGACGCGGCCCCTTAATATCCAGGGCCTCTGTCTCGTGGTGGTATTGCGTCGTCTTATCTGGTTGAAATGCTGGTCTGCTGACCTAGCCTCTAAGAAGCTTCTGACGGATCTACCGTTTTAAAGGTGGTGCGCTGGATGACATCATCAAGGATGTCACAGGAGGTAAAAGCACTCTTCTTCCTCAGACTAGCAAGGGTAAGGAGGCCCGCCGTAAGCAGGGTCCTTCCTTTCCAGGGGAAACGTTTTTTTTTCCGTCAGTCAGAGTCCACGGGTCTCCCAGACTGACAACAGTGCGGCTGGTGGACACATGCGCCCCTCGGTTCGTAAGCCAAACAAGCCGGCTCCCAAGCCCGCCTCCGCATGAAGTCTTGCCCCCACCCGACTCTGGGGTGGGAGGACGACTTTGCAGGTTCACGGATCGGTGGACCTCCCGGATCTCCTACCGGTGGGTATGCGAGATGGTCACCTCAGGTTACAGGATAGAGTTCCGTTCCTGTTCCCAGACAGATTCTTCCCTCTAATCTTCCTCTCCTTCCTGCCCGTCGGGCAGCCCTATGGGGGCTGTTCAGGATTTGATCAGGTCCGGAGTAATTGCGGTTCCGTCACAGGAGAGGTTTTAGGGATTCTACTCGAATCCGTTTGTCGTCCCAAAAAAGGACGGGGTTCGGCCTATCCTGGACCTCAAGGCCCTGAATGCCTTCGAAGGTGCAAAAATTCCGCATGGAATCCATTCGCACGGTGATCGATACACTCCGTCAAGGGGATTTTCTGGCGGCCTTGGACACCAAGGACGCCTACTTGCATGTTCCGATCTGCGCAAGTCACCAGAAGTTTCTGCGCTTGCGATCGTCGAAGTCCACTATCAATTTGTGGCTTTTCCTTCGGCCTGGCCTCGGCACTGAGGATGTTCACCAAGGTGCTTGCGCCGGTTCTGGCTTTGCTGAGACGGCGAGGCATCGCTGTCGTGAGCTATCTGGACGATCTTCTTCTAAGAGCAGAAAGTAGCTCAGAATTAGAAGACCGTGTGACTATCGTCATGTGGACCCTCAGGGACTTCGGGTGGCTCCTGAACATTCAGGAGTCAGTCCTGGTCCCGACTCAGCATCTGGAGTATCTAGGTCTGATTCTGGACTCCTTGAAGGCAAAGGTATTCCTACCTCCGGGGAAGTTGCTGACACTTCAGTCTGCAGTGCGGGTGCTGACATCCCGAAAATGGTTGTCAATCCGTTTTTTGCATGAGAGTCCTGGGACTCATGGTGGCCTCCTTCGCGGCCATTCCGTATGCCCAATCACACACCAGGGCATTGCAGAATGAGATCTTGCTCACTTGGGACAAATCCCCGTTGGGACAAGTCCCTGACATGGTGGTTGGGGTCCCCGGCTCTTCGGTCCGGGAAGTCGTTCCTCCCCATCCAATGGGCGGTGTTCACGACGGATGCCAGCCTGACGGGCTGGGGTGGAATCTGGGGAGTCCTGTCGGCCCGAGGGCTTTGGACTCCGAACGAAGCCCGTTTACCGATCAATGTTCTGGAAATACGGGCCATCAGACTGTGCCTCTCCTCGTGGTCTGAGGAATTATAGGATCGCTCCATTAGGATCCAGTCAGAAAACGTCACGGCGGTGGCGTATGTCAATCATCAAAGGGGGGACTCGGAGCTCAGCTGCGGCTTCCGAGGTCGCCCGTACCCTGAAGTGGGCTAAAAGAAGCGTGCCGGCTCTGTCGGCTGTTTACATTCCGGGCATAGACAATTGGCAGGCGGACTATTTGAGTCGCCAGACGCTGGACCAGGGAGAGTGGTCCTTGCACCCGGAGGTATTTCAACTCCTTTGCCGATGGTGGGGCACGCCGGATGTGGATCTGATGGCCTCTCGACTCAATCGCAAGGTGTCGAGGTTTGTGGCCAGTTCCAGGGATCCTTGGCGGATGCCTTGGATGCGTTAGTGGCCCCATAGGGTCATTATCACCTGATATACGGTTATCCTCCACTGCAGTTGCTCCCTCGCCTGCTGCGCAGTGTTGGCGACCGAGGGAATTCCGGTGATCCTCATTGCTCCGGATTGGCCTCGGCGTCACTGGTACGCCGATCTGGCACGTCTCGTCGCGGTCGTTCCCTGGCGGTTGCCAATAAGGGAGGACCTTCTATTTCAAGGTCCTAATATTTCATCCTGCTTTACAGTCTCTGGCTTTAACGGCATGGCTGTTGAGAGACCGAGGTCTCTCGGACTCGGTCATTTCGACCATGTTAAGGGCACGGAAGTCTTCCTCCAGAATGATCTATCACCGTACCTGGAAAGCTTACATCGCCATGTGCGAATGGTTGGACTGGCATCCTCGGACGTATTCCGTCCCTAGAATCCTGCGTTTTCTGCAGCGTGGAGTGGCCCAAAAGCTCGCTTTGAGTACCACTTAAGGGTCAGATTTCGGCCTTGGCCGTCTTCTTTCAGCGACCACTAGCGGGTCATTCCTTGGTTAGCACCTTTGTGCAGGGGGTTCGCCATGTGCCTCCTCCTGTCAAGCCTCCTCTCCCCCGGTGGGATCTGAATTGGTGCTCTCGGTTCTCCAGGAACCTCCCTTTGAGAATATCAGGGATATTCCCCTCTTGACTTTGTTTCAGAAGGTAGCCCCTTTTAGTGGCAATTACTTCTGTTAGACGAGTGTCTGAGTTGGCGGCCTTGTCCTGCAAGTCGCCATATTGGGTCATCCATAAAGATAAGGCGGTGTTGCGTCCGCGACCTTCTTTTTTGCCAAAGGTGGTCTCGGCCTTTCACCTAAATGAGGACATTGTCCTCCTGTCCTTGTGTCCTCACCCATCGCATCCCAGAGAGTTTGTGCTTCACACATTGGACGTGGTACGAGCCTTGCGGGTGTACCTGTCTGCTACTGCTTCTATTCGGAAGTCTGACTCACTGTTTGTAACTGTCTCTGGTCCGAAACAGGGCCAAGCGGCTTTGTCTGCCACCATTTCTAGGTGGATCAGACAAACTGTCATTCAAGCCTATGCTCTCAAGGGGCGGGTGCCTCCCTTTCCGGGCACGGCGCATTCCACCAGGGAAATTGGTGCTTCCTGGGCTTTCCGACATCAAGCGTTGAATGCACAAGTGTGCAAGGCGGCAACCTGGTCGTCTGTTCATACCTTTTCTAAGTTTTATAAGGTTAATGTGGCTGCATCTTCGAATGCTTCCTTCGGCCGCAAGGTGTTGCAGGCCGCTGTTTAAAGTTGCAACTCCTCCGTTGAGGAGCTCTGCCTTGTTTGAAGTGAAGTTTTTTTGTTTTTTCCATTTATACTGCTCCCATCCCTCTTGACACTGCTTTGGGACATCCCACGTGTACAGTGAATAAGAGACGCCGTGTCAGTCCATGGATGATAAGAGAAAATAGGATTTTTGTACTCACGGTAAAATACTTTTCTCTGACATCCATGGACTGACACGGCACCCACCCTTCCTTTTAACGTTTGTACTGCTTTGTTACGAACTGAGGTCTGCTGACTGCAGGGGGTGGGTTATGTCCGGAGGGACCGCCCCCCTGGGCAGGGCTGTTCAACTCTGGCTTTTAGAATGTATGTATAACATCTCACATTCTGTCTAGGTCTTCTCCTGCAACCAGGGACATAACCCACGTGTACAGTGAATAAGAGACGACGTGTGAGTCCATGGATGTCAGAGAAAAGGATTTTACGGTGAGTACAAAAATCCTATTTTTTTACTTTCTGCCATAATACATATTCCCAAAAAAATATATATATAAAAAAACGAATTTGTTCATCAGTTTAGGCCAATATGTATTCTGCTACATATTTTTTGTATAAAAAAAAGTAAGTTATAGCATCTCCAAAATTAGAGGATAGATTTATGTCTTTTTTTTTTTTTTTTTTCTTTTTTTTTTACTAGTAATGGCGATCGTCAATTTATGTTTTGCGGGACTAAGTATATAAGTAATAAGCGTATATTAACACTAGGGGGCGATCAAGTCCATTAACTGTGTTCCCTGGGTGTGTTCTAACTGTGTGGGGGGTGGGTCTACTGGGACAACACAGAGATCGCTGTTCCTGATTGCTAGGAACAGCAGATCTCCATGTTGTCCCTTGTCAGAATGGGGATCCACCTTGTTTACATAGGCAGATCCCCGTTCTGCCTCTCTGTACAGTGATCGCACGTGGCCTGCAGACATCCGCCCACAGTATTACATGAAACGACGTACAGGTCCCAAATCCATACCAGACCCGAAACAGAAGGCCCTGGTATGGATTGGGGGGGCACGGCAATTATTATTTTTTTTCTATTGCAGTTTTACATTCTGCTGTCAGGGATGACTCATCGTTGTTAGGAAGCCAGTGGGTGCTGTGTCACTGGTTGTTATAAATGTTGTTGCTATAGGAACATAGTTTTTTTTTTTTTTTTTTTTACTGCAGGCTGTATGAATGTAATGTATCTTGTAAATGTAATCGAAGGATGTGTCAGAACCGGGTTGTACAGCACGGTCTTCAAGTCCGACTTCAGGTGTACAAAACCAAAGAGAGAGACTGGGGGGTACGCTGCCTGGACGATCTTGACAAAGGGACCTTTGTATGCATCTATGCAGGCAAGTTGCATCTGTAACAGTATTCATGATGTCAGTGTCTTTTATATTTGAGTCTTCATTTTTTATTTCTAACATCAAGATGCACATTAACATTAGATCAGATTAAGGATCCATTCACACCTAAGAAATCTGAATCTGTGCGTTTCTGCCCACGAGTCAAAATTGCGGCAAATCGTGGGTCGCTTGTGCGATGCCATTATTTTTTAATGGCACCCCAATCTCGGGGCAGTCTTGGCACGCTGAAATCGTGGCTAATCGCAGCACACAGCGCTTGTCGCTGAAAAAGGCGCAGGAGCCTTTTATCGAGCGGCAAAAGCGCGCTGCAATCAGGTTGCCATTAGGAAGTAATGGCATTGCACAAGCGTCCTGTGATTTGCTGCGATTTCGAATTGTGGCGATTCAGATTGTCCAGGTGTGAACGGAATATAACCGGACTGTTTTCACACACTTTTTTTTTTTCCCCCAAAGTGTGTAGTAATACCACACATATACGATATGTGCACAGAGTTCTAGGAGTACCGTAGTACTGAGAAAAAAATAAAAGCTTGGTTGTGGAAACCTTCTTCCCTTTTGTACTCTGCATTGTCCTGTTCATTATCTTTTTTTTTTTTTTTTTTTAAGTTAAGGTGGAATTTTATAATTTGTGGTATGGCCATACAGCTGCCTACAAAAAAAATATATAACAGATCTACAAACGACAGCAATGTACTTTACAAAGGTTCTTAACTCTCCACTTGCTTCAGTATTCTCAAGTGAGTGGACACTATAAAAGCTGAATGCCAGGATAACAAAATATTGTCTAAATACAAGGTGTGTGTACTTCAGTTTTAGTGTACTTTGTATATTTCTACCAGATCAGTGCAGTAATCTGTTATGAAACGTTTCCTTTGTGTATGAGCTTCCTATAACAAGGACTGTGCTCTGTGTGCAGGGTGAATGGTTTTGTATCTGCACCTACTGTAGTTTTCTTCTACAGGCATCCTGTAGTTAGTGGGTGGACCTACTGGATTCCTTCCACAACTCTGCTCTACACAATGTACACCACAGTGATTTTGTCATTGGATATGCAAAGGCACTTAGCGCACTCAAAAAATGCAGGTCATACTATAGAGTAATTCTGTAGCATAATGGAGAGAATATAATGATATCAATGGGCATTTGACTCTTGCTGTCAAGGACACGTCTCTTACTTCATGGCAGTGAAAGGGTTCAAATAACTCACAACAATAACAGCATTGAGTTAGGTTTAGGCTTCATGTACACGGGACGTTGTTCAACCTCTCCTGAAAGATTTAACTTGACTGCTGGAAACCAGTGTCAAAAAACGTCCGTTTAGCCGCGGTTGAGTCTAGAAGCATTTTTTTTTTTTTGTTTAAATGAAAAACATCTGTAAACGAAACGCTGCTAAACGCGAGTTGCCGCATTTGGCGCTTCAACTGCCTCTAAACACAGATTCTGAAAGCATTTTTTTGGGTTCAAGAAAAAGCCTCTAAACACAACTGCCTATAAACGACCCTGTGTATATGTACTGATAAGATAACAGAGGAGAGCTCAGGGATCCAGTGTACATGTACTGATAGGATTCCTGAGCTCTCCTCTGTTATCTTATCAGTACATGTACACTGGATCCCTGAGCTCTCCTCTATGTTATCTTATCAGTACATGTACACAGGATCCCTGAGCTCTCCTCTATGTTATCTTATCAGTACATGTACACAGGATCCCTGAGTTCTCCTCTATGTTATCTTATCAGTACATGTACACAGGATCCCTGAACTCTCCTCTATGTTATCTTATCAGTACATGTACACAGGATCCCTGAGTTCTCCTCTATGTTATCTTATCAGTACATGTACATAAGATAACATAGAGGAGAGCTCAGGAATCCTATGTACATGTACTGATAAGATAACATAGAGGAGAACTCAGGGATCCTGTGTACATGTACTGATAGGATTCCTGAGCTCTCCTCTATGTTATCTTATCAGTACATGTACACAGGATCCCTGAGTTCTCCTCTATGTTATCTTATCAGTACATGTACATAGGATTCCTGAGCTCTCCTCTATGTTATCTTACGTACATGTACTGATAATATAACATAGAGGAGGGTTCAGGAAAAGTTGAAAAAAATGCCCAACTGCGCCTAAACGTCCGTTTACCAGCAGCAGTGTACATGAGGCCTAAGATTGAATCTGGGTGGCTGTAAAGCGAGGAGAATACTTTTCCTAGTATCCTCTGTAATTACTCCATAAAGCCATCTATTCTGACCATGGAAATCAAAGTTTTATATAATAGTTGGTGATTGATCTGGTTAGACAGTGGGTAGGGGTGATGTTAGGGATCTAAATAGACTTTGTAAATCTTATTGGTCACCTGCCCACCACTATAAGAGGCACCTTGTTGTCAGCCCCCTTTTAATAGCAATTGATTTTTTATTTTATTTTTTAATTAAGATACACACAAACGCACATTGGGAGCATGCGCATATGTAAACAATTATGCAGCCCATATTATTTATTAATAATAGTACTCCAACAGCCATGCTTTAGGTTGCACACACAAACCCGTCAGGGATCAACCTTTTCAGCAATCACTGGAACGTTAGACTCAAGTTACTCAAGGTCTACGAATGCTTGTGGTACAGCCTCCTGTTTGTTAGTTCTCCAGTTACTACTGGCCCATAGCACAGCATCACTCCAAGCTCTTCTCCCTAGCTTTTTGGTCATTCTAAAGCTCCTCAACAGCACATTCTTACCGTATTTTCCGGCGTATAAGACTACTTTTTATACTTAAAGTGGAAGTAAACCCATTGATTTAACAGTTTAAAAAAACAGTTAAATTCCTGGCGTGACGGAAATGCTAACTGCCACATTGGTTGTGCTCTCAACCAAACTGTCAAACCATCCAATGGCTGGTGTCATAACTGATCACATGTGCAACATCATGGCAGTTGAAGATTAAACAAAGGTCAAGATGGCAGCTTCCTTGGCTGAAAACGATAGGAGGGTTTACTTCCACTTTAAAAATATGCCTTTAAAACTCGGGGGTCGTCTTATACGCCGGTACCTGTATGCAGAGTCTCAGTCAGACTGCGGCCGTCCATTGTTAAAAAGCCGCGCCTCCTCCTCATGCTGTTCCATGATAGGCGGAACACTCAGTTTCCCAGCAGAGCCTCTTTTCAGTGTTCCGCCTATCACGGATGCCCTCTCATCCTCGGCCGTGATAGGGGGAACACTGAACAGAGGCTCTGCTGGGAAACTGAGTGTTCCGCCTATCACAGAACAGCACAAAGAGGAGGCGCGGCTTTTGAACAATGGACGCCCGCAGTCTAACGGGCTCTGCATACAGGGATAAGGTATGAGATTGTCGGGGCGAGGCATGCAATGGCACAGTGGGGCGAGGCATGCAATGGCACAGTGGGGCGAGGCATGCAATGGCACAGTGAAGGTGAGGCATGCAATGGCACAGTGAAGGTGAGGCATGACTAGTCGGAAGGGGGTCGTCTTATACGGCGAGTATATCCCAAAACCAACATTTTAGCTGGAAAATTAGGGGGGTCGTCTTTATACGCCGGCAAATACGGTAATCATATATGAACTGGGTTTATGGCACATTATATATGTATGCACTTTTGATTATTGTACTTAGCACTTTTGTTATAATTTTCACAGAAACTTTTTTTTTTTTTAATTAAGCTTCATATATATTATGATGGATGTTTGATATGGCCAATTTCTTTCTCGTACATCACGGGACACAGAGCGGCATAGTCATTACTATGTGGGTTATATAGATACCTTCAGGTGCTGGCACTGGCAACTTCCAAAACCGGAAGTACCCTCCCCTATATAAGCCCCTCCCATCCGGGAGCACCTCAGTTTTTTTGCCAGTGTCTAAGGTGTTGGCCAAGAAGTAACATGTGTTTTTCACTGAGCTTGCGTACAGGTTCTTTTGGGCCTCAGTAAGCTATTCCGGATCCGACCAAAAAAGCTTCATAGCTAAACGGTCGGTACCCGGGCCTTGCAGAGAAGAGCAAGGTTTTGCCTGTAATGCTTCTCTTAGGAGAGCTGGACCCTGGGATCCAGAGCTCTGGTCATACCCACGACCAAGATGTTTTCTGTGCAGGGTGCTATACAGGTCCAGGGGAGTGGAATCCTTGGGAACCCGGTCCCTGAAGGTTTAATTACAATGCCTGCCGTGATAGGTGAAGTTTGGGCTTCTGTGGACCAAACAGAGTCCTGCGGCGGGGAAAAGGTAAGTGGGGGCCCCTCAGGAACTTGGTTCTATTGAGGGGACCCCCAAGCCTAATATGTCTTTCTGCCTGTTACCTAACGGTATTCCCGCTAAATATTTATGCATGCCTGTAACTACTAAAAAATGTAATATTTTTAATAGTGGTCAAGAAAAAAATAAATAAAAATATATAGACTGCGGTACCTGTGTTAATCCACTAGAGGCCGCTGTGGAACGTTTCTTGTCATGTGGACTAGTTTCTTTTCATCAGAGCAAGTCCAGGCAGATGGTGAGTTCTCTTGTGGGAAACTGCTTCCTCTGCCATGTTGCAATGCTCGTCCATCCCCCGGCCTGCGGCAAAAGGGGCCCTGGCTCTTGTCCCTAGTTTCCCTTTTCAAAAAAGAGCGCCGAAGGCGCACGTGCCCGCGCGCGGGCACGCGCCTCTATATATAGAGGTGAGCTGGGAAAGGGGGCGGAGCTTGGGGGATGACGCTCTGTGCGCGCCGCAGCGCTTCTGCGCATGTGCGGGCGTCCCAGCATGTTAAAAAAACACAATTATGTGTTGTGAGCTGGCTATGGAGTGCAGAGACAGAGCTGGCAACATTTAAAAAAGGCATACAGCAAGCGGTTGATGCAGGCATCCCCATAGAAAGGCACATTAGTAGACACCAACTGTTTTTATAGCAGCATTTGTGCTAGACTATTGTCAGTAAGTGGTGTATTTCGGCTGGAATACCTCAGCTTTGGGCTTAGGAATATGCCGTCTAAAAACTCCGGGGCTAAAAATCCCAGGAAGCATAGGGGGTCTCCATCGGGCTCTGAGGATCTTGGGCATGCTTCGGCTGCACCAATCTCCCCTGAAGAATCAGAGGTTAGTGACCGTAGAGCACCCTCAGGAGTACCTGGTACTGTGGCTGTCCTCAGTTCACCTGCTCCTGTGTATGTATCAGAGGAGGTTTTTTCCTCAGCTCTGGGAGGGCTGGAAGAGAGATTGTCAGCATTGATCGCTGCTTCCCTGTCACAGGGAAAAAGCGCTCGATCTCCGTCTCCTCCCTCAGAGTGCCTGTTAGCGGATCAACAGTCCCATACAGGGATTGACCTACCTGAGGGGGATCAGGATGAAGTCGATTCTGTTGTAGAGGAATCAACAGTGGAAGAGCCATTCTCAGCATCACATGCTGAAAGATTATGGGTTCAGTCCCTGACTAACATGGTCCGATCAGCATTTAAAATGCCCCTTGCGGAGCCATCATCCACTTCTGTCTCCTCGTTGGGGTCGCTAAAAGCTCCCCAGACTGTTTGTTCCTTTCCGATCCATCCTTTACTGGAAGGGCTCATTTACCAGGATTGGGAGCATCCTGATAAAATATTTACTCCTCCCAAGAGATTTCAGGTGATCTATCCCATGGAGGATAAGTTCGTCAAAAAATGGAGGGTCCCTACAGTGGACGCAGCCATCTCTTGTGTGAATAAATCACTGACATGTCCAGTGGATAATGTCCAAATGTTCAAGGACCCAATAGATAAAAAATTGTAGTCCTTATTAAAATCTGCTTTCTCTACAGCAGGCTTGGTGACACAACCAGCAGTGGCAGCTATTGGGGTCTGCCAAGCAGTGAAGGATCAGTTGAAACAGGTCTTAAGGGACTTGCCAGATCAGCAGGCTCTTGCCCTAGCTGATCTACCTAGAGCCTTATGCTTTGCGGTGGACGCTATAAAGGATTCAATCCATCAGGCCTCCCGCCTTACGCTGTCTGTAGTACATATGCGCAGGCTTCTATGGCTCAAAAACTGGTCTGCTGAAGCTCCCTGTAAAAAATTGCTGGTCAGCTTCCCATTTCATGGTGAACGCTTATTCGGGGAAGACCTGGACAAATATATCCAGAAAATTTCCAGCGATAAAAGTACACTTTTGCCGGTTAAAAACAGAGTTAGAGGTCCCTCTTGTAAGAGGCCTGCTTCTCCAGTCCCTAGGACATCGGCTGTGAAACAGTTCCGACGGCCTCCTCGGTCAAATCCCGGAGGTAAAAATCAGGGACAATTGCAGGGTAACAAGAAGCCCTGGATCAGGAGAGGTACAAAACCTCCCCCAAAGTCAAATGCATGAAGGGTTGCCCCCACTCAATCGGGTGGGGGGAAGACTTCAGTTGTTCACAGAGACCTGGCGGGACACGATCAGAGACAGATGGGTGCTCTCCGCAGTAAGTCTGGGATACAAATTGGAGTTAAAAGACTCCCCTCCTTCCCACTTTATAAGGTCAAACGTGCCAAGGGATCCCCAGAAGAGAGGATCCCTCCTGTTGGCACTAGAACAATTATTGCTCCAAGCAGTAATTATAGAGGTTCCCCTGGAAGAATGGGGGTTCGGGTTTTACTCAAACCTCTTTACAGTCCCGAAGCCAAACGGGGACGTGAGGCCCATATTAAATCTAAAAGGGCTAAACAAATTCCTACATATCAGGACTTTCCGGATGGAGTCGATCCGATCGGTGGCCACTGCCCTACAAGGGGAGGAATGGTTAGCCTCGATCGACATCAAAGATGCTTATTTGCACATTCCCATCTTTCCAGCCCACCAAAAATTTCTACGCTTTGCGGTAGAAGGGCGCCATTTTCAGTTCAGAGCCTTACCCTTCGGTCTGGCCACAGCACCACGAGTGTTCACAAAAATTCTGGCCCCATTATTGGCCAATCTAAGAACACGAGGTGCAACGATAATGGCATATCTAGACGACTTGTTGCTGATAGACCACTCAGTGGAAAAACTAGAAGTGGTTGTTCACGAGACAATCGAGTATCTGGAATATCACGGTTGGATTATCAACCGAGACAAGTCAGCCCTAAAACCAGTCAAAAGTCTGGAATACTTGGGGCTAAGGCTGGATTCAGACCAGAGAAAAATTTTCTTGCCTCAAGAAAAGCGGTCGTCTTTGAGAGATTTGATCCACCTAGTGGGTACAAAAAGACAGCCATCCATACGCCTGTGCATGAGGCTGCTGGGAAAAATGGTGGCATCATTCGAAGCAGTACCCTACGGTCAATTCCATTCAAGGAATTTGCAAAGGGCCATACTGTCAGCCTGGAACAAAAAAGTTCAGGCCCTAGACTTACCAATGTCCTTGTCCCCTTCCGTTCGCAAGAGCCTCCGTTGGTGGTTGGTTCCCCAGAATCTGGAAAGAGGGAAATCCTTCAGTCCGATTTCTTGGAAGGTGGTCACTACAGATGCCAGCCTTATAGGCTGGGGAGCAGTACTGGAGCAATGGTCTCTCCAGGGCAGATGGTCGGATGCAGAAAAGGCCCTGCCCATCAATCTCTTAGAGATACGAGCAGCCCGGTATGCCCTAGTAGCATGGACATCCAAACTCCAAGGGTCCCCTGTCAGAATTCAATCGGACAATGCCACGGCAGTGGCATATATCAATCATCAGGGTGGCACCAGGAGTCGTGCAGCCCAGAGGGAAGTAAATTGCATCCTGAAATGGGCAGAAAGATATGTCCCAGCCATATCTGCGGTATTCATTCCAGGAGTGGAGAATTGGAAGGCGGACTTTCTAAGTCGCCAACAATTATGCCCAGGGGAATGGTCCCTTCATCCCGAGGTTTTCCGGACAATATGTCAGCGGTGGGGAACACCGGATGTAGATCTGCTAGCATCCAGATTCAACGCAAAAGTGGACAGGTTTGTCTCTTGGACAAGAGATCCCCTAGCTTGCGGCTCGGATGCCCTAGTGTTCCCTTGGGATCAGTTCAAGCTGATATATGCATTCCCACCGCCACAATTGTTACCTCGATTACTCCGCAGAATCAGGGTAGAAAAGAAACCAGTGATTCTGGTGGCCCCAGCGTGGCCCCGAAGAGCATGGTACGCGGAGATTGTAAAGATGTCTGTGGGGAGTCCTTGGACCCTCCCACATCGTCCGGACCTGCTTTCGCAAGGACCGATATACCACCCTTCCTTACCAGCCCTAGGTTTGACGGCCTGGCTATTGAAGCCCACATTCTAAAAAAGAGAGGGCTCTCTAATTCTGTGGTATCTACCATGATCAATGCGAGGAAGCCGGTATCCAGGCAGATCTACTATAGAATCTGGAAGGCGTACATCGCCTGGTGTGAAGCCAAGAAATGGCATCCACGTAAGTACGTAATAGGTAGGATTCTGGACTTCCTACAATGGGCTGTAGATAGGAAGCTTGCCTTGAGTACTATCAAGGGTCAGATTTCGGCCTTGTCAATATTTTTTCAAAGGCCCTTGGCTTCGCATTCACTAGTCAAAGCCTTTATACAAGGAGTGATGCGTATTAGCCCTCCGGTTAATATTCCCATATGTCCATGGGACTTAAACCTGGTTCTGTCGGTTCTACAGAAACAACCATTTGAACCATTACGGCATATTTCCCTGGTTCTTCTCACCAGGAAATAGATTTTTCTAGTAGCCATTTGTTCGGCTAAAAGAGTGTCGGAATTAGCCGCTATGTCCTGTAGGGAGCCATATCTGGTTATCCATAAGGACAGAGTAGTGTTACGTCCTCATCCAGCCTTTCTTCCTAAGGTGGTATCGAGGTTTCATTTGAACCAAGATGTGGTTCTTCCTCCTTTTTTCCCCAAACCTAGTTCGGTAGAGGAAAAGTTATTGCATTCTTTGGATGTAGTAAGAGCAGTTAAAGCTTATCTAAAAGCCACTGCTCAGATTCGCAGAACGGATACTTTGTTTATTCTGCCGGAAGGCCCCAGAAAGGGTCAGGCAGCATCAAAATCTACTTTAGCCAAGTGGATTCGACAGGTCATAATGCAAGCCTATGGCTTGAGAAGGAGACCGCCTCCGTTCAAAGTTAGGGCGCACTCCACGAGAGCAGTTGGAACTTCATGGGCAGTGCATCACCTGGCCTCCCTGGCTCAAATCTGTAAGGCCGCAACATGGTCTTCAGTACACACGTTTACTAGGTTCTACCAGGTGGACGTTAGAAGTCAGGAGGATGTCGCCTTTGGGCGCAGTGTGTTGCAGGCCGCAAAAGATCCTCATGTCTGATAGCGCTCAGCTTATGTATGGTGTACCCCCCCCCTCATTGGGCATTGCTTTAGGACATCCCACATAGTAATGACTATGCCGCTCTGTGTCCCGTGATGTACGAGAAAGAAAATAGGATTTTTATAACAGCTTACCTGTAAAATCCTTTTCTTGGAGTACATCACGGGACACAGAGCTCCCACCCCTCTTTGGAGACACTTATTGCTTTGCTACAAAACTGAGGTGCTCCCGGATGGGAGGGGCTTATATAGGGGAGGGTACTTCCGGTTTTGGAAGTTGCCAGTGCCAGCACCTGAAGGTATCTATATAACCCACATAGTAATGACTATGCCGCTCTGTGTCCCGTGATGTACTCCAAGAAAAGGATTTTACAGGTAAGCTGTTATAAAAATCCTATTTTTAACAATTGGTTGAAATCACTTAAGGTGAACCAATAGAAACGGCGCACCATTACAGGGGTTTGAAATTTGGTATCTCCTCGTATTCAAGGACATTTATTGCAGCACTTTTTTCTAATATACTTGTGGCTAAGCGCAACGTTTTAGAATCTTTACCAACGGCACAGCTAAACAGGATTACAGCTTGAAATCACCTGGGACTTTCCCCATCTCCATTTATATCGGGCAGGAACTTGATACAGTCGCAGAGTTCAACCACTTCCCACCCTAAGGACATCTTATGACGTTCTCGACTTTGAGTGGAGCTGCAGATATTATTGTAACGGGGTCTCCGTTGAGGCCCCATGGACTATGTTACCCAGAATCCCGTTTGGCACCCAGGGTGCATTGGGCTGCCGCAGAGACTCATGGGTGGGGTATAAAAGGGGAGGGCGAGGCTAAGCCCGGCCTTTTTGGACACCGCACGGCTGGCAAGAGGACTTCCTGTGCGGACCTGCTGCGAGTGCAAGGCCTGAGGCCTGGGCCTTGCGCTCTTGAGAGCCTTCCACCTCACTGCGGAGCCTGTGCGGCTGCAGACATCTACCTGCTTCAGGGACGTCAGTGGAACGGAGATCAGGCGGTGGCAGATCCTGTGTGTGTGGACACAGCGGTGGGAGTCCCGGACTGGGATCGAGTCCAGAGGGGTGAGAGAGCACCTGCTCACAACTATAACCGAGTACTTTATTAGGCCTATTGACTGCCTTGGCCCATCGGGTTATATTTCCTTTTTTTTCCTGTCAGGAGACTAGTTGTGGGACTGAGGTACATAGTCTCTGGGGAGTTGCTTCCATTGCCTCAGGCCATTATTGGATTACAAATATTGTTCCTGTATGTGCACCATCGATCATCTTGCATGCGAAGATTCCTTGTCTAAAAGACTGAGCTTTAACTGAGTCAGGCCTGACTGGGATTTGATAGTATTGCTGGGCGCCATATTGCTAACGGGACTCTAGCTATATGTTAGTGTTAGATAGAACTGTTTGTGCACTATAGTTAACCAGTGTTAGTATTACTGCAGGGCTCTGCATTCATGTGTTATATGTGATATTGATTGTTAATCCCTTTATTCACAAGTAAACCTTTTTTACAGTTGATCAACCTGGTATTGGAGTCCATTAATCTATCTTATCACTGTTACAAAAGTATTGGGGGATGGTACATGAACTGGTATAGAGCTATACGAAAACACCACCCCTAGACTAGCTGTGCCAGAGAAGGGTTGAGTAGATTGCCAGGGGTTGGCTGTGCTGTGTACAGGGCCCAAAAGCAAACCAGCGCCTTCCTTAGTTTGGGGGTATCGCTACATTATTATTATTTTTTTTCAGCTGCCGATTCCCTGCAAACTAAAAGCCCATCATATCAGCTTTTTAGCCCGGCTCGCCCATGCGATCGGCGAACCGGAGAATGAATCCGCCAGCGGCGTCGGTTTACCATAGACCTGACCACTAGACCAGATGGTCCCAGGCCATCTCTATGACCTCCTCTATAACTGTAAACTTGTAACCTGTAAAAAATGGTAAAGCGTCGCCCCTATGGAGATTTTTAAGTACTTAAGTTTGGTGCTATTCCACAAGTGTGCGCAATTTTAAACTGACATGTTCTGTATTTATTTACTCAGCGTCTTGGGGAAACATCTTTCACCATTATACAAAAAAAATGGGCTAACTGTAGTGTTGGCTTTTTTTAATTCATGAAAGTGTGTTTTTTCCAAAAAAAAAAAAAGCGTTTGAAAAATTGTTGTAAAAGCGCTTGTAAACCTTCACCTTGTAAAACAACTCATTCAGTTTAAAATATAAATTATACATTATAAACACCCTTTTTTTTTTTTTTTTTTTTTTTTTTCTCCCTTTTTTTTTTTTTTAAATATGTGATCACCTTCCCTCTGTTCTTAGCTGAAAAAGACTTGGGGGAGGAAAAACGAGAGCACGCTGAGCTTCCCGGTGAAAGGCTGTATGGGGGGGGGGGGGTCTGGTGTCAGCACAAGTCTGATCATTGGAGGAGAGTATGCCGAGTTCCCAGCACGCCTGAACTGAATACCGTGGGGTTGATTAAGGGGCCCGTTCACACCAGGTACAGTTCCGTGCGCATTTTTTTCTGCACTAAAAATGCATGCATGCACGCCGGTGGATGGAGGCCGCGATCCTGGAGGCTATAACCCTCTGCCGGACCTTGCTCACAGCCCAGATAGAGGAGGTCAAGGTAGACATTTCACTTCTCCGCCAGGATTTCCAGACACTCCGCTGCAGGGGCCACGGAGGCCGAAAACCCTTTGGACCTAGTAGAAGACACCATCCCGCCCCTGCAAACAGGATCTGATCGCATGCAGCTTCAGATTAACCAGCTTATTGCGAAGCAGGATGATATAGAAAACCGCTTAAGGAGGTGTAACCTACGTTTCATCGGTCTCCCTGAGGGGGCAGAGGGTAGGGACCCGACCACGTTTCTTGAACAACTCCTGATTACTACCTACGGTCGGGAGGCCTTCTCTGCCATTTTTGCGGTGGAGAGGGCCCATCGAATGCCAGCAAACCCCCCCCCCCTCCTGTTGGGGGCTCCCCCCCGCCCCTTCATAGCCAAATTTTAGAATTATAAAGATCGAGACGCGGTTCTGCGGCTGGCCAGGGAGAAGGGCAACATACCCCATGGAAATGGCAGAGTGGCTATTTTCCCTGACTTCTCTGCGGATGTACAGTGCCGCCGCCAAACCTTTATGGAAGTGAAGCGCAAGCTACGAATTAAAACGCTGAAATACTCAATGCTATTCCTGGCCAGACTGCGGGTGGAGGTGGACAACTGGGCCTTCTTCTTTGAGGATCCTGAAGAGGCGATTACCTGGCTGGAATGGCGAGAGGGCCGCGGAGATGCGGCGCACTATTTCCATGGCTGCTCGACGGAGATGCCTTGTATGCGCTGATTGCTGAGATCGGAGACCACTGCACTTCATACTTCTATGATCCAGTAAGGTCTTGCCTTCCCACTATTTTCTATAGCACGTTCTTTTCCCTGCCGCTTACCTGTTTTGTTTTTTTTTTTCTCCGGTGGCTGTGACTGAACTGAGACCTTTTTATGCATAGTGCTAACACAACCTGATAGATCACTCCTGTGTTGACTGGGGGGTCCTGCCAGCTATACCCCTTCAATACCTGGATACTGACATACAGGGCCTAGCTCACCACTTCATTTCTTATGTTTTGATGCAACAACCTCCTCTTTGTTTGACACTGAGACTCCAGACATGTTGTTGACCTACCCGGAAAGTGCAAGGTGCAGTGTGATTTCGCCCGACCCTCCTCGGGGACACAGGTATTTACCTGGGAGGCTAGACATGGAGTCCTGCCAGTTGTTTTTTTGCAGTCTCCGCTGTTCATGGATCTGCCTGGAGTTTGGCAGGACTGAGTCACTGAAGCCATGTTTTTTTTTCAATTATTTTTCTTTTTTTTTCTTTTTTGTTTTGGCTCTGTATTTTTTTCACCCAAAAAAACGAATGACTCACGTTTCTGCTGGACACCCACATGAGTTTGACTCTAGCCCCTTTTACCTGAGGGATGGGTACAAAAAGTTTTGGGATGATGCCCGCACCAGTTTGGGAGGGTGTAGGGAGGGGGGAGGGAATTTGTACGCTATGGTTTGGCAATGCAAGTTTTATTTATTAATATAATATGGTTATGGACTATTTTGGTACTTATAACTTACCTGATGCAACTTGATTACAGGGTCAATAATGTATTTACATGCAAGCCGGTACTCTTTTGATTCTATGGGCTTTGCTCATACTTTGACCTCAATGTCTATTCTTATGTGCGTGACATGGCTACTAAAAAGTTTCTTACATGGAATGTGCTGGGCCTTCGTGACAAGGTTAAACGTTTGGCGGCCCTCACCTTCCTTAAACTGCATGCAGACATTATTGTGATGGTGGAGACACATGTGGAGGGTCGTCTTCAGTTGGCACTTCGCCAACCGTGGATCGGGTGGGCGGTACACTTTACCCACACGTCCCATGCTCGTGGAGTCTCAATTCTGGTAGCCAAATCCTTACACTTTGAATTGTGTGATATCTCCTCCGACCCACAGGGTAGGTACATCTTTTCATATGTTAAAATTTATGGGGAACCTATCTTGGTGCTGGCTTTCTATGTACCTCCTCCCTTCAGTGCCACGATTGTTACAGAGGGATTCACATACATGTCATGGTTCCCTGCGGTACAGTCCGTATGGCTTGGGGATTTTAATGAAACTCTCAACCCTGGGATGGATAGACTGAGGCCAACTGATGAGCACGCAGCGCCCACACGGGAAACTAGATTCTCCGGGCTCCTTTCTAACTTTTAATTTGGTAGATACCTCGAGACATCTAAATCCACATACCAAGCAGTACTCGATGTCCCGCATTGACCTTATCCTGCTATCCAGACCTCTCCTCCCTAGACTGAAGGAAGCAGTGTTTGGTCCTAAACTATTATCTGACCATTGCCCTTACTGGATCACCCTGAGTGTTCCCGTTGCCAAGCCCCCCAGAGCATGGAGCCTTAACCCTTTCTGGCTCTCACTGCTCCCAGAAGATGATAGTCTCCTAGATGAACTGAAACAATACTTTGCAGATAATGACCCCTCAGCATCACCGGCAGCGGTTTGGGACTCCTTTAAATTACAAGTCCGTTCTGAGGACTGCCATTAATAAGATCAAAGGAGATTCTGCTGCTTCCCTTGTGAAGGCAGAAGCCGACTTTGCATCTATAGAACTACAATATACACTGGATCCCTCCCTTGCCCAGGCAGATCTTCTCAAACTGCAAACTAGAGTAGTCAACCAGATGCACTTTGAGAAAGCCAGACGCAAACTTTTTTTCTCTCGACAAAAGTACTTTGAGCATGGAGATAAAGCTGGTAAACTCCTTGCATATATGGTCCACAGTGAGGACCTTCCACCAGTGGTCATATCCCTGCTCGGGCAGGGAGGTGAACATATTATGGATCCCCTGCGGTTACTTCTAGGTTTAGGGACTTTTTCTCAGAGCTTTACACGTCTAGGGCGCCTCTGGACGAGACGCCGATGCAGGACTTTTTAGAGGGAGGGCGTTTCCCTCCCTCAGCTGTCTGAGGAACAGGTGTCATTGCTTGAAGCGCCCCTCACCAGTGGTGAGATAGCACAGGCCATGGCCAGCTTTGATAGATCCAAAGCCCCGGGCTCAGATGGTTTACCCATTGAGTTCTATGCACAATACTGCAAACTACTAACACCCAGACTACTGGCTTTGTATAATTATTTGTTTAACAATTTTGGTCTACCCCCTTCCGTGAGAGAAGCAATTATTGTACTTATCCCGAAGCCAGGTAAAGACCCGGGCTACCCAGAATCGTACAGACCCATATCTCTGCTTCAAGTAGACATTAAAATTCTAGCGAAGGTGTTGGCTATACGGCTAAACCAAGTCATTTTGTCCCTTATACACAAAGATCAGGCGGGTTTCATGCCTGGTCGAAACACGTCCTTTAACCCTAGGAAATTATACATTAATCTCCATGCCACGCATGATAATGTAGGTGAACGGGTAATGGTAACCCTAGATACAGCCAAGGCGTTCGATTCTGTAGAGTGTGGATACCTATGGAGGTGTTTGGAGGGCTATGGCTTCGGAGCCAGGTTCATTAAATGAATTCAACTCCTCTACCAGAGTCCCTCGGCTAGGGTGGTGGCCAATGGATGGCCATCTGAGATGTTTAACTTAACTAGGGGCACGCGACAGGGTTGCCCACTATCCCCGCTATTGTATGCCCTGGCAGCCGAGCCCCTGGCTATATCCATTCGAGGCAATTTGGGAATACAGGGTCTGACCAAAGGTAATTTAACGGAAAAAATCAGTATGTATGCTGATGACACCCTCCTATACTTATCTGACTCAGGCCCCTCTTTACAACTAGCCCTAGATACCATTGAACACTTTGGATCGTTCTCTGGTCTCAGGATTAACTGGGATAAATCCCAAATCCTTCCAATTGATAACTTTCCACCGTCAAGAACACGGGCTCAGCTCCCCCTTATTAGAGCTAGCACTATCAAATATTTGGGGATTCTTATATCTAGATCCCTGGCTGACTACATTACCCTGAATAATGAACCCTTATACGATCTAATTGAATCAAAAATCCAAATCTGGTCCCGTCTGCCGCTGGGGGTGTGGGGACGTATTAACTTAATAAAAATGGTTCTCCTCCCTAAAATTTTTTGTCATCTGCCATTCCCCGGTGTACATCCCCCCTTAAACACTTTAAATGTTTTGAGGCTTTACTTAAACCCTTTGTCCTGGGGAAGTAACAGACACAAACTGACCTGGCGCTCCCTTAAAAACCCCACTGATTTAGGAGGAACGGCTCTACCTGACCTTCATCTATATTATGTGGCGTCACAGCTATCCCAACTATTTCACGTAGATAAAACGGATAAAGACAGATTCGCCATCCTCCGCTGCGTTACCTGGGCGCGACCTCCCTCGGACCCGATCAGTGAAATAGCAGTGGGCCTCCGGAGCACTGAACCGACTGGAAGGACCACCCTTCTGTATCACTACCGGCGCATCTGGGATGTTGCCATGGCTAAGTTATAGGTTACCCTGTTTAATGACTACACACCACTGTGGCGCAATAAACGCCTCCCCGAACTATCCCAAATCTCTGACACAGGGCTTTGGGACACATATGGGATCCGCTACCTGCATCATCTTCTCTCAAATGGAGAGATCAAGTCCTTTCATGCCCTGCAGGAGGAATTCACTCTTCCAGATTCTATAGCAGGGATCTTCAAACTACGGCCCTCCAGCTGTTGCGGAACTACAAGTCCCATGAGGCATTGTTAAACTCTGACATTCACAGACATGACTAGGCATGATGGGAATTGTAGTTCCTGAACATCTGGAGGGCCGTAGTTTGAGGACCCCTGCTCTATAGGTTCCTTCAGGTGCGACATGCCATTTCCACACAATTCTCGAATACGCCCCCGCAGTCTTCTCCCAATTTCATAATCGTTATAAGTTTCTGAGGATCAGTACTCTTAACTATATCTTCATTCTACTCTATGCTACTTACCCCATCTTAAGCAAAACTGGCATATGACATTAAACCATGATGGGAGAGAGAGGTGGATGATGAGGAGTGGGGTGAGGCACTGGACGCCTGTAAGACGGTGTCTCCCAACTGTCTGATAGACTAACGCAATTGTACATTATACACCGGTCTTACCTCACGCCTCTCCGAGTCTCCAAATTCAAGCGAGATCATCCCAGTACTTGCCCCATGTGCCTACGTGAAACAGGCATGTTCTTTCATATGCTATGGGCCTGCACCAAAATTCAAAACTATTGGAAACAAATTGTGGAATTCATTCATGACACCATGGGCTCTCCTCTAACTCTGAACCCAAAGCCGTGTATTGTGGGAATATTCCCTGAACCTGATATAGACAAATTTACAACGACCTTCCCGCATGAAACGTTATTCTTAGCTAGGAGAACTATTGCCAGAAAGTGGATGAGACAGACACCCCCTACATTCGAAGAGTGGAAATCCGAGGTCAATAGTAGCCTTCCTTTTAAGAAATTCCTGTATATAAATAGAGGATGCCCCTCCAAATACAACAAAGTATGGGACCGGTGGTTGAATACTACGGCAACTCTTGCTTGAGAAATCTTAGAATACTGTGTGATGTACGGTGAGCTATGATTGCACTCATGGCTGTTTACCCTGATATATGTTTAGTACTACTTTATCATTCATTTTTATTTCTGATGAATAATGTATTGCCCTTGTACCAAGAATAATTATACTGTATGTATATACAGTTTATATACAGTTCAATCAAAAACGTTTAAACTAAACTGGCTCTAGTTCACACAATGCAGTCAGTTTCCGGTGCAGAAACTGACCCAAAAACTGACTGCATGGTGTGAACTAGAGCCATTGGAATACATGGAAAACACTGTGCATGCATTTTGTGCAGATAAAAAGCACACGGAACTGCGTCTGGTGTGAACTAGCACTTAGTGCTAGTTCACACCAGACGTAGTTCCGTGTGCTTTTTTACTGCACTAAAAATGCATGCACCGTGTTTTCCATGTATTCGAATGGCTCTAGTTCACACCATGCAGTCTGTTTCCGGTGCAGAAACTGACCGGAACTGACTGTATTGGTGCAGAAAAAACGTAACTGCACAGAACTGCATCTGGTGTGAACTGGCCCTTACTAAAACCGGAGAGTGCAAATCCTGGTTTAGCTGTACATAGAAACCAATCATCTTTCAGGTTTTATTGTCAAAGCTGAATTGCCCAAGGTGAACTTAGAAGCTGATTGGCTACCATGCACAGCTGCACCCCATTTTGCATTCTCCAGTTAGACCCCTTTCACATTGGGTCGTTTTGCAGGTGCTATTGCGCTAAAAATAGCGCCTGCAAACCAACCTGAAAGAGCCGCTGCTGTGTCTCGGCTTTCACACTGGAGCAGTGCGCTAGCAAGATGGTAAAAAAAGTCCTGCTAGCCGCATCTTTGTAGCGGTGTGTATACCGCTCCTGCCCATTGAAATGGGGCACGGAAGCTATACCGCCAGCAAAGCTCCTCTGAAGAGGCGGGGGGTAAAAGCGGGCGAATAGCGGCGCAAATCCGACCGGTAAAGCGCTGCTAAAAATAGCGGCGCTTTACCGCCGACCCCTCCCCCGCCCCAGTGTGAAAGGGGTCTTATAGTAATCAACCCCAGTGTGTTCTCCTGCTTAGTGTAGTACTGTAAGTTTTAAATGGGAAAGCAGAGGGACAGGCTGGAACACCAGGAATTTCACACAAAGGAAGCAATATAAAGAGAATAGGATACTTTTTTCATACCAGTACATTGTACAGAAGGCACATGTCAGGAAGTTGCTTGCTGTGGGGGCACTCGACAGGAGGGAGGAGCCAGGAGCAGCGACTAGGGATCTGAGAAGAGGCGGATTCAGGCTGCTCTGTGCAAAACCACTAGGAGGTAAGAATAACATGATTTTATTTTTTTATAGAGACTGTACAATCACTCTTGAAAGTTTATGCTAGCAATTTGACAACAAACATCTCAGGCTTCCCACCAGCCATGCTCTGCCTGCATTACATAGAGAAGCACTGACACCTAGTGATGAGGTTACTAAACTACAAAATAAGGTATATAATGAAAACAGGTTATTTTTAGTAATTTCATTAGCATGTTGATGAGGAGGGTAAAGGAGAAACCAGGGGTAGAAAAACATGCAGAAATTTCGGCTTTAAGATTTAAATCCATAATGTGTATTTTAGCGTGTATGTGAGAAACAGAAAAAAAATCATCTGACAGCAAAAAAGTGTAAATGCTATCTATGTTTACATCTGCTGTTTTATTTCAGGCCATTGTTTATTTTTCTTGTAGGTCGGATTTTAATGAAAGGTTCAAATGTAAACCCGCAAGATACCAGCATATCTGATACCAGCATATCTGTGATGCAGCCTGATGACAATAAGCCCACTTCCATTTTTTCTAAAAGAAAACGTCCCATTTCCCTCTCTGATTCTGAAGTCACTAATCTGCCAACAGATTCTTCCAGCAGCCAGAAGCCTGGGGATACTCGAGTGACTTCAGGCTTGGGTCATCAACCAAAATTTCTAAGCAGGTGTGAATCTTCTATAATTTTAACTACGGTATTTTTGTTGCTAATCCTCATGGTGATTTTTTTACTGCAGCTGCTGACTTTTAAAATAAGGATACTTGCCTGTCCAGGACACCCGTGATGTCGGCACCCAAATCCGATCTATCCCTCGGCTCTCGGGTGCTGCCGCCGCCATCTTCGGTAAGGGAATCAGGAAGTGATGCCTTGCGGCTTCACTTCCTTTTTCCCTACTGCGCATTCGCAACTCGCACTGCGCAATCCCACTGGTCCCTGCTGTCTTCTACACAGGTCTGCTGGTGACCTGTGTGTCCCCCAGAAGACAGCGGGGAGGACCGAGAAGGCGCGGGTGGCTCGGGTATCTATTCCTGGAAATGGGAGAAAAATACCTATATTATATTATACAGGTATCTGCTCCCCCCTCCCCCTGAAAGGTGCCAAATGTGACACCGGAGGGGGGGAGGATTCCGAAAAGCGGAAGTTCCATTTTTGGGTGGAACTCCGCTTTAATATCACTAAAACCACTTAACGACCGCCCACTGTATATATACGTCGGCAGAATGGCACGGACAGGCACAATCACGTACCTGTACGTGCCTGCCTTCGTATGGGTGGGGGGTCCGATCGGACCCCTCTCCGGTACAGTGGACGGACGGGATCGCTCTGGGAGCGATCCGTGATGAGGGGGCGGCCATTGGTTTCTGGCCACCCCCTCGCGATCGCTCAAATGCTTCCTCTGCCTGTGTAATGTAAACACAGGCAGAGAGGAAGCAGCAGGAAGTGATGTCATCTCTCCTGCGGTGCTCACATATACCGGAGCGCCGTGGAGAGAAGACACACAGGTTAGTGCACAAGCAGTACACTGACACCAGGACACATAGGCACATAAATCGCCCCCCAGATCACCCCCCAGTCACAGTGTCACTGATTGCAGTGATCATTTATTTACTGATCACTGCAATCAGTGACATTTGTAACTGTAAAAGTGTCAGGGCAGTTAGTGTTAGGTCCCTTAGGTCCAGGGTAGCCCCCCAACCCCCCCCTAATAAAGGTTTAACCCCTTGATCGCCCCCCAGATAACCCTTTCACCCCCTATCACCAGTGTCACTAAGCGATCGTTTTTCTGATCGGTGTATTAGTGTCTGTGATGCGCTAGGTAGTCAGTTATTTTTTTAGGTTCGCCACAGGTTTTTATACCGTCAGGTACCCCCATATATTACCTAATAAAGGTTTAACCCCTTGATCGCCCCCCAGGTAACCCTTTCACCCCCTAGCACCACTGTCACTAAGCGATCGTTTTTCTGATCGGTGTATTAGTGTCTGTGATGCGCTAGGTAGTCAGTTATTTTTTTAGGTTCGCCGCCAGGTTTTTATAACGTCAGGTACCCCCATATATTATCTAATAAAGGTTTTAACCCCCTGATTGCCCCTAGTTAACCCTTTCACCAGGGATCACCGTATAAGTGTTAAGGGTGACGCTGGTTGGTTAGTTTGCTTTTTATAGTGTCAGGGCACCCGCCGTATATAACCCAATAAAGGTTTAACCCCCTGATTGCCCGGCGGGCGTTATCAATTGGGTTTTAGCGTCAGAGAGGGTCTGCGTCGCCCCAGGCAGCGTCAGGTTAGTGCCAGTAATGCTAACACCCACGCGCAAAGCATACACCTCCCTTAGTGGTATAGTATCTGATCAGATCTATACTAGCGTCCCCAGCAGTTTAGGGTTCCCAAAAACGCAGTGTTAGCGGGATCAGCCCAGATACCTGCTAGCACCTGCGTTTTGCCCCTCCGTCCAGCTCAGGCCACCCAAGTGCAGCATCGATCGATCACTGTCACTTACAAAACACAACACACATAACTGCAGCGTTCGCAGAGAGAGGCCTGATCCCTGCGACTCCAGTGCTGTAGGAGGTGATTTCACCACCACAGTTAAAATAAAGCGCATATATGCCGAAGCATGGGGGCAGCAGGGGCGGAGGAGCGATTCTGCTCCTAATGCCGCGTACATACGGTCGAAATTCCGACTGAGGCTTGCCCGTGGAAAAGTCAGACCGTGTGTACGCGGCATAACTTTTGCGGGAGGATGCCCCCATGCTTCGGCATATATAAATGGTGCATGTATGCCCATCATTAGAAGTGGCTGGATGAAGGGAGGTATTCTAATGGTGGGCATACCCACCGATCAATCTCTTTTTTTCGTTCAGCCAACAGGCTGCATGAAAAAAAAGATTACAATACATGTCCAACAAGGACTTTGAATGGTTATACCAGAATGATGCTTGCGGGTTTAGGTATCATCTTGGTATCATTCTTTTCAGCCAGCGGCCGTCTTTCATGTAAAAGCAATCCTAGTGGCTAATTAGCCTCTGGACTGCTTTTACAAGCAGTGGGAGGGAATGTCCCCCCCCCCCGGATATAAAAAGCGCCATTGGGAAAGCATTTTATCACACCGATCTTGGTGTGGTCAGATGCTTTGAGGGCAGAGGAAAGATCTAGGGTCTAATAGACCCTATTTTTTTTTAAAAAAAGAGTACCTGTCGCTACCTATTGCTATCATAGGGGATATTTACATTCCCTTAGATAACAATAAAAAATAATAAAATAAAAAAATATGGAAGGAACAGTTTAAAAAAAAAATAAAAAAGGAAAAAAAAAAAAAGCACCCCTGTCCCGCCCTGCTCTTGCGCAAAGGCGAATGCAAGCGTCGTTCTGTCGTCATATGTAAACAGCAATTGCATCATGCATGTGAGGTATCACCGCGAAGGTCAGATCGAGGGCAGTAATTTCTTTATCGTACACCACGGGACACAGAGCTAGTCATTACATAATGGGTTAAGGGTCACCAGCGGTGATTGGACACTGGCACAACCAATGGAAGACAGTTCCCCTCCATATAACCCCTCCCATCAGGGAAGTACCTCAGTTTGTTCGCCAGTGTCGAAAGGTGTTGGACGCGTTAGGAGGTGCTAAAGGAAAGCTCTACCAAAGAGACCCTCTGGGGGTAAAAGAGCTATGCTTTCGGATCCATCCAAGACGCCTACAAGTTAAGCCGAATCTGGATGGGATCCGGGCCTCATCCATGAGGCGTCGCCTGTAATGTCTCTCTTCGGAGGACTGGGCTCTAAGATCCAGCACTTTCGCTATTTCGCTATAAAGTCCTGGTAAGAGTCTTGTACAAGGCCCAGGGGAGAGGTATCCTTTAAATAGGAACCCATATCCCTGAAGGTTGGCACACATAGCCCACCGTGAAGGGTGAAGTTTGGTATCTGTCTGAAAACTTTCAGCAGAAAAACCTGCGGCGTGGATAAGGTGAGATTAGAAGGTCCATAACTAGGTTGGGACCTTTTTTCAAGAAGTGGATGTCTTCTTTTTTTCCACCACTGGGGGGAGTAAAGAGCTGAATATACTCACCTCACTCTGTTCAGTGTCGGCTTCGGCGAAGTACACTGCTCGTCACCTCCGCTGCTGAGCTTGCTTGGGCACCCCGCTCCTCCTTTCGGTGGCCGACACAGACACCTGCAGATGCAGGTAAGTGGGAACAGGGGCTGATGAGAGTCCTCTCTCACTATGGCCACCACCATAGCGCTAAAGGCCGCGCGCGCGGGAGCGTGCTTTATCGGGGGGGGGGGCCCGAAGGCGTGCGCGGGCATGTGGCGCGCGCAGGCACAGAAACGGCGCCAAATTTAAAAGACTGTCAGTGTGAGAAGCACTGCGGCAGCAAGCAAGCTCATTAGTTCTCTTGTTCCTGGCAGAGAAACACAGCAGCTATACAGGGACGTAAGACTCCATGTGGTTGGACTGGGTACTTCCTAGAAGACATCCATGTTATGCATAGTTATGTGTTAAAAGTTGCATACTTAATGTATTTGCTAAACTGAACACGGTAGTATATGCATTTAGGTACCTTGTATTTTGTCTAAACAGTAAGCCTTCCAGGGGAAGTAATGCGGACAAAAAGAGATAAAAGAGCACCGCCGCCTGAGACAGGAGGCTCTAGCTGTGCTGACTCTGTACCTTCCTCTCCTGTGTTGCCAAATGCACCTGTACAGGATGAGCCATTACCTCTGTCAGGTATGGCGGCTTCCCTAGTGAAGCCTGGGCCTGCATATGTCACTGAGGACACTTTATCAGCTGCCCTGAATAATCTGGAGGAGAAAATTGCTACCTTAATCGCTAAATCCTCTAAAAAGGACAATAAGCGAAGCAGATCTCCTCCAGTATTGGACCTCCCTTCAGAAGTACCTGAGGAGGAGGAGGATGAGGAGGAGGCTACATCAGCAGAGGATAAGGAGTCAGACGGATCAGGGATATCGGATGAGCCTTTTTCGGTATCCCAGATTTTAAAAGTCACCTGTCTCCTCCCTAGGATCATTAAGATCCCTGCAAGGTGCATGCTCCTTCCCGGTTCATCCGTTACTAGAGGATCTATTGTACGCAGACTGGCAACATCCAGATAAGCGTTTTTTACCTCCAAAAAAGTTTAACATTCTTTATCCTATGGAGGAATTTTTTTTAAAGAAATGGAGCCTGCCTGCGGTAGATGCGGCTATTTCTTGTGTAAATAAAAACCTGACATGTCCAGTGGATAATGTACAAGTGTTTAAAGATCCTTCTGAGAAGAAGTTGGAATCCCTACTGAAATCCTCCTTCCTTTTGGCCGGCTCAATTATCCAACCTGCAGTAGCAGCAGTCGGTATGTGTCAGGTCATCAGCCAACAGGTAAAGCAGGGGCTGAAGGAGCTGCCTTCAGAGCAGGCTAAAAATTGGAAGAATTTGCCTAAAGCCTTATGCTTCACAGTGGATGCCATGAGAGATTCTATCATACAGGCATCACGCCTTACACTCCAGCTGGTACAGATGCGCAGAGTACTTTGGCTTAAGCATTGGTCAGCAGAAGCCCCATGCAAAAAGTTGTTGGCAAGTTTCCCGTTCCATGGCGAACGCCTTTTTGGGGAAGATTTAGGAAGATATATCCAAAAGATATCAAGTGGTAAAACGACACTTTTACCTGAGAGAAAGAAAAACAAGAGACCTTGTTTTAAATGCACTCTCTCCCCAGCTCCCGGGAAATCAGACTCCAGCCAGTGGCGACGGCCTTTTCAGCCGCCCACAAAAGCCAAAGAACAGGCTCAGAAGAACAAGAAGCCGTGGGGTTCAAGAGCTAATAAGCAAGCCCCCAAAACCTCTCATTGAAGGGGCGCCCCCGCTCGGCCGAGTGGGGGGAAGGCTTCGTCAGTTCTCAGCGACTTGGCGGACAGAAACCCAGGACAAATGGGTGGTATCCACAATATCCTCAGGGTACAAACTGGAATTTCGAGAGATCCCATCTTCTCAATTCCGAAGTTCAAGACTCTCCAAGGATCCACAAAAAAGAGGATCCTTCTTCAAAGGTTTGAATCACTTAATAGCTCAAGGTGTGGTTACAGAGGTACCCCAAAAGGAGCGAGGTTCAGGTTTTTACTCAAACCTCTTTGTGATTCCAAAACCGAACGGAGAAGTCAGACCCATCCTGGATCTAAAATCTCTAAACCGGTTTCTGAACGTTCGCCATTTTCGAATGGAAACGATTCGATCCGTGGTCGCTACTTTAAAAGGCGGAGAATTCATGGCGTCCATAGATATCAAAGACGCATATCTACACATACCAATCCTCCCCGCTCACCAAAGATTCCTAAGGTTTGCGGTAGAAGATCGCCACTTTCAATTTGTGGCCCGGCCATTTGGTGTAGCCACCGCGCCCAGAGTATTCACAAAGGTGCTAGCTCCTCTATTAGCAAACCTGAGAACACGGGGCATTGCGGTAACAGCCTATCTAGACGATCTACTATTAATAGATCAGTCAAAGGAGGGATTGGATCACGCTGTAGACACTACAGTAGGATACCTGGAGCATTTAGGATGGATTATAAACTTACAAAAATCCTCTCTCCAGGCCCAAAGAAGGTTAGTGTACCTGGGCATGATCATAGATACAGCCCAAAACAGGGTATACCTGCCAGAGCCAAAGATACAGGCTCTGAAAGACCAGATCCACAAGGTCAAAGCAAACAAAAGGCCGTCTATTCGCCTTTGCATGAGACTATTGGGAAAGATGGTAGCCTCCTTCGAGGCGGTCCCTTACGCCCAGTTTCATTCGAGACTACTTCAAGGCAATATTTTAGCCTCCTGGAACAGGAAGAGCCAAGCTCTGGATATACCCATGCGCCTGTCCTCACAAGTACGCCACAGCTTCAATTGGTGGCTAGAAGCCAAGAATTTACGGAAGGGAAAGTGCTTCCTCCCAGCAGCCTGGAAGGTGGTGTCTACGGATGCCAGCCTATCGGGCTGGGGTGCAGTATTCGAAGAGGCTTCTACCCAGGGAACCTGGGTCAAGACTCAGGGGATCCTGCCCATCAACGTGCTAGAGATCCGGGCAGTATATCTAGCCCTCAAAACCTGGACATACAGGTTACAGGGCCACCCAGTTCGGGTTCAATCCGACAATGCTACTGCAGTAGCTTACATCAATCACCAAGGAGGCACCCGCAGTCGGGCAGCCCAAAGAGAGGTGAACCGGATCTTGGCATGGGCAGAAGAGCATGTACCTTGCATCTCTGCAATCTTCATTCCAGGGATAGAAAACTGGCAAGCAGACTACCTGAGTCATCAGCAGCTGCTACCAGGAGAGTGGTCTCTTCACCCCGAGATCTTTCAGGCCATGTGTCTGAGATGGGGAAACCCGGATGTAGACCTGCTAGCTTCCAGGTTTAACAAGAAATTGGACAACTTTGTGTCCAGAACGAGAGATCCTCTAGCCTACGGGACAGATGCTCTAATAACTCCATGGAATCAGTTCTCACTGATCTATGCATTCCCTCCGATCCCTCTTCTACAAAGACTGCTTCGCAGGATCAAGGAGGAGGGAATACCAGTAATCCTAGTAGCCCCAAACTGGCCCAGGAGGTCTTGGTACGCCGAGATCGTAAAGATGGCGATAGGAAGGCCCTGGAAGCTTCCACTTCGACACGACCTGCTGTCACAGGGTCCAGTATTCCACCCTTCCTTACAAAGGCTAAATTTGACGGCCTGGCTGCTGAGACCCACATTTTGAAAAAGAGAGGGGTCTCTGGTCCGACTCTTTCTACGCTCATTAATGCTAGAAAGCCAGCCTCCAGACTCATTTATCATAGAGTCTGGAAAGCATACGTTTCCTGGTGTGAATCCAGGAGTTGGAATCCTCAGAAATATGAAATAAGCAGGATTCTTGCTGTTTGCCAGCTAGGAGTGGATATGAAATTAGCCCTTAGCACCATCAAGGGTCAAATATCGGCTCTATCAGTCTTCTTTCAGAGACCATGGGCATCTCACTCCCTAGTTCGGACATTCATTCAGGGGGTACTGAGGATAAATCCTTCAGTTAGGTCTCCCTTGTGTCCATGGGATTTGAATTTGGTATTGTCAGTGTTGCAAAAGCAACCTTTTGAACCTATTCGCCATATTCCTTTAATTATATTGAGTAGGAAGTTGGCCTTTCTGATTGCTATAGCTTCTGCTAGGAGAGTATCAGAGCTAGCAGCTCTTTCTTGTAAAGAGCCTTATTTAATTTGTCACAAGGACAAAATCGTACTACGACCCCATCCGGCTTTTCTGCCTAAGGTGGTGTCGGCTTTTCACTTGAATCAAGACATTGTTCTGCCTTCCTTTTTTCCAAACCCGCGGACGGCGGGGGAAAAGTTATTACACTCTCTAGATCTAGTGAGAGCGGTAAGGGTGTATCTGCAAGCAACCGCTCAGATACGTAAAACAGATGTTTTGTTTATTTTACCAGATGGGCCCAAGAAGGGCCAAGCGGTATCAAAATCCACCATTTCCAGGTGGATTAGACAAGTAATTGTTCAAGCTTATGGTTTAAAGAACAGGACTCCTCCTTTTCCTGTTAAGGCGCACTCTACCAGGGCGATAAGTGCTTCATGGGCAGTGCACCACCAGGCTTCGATGGCTCAGATCTGTAAAGCTGCAACTTGGTCTTCAGTCCATACATCTTCCAAATTCTATCAAATAGATGTGAAAGGACATGAGGATTCAGCCTTCGGGCGAAGTGTGCTGCAGGCAGCAGTATAGGGCTTCTGGTCCGCAAGCGGCCTGTTTGATCTGTGTCTCCCCCCCTTCATATGAGCATTGCTCTGGGACGTCCCATTATGTAATGACTAGCTCTGTGTCCCGTGGTGTACGATAAAGAAAGTAGGCTTTTTATAACAGCTTACCTGTAAAATCCTTTTCTTGGAGTACACCACGGGACACAGAGGTCCCCCCCTTCTTATGGGAACCTTACTGCTTTGCTACAAAACTGAGGTACTTCCCTGATGGGAGGGGTTATATGGAGGGGAACTGTCTTCCATTGGTTGTGCCAGTGTCCAATCACCGCTGGTGACCCTTAACCCATTATGTAATGACTAGCTCTGTGTCCCGTGGTGTACTCCAAGAAAAGGATTTTACAGGTAAGCTGTTATAAAAATCCTACTTTTAGCAGTAGACCTCCTCTGTAAATCTAATGTGGTAACCTGTAAAGGCTTTTAAAAATGTATGTAGTTTGTCGCCACTGCGCGTTTGTGCGAAATTTTAAAGCATGTCGTGTTTGGTGTCCATGTACTCGGCCTAAGATCATCTTTTTTATTTCATCAAACATTTGGGCAATATAGTGTGTTTTAGTGCATTAAAATTAAAAAAAGTGTATTTTTTCCCCAAAAAATGCGTTTGAAAAATCGCTGCGCAAATACTGTGTGGAAAAAAAAAAATGCAACACCTACCATTTTAATCTGTAGGGACTTTGCTTTAAAAAAATATATAATGTTTAGGGGTTCAACGTAATTTTCTTGCAAAAAAAATAAATTGTTTTCATGTAAACAAAAAGTGTCAAAACGGGCTTTGTCTTCAAGTGGTTAGAAGAGTGGATGTAAGCTTCCTAATGTTGTGTATAAAATGCCAGGACAGTTCAAAACCCCCCCCCAAATGACCCCATTTTGGAAAGTAGACACCTCAAGCTATTTGCTGAGAGGCATGTCGAGTCCATGGAATATTTTATATGTTGACACAAGTTGCGGAAAAACGACAATTCTTTTTTTATTTTTTTTCACAAAGTTGTCACTAAACGATATATTGCTCAAACATGCCATGGGCATATGTGGAATTACACCCCAAAATACATTCTGTTGCTTCTCCTGAGTACGGGGATACCACCTGTGTGAGACTTTTTGGGAGCCTAGCCCCGTACAGGACCCCAAAACCCAAGCACCGCCTTCAGGCTTTCTAAGTGTGTAAATTTTGGATTTCACTCCTGACTGCCTATCACAGTTTCGGAGGCCATGGAATGCCCAAATGGCACAAAACCCCCCCAAATGACCCCATTTTGGAAAGTAGACACCCCAAGCTATTTGCTGAGAGGTATGGTGAGTATTTTGCAGATCTCACTTTTTGTCACAAAGTTTTGAAAATTGAAAAAAAAAAATATATATATATATATATATAATTATTATTATTTTTTTTTTTCTTCATTTTCAAAAACAAATGAGAGCTGTAAAATACTTACCATGCCTCTCAGCAAATAGCTTGGGGTGTCTACTTTCCAAAATGGGGTCATTTGGGGGGGTGTTTTGTGCTATTTTGGCATTTTATGGCCTTCGAAACTGTAATAGGTAGTGAGGAGTGAAATCAAAAATTTGCGCACTTAGAAATCCTGAAGGCGGTGCTTGGTTTTCGGGGTCCCCGTACTCAGGAGAAGCAGCAGAATGTATTTTGGGGTGCAATTCCACATATAACCATGGCATGTGTGAGCAATATATCATTTAGTGACAACTTTTTGTAATTTTTATTTTTTTTGTCATTATTCAATCACTTGGGACAAAAAAAAAAAATATTTAATGGGCTCAACATGCCTCTCAGCAATTTCCTTGGGGTGTCTACTTTCCAAAATGGGGTCATTTGGGGGGTTTTGTACTGCCCTGCCATTTTAGCACCCCAAGAAATGAGATGGGCAGTCATAAATTAAAAGCTGTGTAAATTCCAGAAAATGTACCCTAGATTGTAGACCCTATAACTTTTGCGCAAACCAATAAATATACGCTTATTGACATTTTTTTTTACTAAAGACATGTGGCTGAATACATTTTGGCCTAAATGTATGACTAAAATTGAGTTTATTCGATTTTTCTTATAACAAAAAGTAGAAAATATAATTTTTTTTCAAAATTTCCGGTCTTTTTCCGTTTATATCGCAAAATAAATAAATCGCAGAGGCAATCAAATACCATTAAAAGAAAGCTCTATTTGTGGGAAGAAAAGGACGCAAATTTCGTTTGGGTACAACATTGCATGTCCGCACAATTTACAGTTAAAGCAGCGCAGTGCAAAATTGTGAAAACACCTCTGGTCATTAAGCTGCGTAATTGGCGGTGCTTAAGTGGTTAAAGCCAAAAGCATGCCCTAGGTATGTATTCACAGTCCTTTCAGTTTTCTATCTTTTTTTCCCCAGAAGCAAAATAAGCAGGGCCCAAGAAAGAAATGTAGAGTACTCATCTGTTAGGAGACCTAAAACCAAGACCTCCATTCTCCAGAAACGCAGAATGCAACTCAGGGAAAAGGTAATGTTTCAAAATTCCCATACTGTTTAACTGCACAAGAGAGCCAATGAGATCATTATAGTAATATTTTGGTTCAAAACCATATTCCTACTGTACCTGTTATCACATTTGGAATGAACGTAAAGAAAGAACTGATTGTCATGGCTCAGCACTTTACCCCTGAAGTTAAACATGATTAAATAAATGACCAGATTCAGATAAATGACAAGAATGAACAGATCGAGATCCAGGGAGAGTACCATTATCAAATGATTTACTCTGAACAGAGAAGTGAAACAGGTAACTACATTAAAGAATATGCATAGTGGTTATGCATATGTTTTCTTTATCGAAGTTGGAACTTAAAAATAACAATTTAAGATATATATTTTGTTTTTAGTCAGGTAAGTATTACATTTTGCTTGTTAATACAATGCATTCTCATTTTCCAATATATTGACGTTTTAGGCTTTTTTTTCTGCATTGATTTTAGCTTCTTACCACCTTCTGCTAAAAAAAAACTATTGTATACAAAGCACAATAGCTCAAGCTGAAATGTAGAAAAGGGTTTGGCTCTAAGAGTAAGGCAGGTGGCTTGAACCCTGGCCTGAACCTGGAGTTCTCACAAGTTTCAGAATGATAACGGCACAGTGCTTGGATATTCTGTAAAGAATTTGTCCTGTCTCTGATGTAGGTGCGTATAGGTAGCTAGGCTGCATTTGTCTCAGGCTTGCATTTGTGTTTTAAATGCCCTCACTGTGGGTCACTTTAGTGATATGTCTGTCATTGCAGGTACAGAACAGACTTTCTACACAAAGGCTGGTTCACACCCTATGCAGTTCAGTGTGTTTTTGTTCTGCATCACAAAATGCATGGACAGTGTTTAACATGGATCCCAATTGCCCTAGTTCACACCAGTGCAATGTGTTCCAGTGCAGTCAACAAAAGAAGAACACGTTGCATTTTTTCTGTATGGAGCATATCTAGAACAGGGTAAAACGCATCGAAAATGCACCGGAATGCTCATCTCCTCAATTGAGATCAAGAAACACACCGGAATGCATAAAAAATTTAAAATGACACATCCGGAATGCATAAATTGTGATCTGAACTGGCCCTTAAAGTAGCTGTAAACCCCAACAATGAATTTCTCTTATTTTTCTCTTTTTTGGTCTGTTAAATATACCATTGGGAAGCGTTTTGCTATAGATTTTTTATAAGTATCAAAACATTTCCTTGGACTACAGAATAGTTGGCCTTTATGTTGTGGAGATCTAATAGTGAGAGTAATTCAACAAAAGACAACTGGGCAGGGCGTGTGCCCCATACATTGTGTGTATGTGCGTTCATACGTTAATCTGTAGTGGAGCAAGCTTTTATTTAACAAGCAGATCCACCCCACCAGAGTGGAGTGGTATGTTTTTTTTCCAGGTAAGCAGTATTTTAGCAGTAAAAAAAAGTGTTAGGGGAGCTTCTTGGAAGAAGTAAGGCCTGCTTCATATGGGTTTTAATAAAGCTTGTATAAGAGCAGTGTGAACCGCAAGCTTTGACAAAACATTTGCAGAGCTTTCAGCAAGCTTTGGTAAAGCTTTTAAAATACCATTCATCTCCAGTTTGTACATTTTTCAAACCACTTTTTTTTTTACTTTTCATGGTGCCACATCAAACAATATATATATATATATATATATATATATATATATATATATATATATATATATATATATATATATATATATATATATATATATATATATATTTATATATATATATATTTTTTTTTTTTTAAAGCGATAAGTTCTTTTTTTTTATTTTTTTTTTCCAAAAGCATTAAAATCACATAATAATATACTTTACAATTAATTGCAATTTCATCTTCTATCAGTGGCGGTGCGTCCATAGAGGGCGCAGGAGCGCCGCCCCCTCGCTCCTGCACCGCCACTGAAAAACAATACATAGATTCATGCATTGCATGAATCTATGTATTGTCGCCGCTGCCGCCCACTATTCAGATGGCCGGCCCCCTGGCGAGCGCCGGCCATCTGAATAACGGCAGCTGGTTGGCTGTGGAAGTGTCTATCAGAGCCAGCGGCACTGATAGGCTTTCCGATTACAGCCTGAGGGCTGTAATCGGCTTTCAAATAGTTAACCAGGGGACACATGGGGGGTGCGTTCCTTGGTTAACACTGACGCACGCATCTCAGCCAATCGGGTTCACAGGATCTGGTTACCGGTAACCTGATTGGCTGAAGCGACATCGAGGGCGGGACTACATCGAGGGATCGTGGAGGAGGATCCGAGGATGGCTGACCGAGAAAGTTAAGTGCCGGGGGGGGGGGGGGGCGGCAATCTGGCAGCATTTTAGGGGCAAACTGGTGGCAATTGATGGGCACAGTGGCGACAATGGCATGGCACAGTGGCTGCGTTTGGCATGGCACAGTGGCTGCGTTTGGCATGGCACAGTGGCTGCGTTTGGCATGGCACAGTGGCGACAATTGATGGCATGGCACAGTGTCGACAATTGATGGCATGGCACAGTGTCGACAATTGATGGCATGGCACAGTGGCGACAATTGATGGGCACAGTGGCGGCAATTGATGGGCACAGTGAGGCTGCAATTGATGATTTTTTATTTTTTTTCCCCGTTTGCGCCCCCCCCAAAAATTTTGAGCACCAGCCGCCACTGTCTTCCATATACAGCCGAATTTTAGGATTAATTACCCCTTTCACACAGGTTAGGCTGTTGTTTCCTCTACATGTTTTGCCGACCACGGCTTCTTCAAGAGAAATATGGCCAAAGTTTAATAAGCCATATCCTTATCTACAGAGTCTTATAATCGCTGACACTATTAACGGTTGGGAAGGAGCTGGGTCATGTGACCGCTGTATATCAATTTAGGAAAAGGTACTAAAATGTTTTATGATAATTACAGTGCCAACATCCATATACAGAAATAGAAGGGATAATGTAAATTGAACAGTATGCGTTTAGTTTCACTTTAAGCAAGCAGCTAGCAGGCTTCAAAAAGTTCTGAAGCCTGCTAGCAGCTTGCTTAAAGTGGCACTCCCACTAGGATCTGTGTTCAGTATTTACAAATTTGAGCTGAATGGTACTTTTTAAAAGCTTCAATAAAGCTTGTTGAAAGCTTTGAAAATGTTTGGTCTAAGCTTGCTGTTCACACTGCTCTTATACAAGCTGAAGCCTATGTGAAATAGGCCTTAAAGGAAGGCCATCCAGGTTTCCTATTAAACAGACTTTTGTATCACAGACCTTAGCAGGATTGCCAACTGTCAGTAAATTCAGACAGTTTGTGAAATCTGTGATTCTTATATCTGTCTGTTACTGTCCATTACACACATGTAGACTGCATGTCCGTAATGGACATTCACCAACAGATGTAAAAATCATGGATTTTACAAACTGTTGTGAATTAACTGACAGTTCGTAACCCTGGACCTTAGGAGAGGCAACTTAGTCTCCAGAAGTTCTGTGACTGCAGACCACAATGTGTCCAACAAGAGAGCACTGCCACATTTCATGGATAAATTGATTCTCTGCTTCACATCTCCAAAGCAGTGGGCATTAGACATGTGCACACTGAAATATTTCGTTTCGGAATTTCGTTTTCGTTAGAAAAATAAATTTATTTAGTTACTCCCGAAATTTGTTTTTATTTATTTCGTTTTTCGTTAGAAATTGCATTCGTCCGAAAATCTGAATTAATTAAGGTCTAATCTGTCATTGAAGGCTTATGGTGTCTGTCGAATGTTCAAAGAAGATTCGACGGAGCAGCGAAACTGTACGACGCTGCAATCGTACATTTCCGGTCGAATGTTCCGCCTACAAGCTATAGATGAATTCTATTGTATGACTAGTAATCATTATATTTTTTAATTACTATTACTAGTCAACAGGGATGAGCCGAACACCCCCCTGTTCGGTTCGCACCAGAACCTGCGAACAGACAAAATGTTAGTGTGAACTTTAGAACCCTATTAAATACAATGGACTCGAACGTTCGAAATCTAAAGTGTTAATTATAAAGGCTAATATGCAAGTTATTGTCCTAAAAAGTGTTTGGGGACCTGGGTCCTGCCCCAGGGGACATGTATCAATGCAAAAAAAAGTTTTAAAAACGGCCGTTTTTTCGGGAGCAGTGATTTTAATAATGCTTAAAATGAAAAAATAAAAGTGAAATATTCCTTTAAATTTCGTACCTGGGGGGGGGGGGGGTGTATGACATGCATGTAAAGTGGCGCATGTTTCCCGTGCTTAGAACTGTCCCTGCAAAAAATGTCATTTTTGAAAGAAAAAAATGCATTTAAAACTGACTCGCGGCTATTAATGAATTGTCGGCTCCCGGCAATACATACAAAAGTCATTGATAAAAAAAAAAAAAAAAAAAAAGCGTGGGGGTTCCCCAGAATTCAATTACCAGGCCCTTCAGATCTGGCATGGATTTTAAGGGGAACTCCACCCCAAATGTAAAAAAAAATGGCGTGGAGTCCCCCTAAAAATCCATACTAGACCCCTTATCCGAGCACGCAACCTGGCCGGCCGCAGGGGAAGAGGGGGGGACGAGAGAGCGGCCCCCCCTACCTCCTGAACCGTACCAGGCCACATGCCCTCAACATGGGGAGGATGTCCCCATATTGATGGGGACAAGGGCCTCATCCCCACAACCCTTGCCCGGTGGTTGTGGGGGTCTGCGGGCGGGGGGCTTATCGGAATCTGGAAGACCCCTTTAACAAAGGGGACCCCCAGATCCCGGCCCCCCCCTATGTGAATTGGTAAGGGGTACATTGTACCCCTACCATTTCACGAAGAAAGCGTAAAAAAATGTTTAAAAAAAAACACACAAACACCTTGAAAGAGTCCTTTATTTAAAAAAAAACAAAAACATTCCAGCGGTGAAATCCAGTGTCCCGCGGCGATCCCGATGTCCAGCGCTGTCCTTCATTGGTTGTGCCTGAGCGGACCTGATGGGGAACTCCCTCTCAGTGTTTTAAATGTATAGACCCGCCCCTTCTAAAGTTCCCCATCAGGTCCGCTCAGCGGACCAGATGCGGAACATGAGAAGGGGCGGGTCTATACATGTATTACCAAAGTGAGAGCAGTTCCCCATCAGGTCCGCCCCCTCGGTATGTCGGACCCGCCTACGTCATTGGCTTGAGCGGGGAACTTCCTTCACTATGTAAATTTAAATTACACAGTGAAGGAAGTTCCCCGCTCAAGCCAATGACGTAGGCGGGTCCGACATACCGAGGGGGCGGACCTGATAGGGAACTGCTCTCACTTTGGTAATACATGTATAGACCCGCCCCTTCTCATGTTCCGCATCTGGTCCGCTGAGCGGACCTGATGGGGAACTTTAGAAGGGGCGGGTCTATACATTTAAAACACTGAGAGGGAGTTCCCCATCAGGTCCGCTCAGGCACAACCAATGAAGGACAGCGCTGGACATCGGGATCGCCGCGGGACACTGGATTTCACTGCTGGAATGTTTTTTTTTTTTTTTTTTTAAATAAAGGACTTTTTCAAGGTGTTTGTGTGTTTTTTTTAAACATTTTTTTACGCTTTCTTCGTGAAATGGTAGGGGTACAATGTACCCCTTACCAATTCACATAGGGGGGGGCCGGGATCTGGGGGTCCCCTTTGTTAAAGGGGTCTTCCAGATTCCGATAAGCCCCCCGCCCGCAGACCCCCACAACCACCGGGCAAGGGTTGTGGGGATGAGGCCCTTGTCCCCATCAATATGGGGACATCCTCCCCATGTTGAGGGCATGTGGCCTGGTACGGTTCAGGAGGGAGGGAGGGGGCGCTCTCTCGTCCCCCCCCCCTTTTCCCCTGCGGCCGGCCAGGTTGCGTGCTCGGATAAGGGGTCTGGTATGGATTTTTAGGGGGACTCCACGCCATTTTTTTTAAATTTGGGGTGGAGTTCCCCTTAAAATCCATGCCAGATCTGAAAGGCCTGGTAATTGAATTCTGGGGAACCCCCACGCTTTTTTTTTTTTTTTTATCAATGACTTTTGTATGTATTGCCGGGAGCCGACAATTCATTAATAGCCGCGAATGAGTTTTAAATGACTTTTTTTCTTTCAAAAATGACATTTTTTGCAGGGACAGTTCTAAGCACGGGAAACATGCGCCACTTCACATGCATATCATACACACCCCCCAGGTACGAAATTTAAAGGAATATTTCACTTTTATTTTTTCATTTTAAGCATTATTAAAATCACTGCTCCCGAAAAAACTGCCGTTTTTAAAACTTCTTTTTGCATTGATACATGTCCCCTGGGACAGGACCCGGGTCCCCAAACACTTTTTAGGACAATAACTTGCATATAAGCCTTTATAATTAGCACTTTAGATTTCTCCCATAGATTTTTCGAATTTGCCGCGAACACCCCAATTTGTTCGCTGTTCGGCGAACGGGCAAACAGGCAATGTTCGAGTCGAACATGAGTTCGACTCGAACTCGAAGCTCATCCCTACTAGTCAACCAACATTAGAATTCTTCTATAGCCTATGGGCCGAGCATTTGACCGGAAATGTACGATTGCAGCGTCGTACAGTTTATCTGCTCCGTAGAATCTTCTTAGAACTTTCAACAGACACCATAAGCCTTCAATGACAGATTCGACGTTTGTATGTTTTTCGATGCTTCGTTGAATCTTCGTCGTTCATGTCGAATTGTCAAGTTAGTGCTAGCTATTTTACTGCTCCTCCTCTTTGGTTACAATCAGCCAATAACATTCATCATCATCATTTTTTTATTTTACTTCCCCCACCCAATTCCAGCAGTGATCTTTTCTCTCTATGTCGAATCTTTTCTCTCTATAATGTCGAATCTTTTCTCTCTATAATGTCAAATCTTTTCTCTCTATGTCGAATCTTTTCTCTCTATAATGTCGAATCTTTTCTCTCTATGTAGAATAATCTTGGACTAATAGAGTTAAGGTTAGGCACATTCGACCACAGGTTCGATGGACACAGATTGTTATTGTCAGCCTCATGTCGAATCTCCTATCTATATCGAACTGTTGTTGCAACGAAAACGAAAATTAAGCATTTGTTTATGTCGGATCTTTCGGTTTTCGGATTCTGCATTTTCGTTTTCGTTTGTTAAAACGATAACGAAAATACCTGAAATTCGGACGAAAATGCATTCGGACGAAAACGAATGCACATGTCTAGTGGGCATTGGAGTGGAGGCCTAATTTGAGCAATTAAGAGGGTGTATAGTGATCTTGATAAAATAATTTTAATTGAACTACCTAGTGGAGATCACCTAGGTCATATAAGAATTCAAATTCTGCCCAGTCCTCAGGGGTCAGTATGTTAAATCGTGTTCTGCCATTTCTCTTTGGCCCTGTGATGTCTTTTAACTGGTCAGTAGTAATGTCGTACTGGCCTTGTGATGTCTACTAACTGGTCAGTGGTAATGTTAAATTGGCCTTGTGATGTCTACTAACTGGTCAGTAGTAATGTTGAATAGTATTTAAAGATGAGTCTAGTCCCGTCCGCCTGAAGCAGAAGTTGCAAATGCTTTACTAAAAGGTTTTCTGTTGTGCACACAGGGTGCAGTCAAAGTGCAGCACAGTTCTGATGATGAAGACTTTGTCGTTCCTGTTAGTTCTCAAAAGCCACTGCACAAAAGCCGCTCAGGACATGAAGGTACTTATGTTTCATAAATGGCAGTTTCTAACATAGCATATTATTTTTTAGATCCCTGCAGGTGTTAAAGGGTTGAAACCAAACTAAAATTTTCCAGATGTTCCTTTCTTTCCCAAATAAATTCTATATTAAAAGCTTTTGATTCGGGTTCCACTTTAAGAACAAATTGGAACTTATGAACATGTTATGTTGGTTAAAGATCTATCCACTTATGCCATGTTGCCAGTGGATACAGCAGTTGCCCATCCTACCAGTGCTTGCTTGATATAAAACACTGTTCATAATACCTTTGACTAAAATAGGCTTGGAAAAAAGGAATATTGTCAAAATTGTGTGATTTGTTGTGTATGATCATCTAATATATCTGAACATATATATCTGATTATTTTCTTAAAGTTATTGCTAGCAAGAGTAGAAACAAAGCAAATAAAGAAATGAAGAGAGAGCGCATCATGCAGAAACTAAATAACTTGGCTAGTTGGTACACAGAACTTGCCAAGTCCTCTCTAGAAAATCCGTATTGTTAAACATCATAATGGCAAATTAAAGCTGAATTCCAGACAATCTGCTAAATACAAATATGGGACTTCTTTTATTGTCATTTGTATTTTGGCTTCACATTTTACACAGCCCCATCACACCTGAATTTTTTTTTTCTGCTACAGTTAGAGGTCCAGCCTCCCCGGGAAAAATTAAGCCAGCAGCTACAAATATTGCAGCTGCTGACTTTTAATATAAGGACACTTACCTGTCCAGGGAGCCCACGATGTCGGCACCCCAGCCGATCTTCGGATCGGCTTTCGGGTGCAGCCGCTGCCATTACTGTTAAGCAAAAAGGCTTCATTGCCGGGTTCCCTTGACAGCCGGTTCCCTAGACAGCCGGTTCCCTACTGCACATGCACGATGCGCGCTTTCTAATTGGTCCGGCGGCGGAGGCAGAAGAAGGCGGTCGAACTTCAGAGAGACCGGGCCGCGGCCCCTTCTCCCAGAAGTGGGGACTGTCCCTATCAAAAACACATTTGGCACCTTTTGAGAGGAGGAGACTGATAAATGCAAGTTCCACTTTTGAGTGGAACTCTGCTTTAGGTAACATATACAGTGGAACCTCGGATTGCGACTAACGCAGGTTAACGAGCATTTCACAATACGAGCACTGTATTTTAAAAAATCCTAACTCGGTTTGCGAGTGTTGTCTCGCAAAACGAGCAGGATTCAGGCCAAAGCGATGTGCAGTACCGTGTTTGGCCTGAGATGGGGGGGCGCTGGAGCCAAGCCGAACATCGCCGTTCGGAAAGGCCCGAGAACGGCTCTGCTGACCTCGGGAACAAAGTCTTTCCAAGGTTTGCCGAGGTGTCCTCGGGCCTTTATGAGGCTCCCCGGCGCCCCCCGCCTCTGGCCATATGCGGTATTGCATGCCATTGAAGTCAATGCGGAACAAATTATTTTAGTTTCCATTGACTTAAATGGGAAAACTCGCTTTGATATGCGAGTACTTTGGATTACGAGCATTCTCCTGGAACGGATTATGCTCGTAATCCGAGGTTCCACTGTACAGGTCTTCTCCGAACCTGTGACTGGACAGAAAAAAGAGTAAGAGCTGACTGATTAGGTAATCTCTAACCCTGCTCTCTCCTCCCATCAGCATATCCCGTTGTAGCACTGCAGTACAGTTGTCAGCTCCTTGTGCTGCTCCTCCCTTTCCCAGACTGATTTTTCTTGTACACCAGTTTTCCAAAGATGACCACACTGTGGAAAGCCAACTTTTATTCCATCATTATAAAAGTATAAACCACAACATGACGGGAGAAACAGAAATGTGCTATGCTGTACTGGCTTCATGTGCTGCTTCTCCCTTTTCCAGTCTGAGATCTGCTTTACAAGACTGATACCAATTCAAATTCAGGTACTTAACGGCTTGCATTTAAAACAATACATTACTGTACTTATGTATTCATGAATACAGAGCTGCATTCATTTGTGTCTCTTATTTCTGCTTGGAGTTCATCTTTAACAGTGTTTTAAACAGGTTTGCAATGTACAGTTCGTGATATTTTTTTTATTTTTTACAATAAATAAAATAACTCACAAGATGTTCCACAAAACAGGGGGAGATTCTGAAAGGACAGATGATGTGGGCTATTTATCGGATAACAGCACTTTGTCTATACAGTCCAGTGAGAGCAATATCCTGCTATCTGCCTGCAAACTAAACGATGCCTTTCATCACCCCGAAAGCGAAGAACATATTTGTGTCTTGGATGCATCGAAGGAAGGCAATGTGGCACGATTTTTAAATGTACGTATTGCACAAAACGTAAATATAATGTAGTACTATTGTGGAAGAACAGGACAGTTTTGAACTGTACACAAACAAAGCACTTTGTGGGAATAAAGAAAGAGAAATCACTTTGGCTGGTCATACACCGGGCAATTTCTCCCCCATGGGCTGAACACGGGAAATCACTTGATGGAGGAATCTTCTCTGCTAGCAGTTGTATTCGGGCAGCCTTGGCACCTGCAGTTGCCTAAATACCCAAACAATGACCATGTCTGATGGGATGCAGTCACTGTTCAGCTGAGAGTTTTCCACCCAGCTCAGTTGATTTTAAAATGAATTTTTGTTGAGCCTTTTGTGCTTGCAGAACCATCCACGGCTCAAATTTCATCTGATTCAGGATGAATTGGCTGAAATTCAAGCCATCAATAGGCAGCTTTAGTCTTATCCTGTGAATTAATTCAGCTGCTACTCTTGAAGTAAAAAAAGGAATCTGCACAGAATCAACTTGCCAGGATTCACATTCTGTTCCTGGAACATATTATCTTGCATAGATGGTTAACTACAGGCAGGGCCAGGCTGAGGCAGAGGGTGCACTTTGGCATCTTTGTCTTGAATGTCAGAGGACCTTGGACTGGCACTTGACTACAGCCCAGTAGGTAAGAGAGGGCAAACCCATTCTACTCCTATTTGCTCTATACCAAAGTAACTAATTTAACCTGCTTAACCAAGTTATGAAGAGACTTTAAAAGGCTTAATCGCTCACTAATTTCTTTATTATCTCTAGATCACTTTATAATGAATAATTCTTTATTACTCATTAAAGTGTTTTCTTAAACCCACAACAGTAAAAATCAGTCTGTAGATGCAGTAAATCATGCTTGTGATTCTCACTGTGGCACCTAAGGGGTTAATCATCTGCATTGTGTAAAAATGCAGTTTCATCCCGTATGCACAGATCCTCCCCCTCCTGCACTGGACAAGTCCATATAAGACACAGTAAATGGAGTCAGGATGCACATGCTCAGTTTGGTGTGTATTGCTAGAGAGCTTTTTTTTCTTGGGAGGGTGCATGTGATCAGCACAGGGCCAATCGGCACTTTCCAGACAGAGGGTCTGGAGGCCTGCAGACTCATAGGACAGCTCAGTGCAGTATGAAAACTCCTTCTACAAGCTTCACCGGGCACTGATAGAAATCACAAGACTGCTATGTACTGCTGATAAGAAAAGGTATTTAGCAGTTTATATTTACTATCATAACTGCATTTCCATGTTCTGTGTACTGTGGGAGACCAGATATAGAGAATGCAGGGTCCTGGGTTTAGTAACACTTTAAAGCGAAGTTCCACTCGTTTTTACGTTTATTAAAAGTCAGAAGCTACAAAAAGCATAGCTGCTTTAATAAACAGACACTCACCTGTCCCACGGTCCAGCGATGCGGCCGCCCGAAACCTCGCTCTTTTTCCGATCCTCTCCGCAGCGCTGGCATTGCAAGTGTGGGCATCCGGCTGTGACAGCTTGCAGCTTCACAGCTGGGTGCGCACTGCGCATGCACAAGTTGCGCTGCGCCTTCTCAGTGGCCGGGCAATCTTCTGGGACCTGTGACGTGTCCTAGAGGATTGCAGGGAGAGAGGGGGAAAGGAGTCACCTAGGCGGCAAGAGCGGAAGTGGGAGCTGGGTACCTGTCATAACTAGATACCCCCCCCCCCCCAAAAATGACATGCCAAATGTGGCATGTAAGGAGGCGAGGAGTGCTTAAAGCGGAAGTTTCACTTTAAGGGTCACAGGAGCAATAGTTATTGTGATAAGATTGAATTATACTGCCACCTTCAGGAGGATTTTGACAGTTGCCTCGGCTCACAATCCACAAACCATTCTGGGGTGGTTTGTAGTGTCTGCCCTAGAGGACCCGATTCCCATCAGTCTCGATCTTTGTCCTCTGAGTCAACTCACTTCTCCGAGTCTTTCATAGCTGTGACCCCTCCTTCACCTCATTCAAGGAGGAGTTCTCCGCAGCCATGCAGAATTTTTTAGGTTGAGTTGCTAATGATTGCTGACTCGGAATTCATAAGCTATAGCCATGCATCCACACCTTCCGCTCCAGTCTCAAGTTCTTCTGCAGTTGTAGTTGCTTCAGTGACCTCTGCTACAGAAGTTCTCTCTTGATTTATGTTTCTGAGGAGCCTCGGTCAGCTCGATTAGTTCTCAGGCTTAATAAAATCACACCAATGCTTATTGATGCACTATGAGATGCATTTTAAATGGAACAGGCAGTGATTTTAAGGGATTAAGGGCCCCAAGCCTGTCAAAATGTTTCCAGTTGACTCCTTTCTACAACCTGTTCTCTACAGTGACTTGTATAAGCCTGAACACTTTTCTCTTCCCAATCCTTTTGCTGATAAATATCAGTTTGATGAAGATTTTCTTAAGAAGCGATCATACCCACTGTGGCTCCAACCATATCTTACCTTAATAAAACACTGACCCCATACCTGTTGAAGAGATGTTTAAGGATACCAATGATAAACATTTGGAAGCTCTTTCCAAATCTTTGTTTCTTTATCGTACACCACGGGACACAGAGCTAGTCATTACATAATGGGTTAAGGGTCACCAGCGGTGATTGGACACTGGCACAACCAATGGAAGACAGTTCCCCTCCATATAACCCCTCCCATCAGGGAAGTACCTCAGTTTTTTCGCCAGTGTCGAAAGGTGTTGGACGCGTTAGGAGGTGCTAAAGGAAAGCTCTACCAAAGAGACCCTCTGGGGGTAAAAGAGCTATGCTTTCGGATCCATCCAAGACGCCTACAAATGAGCTGAATCTGGATGGGATCCGGGCCTCATCCATGAGGCGTCGCCTGTAATGTCTCTCTTCGGAGGACTGGGCTCTAGGATCCAGCACTTTCGCTATTTCGCTATAAAGTCCTGGTAAGAGTCTTGTACAAGGCCCAGGGGAGAGGTATCCTTTAAATAGGAACCCATATCCCTGAAGGTTGGCACACATAGCCCACCGTGAAGGGTGAAGTTTGGTATCTGTCTGAAATCTTTCAGCAGAAAAACCTGCGGCGTGGATAAGGTGAGATTAGAAGGTCCATAACTAGGTTGGGACCTTTTTCAAAAAGTGGATGTCTTCTTTTTTTCCACCACTGGGGGGAGTAAAGAGCTGAATATACTCACCTCACTCTGTTCAGTGTCGGCTTCGGCGAAGTACACTGCTCGTCACCTCCGCTGCTGAGCTTGCTGGGGCACCCCGATCCTCCTTTCGGTGGCCGACCAGACACCTGCAGATGCAGGTAAGTGGGAAAAAGGGCTGATGAGAGTCCTCTCTCACTATGGCCACCGCCATAGCGCTAAGGGCCGCGCGCGCGGGAGCGCGCTTTATCGGAGGGGGGGGCGAAGGCGTGCGCGGGCACGTGGCGCGCGCAGGCACAGAAACGGCGCCAAATTTAAAAGACTGTCAGTGTGAGAAGCACTGCAGCAGCAAGCAAGCTCGTTAGTTCTCTTATTCCTGGCAGAGAAACACAGCAGCTATACAGGGACGTAAGACTCCATGTGGTTGGATTGGGTACTTCCTAGAAGACATCCATGTTATGCATAGTTATGTGTTAAAAGTTGCATACTTAATGTATTTGCTAAACTAAACACGGTAGTATATGCATTTAGGTACCTTGTATTTTGTCCAAACAGTAAGCCTTCCAGGGGAAGTAATACGGACAAAAAGAGATAAGAAAGCACCACCGCCTGAGAGGAGGCTCTAACTGTGCTGACTCGGTACCTTTCTCTCCTGTGTTGCTAAATGCACCTGTTCAGGATGAGCCATTACCTCTGTCAGGTATGGCGGCTTCCCCAGTGAAGCCTGGGCCTGTATATGTCACTGAGGACACTTTATCAGCTGCCCTAAACAATCTGGAGGAAAAAATTGTTACCTTAATCGCTAAGTCCTCTAAAAAGGGACAATAAGCGAAGCAGGTCTCTTCCAGTATTGGACCTCCCTTCAGAAGTACCTGAGGGAGGAGGATGAGGAGGAGGAGGCTACATCAGCAGAGGATGAGGAGCCAGATTTTAAAGTCACAGGTACAATGCTATAGCAGTGCATTTAAGTTAACCTCTGCGGAGGTAACGGAATTACCTGTCTCCTCCCTAGGGTCATTAAGATCCCTGCAAGGTGCATGCTCCTTCCCGGTTCATCCGTTACTAGAGGATCTAATATACGCAAACTGGCAACATCCAGATAAGCGTTTCTCACCTCCAAAAAGGTTTAACATTCTTTATCCTATGGGGGAAATTTTTTTTTTTTTTTAAGAAATGGAGCCTGCCTGCGGTAGTTGCGGCTATTTCTTGTGTAAATAAAAACCTGACATGTCCGGTGGATAATGTACAAGGGTTTAAAAGATCCTTCTGAGAGGAAGTTGAAATCCTCCTTCCTTTTGGCCGGCTCAATTACCCAACCTGCAGTAGCAGCAGTCGGTATGTGTCAGGTCATCAGCCAACAGGTAAAGCAGGGGCTGAAGGAACTGCCTTCAGAGCAGGCTAGAAATTGGGAAAATTTGCCTAAAGCCTTATGCTTCACAGTGGATGCCATGAGAGATTCTATCATACAGGCATCACGCCTTACACTCCAGCTGGTACAGATGCGCAGAGTACTTTGGCTTAAGCATTGGTCAGCGGAGACCCCATGCAAAAAGCTGTTGGCAAGTTCCCGTTCCATGGCGAACGCCTATTTGGGGAAGATTTAGAAAAATATATACAGAAGATCAAGTGATAAAACGACTTTTACCTGAGAGAAAGAAAAACAAGAGATCTTGTTTTAAACGCTCTCTCCCCAGCTCCCGGGAAATCTGACTCCAACCAGTGGCGGCGGCCTGTTTTAGCCGCCCACAAAAGCCAAGGGGCAAGCTCAGAAGAACAAGAAGCCGTGGGGTGCAAGAGCTAATAAGCAAGCCCCAAAGCCTCTCAGTGAAGGGGCGCCCCCGCTCGGCCGAGTGGGAGGAAGGCTTTGTCAGTTCTGAGCAACTTGGTGGTCAGAAATCCAGGACAATTGGGTAGTATCCACAATATCCTCAGGGTACAAACTGGAATTTCGAGAGATCCCATCTTCTCAATTCCGAGGTTCAAGACTCTCCAAGGATCCACAAAAAAGAGAATCCTTTTTCAAAGGTTTGAATCACTGTCAGGAAAGGCGTTTTTACAATCTGCCTGGCAACAGTGCCGCCAGGAGATTGTCTACACTCCATAGGTCCACTCCGCGCATGCGCGTGCACAATAGCGCGATCGGCGTGCGCGGGCATGCGCGTTCACGGGAGCGCGCGCGCGTGCGTTCGCGGGAGCGCGCGCGGTGACAGCATTTGGCGCCAAACAAGGTATTTAAACTATCTGCCTACCTTGCTTCTTGCTGTCTGGTCTACAGCGTTCCCGAGACCCCTGCTATTGACTTCTGATTCCTGTACTCCTGTTATCTGATCCGGCTTGTCTCTGTTAACCCCGATTGCTGCCCGCCCCGACTTCGGCTTGCTCTGACAACTCTCTTGGTCATCCCTGTACCTAGTCGCCTGCTGGTCCGACCCATCGGTCTGCTCGAACTATAAGGCACCTCCACCTGAACTACAGTGCACCCTGCCTGAAGCCACCGTGCATCTCTGCCTGAATCATAGCGCACCTCTGCCTGAACTACCCTGCACCTGTGCCTGAGCTACAGCACACCTCAGCCTGTACTACAATACACCACCTTGTTTCCGCAGTCTGATCTGGGACTTTTATACATCTGCCTGCCGTCTGCATTCTGATTAGTCCTACTGTGCACCTTCCAGCTATCTTCGGACTGTTCCAGTTTGCCGTGCACCATCTGCTGCCGCAACTACCCAATATCCTGCTTACCTGCCAGGCACTTGTGCCCCCTGTCCTCCTGAGCCTCTGTCTGCTCTATCAGGGGCTCTCGAGCCAGGGGTTTACGAGAGGCCGCTCCCTGCACGTTGGGCTCCCATCACAAGGTACGTGACAGTACCAGACAGCCATGTCGGAGCCTACGCAGGGGGCCTCTCCCATGGAGGAACTATGCCGCCACCTGGACGGACTTACTGCTGCAGTCAGGAGTTTGCAAGAGGGATATACCCGGCTAGAGGAGCGTGTCCAGACCCTGGCTACCTCAGCACCTGTCGCATCAGGTACCTCACCTGCACCGTCGGTTGTCATGTTGCCACCTGAACCCAGGGTCCCTACTCCGGAGAGGTTCTCTGGGGACCGCGGCAAGTACAGGGCCTTTCGTAACGCCTGCGAACTTTTCTTCGCGCTACAGCCCAGGACCTTCTCCCTGGAATCTACCAAGGTGGGCTTTGTCATAGCCCTATTGTCCGGTGAACCTCAGGCCTGGGCACACCGCCTCCTGGAACAGAAAAACACCTGCCTTGACCAACTAAGTACTTTCCTCCAGGCCATGGACCTCCTCTATGAGGACCCTCAACTGGCCGCTACCGCCGAAGCAGCATTATGCTCTCTCCAGCAGGGTCGCAGAGCCGCTGAAGACTATGTATCGGACTTTAGGCGCTGGAGCGCCGATACCAGCTGGAACGACGCCGCCCTGCGACACCAATTCAGGCTGGGACTATCTGAGCCCTTAAAGGACGAGTTGGCCCGGGTCGGTATACCGAACACGCTCGATGCCTTGATCCTTCAAGCTATTCAGATCGACAGGCGACTAAGGGAGCGTAGAGCTGAACGGTCAGCGGGACCATCCCGTCCAGTATGGATGTTGCCACGGGTACCCTATCCTCCTCATTCCGCTTCTTCGACCTCCCCACGCTCCACTACCGATGCCTCTGAACCCATGCAACTGGGGTTGATCCGACCTTCACTTACTCCGGAGGAGCGCCAGCGACGCCGGGTTCACAACCTCTGCCTCTACTGCGGGGACTCAGGACATTACGTGAGGATGTGCCCCGCTAAACTGCGTAAGTGCCACCTCTCCTCTACTGTCTCGCCTGTTCTGCCTAACCATTCCGCTGACCTGATCGTTTCCATCTCTCTACAGCTCCCAGGAAGGAACATCCGGACTCCCGCCATTATTGACTCCGGTGCCTGCAGCGGCTTCATGGACCTTTCCTTCGCCTTGAAACATCAAGTCCCTTTGAGGCCCAGACCTAAAGAACTCACGGTCCACCTTGCCGACGGATCGGCCATCAGATCAGGACCAGTGACACAGCAGACTATTCCCCTGCGCACAACCACTGCGGACAAGCATCAAGAACTATTGTGCTTGGACATTATAGAATCCCCTCTCTTCCCAATTATCTTGGGGATACCATGGCTAAAAGCTCATAATCCTCAGATCGACTGGAACACTGGAGAGGTTCGCTTTCCATCTCTCTATTGCCGTGAACACTGTTTTCCAGCACCATCCGACACCTCGTCCCCATTACTTTGTCTGGGGAGTGATATGGAGAACCGGCGGCTGGTCCCGGAGGCCTATCACAACTTTCTAGATGTCTTTAGCAAGAAGGGCGCGGAGACTCTACCTCCGCACAGGCCCTACGATTGCCCTATTGACCTTCTTCCGGGGGCAGAGGTCCCTTTTGGAAGAATTTTCCCCTTATCTGAACTAGAGCTTGGAACTCTCAAGACGTATCTGGATGACAACTTAGAGAAGGGATTCATACGTCCCTCCACCTCTCCTGCCGGAGCCGGTATATTCTTTGTAGAAAAGAAGGACCACTCCCTACGCCCCTGTGTGGATTACAGAGCCCTGAATAAAATAACTATTAAAAATAGGTATCCCCTGCCATTAGTACCCGAACTTTTTCAAAGACTTGGGACAGCAGCCATTTTCACTAAACTGGACCTCCGCGGCGCCTACAACTTAGTCCGCATTCGGAGCGGTGATGAATGGAAAACAGCGTTTCGCACCAGATTCGGGCACTTTGAATACCTGGTCATGCCCTTCGGGCTATGCAATGCCCCTGCCACGTTCCAACATTTCATAAACGATATTTTTAGAGACTACCTAGATCTGTTCGTTATCGTCTACCTAGACGATATCCTGGTCTTCTCTTCCTCCTTAACCGACCATCGTGAACACGTCCGGAAGGTATTGGCCCGACTTCGCCAACATGGTTTGTACGCCAAGCCCGAGAAATGTGCATTCGAACAACAAGATATTCAGTTCCTAGGGCTAATCATTTCGGTAGAGGGTATTAAGATGGACCCTCAGAAGGTCACGGCCATTCTGGATTGGCCAGCCCCCAGCGATAAGAAGGGGATCCAACGCTTCGTGGGCTTTGCGAACTTCTACCGGAAATTCATTAAAGGATTCTCCTCTATCATTGCCCCCATTACCAACTTAACTAAACAAGGTAACCGGTTTCACTGGTCCCCCGAAGCTCAGGCCGCCTTCGCTAACCTTAAGAATCTGTTCATCTCGGCCTCTGTCCTAAAGCACCCTAACCCGGCCTTACCTTACATCTTGGAGGTGGATGCCTCTGAAGTGGCAGTTGGAGCAATACTTTCCCAGAGACAAGGCCCAAAGGCCGCATTGCATCCAGTAGCCTTCTTCTCCTGTAAACTAACAGAGGCCGAGAAAAACTACGACGTCGGGGACAGGGAACTTCTGGCAATAAAGTCCGCACTTGAGGAATGGCGCTACCTCCTGGAAGGAGCAGCACATCCTATTCTGATCTATACCGACCATAAGAACTTGGAATACTTAAAGATTGCCAAGAGACTGAGACCACGCCAGGCCAGGTGGGCACTCTTTTTTACCCGATTTTCGTTTCACATCACGTACCGACCCGGATCAAAGAACACCAAACCGGACGCCCTTTCCCGGATGTTTGCCGAACCTAAGGTCCTTTCCCCTCCGGATACCATTCTACCTCCCGGTAACTTCCTCCTGTTACAAGAGGACCTCCTGTCCCAAATCAGACAGGCCTCCTCAGGACCATGCCCAGTTCCTGGCCTTGCCCTACAGTCTAAAGACGGTCTGCTGTGGAACAAGGACAAGATTTTTGTACCTCAACAACTTCGGGTGGCCGTCTTGAAATCCTGTCATGACCACCAGTTAGCCGGCCACTTCGGTGTGTACAAAACTTCCGAACTTCTCCAGCGGACATTCTGGTGGCCACGATTATCCCAAGATTGCAAGCGCTATGTGGAATCTTGTACCACCTGCATCCAGAACAAAAACAGCAAAACCAGAGCCTGGGGGTTACTAAAACCACTACCCGTCCCGGAGAGGCCATGGAGGATGATCTCAATGGACTTCATAGTTGAACTACCTCCATCAGAAGACTTTACGACCATCTTTGTAGTGGTGGATAGACTCTCCAAGATGGCCCATTTCCTACCCATGAGGGGCGTCCCCTCGGCCTCTGAGACTGCAAAGATCTTCATCAGGGAAATAGTAAGGCTGCACGGTGTACCTGCTAACATTACATCTGACCGGGGGGTACAGTTTACATCAAGATTTTGGAGAGCACTATGTAAATCACTGAAGATCGATCTGTTCTTTTCCTCAGCATACCATCCCCAAACCAACGGCCAAACAGAACGCACCAATCAAACGCTCGAGCAGTACCTGCGCTGCTTTTCAAGCTTCTCCCAGAACGATTGGGCCCCTCTTTTGCCTCTTGCTGAGTTTGCCTACAACAACTCTGTTCATTCTGCCATCAAGCAATCCCCATTTTTCGCAAACTACGGGTTTCACCCATTATTTCTATCTAACAACATGCCCGAATGTCCGGTACCAGCCGCCCAGGAAACTCTAAATTTCTTCTCCACCAACAATAAACTTCTCCAGGAGACCATGACTAAGGCACAAAGCTACAACAAGGAAATTTTCGACAGGAAGAGGAGAGGGGAGCTCAACCTGGCACCTGGGGACCAAGTTTGGCTCTCTACCCTGAATCTAAAATTGGCATGCCCATCCAAGAAGTTGGGCCCTAAATTCGTGGGTCCCTTCCCTATAACAAGGAAGATTAACGAGTTAGCTTACGAATTGAAACTGCCTGAGTCCTTCCGGATCCACCCAGTTTTTCATGTAGCCCTGCTTAGGCCCACGGTCCCCGATCCCTTTACAGATCGGGACATCAATCCTCCCGAACCCGTGCTTATCGATGGAGAAGAGGAATTTGAGGTTGAGTCCATTCTGGGTTGTAGACGAAGACGAAACCAGATCCAATACCTGGTGAAATGGAAGGGTTACGGCCCAGAAGAAAACTCATGGGAGCCAGAGATGAATGTCCACGCGGAAAGGCTAATCAAGGACTTTGAGAGATCTCACCCAGACAAAGTGGCCCAGTTGGGCATCCGGAGGCTGCCCCTTGGGGGGGGCAATGTCAGGAAAGGCGTTTTTACAATCTGCCTGGCAACAGTGCCGCCAGGAGATTGTCTACACTCCATAGGTCCACTCCGCGCATGCGCGTGCACAATAGCGCGATTGGCGTGCGCGGGCGTGCACGTTCACGGGAGCGTGCGTTCGCGGGAGCGCGCGCGGTGAAAGCATTTGGCGCCAAACAAGGTATTTAAACTATCTGCCTACCTTGCTTCTTGCTGTCTGGTCTACAGCGTTCCCGAGACCCCTGCTATTGACTTCTGATTCCTGTACTCCTGTTATCTGATCCGGCTTGTCTCTGTTAACCCCGATTGCTGCCCGCCCCGACTTCGGCTTGCTCTGACAACTCTCTTGGTCATCCCTGTACCTAGTCGCCTGCTGGTCCGACCCATCGGTCTGCTCGAACTATAAGGCACCTCCACCTGAACTACAGTGCACCCTGCCTGAAGCCACCGTGCATCTCTGCCTGAATCATAGCGCACCTCTGCCTGAACTACCCTGCACCTGTGCCTGAGCTACAGCACACCTCAGCCTGTACTACAATACACCACCTTGTTTCCGCAGTCTGATCTGGGACTTTTATACATCTGCCTGCCGTCTGCATTCTGATTAGTCCTACTGTGCACCTTCCAGCTATCTTCGGACTGTTCCAGTTTGCCGTGCACCATCTGCTGCCGCAACTACCCAATATCCTGCTTACCTGCCAGGCACTTGTGCCCCCTGTCCTCCTGAGCCTCTGTCTGCTCTATCAGGGGCTCTCGAGCCAGGGGTTTACGAGAGGCCGCTCCCTGCACGTTGGGCTCCCATCACAAGGTACGTGACAATCACTTAATGGCTCAAGGGGTAGTTACAGACGTACCCCAAAAAGAGCGAGGTTCAGGTTTTTACTCAAACCTCTTTGTGATTCCAAAGCCAAATGGAGATGTCAGACCCATCCTGGATCTAAAATCCCTAAATCGGTTCCTGAACGATCGCCATTTTCGAATGGAAACGATCCGATCCGTGGCCGCCACTTTAAAGGGCGGAAAATTCATGGCGCCCATAGATATCAAGGACGCACATTTACACATACCCATCCTCCCCGCTCACCAAAGATTCCTAAGGTTTGCGGTAGAAGATCGCCACTTTCAATTTGTGGCTCTGCCGTTTGGTGTAGCCACCGCGCCCATAGTATTCACAAAGGTGCTAGCTCCTCTGTTAGCAAACCTAAGAACACGGGGCAGTGCGGTAACAGCCTATCTGGACGATCTACTAGTAATAGATCAGTCAAAGGAGGGATTGGGTCACGCTGTACACACTACAGTAGGATACCTGGAGCATTTAGGATGGATTATAAATTTACAAAAATCCTCTCTCCAGGCCCAAAGAAGGATAGTGTACCTGGGCATGATCATAGATACAGCCCAAAACAGGGTATACCTGCCAGAACCGAAGATACAGTCTCTGAAAGACCTGATCCACAAGGTCAAAGCAAACAAGAGGCCGTCTATTCACCTTTGCATGAGACTATTGGGAAAGATGGTAGCCTCCTTCGAGGCGGTCCCTTACGCCCAGTTTCATTCGAGACTACTTCAAGGCAATATTTTAGCTTCCTGGAACAGGAAGAGCCAAGCTCTGGATATACCCATGCGCCTGTCCTCACAAGTACGCCACAGCTTTGATTGGTGGCTAGAAGCCAAGAATTTACGGAAGGGAAAGTCCTTCCTCCCAGTGGCCTGGAAGGTGGTATCTACGGATGCCAGCCTATCGGGCTGGGGTGCAGTATTCGAGGAGGCTTCTACCCAGGGACCTGGGCCAAGACTCAGGGGATCCTGCCCATCAATGTGCTAGAGATCCGGGCGGTATATCTAGCCCTCAAAACCTGGACATACAGGTTACAGGGCTACCCAGTTCGGGTTCAATCCGACAATGCTACTGCAGTAGCTTACATCAATCACCAAGGAGGCACCCGCAGTCGGGCAGCCCAAAGAGAGGTGAACCGGATCTTGGCATGGGCAGAAGAGCATGTACCTTGCCTTTCTGCAATCTTCATGCCAGGGATAGAAAATTGGCAAGCAGACTACCTGAGTCGTCAGCAGCTGCTACCAGGAGAGTGGTCTCTTCACCCCGAGATCTTTCAGGCCATATGTCTGAGATGGGGAAACCCAGATGTAGACCTGCTAGCTGCCAGGTTCAACAAGAAATTGGACAACTTTGTGTCCAGAACGAGAGATCCTCTAGCCTACGGGACAGACGCTCTAATAATACAGACGCGCTAATAACTCCATGGAATCAGTTCTCACTGATCTAGGCATTCCCTCCGATCCCTCTTCTACAAAGACTGCTTCGCAGGATCAAGGAGGAGGGAATACCAGTAATCCTAGTGGCCCCAAACTGGCCCAGGAGGCCTTGGTACGCCGAGATTGTAAAAACGGCGATAGGAAGGCCCTGGAAGTTTCCACTCCGACACGACCTGCTGTCACAGGGCCAGTATTCCACCCTTCCTTACAAAGGCTAAAGTTGACGGCCTGGCTGCTGAGACCCACATTTTTTAAAAAAGAGAGGGGTCTCTGGTCCGGCTCTTTCTACGCTCATTAATGCTAGAAAGCCAGCCTCCAGACTCATCTATCAGAGAGTCTGGAGAGCATAAGTTTCCTGGTGTGAATCCAGATGTTGGAATCCTCAGAAGTATGAAATAAGTAGGATTCTTGCTTTTTGCCAGTTAGGAGTGGATATGAATTTAGCCCTTAGCACCATCAAAGGGCAAATATCGGCTCTATCAGTCTTCTTTCAGAGACCATTGGCATCTCACTCCCTAGTTCGGACATTCATTAAGGGGGTACTGAGGATAAATCCTCCAGTTAGGACTCCCTTGTGTCCATGGGATTTGAATTTGGTATTGTCAGTGTTGCAAAAGCAACCTTTTGAACCTATTCGCCATATTCCTTTAATTATATTAAGTAGGAAGTTGGCCTTTCTGATTGCTATAGCTTCTGCTAGGAGAGTATCAGAGCTAGCAGCTCTTTCTTGTAAAGAGCCTTATCTAATTTGTCACAAGGACAAAATCGTACTACGACCCCATCCGGCTTTTCTACCTAAGGTGGTGTCGGCTTTTCACTTGAATCAAGACATTGTTCTGCCTTCCTTTTTTCCAAACCCGCGGACGGCGGGGGAAAAATTACTACACTCTCTAGATCCAGTGAGAGCGGTAAAGGTGTATCTGCAAGCAACCGCTCAGATACGTAAAACAGATGTTTTGTTTATTTTACCAGATGGGCCCAAGAAGGGCCAAGCGGTATCAAAATCCACCATTTCCAGGTGGATTAGACAAGTAATTATTCAAGCTTATGGTTAAAAAACAGGACTCCTCCTTTTCCTGTTAAGGCGCACTCTACCAGGGCGATAGGTGCTTCATGGGCAGTGCACCACCAGGCTTCGATGGCTCAGATCTGTAAAGCTGCAACTTGGTCTTCAGTCCATACATTTTCCAAATTCTATCAAATAGATGTGAAAGGACATGAGGATTCCGCCTTTGGGCGAAGTGTGCTGCAGGCAGCAGTATAGGGCTTCTGGTCCGCAAGCGGCCTGTTTTGATCTGTGTCTCCCCCCCTTCATATGAGCATTGCTCTGGGACGTCCCATTATGTAATGACTAGCTCTGTGTCCCGTGGTGTACGATAAAGAAAATAGGATTTTTATAACAGCTTACCTGTAAAATCCTTTTCTTGGAGTACACCACGGGACACAGAGGTCCCCCCCTTCTTATGGGAACCTTACTGCTTTGCTACAAAACTGAGGTACTTCCCTGATGGGAGGGGTTATATGGAGGGGAACTGTCTTCCATTGGTTGTGCCAGTGTCCAATCACCGCTGGTGACCCTTAACCCATTATGTAATGACTAGCTCTGTGTCCCGTGGTGTACTCCAAGAAAAGGATTTTACAGGTAAGCTGTTATAAAAATCCTATTTTTCACTAGCAGGTCCTGCCATGCAACCTGCTTTAGTTATGTAATGTCAGACCTCATGAGAGTGGGCTCCACTTATGGCTAATGACCCACCTACAGTCCTAACTGATAATTTAATGGAGCACTTGGAGCTTTTGTCTTTCGCTCTATTTTACTCTGTGGATGGTTTAGCTGACATTATCAATCTCATCTCACAAATGGGTCTCCTGTTAGTGAACTAGCTGAAGTGTTGGGCTGCAGAAGAATTATGCAAAAAATGCTTGCTACGCATGCCTTTTGATTGTGAATGTCTTTTTGGAGCTTTGCTGGATAATAAAAGTACTTATTTACCACTGCAGAAGAAGTCTTAAACTTGAAGATCATCTCACGCTTCTAAAGCCAAAGAGCTCCTCCCTTCATTCATTTTCCCAAGACTTCTCATTCAAAAGTAAAGCCCAAGAAAGGGGCCCATTTGCGCCCATTCTGGACCTAAAGGCGCTAAACGACTTATTCAAACTCAAAAGATCCAAATGGAATTCTCCCAAGTCTTTTATAGCCTTCCTCCATCAGAGAAACTTCACAGCCTCTGTGGACATCAAGAATGTGTATGTGCATGTCCTTTTTTTCCAAGGCTGCAGTGCTACTTTTGTTTTTCTGTGGCAATCAACACTGTCAGGCTAAGCTGTAGGGCTACAAACTATCGTCTGCACCCTTGGTGTTCACCAAGGTTCTGGCCCCTTGCTTACAAAGCTCACAGGGTAATCCCTCAACAAGAGATCATCTACAGTAGGTATCCCACAATGGGAACTGTCAACTCAAATTCTGACTGTCAATGTAATGCAGACAGTCCTGACCTTACCAAGGTTTGATTGGACCTTGAGCTGTGAATATTGTGGTAACTGTGGAATCAGTGCAGCATTATCTATGCTTTTCTTCTGAAACACCTTCTGTGTCTACTCCGCAGGATCGAGATAGAAGGCATTCTGGTGATACTCATTGACTGGGACTGGCCCAGGCGAATGTGGTAACCAACTTGATCAAGCTTCGGGCAGACACCCTGTGGGCTCTTCCAAATCGATCAGATTGCCTATCGTAAGGCCTGGTCTACAATCCTGCTTCCCATTCACAGGCTTTAACAGCATGGCTGTTAAAGACAAGGTCTTGAGAGATATAGGTCTCTCTAATTTAGTAATTCCCACACTTTTAAAAGCAAGTCTACTTTTCCTAAAGTCTACAACCCCATAAGGAAAAAGGAAAGTTTACTTCATCTGGTATGAGCAAAGAAAATGTAATCCTAGGAAATAATCTGTGGGTCAAATCCTAACCATTTTACAGGTGCCATCAAGGGACAAATCTTGGCTCTTGTGATCTTCTTTCAAAGACTGCAAATCCCTCATTCTTCTAGATTTTGGTAAAGGGCGACTCTTGTGTGGCTTCTATACAGTCACTTGTGACTCAATGGGATCTAATTTGGGTCTTGTCCTCTCTTCAAAGATCAATTATTGAACCTATCAAACATATTTCACTTCCATTTACAAGGTTTCTTTTTTTTTTTTTTTTTTTGTATTCTTTATTTCTGTATCTTTTTCTTTCCCCATAGACAGTATCAACGACATAATATCCACCACATCACAAAACATATTACATATTATACATCAATTATGTTTTCTTAACCCACAAAACAAAACAAGATATTGATTGTCTATTTCTCTACTTACCCTTCCCTCCCTCCCATTCTTTTTATCACATTCATCTACCCTAACCCCTTTCACCCCGGAATCAAAAAATAAATAAATCAAAAAAATTAAGCCTCTCCCCATCTCTGCCTGCCGGACTTGATCGGCCTCTCCCCTAGGGGGCTTCAGGGCCCCATTCTCTATCTTCTCCAAATAATTTTTTTCCCTCTTCCGATTTTAAAAATTCTTCCCATGGTGTCCATATCTCATTAATTTGTTCCATTCTTCCTGATGTGCTGGGCCATAAATTTTCCATTATCCAAACTCGTCTTATTTTCTTTTTCGTACATCACGGGACACAGAGCGACTTAGTCATTACTAATGGATTATATAGTTTACCTTCAGGTGCTGGCACTGGCAACTTCCAAACCGGAAGTACCCTCCCCTATATAAGCCCCTCCCATCCGGGAGCACCTCAGTTTTTTGCCAGTGTCTAAGGTGTTGGCCAAAGAGTAACATGTGTTTTCACTGGGCTTGCGTACAGGTTCTTTTGGGCCTTAGTAAGCTGTTCCGGATCCCACCAAAAAAGCTTCATAGCTAAACGGTCGGTACCCGGGCCTTGCAGCAGAAGAGCAAGGTTTTGCCTGTAATGCCTCTCTTAGGAGGGCTGGACCCTGGGATCCAGAGCTCTGGTCATACCCACGACCAAGATGTTTTCTGTGCAGGGTGCTATACAGGTCCAGGGGAGTGGAATCCTTGGGAACCCGGTCCCTGAAGGTTTAATTACAATGCCTGCCGTGGTAGGTGAAGTTTGGGCTTCTGTGGACCAAACAGAGTCCTGCGGCGGGGAACAGGTAAGTGGGGGCCCCCAGGAACTTGGTTCTATTGGGGGACCCCCAAGCCTAATTTGTCTTTCTGTCTGTTACCTAACGGTATTCCCGCTAATATCTGTGTATGCCTGTAACTACTGAAAATGTAAAATTTTAATAGTAGTCAAGAAAAAAAAAAAAAAAAGAGGACAGCGGTACCTGTGTTAAACCACTAGAGGCCGCTGTGGTCCATTTTTCTTATGTGGATCTTTGGTTTTCTCAAGTCAAAAGATCCAGGCAGTTGGTAAGTTTCTCTGTGGGAATCCACTTCCTCTGCCCTGTTGCTGCGCTCATCCACCGCACAGGCCCTCCGGCAAAAAAGGGCCCTGGCTCCTAGTCCCTGTTTGATTTTCGAAAAGGGCGCCAATGGCGCACGGGCACGCGCCTCCTATGAAAAAAAAGGGGCAGGGCGGGTGGGTGACGCTCGATGCGCGCCACGGTGCTTCTGCGCATGTGCAGGCGTCCCAGCTTGTATAAAGACACAGTACAAGTGTCAGCTGGATGCAAACAGAGCTAGCAACAAACAGTGGCACACAGAGGCGGTTGATGCAGGCATCCCCATAGAAAGGCACTTTAGTGGATACCAGCTGGTATATAGCAGTGTTAGACTATTACCAGCAAAATTGGTGTATGACGACGGGAATACCTCAGCTTTGTGCTTAAAGGATATGTCGTCCAGACGCTACGGAAATAAGTCTTCCAGGAAGCCAAAGGGGTCTCCATCGGGCTCTGAGGATATTGGGCATGCTTGTACTGCACCAATCTCCCCTGAGAATTCAGAGGTCAGTAGCCGTAGAAACCCCGCAGGAGTGCCTGGTGCTGCGGCTGTCCCCAGTCCACCTGCTCCTGTATATATAACAGAGGAGGTTTTATCCTCAACTCTGGGAGGATTGGAAGAGAGATTAACAGCATTGATCGCTGCTTCCCTGTCACAGGGAAAGCGCGTCCAATCTCCGTCTCCTCCTTCAGAGTGCCTGTTAGTGGAGGAACAGCCCCACACAGAGATCGACCTACCTGAAGGGGATCAGGATGAGGTTGATTCAGTTATAGAGGAATCAACAGTGGAAGAACCTTTCTCAGCATCTCAGGCTGAAAGATTATGGGTTCAGTCTCTGACTAACATGGTCCGATCAGCATTTAAAATGCCTCTGGCGGAACCATCAACCACTACGGTTTCCTCGCTGGGGTCGCTAAAAGCTCCCCAGGCTGTCTGTTCCTTCCCAATCCACCCTTTATTAGAAGGGCTTATTTACCAGGATTGGGAGCATCCTGATAAAATATTTGCTCCCCCCCAAGAGATTTCCGGTGATCTATCCCATGGAGGATAAGTTCATAAAAAAATGGAGGGTCCCTACAGTGGACGCAGCCATCTCTTCTGTGAACAAATCACTGACATGTCCAGTAGATAATGTTCCAATGTTCAAAGACCCAATAGATAAAAAATTGGAGTCTTTACTAAAATCTGCTTTCTCTACAGCAAGCATGGTGACACAACCTGCGGTAGCAGCAATTGGAGTCTGCCAAGCAGTGAAAGATCAGTTGAAACAAGTCTTAAGGGACTTGCCAGATCAGCAGGCTCTTGCCCTAGCTGACCTGCCTAGAGTCTTGTGTTTTGCGGTGGACGCCATAAAGGATACAATCCAACAGGCCTCCCGCTTTACGCTGTCTGTAGTACATATGCGTAGGCTTCTGTGGCTCAAAAACTGGTCTGCTGAAGCTCCCTGTAAGAAACTGCTGGTTAGCTTCCCATTTCATGGAGAACGCTTATTTGGAGAAGATCTGGACAAATATATCCAGAAAATTTCTGCCGGTAAAAGTTCACTCTTACCGGTTAAGAACAAGAGTAGAAGTCCTTCTTTTAAGAGGCCTACTTCTCCAGTCCCGGGCACATCGGCTGTGAAACAGTTCCGACGGCCTCCGCGGTCAAATTCAGGGGGCAGAAATCAGGGACAATCACAGGGTAACAAGAAGCCCTGGATCAAGAGAGGTACAAAACCTCCCCCCAAGTCATGAAGCGTTGCCCCCACTCAATCGGGTGGGGGGAAGGCTTCAGTTGTTCACAGAGACCTGGCGGGACACCATCAGAGACAGATGGGTGCTCTCCGCAGTAAGTCTGGGATACAAGCTGGAGTTAAAAGGCACTCCTCCTGCCCAATTTATGAGGTCAAACGTGCCAAGAGATCCCCAGAAGAGAGGATCCCTCCTTCTGGCACTAGAACAACTATTGCTCCAAGGTGTAATCATGAAGGTTCCCCTGGAAGAAAACGGATTCGGGTTTTACTCGAACCTTTTCACAGTCCCCAAACCAAATGGGGACGTGAGGCCCATATTAAATCTAAAAGGGCTAAACAAGTTCCTAAATATCAGGACTTTTCGGATGGAGTCGATCCGATCGGTGGCCACCGCCCTACAAGGGCAGGAATGGTTAGCCTCGATCGACATAAGGGATGCTTATCTGCATATTCCCATCTTTCCGGCCCACCAGAAATTTCTACGCTTTGCAGTAGAAGGGCGCCATTTTCAGTTCAGAGCCTTACCTTTCGGTCTGGCCACAGCACCACGAGTGTTCACAAAGGTTCTGGCCCCACTATTGGCCAATCTAAGAACACAAGGTGTAACGATAATGGCATATCTAGACGACCTGCTACTAATAGACCACTCAGTGGAAAAGCTGGAAGTAGTTATTCACAAGACAATCAAGTATCTGGAATATCACGGTTGGATTATCAACCGGGACAAGTCAGCCCTAAGACCAGTCAAAAGTCTGGAATACTTAGGGCTAAGGCTGGATTCAAATCAGAAGAAGATTTTCTTACCTCCAGAGAAGGTGTCGTCTTTAAAAGATTTGACCCACTTAGTGGGTACAAAAAGAAAACCATCCATACGCCTGTGCATGAGGCTGCTGGGAAAAATGGTGGCTTCATTCGAAGCAGTACCCTACGGTCAATTCCATTCAAGGAATTTGCAAAGGGCCATACTGTCAGCCTGGAACAAAAAAGTTCAGGCTTTAGACTTACCAATGTCCCTGTCCCCTTCCGTTCGCAAGAGCCTCCATTGGTGGTTGGTGCCCCAGAATCTGGAAAAAGGGAAACCCTTCAGTCCGGTTTCTTGGAAGGTGGTCACTACAGATGCCAGCCTCATAGGCTGGGGGGCAGTACTGGAGCAATGGTCTCTCCAGGGCAAGTGGTCAGAAGCAGAAAAGGCCCTGCCCATCAATCTCTTAGAGATACGAGCAGCCCGGTATGCCCTAGTAGCATGGACATCCAAACTCCAAGGGTTCCCTGTCAGAATTCAATCAGACAATGCCACAGCAGTGGCATATATCAATCACCAGGGTGGCACCAGGAGTCGTGCAGCCCAGAGGGAAGCAAATTGCATCCTGGAGTGGGCAGAAAGATATGTCCCAGCCATATCCGCGGTTTTCATCCCAGGAGTGGAAAATTGGAGAGCGGACTTTTTAAGTCGCCAACAATTATGCCCGGGGGAATGGTCTCTTCACCCAGAGGTTTTCCAGGCAATATGCCAGCGGTGGGGAACACCGGATGTAGATCTGCTAGCATCCAGATTCAACGCAAAGGTGGACAGATTTGTGTCTCGCACAAGGGATCCCCTAGCTTGCGGCTCGGATGCCCTAGTGTTCCCTTGGGATCAGTTCAAGCTGATATATGCATTCCCACCGCCACAATTGTTACCGTGATTACTCCGCAGAATCAGGGTAGAAAAGAAACCAGTGATTCTGGTGGCTCCAGCGTGGCCCCGAAGGGCATGGTACGCGGAGATTGTAAAAATGTCAGTGAGGAGTCCTTGGACCCTCCCACATCGTCCGGACCTGCTGTCGCAAGGACCGATATACCACCCTTCCTTACCAGCCCTAGGTTTGACGGCCTGGCTATTGAAGCCCACATTCTGAAAAAGAGAGGGCTCTCTAATTCTGTGGTATCTACCATGATCAATGCCAGGAAGCCGGTATCCAGGCAGATCTATTATAGGATCTGGAAGGCGTACATTACGTGGTGTGAGGCCAAGAAATGGCATCCACGTAAGTACGTGATAGGTAGGATTTTGGACTTCCTACAGTGGGCTGTAGATAGGAAGCTGGCCTTGAGTACTATCAAGGGTCAGATTTCGGCCTTGTCAATATTTTTTCAAAGGCCCTTGGCTTCGCATTCACTAGTCAAAGCTTTCATACAAGGAGTGATGCGTATTAGCCCTCCGGTTAGTATTCCCATATGTCCATGGGACTTAAACCTGGTTCTGTCGGTTCTACAGAAACAACCGTTTGAACCATTGCAACACATTTCCTTGGTTCTTCTCACCAGGAAATTGATTTTCTTAGTAGCCATTTGTTCGGCTAAAAGAGTATCGGAATTAGCCGCCTTGTCCTGTAAGGAGCCATATCTGGTTGTCCATAAGGACAGAGTAGTATTACGTCCTCATCCAGCCTTTCTTCCTAAGGTGGTATCGAGGTTTCATTTGAACCAAGATGTGGTTCTTCCTTCTTTTTTCCCCAAACCTAGCTCGGTAGAGGAAAAGTTATTACATTCTTTGGATGTAGTAAGAGCAGTTAAAGCTTATCTAAAAGCCACTGCTCAGATTCGCAGAACGGATACTTTGTTTATTCTGCCGGAAGGCCCTAGAAAGGGTCAGGCAGCATCAAAATCTACTTTAGCCAAGTGGATTCGACAGGTCATAATACAAGCCTATGGCTTGAGAAAGAGACCGCCTCCGTTCAAAGTTAGGGCGCACTCCACAAGAGCAGTTGGAACTTCATGGGCAGTGCATCACCAGGCCTCCCTGGCTCAAGTATGTAAGGCCGCAACATGGTCTTCGGTACACACGTTTACTAGATTCTACCAGGTAGACGTTAGAAGTCAGGAGGATGTCGCCTTTGGGCGCAGTGTGTTGCAGGCCGCAAAAGATCCTCATGCCTGATGGCGCCCAGCTTATGTATCCCTCCCCTCATTTGGCATTGCTTTGGGACGTCCCATTAGTAATGACTAAGTCGCTCTGTGTCCCGTGATGTACGAAAAAGAAAAAGGGATTTTTATAACAGCTTACCTGTAAAATCCTTTTCTTGGAGTACATCACGGGACACAGAGCTCCCACCCCTCTTTTTGGGACACTTATTGCTTTGCTACAAAACTGAGGTGCTCCCGGATGGGAGGGGCTTATATAGGGGAGGGTACTTCCGGTTTGGAAGTTGCCAGTGCCAGCACCTGAAGGTAAACTATATAACCCATTAGTAATGACTAAGTCGCTCTGTGTCCCGTGATGTACTCCAAGAAAAGGATTTTACAGGTAAGCTGTTATAAAAATCCCTTTTTTTCCAGCCACATAGATATAGGGGGTGTTCGAGTTTCTTTCCAATATAAAGATATGCAGCTTTTGGCTGCATTCACCATGTGACATATTATTGAATTTTTATATCTTTTCATTGGGATTTGAGAGCTTTGTAGCAAAAAGAAGGCTGGATCATCCGGAACTTGATATTCCGTAAACATTTGCGTTATTCTCTGCACCTCCAGCCAAAACCGTCTAATCACTGGACACTGCCAGAAAATATGAAAGATAGTCCCCCGTTCGCCACAATTTCTCCAACCTCTATCTGACTCTTCTGGAAAAAAATTATTTAGAACTGATGGTGTATAGTACCATCGTGTTAACAATTTATAATTAGATTCCTGTATTTTGGCACATCTAGAGCTACTCAATGTCAATTGTTCTATTTTCTTACTCTGTATTGATGAGAAGCTTTGATTCAGGTCTCTCTCCCATTTGCTCAAGCTTTTTATTTTATACTCCTCTGGAGGTGTTACCAGGAGAGCATATATTTTGGATATAACATGGGAGATTGGTTCCTTTTCTTCGCAGTATATCTCAATTTTTGTACATGGTCTACAATATTTCTCCATTGGGCCCAGGGATACCAAGAAATGTCTCGCTTGTCGTGCCTGCCAGGCCGTCATTTCAAATTGGCCACCCTGTTGAGTCATATTTTCTATTGTTGGCCAGTTATCTAAATTCGTAAAGTGTGATACTTGATATAATCCTCTGTCTCTAAGTCCCTGAAAGCCTCTTACCTCCAACCCTGGTGGAAACATTGGGTTCCCCAGTACTAGTGTCAAAGGTGACTGTTCTGTAGTTATACTAGAGTTCCGACTTATCTTATATCCCACTTGAAGTGTAGACCCTATTATAGGGTGCGTTTTCAATGAGGAAGGTAGAGATACATAACACCAGATGGCTCTATTCAGTGGAATAATACTTATCTGTTGTTCAATTCTGATCCATAATTTATATTCTGTGTGTCTACACCAATCAATAATCCTGCCTAGTTGCGCTGCCTGATAATACTTGTACATATCTGGGGCTGCAATTCCACCCCGCTCCTTCGGTATTGTTAATAAGCTTCTATTAATCCTAGGTCGTCTGCAGGCCCAGATAAATTTTGAAAATTCTATCCCTATCTGATTAAAGTAAGACCTAGGGATATATATAGGTAATGCCTGAAACAGATACAGAAACCTAGGAACTATGTTCATCTTTCAAATATTGCACCTCCCAAACCAGGAATGCATACCCTTATTCCATTTCTTTAGCAATATTCTGACAGTCACTAGTAATGGTCGGAAGTTCAGATCAAAAATTTTCGTTAAATTTGATGGGATCTGTGTCCCCAAATAATTCAGTGCCGTTGTCGTCCATCTAAATTTAAAGTTCTGTTGGAGAGTTCTACTTAGGTGTCCCTGCATTGCCACTCCCATAGCCTCCTACTTACCATAGTTTATCCTGAAGCCGGACAACGCTCCATACTGTTCTACTTCCTTCAGTAAATTAGGCAATGATATTTGCGGAGAAGCTAATGAAAACAATAAGTCATCAGCATAAGCCGCATTTACAAGGTTTCAGTTCTTGTCACGATTACCTCCGTAGTTTGTCTGAGGTGGTGGCCTTATACTGTATAGAATCCTTTTTTGGTCTTATGCAGTTGCGTCACTAGGGATGGTGTCACCCCCCCAATAATTTTTTTCACCCTAATAACACTGCATATATTGGCAACAGTAGTGCCGTTAATAACTATCAATCAACTAGCAAATTTGAATAACAAAATCATATGAAAATAATAGAAATCAAAGCTTAAACTGTTAAAGAACTGTATTTATTTTAACTTTAAACTTTACTGAATTAATAAATAAATAACACAAAAACAGGAACAAATATGAAAGCATTTAGTTAACATCTAAATCAAAACTTTGCTTTTCTAGCCTTGACAGCTGCAAAATTGTGAACAACATCATCAAAATCAATACATTTCGCTAGTTCACTTTCAACTGATAATATTGCAAGATCAGAAAGCCTTGCCTGTCCCATCGTTGAACGCAAATAGTTTTTTATCAGCTTCAACTTTGAAAAGCTCCTCTCACATGAAGCCACAGACACAGATTGTCAGAAATATTTTTAGACATAGTGAAAGGGTTGGAAGAGATTCAATGAAGTCCCATTCTGCTATGAAGGTCAAAACTTGTAAAGCCGACCAATCTTTGACTTCTTCTAGGTTGATCTTGGCTGCTTTGAGATGTCTCCTCAGTCTGGGTATTTCCATTAACAGCTCACTCTCAGATATTTCGTCATAAAAAGTGGTCAGTTTTGGAATGGACACCTTTAATGTTTCTTCAGTTTCATATATGAGACTCTTTGCTTGAACAGCCTCAAACATGGCTGCAACTTCCATGATGGCTCTTAATCTGATCTGGAGTTCAGAATGGAAGCGATCAATGCACTCAAGCATTGCCCTCTTGTTCTCGTCTTGTAGACTTATGCCTCCAGCATCACGTGCCTGTTCCCCTGCCATCCTCTTCTTAAACCTGGCTCTTCTCTCTACGGCAATTCCATATTCTTTAGATTTTAAATGTGCCTGCTTAATTGCATGTTCCACTAGGTGACTGCGCTCTTCAAACAGAAAAAGTCTTAGTGACTCTAGCTTTGTCACCACCTTGTCCAGACTTAAGCCTTTGGTCTGCAGGTACTGTTGTGTAACATCAACTTCTTGAAGTACATCACCCCAGAAGTATAGGTAGCACAAAAACGTAAAATCAGACAGCAGGCAGTAGACATTCTGCTGCTCCTCTTGTGTCCATATTTTCAGAAGGATCACAAATCGCTTCGATTGCAGACACAAACATATTCAATTTTTCTTTTACTGGCTTAACTGCAGCATGATGAGCACTCCAGCGTGTTGTTGATAATCTTTTCACTGACACTCCAGTGTGACACTACAGTGCAGTGTGATGATGTGACAGGCTGAGTCGCTCGCTGGCTCTGTAGGGTAGGGAGGAGGATTGGAATTTAGGAATAGGAAGAATAAGGAGCCGGAGGACACACACCAGGCGCGGCCGCGGCGCTGGAGGTGTTGTTCCAGGCTTCCAGCCCAGCGGGGTGAAATTAATCAATGAATGGGTCAGCTGTAAAAAAAAAAAAAAAGGGAGGGTGTCACCCCTCTAGCGGGTGTCACCCGGGGGCGGACCGCACCCCCTAGCAACGCCTCTGGTCTTATGCAAGGATAAGGTAATATTGAGGCCTAGAGTCTTCTTTCTTCCTAAGGTAGTTTTGGCCTCATTCAGGACTTTGTTCCATTTTTCTATCTGGCTTCAGTACATCAGAAGGAAGTTTCCTATGACTGCCTAGACGTGGTATGTGCTTTACAGGTTTACCTGTCAGCAACTGCTATCATTAGAAAGACTCGCCTCCTCTTCTTTTTTTTCTTTTTTTTTTTTTTCATTCTTGGTAGTACATATAAGAGAGAAGACAGTTTATTGATTCATCATTTCTCAGTGGCTTAACATTAGTTAAGTTTATGGTCTTAAGGGCAAAGTTTCACCTTTTCCTATTAGGACACACACTGCTAGGTCTGTGAGACCCTCTTGGGCATCAAGCAACTGTTTCAGAGATTTGTAAGGCTGCCACTTGATCCTCTGTTCTCCAAGTTTTATTAGATGGATTTTATAGCCTCAGTTGATGCATGCTTCAGGCATAAGATCTTTCAGGCAGATCCTTGAGCTGCAGGCTGTTCTTGGCTTTATTCTGCTTTTGTTTTATGGTCATGTTGGCATTTTGTTTGCAGTGTTTCCGCCTCAGTTGGACTGCTTTTGAGCATCCCCATCATATTGGAATAACTACCGAACCTGCGTACCTTAATGATAAAGAAGTAGTACTTGCCTTAAAATCTGTTTCTTGAGATTCATTAAGGTGGATATATACTTTAATAAATAGATAGAGATATGTATAGATACATTTTATTTAAATGGTCCCATAGGATTATATTATATTGTGCTAGTATGCACAGCATATTAACGCATTATGGCAGACTTGCCTCACAAATAAAGCCCTCCAGAGCTGCAGTGTCCGCTTCAGCAAGTCCGGGGGGGGTGCTTCCGTTTTCTCCTTGTTTTCCTTCTGGGTTTTTGCGTTGAGCCGCTTGAATGGCAGAGCCACAATGACATCACTACTGCACATGCACACAGAAGTAACTTCTTCACGGCACCACAAATGCAATATATGCATGGCTCAGTGTACATTAACACTGACAGGCAGAGAGAAGCATTTATGACAGAAAAAATCACTTGGGTCTCTTTGTTCATTAAAAACCTTACCTGTCAGTGGTTATAAAATAAAAAGTTTTCATTCCACTTTAAGGGACACAAGTCCTTTTGTGATCTACTCCTAAGTACTACTTTTCTACAAAACTGAAGCATGCTAAGAGTGGGAGGGTTTATAACTGACTGGCTAAGGGCTTTTATGTTTCCAGTGACCAAATACCCCTGAAGGTGGCAGTTATAATCCAATTGTATCAAAACAACTACTTAACCTCAAGTAACTAAGTTTAATTTATAGTAGAAGTTCAGTCAAAATCTTACTAAGGCTAAATCTACTTCCACCCGCCAATCTTAGGACTATTCTATCTACCCTGTGATAGAAAAGATCCTTAAACTTACCTATTCTGAAGCTGCTTTGGTCCGGTCACATGATCTTTCCAGCAGTAGCTTCAGTGAAGAGGAAATATCTCCAACAACGGCTGAAAATGCCTGTGCGGTGACATCACCCATAAATGTACTATGGGACATCCATTGTCGGCTGCCTCTCATCTACACTGAAATCGCCCCTGGCACCTGATCATGTGACTGCACTGGCGCAGCTTCAGAATAGATAAATATAAGCATCTTTTCTATCGCGGAGTAAGTAGAATAGTCTTAGAATGGGGGCGGGAGTAGGTTTAGCCTTAGTCCTGCTAGATCACTTAAGATCACTTGCAGGTATAGCTATGTAAAACATTAAAAACAAGTGCCTATACTGTTTAAAATTCAGTAATACACTGTCTCATCCTGCTATGCACATGCTCAGTTGCTCTCTATTTTTGGCATTGTGTTATAAATCAGAGCCACTAGATGCCGATCTGCTGACAGCCTAAAGATTTACTGCTGCTCAGAGTAGGCTTCAGCAAAATGGCAGCCTCCAACAAGAAACGAGCAATGCTGGAGTTAGTTTACAGCACACGCTGATTTTGGTACCATAATTATTAACCACTTCAGCCGGAGGATTTGGCTGCCAAATGACCGGGCCACTTTTTGCGATTCGGGTCTACGTCGCTTTAACTGACAATTGCGCGGTCTTGCGACGTGCCTCCCAAACAAAATTAACGTCCTTTTTTTCCCACAAATAGCGCTTTCTTTTGGTGGTATTTGATCACCTCTGCGGTTTTTATTTTTTGCGCTATAAACAAAAATATAGTGGCAATTTTGAAAAAAAAAAAGCTTGTACTTTTTGCTATAATAAATATCACCAATTTTTTTTTTTTTTTAAAAAAGCAATTTTTTTCTCAGTTTAGGCCTATACGTATTCTTCTACATATTTTTGGTAAAAAAAACGCAATAAGCGTTTATTGATTGGTTTGCACAAAAGTTATAGCGTCTACAAAATAGGGGATCGTTTTATGGAATTTTTATAAATATATATATATTTTTTTTACTAGTAATGGCGGCGATCAGCGATTTTTTTTTTAATTTTTTTTTTTTTTTTTTTATTTATTTTTTTATCGTGACTCTGACATTATGGCAAACACATCGGACACTTTTGACGCTATTTTGGGACCATACACATTTATACAGCGATCAGTGCTATAAAAATGCACTGATTACTGTATAAACGTGACTGGCAGGGAAGGGGTTAAGTGTGTCCTAGGGAGTGATTTTAACTGTGTGGGGGCTGGGCTACATGTGATGTGACACTGATCACTGCTCCCGATGAGAGGGAGCAGACGATCAGTGTCCTGTCACTAGGCAGAACAGGGAGATGCCTTGTTTACACTGGCCTCTCCCCGTTCTGCCGCTCAGCGGCGCGAAATTCAAAGTAACGTAAATATACGTTACTTTGCGCAGCTGTGCCATTCTGCCGATGTAGATCTACATGACGTGGTCGGCAAGTGGTTATTGTGCACTGTATGTTCCTTGCTAAAGAACATTATTTTTTTTATCAAGTTTTTATGGGTAAAGTTCTGCTTTAAAGTGATTGTAAACTATCACCTTGCACAACAACCAATTCAGTTTAAAACAGAAATTAATGTTGTTGTTTTTTTTTTTTTTGTATAGTCATGAAAAAAACATAGACTTATTTTTTGCTTAAGTGATTACATTTCCTCTGTTTTCAGCTGCATAAGAGCTTAGGGGTTAGATTATGTAATTGCTTTCCATTATTAAGAAATCAAGAGCTGTCTGTATATTAATGAGGGTGAATGTTTAAAATTTATTTGAAGAATTTAAGGAGAGTTATCGCTCCAGTTTGTTATTTTATTTTGTTACTGCACATATAGTGTATGTGTGTAGTAATTAACTTTGTGTTAAAATGAAACTGTGAGAGAGAAAATTTTTGTTTAAATTAATACATTTTATTTTCCCCCTGAACACAGCATAGCTGTTCACCAAACCTGTTTGTACAACCTGTGTTTGTGGAAACTCATTCAAAGAAATTTCCCTGGGTGGCATTTTTTACTAAGAGGTTTGTATCGTTTTTTTTGTTTATCTGTCAATCTTAATAACCTTGTAATGTATAAATTCTTCCTTTGCATTTCCAAAGTGAGAGTTCCTTATTGGCTACAGAGGCATTCACATTGAGCAGGGAAGATGGTGGGTGAAGCTCAGCTCTGGGGGCAGGGTGTTCAAAAATACAAAGAACATGAAGGCACAAGGATTCACTCCACATGTCAAGTGTTAAATGGTCCATGTGTAAAAGTGCACTTTAAAGCAAACATGCCATATGCGCCTAAAAGTCCAAGTTAACTCCAGTTACATAGCAGGTGTTTGGGGGGAAATATTTGCACAAATACAAACTTGCAGCAAAGTCAGTAATTGCATGGGATCTTTGGTGCACTGAAAGCCTTAATGTAAAATATGGAGCTGGATGCAGCCAGCCAGCCAGCCATGGAGTTACGGGTAAGGAAGGTGGACTTTTTTTTTTTTGTACACATGGAGTGTGGTTGGCTGATACCAATAACAAACCAGGCAGAATCCCAAATCTGAAAAAAATGCAAGGTTGCTGTGTATGTATACACTATGCATATACAGTACATATCATGATATTTGCTCAATTGTTTAGCAAACACATATTTACATTTTTGTGTATAAAATACATAAAAATATTTTTATGTGTAGAATCAAGTAAATGAATATCAAACATGTAATTTTTGTGTGTGTGTGTGTATATATATATATATATATATATAATATATAAGTTTATGAATTAAGTATTTAATTTATGGAGATAGCAGCATACATATACCAGGGCTCAAAATTTGAAGTCCTGAGCTACTAGCCATGCCTTAAAAGTTACTCGCCACAAGTTGCCCCACCCAACCCTGCCCCTAAACATGCCCCTTGTAAATGATCATAGTTTATTCAGATCATACATGGTATGCAGGGTCATCTAATGTTAATTGGACCCTGGGCAAACATTTCCGTGCCCCCTGTAGAAACACTACAGGAGAGGGTCAGAGATACTGCAGACATGGTAAGGAGAGAGACTGCAGACATGGTAAGGAGAGAGACTGCAGACATGGTAAGGAGAGAGACTGCAGACATGGTAAGGAGAGAGACTGCAGACATGGTAAGGAGAGAGACTGCAGACATGGTAAGGAGAGAGACTGCAGACATGGTAAGGAGAGGGTCAGAGAGACTGCAGACATGGTAAGGAGAGGGTCAGAGAGACTGCAGACATGGTAAGGAGAGGGTCAGAGAGACTGCAGACATGGCAAGGAGAGGGTCAGAGGGACTGCAGCCATGGTAAGGAGAGGGTTCAGAGGAACTGCAGACATGGTAAGGAGTGTCGGAGAGCCTGCAGATATGATGCAGGTACTGTGGATGGGGTGGTAATGAATGGCTCCCCCCTCCCTCCACATCTTTGTAGAGGGGGAGATGTTGCAGCTCATTGTACACAGCTCTAGGACCTGGGAGAGCATGTCCTCCCTCTACACTTGCTTAGTGTGATCCCTGACCCCTGCTCTGAGTGCCGACTCTTCTGCTCACTTTCTCCCCAGGACCCTCACTTAAATCATCAGCAGTGTCCAGATCCAGACCGCACACAGGTCCTCTCATACTCCCGGCCAGTCAGCTCAGCAGTGTCCCAGTGCAGACAGCAAGTGCTCTCCTGTTCCCTTCCATTGTCAGCAGGTCGGAAGCCGGGAAGGAGGAAGTTGCATCTTCCTCTTCTGAATGCTGGGTCCTCCAAGCACCTGATTGGTTGTTGGGACGCTAGCAACCAATCGTTTTGACAGGCGGGACTTGGAAGACAACAGGAGAAAGCCAGTAGTTCCACTTGATTGGGCGCCTCTTCTCCTCCCCCAGAAGGATACTGGCTGCTCCTACTCGCAATCGGTTATTTTGTACTCGCCAAATGCGAGTATAAATTTTGAGGGCTACATATACCCATATATAATTTTTTATCACTTTTTTTCTTTTTACATAACTTTTTTATGGTTCTGATTGCATTGTTAGTTGGGTGAGCGGAGAATAACTAAACTATATGCATCAAACATGTTATGCCTTGTATTACATGCACCTATGAAAACAAGAAAAATTATGGTACCAAAAACTCTCCATAGATGATGCTTTAAAAAGCCTTTACAGTTTATTAATTTAGAGTTAACTGTGAATTATGGACCTAGAAGTATTGCTCTAACGTTGCCATTCGTGGTAATACCCTCCTGTGTGGCACAATTTATGTGTACATACATATGTGCATCCTACACTGCACGTTTATCATTGGGATGTGTATGGGGTGATGGGGGATGCCTTAAAAAAATATATATAAAATATATATATACATACATACATACATACATACATACATACATACATACATACACACATACACACATACATACACATACACACACACACACACACACACATACACACATACACACATACACACACATATACACACACACAGGGGCAAAAAAGTATTTAGTCAGCCACCAATTGTGCAAGTTCTCCCACTTAAAAAGATGAGAGAGACCTGTAATTGTCATCATAGGTATACCTCAACTATGTCTGGATTTGTTTCCACATTTTGTCTCTCAATCACATTGTCTGTCTGATTTGTAAAGAATGTATTTGCAAATTATAGTGGAAAATAAATAAGTACAAACAAGCAAGATTTCTGTCTCTCACAGACCTGTATCTTCTTTAAGAGGCTCCTCTGTCCTCCACTCATTACCTGTTGTGACGAACCCTCACTTCTCAAACAGATCCAGGTCCGCCGTCAATGCTTCCTCTGTTCAGAACCAGCACTTATCCAAGATTCTCCAGCCATCCCAGTCATCAGACACAACACCTCAGGGTAGAGTGGCAAAACAAACTGCTTTATTTTCACACATGGACACACAGATATCTCTCCTCAAAACACATCCCTCCCGCCCTTGGAAAACAGGGCGTGTCAAACTGTCCAATGACAATGCCCACACAGGTCAGGTGTGTTCAAACTTCTCAATACAGTCTTATCAGCAGGGGGGTTGGAGAAACCCCCCCCTTTTTCCTCACAGCAAACACATTTACACATCCCATAATAGGTTAGGAAGACAGCTACAATAGAATACGGTCACACCCCAAAACATCACAGCAAATAGTCCAACAGCATGGCACAGCACACATTATATACATATATATACAGCACACATTATATACATTTTACAAGGTTCTAGTGTGGCTGCAAAGAGAGTCTGACTAGCACAGATCATAGCAGGGTTCTCATTCACCCTGTGCCCCTATTGGAGACACAGGGTGATCTACACATAAGAGGGCCTGGGGAAGCTGGACAAGGAGCCTCTAGAACTCTCCAGGGCAAGCTGAGCCGCACAAACCCCTGACCCAAAGTCACTCCTGTCACACCTGTATTAATGGCACCTGTTTGAACTTATCAGTATAAAAGACACCTGTCCACAACCTCAAACAGTCACACTCCAAACTCCACTATGGTGAAAACCAAAGAGCTGTCGAAGGACACCAGAAACAAAATTGTAGACCTGCACCAGGCTGGGAAGACTGAATCTGCAATGGGCAAGCAGCTTGGTGTGAAGAAATCAACTGTGGGAGCAATAATTAGAAAATGGAAGACATACAAGACCACTGATAATCTCCCTCGATCTGGGGCTCCACGCAAGATCTCACCCCGTGGGGTCAAAATGATCACAAGAACGGTGAGCAAAAATCCCAGAACCACATGGGGGGGACCTAGTGAATGACCTGCAGAGAGCTGGGACCAACGTAACAAAGGCTACCATCAGTAACACACAGTGCCAGACCTGTCCCCATGCTTAAGCCAGTACATGTCCGGGCCCGTCTGAGGTTTGCTAGAGAGCATTTGGATGATCCAGAAGAGGATTGAGAGAATGTCATATGGTCAGATGAAACCAAAGTAGAACTGTTTGGTAGAAACACAACTTGTCGTGTTTGGAGGAGAGAGAATGCGGAGTTGCAACCAAAGAACACCATACCTACTGTGAAGCATGGGGGTGGCAACATCATGCTTTGGGGCTGTTTCTCTGCAAAGGGAACAGGACGACTGATTTGTGTACATGAAAGAATGAATGGGGCCATATATCGTGAGATTTTAAATGCAAACCTCCTCCCATCAGCAAGGGCTTGAAGATGAAACGTGTCTGGGTCTTTCAGCATGACAATGATCCCAAACACACAGCCCGGGCAACGAAGGAGTGGCTTCGTAAGAAGCATTTCAAGGTCCTGGAGTGGCCTAGCCAGTCTCCAGATCTCAACCCATAGAAAACCTTTGGAGGGAATTGAAAGTCTATGTTGCCCAGCGACAGCCCCAAAACATCACTGCTCTAGAGGAGATCTGCATGGAGAAATGGGCCAACATACCAGCAACCGTGTGTGACAACCTTGTGAAGACTTACAGAAAACGTTTGACCTCTGTCAATGCCAACAAAGGATATATAACAAAGTATTGAGATGAGCTTTTGATATTGACCAAATACTTATTTTCCAACATAATTTGCAAATAAATTCTTTCCAAATCAGACAATGTGATTGTCTGGATTTGTTTCCACATTTTGTCTCTCATAGTTGAGGTATACCTATGATGACAATTACAGGCCTCTCTCATCTTTTTAAGTGGGAGAACTTGCACAATTGGTGGCTGACTAAATACTTTTTTGACCCACTGTATATCTATATATCTATATATATCTATCTATATAGATATATATAGTTGAAGCCCTATATCCGATACGGATATGAATAAGATAGATAGACTTAACATAAGACTTACAACATGAAATGGACCTGAAGTGTGCCCTGATCTGATGGACGGTATGCCAAAATAAGGGGGCATACCCAAGATTAGAATTAATATTTTGTGGAGAGAAATGAATTTTGAGAAATGCCCTAAAAAAGGGAATGGGAGGGTGGGTATCACTCACCGGAAACCAACGAAGACTGCAGGTGAGTGGGCTGGTTAAATAGCCCCCCGGGCTCCTCCCATAAATTCAGGCCAGCATACTGGCCTTCTAACTTATGGTTGAAGCCCTATATCCAATACGGATATGAATAAGATAGATAGACTTAACATAAGACTTACAACATGAAATGGACCTGAAGTGTGCCCTGATCTGATGGACGGTATGCCAAAATAAGGGGGCAAAAACATTCAGGTAGGGATGTAGTTTTATTGGTTTTAGCTTTGTTCATTGAGCAAGTTTGGTGAATGCTTGTGCCATTTCCACCTGAGGATTGGAGGATGTGCTGGACGAAGCAGGCAGACTTCCACCTGTCAAGTCTCTTAATAGTCGTGATCTGGGACCCCACACCGGGATGTGGCCGAGGCCGCTCCAATACGATAAGAGCGACTGGAGCACTGACTGGGGTTGAGGTGTGGTAGCGTGGAAGAGTGAGTGAGTGTGAAGGTGACAGGACCCAAATTGACCTAACCGCCCCACCGTTGATCCAGAGGAAGGCGAAAACCCCAGCCGAGCCTAGGCCAATTGCTACAGCAGGGGAGAAAATTCCTTCCTGATCCCCCGAGAGGCGACCGGGTGAACCCTGGATCAACTTCCTATGGTTGGTTGTGCCCCGATGAATTCTCATGTGTTTGATGAACTGGCAGGCACTCAAGGGTTTGATCGGGAAAGGTAGTAGGGGACAAGAGTTTGACTGTTCAGGTAGGAGTGACAGAAGGCGATCGAGTAAGGTTAATGCACACCAGAGATTGTTTGTTTGTTTTTAGAGTTAAATGTCTAACCCAGTGCCTGATTGCTGGGTTTTGGATAGTGCCAGGTGGAGGATGAAACGATCTTGGTAGCGAGCCAAGTGAGGTCTACGTAGAACTTGGCTGGCGGGGTAGCTGCGGGTGAACTCGCTAGGCCGCAAGAACCCGTGGTAGGCCGAGTCGAAGGCTGCTTGAATGACCAGGCTGGGGAGAAGGCCAAATGGGGAACTAGCTAGGGTAGTGGATATTAACTGGTGCTGAGGGCATAGTTGTACGGGCCTGCGTAGGAAGGACATGACTTGGACTTGCCTTTACTAATAATATCGACCGTGGCCTGGTTGTCGGTGGTGAAGGCCACGGTTTGTCCTGTCCAGATATGACCCCCAGAGCTGAGCGGCTGCCACGATCTGGTATTGTTCGAACAGGGAGGAAGTCCGGGTAAACCCCGGGATTAGGAGTGTCTCTGGAAGCCATGGTCCTGCAAACCAATAGTGGCCAAAAATTGCAGCGAAGCCTGTGGAGGCTGCGGCATCTGTCACTACCAGCGGTGATGGGGGCGATATTGATGGTATAACTTTGATACTGTTTCACGTAGTAAGGAACTCCTCCCATAATGACAGGTCCGCTACTGCCGCGATGTCTAAGTTAAGGATCTGAAGTTAAGGATCTGATCGGGTCCTGTGTCTGGGAGAGGAAGACCAGGAGGCGTGATACAAAAAGATCGACCCTCGGGAATGATCCTTGCTGCAAATTGAGCATTCCCGGGAGAGACTGAAGCTGCTCCTTAGTACACCCCCCTGTACGGGTAAAGTCTTGGAGAACTGACCTGATGCGGGTCGGCTTTAAGGAACGACAAACGTAGTGAAAGCTAGTTTGCGTGTTTAGCACGACAGAGAATAGGTGAGCAGCCAAGTTGCTACTGGAGATGAGTGACCGATTTGAGTCGGAATGCTTGCAGCGACTGCAATTAAGCCGCTTTATTGGAAAAATTAAAACAAAGTTAGCGGAAATTTTGAGTATGTAGGAACGACCGTGCGCAACATTGTATATGCAGATGGAGTGAAATGTAAAGGTTTATGCTTGATAACGGACGTAAGGCCAGGGATCTGAATTGTAAGTACCACTTTATTGGTATCACCGATGCGAATAGTTCGAATCGGGCTGAGGTGTGAGCACCGGTGGGGTTTGGTTTGTAAAGGATCTTAAACGTTGAGCCGGTGCTGCGACTGGACTTGGATCGGTCGGTGAAGTTTGTATTGCCGAGGATCTGAATCGTTGCGCCGATGATGCGAGTAGATTTGGAACGGCTGTAGATGTAAGGTGATGAGGGAGCTCATGTTCCGGATCCGCGTCGTTGCACTGATGATATGACTAGACTCAGATCGGCTGATGGTGTTAGTGGTTGAAGGGGTTTGTGATTGCTGAGGATCCGAATCATAGGGCCGACGTTGCGACTAGATTCAGATCGGCTGTTGGTAAGTGCTTGGTACACATACATACTTATTTTTTATTTATTTTTTTATAGTTATTTTTTTATAGTTTTTTTTTATTTTTTTTAGGGAAAATTACGTCCAACCTGGTGCAGGGTGGACCTACTTGACTGACCTGGAGGAGAAATGACAGGTGGTGAGGGGTTTGACTAGCTGATTTGAACATGACAGACTGCATCTGTTGTTTCATACACGCTGTTACACTCGGCACTGGTTTAGTGCCTTTTACATGTAAGTGCATTTCTTTTTATTAAATATCCTTTTATATGCGGAGAACACTATGGTCTGCCTGTCTTTTATATATATATTTATATACACACCTCATTGGAGTCATTTGTGATCCGGTCCATCTGCTGTTGTCATCCAACCACCCCGGAGCTGCAATACATGCCTGAGACGTATATACCCATATGGGAAGGTATCTGTGACCCTCTATAACCAAAGGGTCCACTTTGGGAGGTGAGCGGCCATTCTTATTACTGGTGGAGGTCTCTCACTGTGTTTACATCATCTGCATGTTTCCGATTCTATAAATCACTCTAGAAGATCACTGGGACTGTCTTTTGATCTATGGACTTGTTCAGTGCTGCACTGCCTTTTTATATAAGTGAGCGGATCGGATGGTGGAGCGTGTCGGAGAAATTAGTGACAAAAATGTCCCATGACAGAGGCATGAATCGGTGCGCCGCAGGTGCGACTGACAACGACCGGGCTCTGAAGCATGTACTGAATTGAGGCCAACTACAACTGGGGCACGCTTAAGTCGAGCCTGCACACGAGAATGCAAGTGGGTTCGAATCAGATGCGTGACAGTGAAGCGAGTGACAGAAATTTCCCATGACAGACACGAATCGGTGCTGCGCTGTGCGAGGAACAGCAAGCGAACTCTGGAGCATGTACTGAAATGGGGCCAACAGTGACTTGGGCACGCTTGAGACGAAGCTGCACCTAAGGATGGGCGTGGATTCGAATCAGGTGTGTTACAGTGGAACGAGTGACAAAAATGTCCCATGACAGAGGCATGAATCGGTGCGCCGCAGATGCGACTGACAATGACCAGGCTCTAGAGCATGTACTGAAATGAGGCCAACAACAACTGGGGCACGCTTAAGACAAGTCTGCACACGAAAATGCACGTGGATTCAAATCAGATGCGTGATAGTGAAATGAGTGACAGAAACTTCCCATGACAGAGACTCGAAACGGTGCGGCGCTGAGCGTTTGACAGCAAGCGAACTCTGGAGCATGTACTGAAATGGCGCCAACAACGACTGGGGCACGCTTGAGACGAAGCTGCACCTAAGAACGCGTGTGGATTCAAATCGGATGTGTTACAGTGCAATGAGTGACAAAAATGTCCCATGACAGAGGCATGAATCGGTGCGCTGCAGATGCGACTGACAATGACCAGGCTCTGGAGCATGTTCTGAGATGAGGCCAGCTATTGGGGCACGCTTGGCGAACCCTTTTCACGAAAATGCGCATGGATTCAAATCAGATGCGTGGCTGTGACATGAGTGACAGAAATTTTCCATGACAGAGGCATGAATCGGTGCTGCGCTGTGCGACTATCAGCAAGCAAACTCTGGAGCATGTACTGAAATGAGGCCAGCAACTGGGACACGTATTGGACGAACCTGCACATAAGAATGCGCGTGGATTCAACTCAGATGCGTGATGGTGACGTGAATGACAGAATTCTCCCATGATCTAGGCATGAGATGGTGCGCCGCAAGTGCGCCTGACAACGAGCGGACTCTGGAGCATGTACTAAAATGAGGCCAGCAACTAGGGCCCGCCGGGACGAATCGGTGCATTGTGGATGCGACTTGGATTTATATCAGAATGATGCAGAGGAAATCACTATCGATGCAAGACAAATCAGTAGCTATGTGCAGGGTTTCATGAGGAGAGAGAAGGGTGAGACAAGTGAAATTACTATCAGTGGAATGAGATGACAAATTAGCGGGGACGAACCAGTGAGTCGCTGATGCGACTAGATTTGACCGGAGGGTAATGCAAAGTAAAATAACTGCAATGATAGACAGTGCATTCTAAGTGACATGGGCCTACTACTTGGCGTGAAACGACAAGAAAGAAAAAAAAAAAAAGCACAAAACTAAACTGATAAACAGCTCTGCGTTTGTGTTCAGGAATTGCACGACAAGACTGTGGTCTTGCACGAGGCTGAAATAAGGCCGCATATGGAGACTTGACTAATGACTCGCAAGTTCCACAGCGGGGTTTTGATGACATGGTTTACCTGGCAAACAGTGCGTAAAGCAAAGAAATTGCACGAATCCTACCTGTGACAGTTTGAAAACTTGATGTACGAAAAGCATGGTGGGTGTCCAAGACATCCAAAAAGTGTGGTGTTGCGCCATGCATGACGCACAAAAAATTACTTTGGTTTGGTAAACGAGTGAGAGGAAAGAACGTGTACAAACGATACGCAAGTTCCGCTGCGGGAACTAAAACACACGGCATGAAGGCAAACAACAAATGGCAACGATGGAAAGTATGCAACGTATGTGACCCAAATCAGTTCGTAAATATATGAAAGGAATCCGATACGAATCGGTAGTAAAGAGTATAGAAATAATGTAATACGAATTGGTTGTATAGTGTATGCCGCCCTTTACTCTAAAACTGAACACCAATCAATCACCCCTCCCCCCAGGCTAACCAGTGCAGCAGGTGGGACTAAATTAGAGTCTCCCTTTTTTTTTTTTTTCCCCAAATGGAAGAGACGGCAACCTTATGGACAGTGAATCTTTATGTCCAGTGAAACCTACGGCGAGTGATATCGGACAATGACCGAAAGCGACTTGGAGGTTTGGATTTATAAATGAATCGTATGTATGGGACAGACAATAACTCAGAAGCAGACTTTTAAAGAAAGGAATGTAGGGCAGGAAGCATTACTAATTGCAAGATTGTACCTGACACAAAAGATTAGAAAAGTACCTGCGATAGTGAGCGGGAACCGCCGACGAAGACCACGAACGAAGACGCCGAAATGCCCTGCGATCGAAATGCCAGGACTCGCAAACATGAGGTGAGCTGGTAAGAGTCGGCCCAGTGACATCTAGTATCACTCACAGGAAACCAACGAAGACTGCAGGTGAGTGGGCTGGTTAAATAGCCCCCCGGGCTCCTCCCATAAATTCAGGCCAGCATACTGGCCTTCTAACACATCTGCAAAAGTTTTAGGCACTGGCGGGTGTGAATTATTTTTTTTTAAATTAAGAAAACTTTAAGAAATAAAAGTGTTAATAGTTAATATCAATTAACAAAATGTAAAGTAAATGGACAGAAGAGAAATTAAATCAATATTTGGTATGACCACCCTTTGCTTTCAAAACGGCATCAGTTCTTCTAGGTACCCTTGCACATATGTTTTTTTTTACCATCAAGTAAGTTGTTTCAAACATCTTGGAGAACTAACCATAGATCTTCTGTGGATGTAGGCTGGCTCAAAACCTTCTGTCTCTTCATGTAATCACAGATGTTAAGATCAGGGCTCTGTGGGGCCAAACCATCAATTCCAGGAGTTCTTGTTGTTCTTTACACTGAAGGTAGTTCTTAACCACTTAAGCCCCGGACCATTTGGTAGCTAGAGGACCAGAGGTGAATTCAGAATTTTGCACTGCGCTGCTTTAACTGTAAATTGTGCGGACATGCAATGTTGTACCCAAACGAAATTTGCGTCCTTTTCTTCCCACAAATAGAGCTTTCTTTTAATGGTATTTGATTGCCTCTGCGATTTTTATTTTTTGCGATATAAACGGAAAAAGACCGAAAATTTTGAAAAAAAATGATATTTTCCACTTTTTGTTATAAGAAAAATCGAATAAACTCAATTTTAGTCATACATTTAGGCCAAAATGTCTTTAGTCTTTAGTAAAAAAAATGTCAATAAGCGTATATTTATCGGTTTGCGCAAAAGTTATAGCGTTTACAAACTAGGGTACATTTTCTGGAATTTACACAGCTTTTAATTTATGACTGCCTATCTCATTTCTTGAGGTGCTAAAATTACAGGGCAGTACAAAACCCCCCCAAATGACCCCATTTTAGAAAGTAGACACCCCAAGGAAATTGCTGAGAGGCATGTTGAGCCCATTGAATATTTTTTTTTTTTGTCCCAAGTGATTGAATAATGACAAAAAAAATTACAAAAAGTCACTAAATGATATTTCTTTATCGTACACCACGGGACACAGAGCTAGTCATTACATAATGGGTTAAGGGTCACCAGCGGTGATTGGACACTGGCACAGCCAATGGAAGACAGTTCCCCTCCATATAACCCCTCCCATCAGGGAAGTACCTCAGTTTTTTCGCCAGTGTCGAAAGGTGTTGGACGCGTTAGGAGGTGCTAAAGGAAAGCTCTACCAAAGAGACCCTCTGGGGGTAAAAGAGCTATGCTTTCGGATCCATCCAAGACGCCTACAAATGAGCTGAATCTGGATGGGATCCGGGCCTCATCCATGAGGCGTCGCCTGTAATGTCTCTCTTCGGAGGACTGGGCTCTAAGATCCAGCACTTTCGCTATTTCGCTATAAAGTCCTGGTAAGAGTCTTGTACAAGGCCCAGGGGAGAGGTATCCTTTAAATAGGAACCCATATCCCTGAAGGTTGGCACACATAGCCCACCGTGAAGGGTGAAGTTTGGTATCTGTCTGAAATCTTTCAGCAGAAAAACCTGTGGCGTGGATAAGGTGAGATTAGAAGGTCCATAACTAGGTTGGACCTTTTTTCAAAAAGTGGATGTCTTCTTTTTTTTTTCACCACTGGGGGGAGTAAAGAGCTGAATATACTCACCTCACTCTGTTCAGTGTCGGCTTCGGCGAAGTACACTGCTCGTCACCTCCGCTGCTGAGCTTGCTGGGGCACCCCGATCCTCCTTTCGGTGGCCGACCAGACACCTGCAGATGCAGGTAAGTGGGAACAAGGGCTGATGAGAGTCCTCTCTCACTATGGCCACCGCCATAGCGCTAAGGGCCGCGCGGGAGCGCGCTTTATCGGAGGGGGAGGGCGAAGGCGGGCACGTGGCGCGCGCAGGCACAGAAACGGCGCCAAATTTAAAAGACTGTCAGTGTGAGAAGCACTGCAGCAGCAAGCAAGCTCGTTAGTTCTCTTGTTCCTGGCAGAGAAACACAGCAGCTATACAGGGACGTAAGACTCCATGTGGTTGGATTGGGTACTTCCTAGAAGACATCCATGTTATGCATAGTTATGTGTTAAAAGTTGCATACTTAATGTATTTGCTAAACTGAACACGGTAGTATATGCATTTAGGTACCTTGTATTTTGTCTAAACAGTAAGCCTTCCAGGGGAAGTAATGCGGACAAAAAGAGATAAGAAAGCACCACCGCCTGAGAGGAGGCTCTAACTGTGCTGACTCGGTACCTTTCTCTCCTGTGTTGCTAAATGCACCTGTTCAGGATGAGCCATCACCTCTGTCAGGTATGGCAGCTTCCCCAGTGAAGCCTGGGCCTGTATATGTCACTGAGGACACTTTATCAGCTGCCCTAAATAATCTGGAGGAAAAAATTGCTACCTTAATCGCTAAGTCCTCTAAAAAGGGACAATAAGCGAAGCAGGTCTCTTCCAGTATTGGACCTCCCTTCAGAAGTACCTGAGGGAGGAGGATGAGGAGGAGGAGGCTACATCAGCAGAGGATGAGGAGCCAGATTTTAAGGTCACAGGTACAATGCTATAGCAGTGCATTTAAGTTAACCTCTGCGGAGGTAACGGAATTACCTGTCTCCTCCCTAGGGTCATTAAGATCCCTGCAAGGTGCATGCTCCTTCCCGGTTCATCCGTTACTAGAGGATCTAATATACGCAAACTGGCAACATCCAGATAAGCGTTTCTCACCTCCAAAAAGGTTTAACATTCTTTATCCTATGGGGGAATTTTTTTTTTTAAAGAAATGGAGCCTGCCTGCGGTAGATGCGGCTATTTCTTGTGTAAATAAAAACCTGACATGTCCGGTGGATAATGTACAAGGGTTTAAAAGATCCTTCTGAGAGGAAGTTGAAATCCTCCTTCCTTTTGGCCGGCTCAATTACCCAACCTGCAGTAGCAGCAGTCGGTATGTGTCAGGTCATCAGCCAACAGGTAAAGCAGGGGCTGAAGGAACTGCCTTCAGAGCAGGCTAGAAATTGGGAAAATTTGCCTAAAGCCTTATGCTTCACAGTGGATGCCATGAGAGATTCTATCATACAGGCATCACGCCTTACACTCCAGCTGGTACAGATGCGCAGAGTACTTTGGCTTAAGCATTGGTCAGCGGAAACCCCATGCAAAAAGCTGTTGGCAAGTTCCCGTTCCATCGCGAACGCCTATTTGGGGAAGATTTAGAAAAATATATACAGAAGATATCAAGTGGTAAAACGACTTTTACCTGAGAGAAAGAAAAACAAGAGACCTTGTTTTAAACGCTCTCTCTCCCCAGCTCCCGGGAAATCTGACTCCAACCAGTGGCGGCGGCCTGTTTTAGCCGCCCACAAAAGCCAAGGGGCAAGCTCAGAAGAACAAGAAGCCGTGGGGTGCAAGAGCTAATAAGCAAGCCCCCAAAACCTCTCAGTGAAGGGGCGCCCCCGCTCGGCCGAGTGGGAGGAAGGCTTTGTCAGCAGCGACTTGGCGGTCAGAAATCCAGGACAATTGGGTGGTATCCACAATATCCTCAGGGTACAAACTGGAATTTCGAGAGATCCCACCTTCTCAATTCCGAGGTTCAAGACTCTCCAAGGATCCACAAAAAAGAGAATCCTTCTTCAAAGGTTTGAATCACTTAATGGCTCAAGGGGTAGTTACAGACGTACCCCAAAAAGAGCGAGGTTCAGGTTTTTACTCAAACCTCTTTGTGATTCCAAAGCCAAATGGAGATGTCAGACCCATCCTGGATCTAAAATCCCTAAATCGGTTCCTGAACGTTCGCCATTTTCGAATGGAAACGATCCGATCCGTGGCCGTCACTTTAAAGGGCGGAGAATTCATGGCGCCCATAGATATCAAGAACGCACATTTACACATACCCATCCTCCCCGCTCACCAAAGATTCCTAAGGTTTGCGGTAGAAGATCGCCACTTTCAATTTGTGGCTCTGCCGTTTGGTGTAGCCACCGCGCCCATAGTATTCACAAAGGTGCTAGCTCCTCTGTTAGCAAACCTAAGAACACGGGGCATTGCGGTAACAGCCTATCTGGACGATCTACTAGTAATAGATCAGTCAAAGGAGGGATTGGGTCACGCTGTACACACTACAGTAGGATACCTGGAGCATTTAGGATGGATTATAAATTTACAAAAATCCTCTCTCCAGGCCCAAAGAAGGATAGTGTACCTGGGCATGATCATAGATACAGCCCAAAACAGGGTATACCTGCCAGAACCGAAGATACAGTCTCTGAAAGACCTGATCCACAAGGTCAAAGCAAACAAGAGGCCGCCTATTCGCCTTTGCATGAGACTATTGGGAAAGATGGTAGCCTCCTTCGAGGCGGTCCCTTACGCCCAGTTTCATTCGAGACTACTTCAAGGCAATATTTTAGCTTCCTGGAACAGGAAGAGCCAAGCTCTGGATATACCCATGCGCCTGTCCTCACAAGTACGCCACAGCTTCGATTGGTGGCTAGAAGCCAGGAATTTACGGAAGGGAAAGTCCTTCCTCCCAGTGGCCTGGAAGGTGGTATCTACGGATGCCAGCCTATCGGGCTGGGGTGCAGTATTCGAGGAGGCTTCTACCCAGGGAACCTGGGCCAAGACTCAGGGGATCCTGCCCATCAATGTGCTAGAGATCCGGGCGGTATTTCTAGCCCTCAAAACCTGGACATACAGGTTACAGGGCTACCCAGTTCGGGTTCAATCCGACAATGCTACTGCAGTAGCTTACATCAATCACCAAGGAGGCACCCGCAGTCGGGCAGCCCAAAGAGAGGTGAACCGGATCCTGGCATGGGCAGAAGAGCATGTACCTTGCCTTTCTGCAATCTTCATTCCAGGGATAGAAAATTGGCAAGCAGACTACCTGAGTCGTCAGCAGCTGCTACCAGGAGAGTGGTCTCTTCACCCCGAGATCTTTCAGGCCATATGTCTGAGATGGGGAAACCCAGATGTAGACCTGCTAGCTGCCAGGTTCAACAAGAAATTGGACAACTTTGTGTCCAGAACGAGAGATCCTCTAGCCTACGGGACAGACGCTCTAATAATACAGACGCTCTAATAACTCCATGGAATCAGTTCTCACTGATCTATGCATTCCCTCCGATCCCTCTTCTACAAAGACTGCTTCGCAGGATCAAGGAGGAGGGAATACCAGTAATCCTAGTGGCCCCAAACTGGCCCAGGAGGCCTTGGTACGCCGAGATTGTAAAAATGGCGATAGGAAGGCCCTGGAAGTTTCCACTTCGACACGACCTGCTGTCACAGGGTCCAGTATTCCACCCTTCCTTACAAAGGCTAAAGTTGACGGCCTGGCTGCTGAGACCAACATTTTTCAAAAGAGAGGGGTCTCTGGTCCGGCTCTTTCTACGCTCATTAATGCTAGAAAGCCAGCCTCCAGACTCATCTATCATAGAGTCTGGAGAGCATACGTTTCCTGGTGTGAATCCAGATGTTGGAATCCTCCAGAAATATGAAATAAGTAGGATTCTTGCTTTTTGCCAGTTAGGAGTGGATATGAATTTAGCCCTTAGCACCATCAAAGGGCAAATATCGGCTCTATCAGTCTTCTTTCAGAGACCATTGGCATCTCACTCCCTAGTTCGGACATTCATTAAGGGGGTACTGAGGATAAATCCTCCAGTTAGGACTCCCTTGTGTCCATGGGATTTGAATTTGGTATTGTCAGTGTTGCAAAAGCAACCTTTTGAACCTATTCGCCATATTCCTTTAATTATATTGAGTAGGAAGTTGGCCTTTCTGATTGCTATAGCTTCTGCTAGGAGAGTATCAGAGCTAGCAGCTCTTTCTTGTAAAGAGCCTTATCTAATTTGTCACAAGGACAAAATCGTACTACGGCCCCATCCGGCTTTTCTACCTAAGGTGGTGTCGGCTTTTCACTTGAATCAAGACATTGTTCTGCCTTCCTTTTTTTCCAAACCCGCGGACGGCGGGGGAAAAATTATTACACTCTCTAGATCTAGTGAGAGCGGTAAAGGTGTATCTGCAAGCAACCGCTCAGATACGTAAAACAGATGTTTTGTTTATTTTACCAGATGGGCCCAAGAAGGGCCAAGCGGTATCAAAATCCACCATTTCCAGGTGGATTAGACAAGTAATTATTCAAGCTTATGGTTTAAAGAACAGGACTCCTCCTTTTCCTGTTAAGGCGCACTCTACCAGGGCGATAGGTGCTTCATGGGCAGTGCACCACCAGGCTTCGATGGCTCAGATCTGTAAAGCTGCAACTTGGTCTTCAGTCCATACATTTTCCAAATTCTATCAAATAGATGTGAAAGGACATGAGGATTCCGCCTTTGGGCGAAGTGTGCTGCAGGCAGCAGTATAGGGCTTCTGGTCCGCAAGCGGCCTGTTTTGATCTGTGTCTCCCCCCCTTCATATGAGCATTGCTCTGGGACGTCCCATTATGTAATGACTAGCTCTGTGTCCCGTGGTGTACGATAAAGAAAATAGGATTTTTATAACAGCTTACCTGTAAAATCCTTTTCTTGGAGTACACCACGGGACACATAGGTCCCCCCCTTCTTATGGGAACCTTACTGCTTTGCTACAAAACTGAGGTACTTCCCTGATGGGAGAGGTTATATGGAGGGGAACTGTCTTCCATTGGTTGTGCCAGTGTCCAATCACCGCTGGTGACCCTTAACCCATTATGTAATGACTAGCTCTGTGTCCCGTGGTGTACTCCAAGAAAAGGATTTTACAGGTAAGCTGTTATAAAAATCCTATTATTGCTCACACATGCCATGGTTATATGTGGAATTGCACCCCAAAATACATTCTGCTGCTTCTCCTGAGTACGGGGATACCACATGTGTGGGACTTTTTAGGAGCCTAGCCACGTACGGGACCCCGGAAACCAAGCACCGCCTTCAGGATTTCTAAGGGCGCAAATTTTTGATTTCACTCCTCACTACCTATCACAGTTTTGAAGGCCATAAAATGCCAAAATAGCACAAAACCCCCCCAAATGACCCCATTTTGGAAAGTAGACACCCCAAGCTGTTTGCTGAGAGGCATGGTGAGTATTTTACAGCTCTCATTTGTTTTTGAAAATGAAGAAAGAACATTTTTTTTTTCTTTTTTTTTTCAATTTACAAAACTTTGTGACAAAAAGCGAGATCTGCAAAATACTCACAATACCTCTCAGCAAATAGCTTGGGGTGTCTACTTTCCAAAATGGGGTCATTTGGGGGGGTTTGTGCCATCTGGGCATTCCATGGCCTCCGAAACTGTGATAGGCAGTGAGAAGTGAAATCAAAAATTTACACCCTTAGAAAGCCTGAAGGCGGTGCTTGGTTTTTGGGGTCCCGTACGCGGCTAGGCTCCCAAAAAGTCTCACACATGTGGTATCCACGTACTCAGGAGAAGCAACAGAATGTATTTTGGGGTGTAATTCCACATATGCCCATGGCATGTTTGAGCAATATATCATTTAGTGACAACTTTGTGCAAAAAAAAAATAAAAACATTTTTTTTTATTTTTTCCGCAACTTGTGTCAACATATAAAATATTCCATGGACTCGACATGCCTCTCAGTATATAGCTTGGGGTGTCTACTTTCCAAAATGGGGTCATTTGGGGGGGTTTTGAACTGTTCTGGCATTTTATACACAACATTAGGAAGCTTACATCCACTCTTCTAACCACTTGAAGACAAAGCCCTTTTTGACACTTTTTGTTTACATGAAAACATATTTTTTTTTGCAAGAAAATTATGTTGAACCCCCAAACATTATATATATTTTTAAAGCAAAGGCCCTACAGAATAAAATGGTGGGTGTTGCATTTTTTTTTTCTACACAGTATTTGCGCAGCGATTTTTCAAACGCATTTTTTGGGGAAAAAATACACTTTTTTTAATTTTAATGCACTAAAACACACTATATTGCCCAAATGTTTGATGAAATAAAAAAGATGATCTTAGGCCGAGTACATAGATACCAAACACGACATGCTTTAAAATTTCGCACAAACGCGCATTGGCGACAAACTACATACATTTTTAAAAGCCTTTAAAAGCATTTACAGGTTACCCCGTTAGATTTACAGAGGAGGTCTACTGCTAAAATTACTGCCCTCGATCTGACCTTCGCGGTGATACCTCACATGCATGGTGCAATTGCTGTTTACATATGACGCCAGACCGACGCTTGCGTTCGCCATTGGGCAAGAGCAGGGCAGGACAGGGGTGCTTTTTTTTTTTTTTTTTTTTTTATATTATTAATTTTGCTTTTTTATTTTATTTTTAAACTGTTGCTTCCATATTTATTTATTTTTATCACTTTTATTGTTATCTCAGGGAATGTAAATATCCCCTATGATAGCAATAGGTAATGACAGGTACTCTTTTTTGAAAAAACTGGGGTCTATTGGACCCTAGATCTTTCCTCTGCCCTCAAAGCATCTGACCACACCAAGATCGGTGTGATAAAATGCTTTCCCAATTTCCCAATGGCGCTTTTTATATCCGGGGGGGGGACATTCCCTCCCACTGCTTGTAAAAGCAGTCCAGAGGCTAATTAGCCACTAGGATTGCTTTTACATGAAAGCCGGCCGCTGGCTGAAAAGAATGATACCAAGATGATACCTAAACCCGCAGGCATCATTCTGGTATAAACATTCAAAGTCCAGCAACATACCAGTACGTTGCTGGTCCTTGTTGGACATGTATTGTAATCTTTTTTTTCATGCAGCCTGTTGGCTGAACGAAAAAAAAAGATTGATCGGTGGGTATGCCCACCATTAGAATACCGCCCTTCATCCACCCACTTCTAATGATGGGCATACATGCACCATTTATATATGCCGAAGCATGGGGGCATCTTCTCGCAAAAGTTATGCCGCGTACACATGGTCAGACTTTTCCACGGGCAAGCCTCCGTCGGAATTTCGACCGTATGTACGCGGCATTAGGAGCAAAATCGCTCCTCCGCTCCTGCTGCCCCAATGCTTCGGCATATATGCTTTTTTTTTTTTAACTGTGGTGGTGAAATTACCTCCTACAGCACTGGAGTCGCAGGGATCAGGCCTGTCTCTGCGAACGCTGCAGTTATGTTTGTTGTGTTTTGCAAGTGACAGTGATCGATCGATACTGCACTTGGGTGGCCTGGGCTGGACGGAGGGGCAAAACGCAGGTGCTAGCAGGTATCTGGGCTGATCCCGCTAACACTGCGTTTTTGGGAACCCTAGACTGCTGGGGACGCTAGTATAGATCTGATCAGATCAGATCAGATATTGATCTGATCAGATACTATACCACTAAGGGGGGTGTATGCTTCACGCGTGGGTGTTAGCGTTACTGGCACTAACCTGACGCTGCCTGGGGTGTGACGCAGACCCTCTCTGACGCTAAAACCTAACTGATATCACCCGCTGGGCGATCAGGGGGTTAAACCTTTATTGGGTTATATACGGCGGGTGCCCTGACACTATAAAAAGCAAACTAACTAACCAGCGTCACCCTTAACACTTATATGATGATCACTGGTGAAAGGGTTAACTAGGGGCAATTAGGGGGTTAAAACCTTTATTAGGGTAATATATGGGGGTACCTGACGCTATATAAAAACCTGACGGCGAACCTAAAAAAAAATTACTGGCTACCTATCGGCATCACCGACACTAAGACAACGATCATAAAAATTATTGCTTAGCGACAGTGGTGATAGGGGGTGAAAGGGTTACCTGGGGGGGGGGATCAGGGGGTTAAACCTTTATTAGATAATATATGGGGGTACCTGACGCTATAAAAACCTGCGGCGAACCTAAAAAAAAATACTGGCTACCGATCAGCATCACCGACGCTAAGACATCGATCAGAAAAATGATCGCATAGTGACGGCGGTGCTAGGGGGTGAAAGGGTTACCTGGGGGGTGATCAAGGGGGTTACACCTTTATTAGGTAATATATGGGGGTACCCGACGCTATAAAAACCTGCGGCGAACCTAAAAAAAATTACTGGCTACCGATCTGCATCACTGACGCTAAGACATCGATCAGAAAAATTATTGCTTAGTGACAGTGGTGATAGGGGGTGAAAGGGTTACCTGGGGGGTGATCAAGGGGGTTAAACCTTTATTAGGTAATATATGGGGGTACCCGACGCTATAAAAACCTGCGGCGAACCTAAAAAAAATTACTGGCTACCGATCAGCATCACCGACGCTAAGACATCGATCAGAAAAATGATTGCATAGCCACGGCGGTGCTAGGGGGTGAAAGGGTTACCTGGGGGGTGATCAAGGGGGTTAAACCTTTATTAGGTAATATATGGGGGTACCCGACGCTATAAAAACCTGCGGCGAACCTAAAAAAAATTACTGGCTACCGATCAGCATCACCGACGCTAAGACATCGATCAGAAAAATGATTGCTTAGTGACAGTGGTGATAGGGGGTGAAAGGGTTATCTGGGGGGTGATCAGGGGGTTAAACCTTTATTAGGGGGGGTTAGGGGGCTACACTGGACCTAAGACTAAACTTTGGTGACACTTTTACAGTCACAAATGTCACTGATTGCAGTGATCACTAAATAAATGGTCACTGCAATCAGTGACACTGTGACTGGGGGCTGGGGGGTGATCTGGGGGGGGCGATTTATGTGCCTATGTGTCCTGGTGTCAGTGTAGTGTTGTGTGTACTAACCTGGCATCTTCTCCTGTACGGCGCTCGGTATATGTGAGCGCCCCAGGAGAGATGACATCACTTCCTCCTTCCTGGCAGGCAGGGGAAGCTCTCTCATTCGCCGGGAGCGATCGAGAGGGGGTGGCCGGAATCGAACGGCCGTCCCCTCATGCCGGATCGCTCCCGAAGGTAAAACGACCGCTCACTGTAAAGAAGGGGGGTCCGATTGGACCCCCCAACTATACAAAGGCAATCACGTATACAGGTCCTTCTCAAAAAATTTGCATATTGTGATAAAGTTCATTATTTTCTGTAATGTACTGATAAACATTAGACTTTCATATATTTTAGATTCATTACACACAACTGAAGTAGTTCAAGCCTTTTCTTGTTTTAATATTGATGATTTTGGCATACAGCTCATGAAAACCCAAAAATCCTATCTCAAAAAATTAGCATATTTCATCCGACCAATAAAAGAAAAGTGTTTTTAATACAAAAAAAGTCAACCTTCAAATAATTATGTTCAGTTATGCACTCAATACTTGGTCGGGAATCCTTTTGCAGAAATGACTGCTTCAATGCGGCGTGGCATGGAGGCAACCAGCCTGTGGCACTGCTGAGGTGTTATGGAGGCCCAGGATGCTTCGATAGCGGCCTTAAGCTCATCCAGAGTGTTGGGTCTTGCGTCTCTCAACTTTCTCTTCCCAATATCCCACAGATTCTCTATGGGGTTCAGGTCAGGAGAGTTGGCAGGCCAATTGAGCACAGTAATACCATGGTCAGTAAACCATTTACCAGTGGTTTTGGCACTGTGAGCAGGTGCCAGGTCGTGCTGAAAAATGAAATCTTCATCTCCATAAAGCTTTTCAGCAGATGGAAGCATGAAGTGCTCCAAAATCTCCTGATAGCTAGCTGCATTGACCCTGCCCTTGATAAAACACAGTTGACCAACACCAGCAGCTGACATGGCACCCCAGACCATCACTGACTGTGGGTACTTGATACTGGACTTCAGGCATTTTGGCATTTCCCTCTCCCCAGTCTTCCTCCAGACTCTGGCACCTTGATTTCCGAATGTACTTTGGACCACTGAGCAACAGTCCAGTGCTGCTTCTCTGTAGCCCAGGTCAGGCGCTTCTGCCGCTGTTTCTGGTTCAAAAGTGGCTTGACCTGGGGAATGCGGCACCTGTAGCCCATTTCCTGCACACGCCTGTTCACGGTGGCTCTGGATGTTTCTACTCCAGACTCAGTCCACTGCTTCCGCAGGTCCTCCAAGGTCTGGAATCGGTCCTTCTCCACAATCTTCTTCAGGGTCCGGTCACCTCTTCTCGTTGTGCAGCGTTTTCTGCCACACTTTTTCCTTCCCACAGACTTCCCACTGAGGTGCCTTGATACAGCACTCTGGGAACAGCCTATTCGTTCAGAAATTTCTTTCTGTGTCTTACCCTCTTGCTTGAGGGTGTCAATGATGGCCTTCTGGACAGCAGTCAGGTCGGCAGTCTTACCCATGATTGCGGTTTTGAGTAATGAACCAGGCTGGGAGTTTTTAAAAGCCTCAGGAATCTTTTGCAGGTGTTTAGAGTTAATTAGTTGATTCAGATGATTAGGTTAATAGCTCGTTTAGAGAACCTTTTCATGATATGCTAATTTTTTGAGATAGGATTTTTGGGTTTTCATGAGCTGTATGCCAAAATCATCAATATTAAAACAAGAAAAGGCTTGAACTACTTCAGTTGTGTGTAATGAATCTAAAATATATGAAAGTCTAATGTTTATCAGTACATTACAGAAAATAATGAACTTTATCACAATATGCTAATTTTTTGAGAAGGACCTGTATATACGTGATTGTGCCTGTCGGTGCCATTCTGCCGACCTATATTTACAGTGGGCGGTCGTTAAGTGGTTAAAGCAGTTGTAAACCCTTGCATATAACCATTGAAGTGACTGGCCTCAGGTGATACACAGAGATGACACAAATCCTCCCACCTAAGTTGTCCCTGTCTATTTGCATTCTTCTCTCTACAGCCATTTAAAGTGCTAAATTTATAAGCTTCTCTGAGATTTCAGAAGAAAAGGGGGAGCTGAAATTCCACTTTGCAGAGCTCAGTGAGGAAAAGGGACACATCTCCCTCACACAGGATCAGAGCTGAGGCTGTCAGTCAGCTGGAGCTTCTTCTCCTGTCATCTTTTTTTCTCTTGGTGGCAGGAAATTTTTCCAGAAGTGATTCATGCTGATAGCAGAGGAACGAAACACCAGACAGAAATGACACTTGAAAAAGGGGGGGTGGTAGATGTGGCGCTGTCCAGATATGCAATGTAATAGACAAGGAAATTTTAGGTGATGGTATACCTATGACGGTATCCACTTTAGAGTATTATAAATACAAGAAAAATAAATATATAAATAAAAGATTAAAATAAAATTGAAATAAAATTGAAAAAATTTATTGGCTCAGCCGGGTGTTTGTTAAAAATAATTTTTTGTTAAATTGAAATATTTTGATTGGGTGTCTTTCCAGCAAGACGTGTCCCTCATGTGTGAAGTGAAAATTTTATTTGAAAAAGTGAATAAAATACTTTTTTAATGGAAAAGCATTAGTGAGACCGATGGTTGGCCGGGTGTTTGCTAAAACAAAAAATTGTCCAAAATGTGTTAAAGATGTGTTCATAAAGAGATGTGTGATATTGGTAATAGTCTATGCTAGTAAAGGGGTAGATGAGCTGATATGGTCTCAGCCGGGTGTTTACTACTCCTAATATGTTCAGAAAAAAGTGCTGCCTTATAGCATTCAAATGAAGCTTAAAACTATATAAAACATGCGATATACATAGTATAGTGATAACAGAAAAGTCCAATAATTAGGTGGCAGTGAAAAAATGTGACTTTTTCTTGGTATGCTTTATGTTCCTTCAGTTTTCTTATGAGTGAGACAATCCGTAAGAGTTTAAATATATGCACTCACCAGATCCTTCATACCCTCCAGGGGTATGCTGCAGCCACAGTATGTGCCACTGTGTAGCAATCAGGGGATGGTTCCAGGGGTTCCTTGCGGTTCTCCGGGGTGCAGATTCCGAGATGATGAAAAAAGTTGTTATAGGAGGGAAGAAAGGATGTCCATAGCGTGAACCCGTTTTAAAATGTTTTAATTTTAAAATCAGAAGGGGGTACTTACAATACGACAAGTAAAATTGAGCGTTTTTGTATAAAATGGCGCTCAGCCAATACAAAGTGATTCCAAGTAGGAAGTGATGTGCCGACGTGTCTCCGCCCAGAAATGACACTTGCTTTTAAATAAAACAAGTACACTAGAGGAATATGTTTTGTTCATATTTCATGAGGAAAGGAAGGTGCGCCAAACTAAGTGCAGTATTTAAGTATTTAATGACAAATAGTAAAATCAGCCAAATGGCTACTCACAGGGTGATGAAGTTATTAAGGCATATCAGTGTAGAAGATAGAGCAGGTCCGGTGTCATCAATAGCAGTCTGCGGGGAGATGTAGGTCCCAGATGGAGGAGAGACTGAAGGCAGGTCTGTAGTGTCAGCAGGGAACGTCCTGGGCATCAAGGCGCTGTAGCCGTGCGTGGTGTGTTCCTATAGTGATGGATGGAAGACCAGGGAGATGCGCTTCAGCGTGGAGCACAGCGTGCCGTCAGACCGAAAGTGACGTGGTACGGGGAACGGACCAATAGGATGACGCGTTTCTCAGCATCCGCTGTTTCATCAGATCCATGGGGGACATGGTGATAGGTGGACATTATAAGGCAGAGAGGGGTGCTGTGATTGGCTAAGAGCACACATGCATTTGAGAGGGGGTGCTGTGATTGGTCACAACAGGAGATACAAGTCCTGTAATTATATGGAGATGTAATAATATGGAGATGTGAGCGGCAGATCGAGGATTCTGCATGAATTCAAAAAATATATTAAAAAATATTATATAATGGGATCATGTAAAAAAATGTATATGATGTATGATAATTATTATGTCATTTAAAAAAGGTTGCCATTTAAAAAAGGGGGAGGTGCTGTAATAGTTGATAAGGGGAATAAACAAATTGATGGTGATAATACATACAGGGGATGAGGTATAGCAAATCTGGAAAAAAATATATATATAATAGTGGTATTAAGTGAATGATCAGGGGGAGGAATTATATATATGCAGAAGAAAGAGCTTGAGGTCCAGAAAGCATATCGACTCAGGGTCCATGACCGAGGTGAAGGTAAGTCCAAAATTATTGTGGTTGCAGTAGGTTACAAATTCAGTAACCGAGGAGGCTGGCCCATCCCAGATGATAATGATGTCGTCAATATAGTGACCAAAAAAGACAAGATTGGCCGAGAAGGGGTTGTTGGCTTCAATACATCTGGACTCCCAAAGCCCCATGGTAAGGTTGGCGTAGCTAGGGGCAAAATTTGCGCCCATAGCAGTTCCTTGTTTTTGAAGGTAGAATTCTCCAGCACACAGAAAGTAATTATGCTCCAAGCAAAAACGGGTGGCCAAGAGGATGAATTCTATTTGTAGTGTATTAAGAGTGGGATCATCTTTCAAAAATTTGTATGTCTATAACATACTTCTGCATATATATAATTCCTCCCCCTGATCATTCACTTAATACCACTATTATATATATATTTTTTTCCAGATCTGCTATACCTCATCCCCTGTATGTATTATCACCATCAATTTGTTTATTCCCCTTATCTACCATTACAGCGCTTCCCCCTTTTTTAAATGACAACCTTTTTTAAATGACATAATAATTATCATACATCATATACATTTTTTTTACATGATCCCATTATATAATATTTTTTAATATATTTTTTGAATTCATGCAGAATCCTCGATCTGCCGTTCACATCTCCATATTATTACATCTCCATATAATTACAGGACTTGTATCTCCTGTTGTGACCAATCACAGCGCCCCCTCTCAAATGCATGTGTGCCTTATAATGTCCACCTATCACCATGTCCCCCATGGATCTGATGAAACTGCGGATGCTGAGAAACACGTCATCCTATTGGTCCGTTCCCCGTACCACGTCACTTCCGGTCTGACGGCTGCTGCGCTCCACGCTGAAGCGCATCTCCCTGGTCTTCCATCCATCACTATAGGAACACACCACGCACGGCTACAGCGCCTTGATGCCCAGGACGTTCCCTGCTGACACTACAGACCTGCCTTCAGTCTCTCCTCCATCTGGGACCTACATCTCCCCGCAGACTGCTATTAATGACACCGGACCTGCTCTATCTTCTACACTGATATGCCTTAATAACTTCATCACTCTGTGAGTAGCCATTTGGCTGATTTTACTATTTGTCATTAAATACTTAAATACTGCACTTAGTTTGGCGCACCTTCCTTTCCTCATTATATCTTCCAGAGCCTGCTTCTGCTTATGGTAGCTGCCGCTGGTGCATACTCCACTTTCTGATATTTGGACTTATTTTGATGATTTAAAAAAAATAAAATATTTATATGATCACTTTGCCAGAATTATATTTGCGCCATTTAACTTTTTCCTGTTCATATTTCATTACTGAGTTTTACAGCCACTTTAATGTCATTGGCTGTATGTTTGGGGTTATTGCCCTGCTGCAGAATAAATGTGGGACCAATTGCACGCCTCTTTTATGATATGGCATGATCGATAAATATCTGGCTGTATTTCTCAGCATTGAGGACCCCATTGATCCTGACCAAATTTTCAACTCCATTTGCAGAAATTCAGCCCTAAATTTGCAAGGAACCTCCACCATGCTTCACTGTTGCTTAGCTCTGTTTTCTCGTTCTATGCACAAAAACATAGGAACTGGGGTGCAGAAAAATGGCCACAGGTGCTCTGGACTGATGAGACAGAATTTTAAATATTTGGCTGTAGAAGGAAGGCAGTTTATTGGCTGAAGAGCGGTACAATAATAAGTGTCTGCAGGCAACAGTGAAGCATGGAAACAGTTCCCTGCAAGTTTGGGACTGTATTTCTTCAAATGGAGTTGGACATTTGGTCAGGATCAATGGTGTCCTCAATGCTGAGAAATACAGCTGCTACACCAAGTGCTTACACTCATAGCCCTCAACTGGAAAAAAAAAAATACTACTCCATCCTCAGCTGCCTTGTATACTAGAATTAAAGATGTAGAACTTATGGAAAAATTGACGGCTATGCTTTATGATAAATTAAAGGCCCCTAACCAAATATGGGAGTTGTGGCATCTTAGAGAAGATCCTCCCTGAATGGACCCACTCTGACTTGGTTTAGATCTCAGTCCTTGGGTCACTGTAAAGGCTCAGGAATGCTGCGGCACTCCTTCCTTTCCCCTCTCTTTTCTGCTGTTCTTTCTAATTGGGGTTCCCTCTTTTAAATCATGGGATACCTTGTATTTCAGCTGTTAAGATTTGCTCATTGTGTTTAATTGCGTTCTCTATTGATCCTTAGATGTCAGCACACTTCCTATGTCGAGATGTGATGATTTACTTTACATCGATAATACCTGAGGTCCATGACCGTGGTTTTCTGATTTGGAGATTCATGCTCCTTTATATAGGCTTATTATTGTTTTCTATCTTGCACTATGAGCTATGTATACCGCGTTTGTACTTAGCGATATTAACCACTTCCCTACCACGCATAGCCATATGACGGCGGCAGGAACCCTTTGTCCCTCCAGGCCGCCATCATATGACGTCTTTTTTACTTCCCGAGCCTCTAGGGGGCGTGCGCGTCGGCACCCGATGTGCGTGCCCGGCGCCCGCGATGGCCACCGGGCACCCGCGATTGCCCCTGAACACAGCAGGACCGTGGATCTGTGTGTGTGTAAACACACAGATCCACTTCCACGTTTTACGTGCCAAATTTCATGTTCCTGCACAGATCCATTTTAGGTACCTTCAAATAGCTCATGCCTTCAGGTGTCCGTTCTTGGACCAACAAGTTGTCCTGGAGTATTCTGAGCTCGAATCCACCCTTCGGGTGAAGGACTTGGAGAAACCCACGTCCCAACTCTATGGGTCCCTGTTGGTTTCTGCCGCCCCCGAGCTGTCCTCCCTCTGCAGGAAATGGGTGGGGGACATACCGGGGCTGGACGAGGACGACTGGAGGGAGATTTGGGACTTTCCCTTCTCCCCTCTGGTCTCAGCACGGGACAAACTAGTCCAATACAAAATTGTACATAGAGCTCACTATATGCCCCATAGGCTGCACCAGATGTCGCCGGCACATTCTTCGGCGTGCTGGCGTTGCTCGCATTAACTGGGTGACTTTTTTAAAATTTTCTGGGATTGCCCAGCGATAGCACATTATTGGACGGCAATACTGCAGGTAATTGCTAAGGTCACTAAAACTCGTGTCCCTTATGACCCTAAATATTGTCTGCTGGGGCTGGTGGAACAAATGTCAGTGCTTCGACCCATGAAAGTACTCATCTCCCTGCTACTATACTATGCCCGTAAGGCTATTATGATGCATTGGAAAAAAACGTCTCCCCCTCTGTCAGATTCTGGAAAAGCCTAGTGAATGCCAGTTTACCCCTCTATAAGGCCACCTACTCGAGTAGGGGCTGGCCACAAAAATTTGAGAAGGTATGGACTTGTTGGTTAGAGAATGCTTCCACGGCAAATGATGCAGTAACCACTAACTAGTTAAAAGGATTCATACTAGTTTGTTAATGTAATGACCCAATTTTTTTCTCAGGATGCAGCATCCTCCTGACATTATGTTGAGCACTGTTCACCCTGAACTGACCCTCTCCCCACATTGGGGTTGTAGTTGTAGTAGGATGTTTGTTTATGGTTGTGCCCTGCTGCGACCTGTTCCCGCAGCGGGAGATTGGCCCCTGCGTGGGCAAATGGTCGGCCCCTGTGTGGGCTAATTTTGTGTATCTAAAATTTAAATAAAAAAGATTTTTCAAAAAAAAAAAAAAACACATATCCACATCATGTCAGAGGAGAGGAGACCAATGATGTGTTCCCAGTACAGAGGAACACCGATCGGTCTCCTCCCCTTGTGAGTCCCCTCCCCCTACAGTTAGAATCACTCCCTAGGATACACATTTAACCCCTTCCTCGCCCCCTAGTGTTAACCCTTTCCCTGCCAGTCACATTTACACAGTAATCAGTGCATTTTTATAGCTCTGATCGCTGTATAAATGTGACTGGTCCCAAAATAGTGTCAAAAGTGTTCGATGTGTCTGCCGCAATATCGCAGTCATGATAAAAATCGCAGATTGCCGCCATTACTAGTAGAAAAAAACCCCCATAAAAATACCATAAATCGCCTATTTTGTAGATGCTATAACTTTTGCGCAAACCAATCAATATACGCTTATTGCAATTTTTTTTTTTTTACCAAAAATATGTAGAATACATATCGGCCTAAACTGAGGAAATTTTTTTTTTTTTTATGGGATATTATAGCAAAAGGTAAAAAAATATTTTTTACATATAAAGTGTTCTTTTTTTTTTTTTTCAAAATTGGCGCTCTTTTTTTTTATTTGTAGCGTAAAAAATAAAAACCGCAGGGGTGATCAAATGCCACCAAAAGAAAGCTCAATTTGTGGGGAAAAAAATTATCAAAATTTCATAGGGGTACAGTGTTGCATGACCGCACAATTGTCATTCAAAGTGTAACAGCGCTGAAAGCTGAGAATTGGTCTGGGCAGGAAGGGGGTGAAAATGCCCAGTATTGAAGTGGTTAAAAGAGTGTGGCTTTTTTTTTTCTTTTTTGCCAGATTTATATACCTAAGTGGATGCAGCACCGGTCCGATGCTGCATCTGTTCCCTGCCGCCTCTGCACTGAGAACAGAGCGATCTAACATCGCCGATGGCTCGGTTCTTACAGATCCCCGTGAGGAGAGCTGCTGACTGTCAATCAGCAGCTCTCCTCTCTGCTCCGTCTCAGGTTCTCAGCGGCTCGCACATAGCTTTTTTTTTTTTACCTTCATACATTCTATTCTAAAAAACCTTGTGCCTTAACAACCACTTTAATAAATAATGTAAATAATAAAAAAAAAACTATCTTCAGCACAAAGAAGAACATGGAGTCCCGGAAGTGATGGTTTGGCCCTCACAGAGCCCTGATCTTAACATTATCAAGTCTGTCTGGAAATACAGAAATACCTGAAATACAGAAGGATTTGAGGCAGCCTACATCCACAGAAGATCTGTGATTAGTTCTTCAAGAGGCCTGAAACAACCTACCTGCCGAGTTCCTTCAACTGTGTGTACCTAGAAGAATTGTTGATGTTTTGAAGGCAAAAGGTGGGGTCACTCCAATATATATATATATATATATATATATATATATATATATATATATATATATAACATTTATTTTTACCTTTTTAACTTCCTGGCTATTAATTGGGTTAACAAGCCACCTTTTGGAGCCCCGTGAGCTCTAGAGCGTCAGCTGTAAAAATTTAAATCTTGAGCTTGTTTTAATCCTTTGCATCCAAGGATGTTCACTGTATAACCGTACTTTGGTAGAGAAGGGGTTAGATTTATTTAGCTTTGGTTGATCAAATTACATTTTTACACTGTTATGTACATGTACATAAACTAATATTTGATCAAAAGTTGTAATCTAGTGTTTCAGATCACCAGATGGCGTCTAGCATTTTCAAAATCTTAAGGCATAGATATCTGCACTTTGGCCCTAGGTCTGCTTTCCTACTCCCTAGTTGTGCATCCTTTCTGATTATCCATCCTCTTTTGCATTATGGATAATTCAGTAATGAGAAGCGAGACTGCTTTTCTTGATTTTCTAATGACCACATTGATGTACTCAAAATAAAAATCTCGGGTTACTTTCTGATTTTCTGGGTATGGCACCCCATTCTCGTATAACTGTATGTTATGCATTTTGTGAATATTTGTACCATTATCCTATTAATATGCATGCTTTCCTGTTGACATGCAGATGTTTTCTTTCTTTCTTTCTTTCTTTCTTGCAGCCACATAAAAGCTGGTACTGAACTAACCTGGGATTACAACTACAATATCGGCAGTGTTCCTGAGGAGGAGATTCAATGCCTGTGTGGACATAAGACTTGCCAAAATATAACAATTTGACTATTAAATATGCAAAAGTACAACTAAAGACTCCTTCATTAAAGTCTCACAGGCTCTCATAACAGCCAGCCCCTTCTCCCCAGACACTGCCATAAATCCAGAAAAAAGTGGGCAGGACTAGGTGCTGATAGTCATGCACCATGCAACATTATTTCATCCCATTGTAGTGAAAGCAGGCACAGCCTACATGAGAGTTGCAACTGTCCTGAATTCAGGAGCAGTGCAGCTTCATATGCCACACCATCACAGGAAGCTGAATTAGATGAACTCCACTGGCTGGATCAAAAGGTATTTGTGGGGAATAAAATGCTTGTATACACTTACATTTCTCTCAATCCATGTTGGAGCACTCTTCAGAGGGCATTTAACAGGCATTATTTTGCCTCCTCACCACCTATTTTAACCTCTAAAAGCCTGCAGTACTGCAGCAGTGTGCAATGCACGCTCTTTCGGGATCGCCTCATTCAGTTGAATATATCGCATTCGACAGACACCATTGCCTGCAGAACGCAATGGAGGGTGGAAGGGGGATAGTGTTTGGTGTGTCGTGGCATGTGTACTACCTCACTTGCTGCTTCATGGGGAATGGTTGAGGGATAATAAAAACACATCACACACATGTGTTTTTACTGCCCCCCAACTACAAGTGTAAATGAGGGAGGCCTAAGAGAAAATTGAAAGTGAAGATGAACTTCTAAGTAATCCATAATAGGAAGTAATAATTCTACTTGTGTGTTTCAAATAGCATTTTTACTTTTGTATAGGTTATATTAAAAGCAATGTGTTTTGCTCTTGCGTGCTAATTCATTATATCTGATGTATATTTTATGTGGATCATGTATCTTTAGCAATTGTCTATATTGCTGTAATAATTCAATAGATTTTTGGAAGAAAATGGTTGTACTGTTTTTAGAGGCAGATAAAAATAAGCACTTCCAAGCTTGTGTGTGTTTTGTATGTACCTATCATCAATAACATCATGACCACTGACAGGTAAAGTGAATAACATTCATTGTCTCGTTACAATGGCATCTGCGCTCTAGTAGGATGTTCCCGGTCTGCAGTGGTCAGGACCTACCAAAAGTGGTCCAATGAAGGAAAACCAGTCGCCATGGCTCATTGAGACACATGGGAGCAAAGGCTGGCCGTTGTAGTCTGATCAAATAGAAGAGCTACTGTAGCTCAAATTGCTGAAAAGGTTAATTCTTGCTCCAAGAATACACAGTACATTGCAGTTTGTTGCATATAGGGCTGCATAACCACACACCAGTCAGGGTGCCCATGCTGACCCATGTCCACAGCCAAAAGTGCTTACAATGGGCACGTGAGCATCAGGGGCTTGACCAAGGAGCTATGGAAGAAGGTGGCCTAGTCTGATGAATGCAGAAATGGTTTGAGCAACACTCCAGATCTCAGTGCAATTGAACATTTGGGGATGTGCGGGAAAAACAAGTCTGATCCGTGGAGTGCCATCTCACAACTTACAGGACCTAAAAGATCTGCTAATGACAGCTTGGTGCCAGATACCACAGCATATACCTTTTTTGGAGGTCTATTGCAGCCTTTTTCAACCAGGGTGCCTTGAGGTTTCTTCAGGGGTGCCTAAAAATTGCCCCAAAATTGTATAAAAGCCAGCAGATGGATGAAGCCTGCCTATTAGCTACACAAAGCCACGGGTATTCATTGTGCACCAGTATAGCCTTCTAGCCGCAGGCATCCTGACAACCAATGAACCTCCCCTGCCCCTCTCTGTCAGTGCTGGGGTCACATAAGCTGAGGGGTGGAGAAAAACGGAGGGAGAAGGGAAATATTGGAATTACTGGTCGGTACCAGTGTGCAAAAGTGTATTGGATTTGGAAGAATAAATCGCCTCTAACGCTGAGTATCCTACGTGTGTGGATGTTAATGTATTATGTAAATTATTAGAACAGATTTTTTTCATTTTAGAATGAGGTGCCATGAGATTGTCCATCATTTTAAAGGGTGCCTTGACTGAAAAAAGGTTGAGAAACACTGGTCTAGTGTAGTCTGTGCCTTGACAGGTTATAGTGGGTGGTCATAAAAGGTCTACACAACCCTGTAAAAATGGCAGGTTTTTGAGATGTAAAAAAAAAAAAAATCAGACCAGGATAAATTGCTTCTAATTCTTTTTTTGTACCTTTCGGGCCAGTTGACACCCGGGATTTGAATGGGCTGACATTGTACTGCATCACATCAGTACAATTGTACAGAAATGTACACCCTTAAACTAATGCTTTGTAGAATTTATGACACTATTTGGTTAGTTGGGTTGGAGTCTATCAGCATGACACATCTTGCTTTGGGAATCTTTATCTACTTGGCTGGTACATTCCAAAACTTTGATCATCTTCTGGCGAAAGCATTCTTTTGTTGATTTAGCTGTATGCTTTGGTTTTCTTGTTGGACTGAAAGGTGAAATTCCTCTTCATGGAAGGCGTGAAGGTTTTGTGTCAAAATTGACTGATATTTGGAACGGTTCATAAGCCCCTCCAGCTTGATTAAAACCTCAGATCCAGTTGAAAAATAGCAGCAAAACCATAATGCTGCCACCTCCATGCTTCACTGTGGGCATGGTGTTTTTCTGGTAAAGTGCAGTGTTGGTTTTACAACCAAAGAGTTCATTCTTGGTCTCATCTGACCATAACAGGTTTTCCCACATGCTTTTGACAGACTTGATGTAGGTTTTGGCAAAATGTACCGGGCTTGGATGTTTTTCTTAGTAAGAAAAAGTCACCCTACTGCACAGACTAGACATATTAAGAATACAGGAGATTGTTGTCTTATGTAGTACACAACCAGTACTTGCCAGAAATTCCTGCAGCTACCAATGTTGCTATAGGCCCCTTGGCAGCCTCCTAGACCATTTTTTTTGTTTGTTTTTATCAATTTTGGAGGAATGTCCAGTTCTTGGTAATGTCATTGTTGTGTCATTTGTTTTCTCCACTTGTCCCCATTTTATATCTAAAGCCCTGTACACACGATCAGATTTCCTATGGATTCTAGTCCGATGGACTTGTCCATCGGATATCCGATGAAACTGTTTTCCATCAGTCTTGCCCACACACCATCAGTCAAAAAACCGACCGTTCCAAACGCGGTGACGTAAAACACTCCGATGAGCCGAGAAAAATGAAGTTTAATGCTTCTGAGCATGCGTCGACTTGATTCTGAGCATGCGTGGGTTTTTGATCCGATGGACTTGCCCATAGACGATCAGAGTTTTCGATCGGTTTTTTTATCCATCGGAAAGATTTAAAACCTGTTCTATTTTTTAAAACCGATGGAAAAAAGACCGATGGGTCCCATACACGATAGGATATCCGATCGTGTGTGTACAGGGCTTACTGCCTTGGAAATGTTTTGTCCAACAATGAGATCTCTATTTGATGCTTTGTAAGTTATTTGAAGACTATGGCTTTTTCAGAGGCAGCTGACTAAATGTGAGAAAAATCCTACTAGAACAGCAAACTTTAGATTGGCTTAAGGCAGAACTCTGGGATTTTCAAAAAAATACCACATTCGTACAACCCCCTACACAAAACATTAAACAGTTATTACATTTGTGAAATTCCTTACCATTGAAGAGAAAAGTCTAATTGAATTTTCAGGAAGTCCGCTCTCTTAATTCAAAAAATACATCATGTATTCTGCTAAGGAGGAGCTTTTAGAACAGTGATTGCATCATATCTTCTCCCCTCTCTTTACACTATCATCAAACTACATTTCCCTTCATGCTTTGCAAATTGCAGTGAATGTGGGAGGGTATACTAGGCCTGTACATGTAAATGTGAACAAGCCCACTTCAACATAAATCACGCCCCTCATTCTGCAGCCAGCCCCACTACTCAGTAACACACAGTCTGTGCTCTACACCTCCAGCCACACCAGCAGAAACTGTATTTATTGGCGTCTAACACTCACTTTTTTACCCTGAAAATAGAGGGTAAACTGTGCCTGCGTGTTATACGCAGGGGGCGGTGGAAAGTTTTTTCCCTAAAACTTCCCTCTTAAAGTTAGGGTGCGTGTTATATGCCTGTGCGTGTTATACGCCCGTAAATATATTGCCCTTGCTTTATGTAATTATTACTGAACTGTAGACACATCCCATAATTATACACACTGTACTCTGCTGTAATTCAGCATTAGAAATATTCCTCCTCATGCAGCTTTGAGATCTTTCTAATAGTAATCAGTGCTGGTATGGTGTATGAGAACATCCCTAGCGGCACACAAAAAGAGGCGGGACATGCTGTTTTACATCAGCATGTGGCACATGTAAATGTCGGCATGAGAAAAAAAACATCTGTGCCCACCAATGCGGCCCCACCAGTGTCCACAAGTGCAGCTTATCAGTGCGGTCCCATCAGTGCAGTCCCACCTGTGCAGATCATCAGTGTGGTCACACCAGTGCAGCTTATCAGTGCGGTCTCACCAGTGCAGCTTATCGATGCAGCCACACAAGTCACCACCAGTGCAGCTTACTAGTGCAGGTTATCAGTGTGGTCTCACTAGTGCTCACCGGTGCAGCTTATCAGTGCGGTCTCACCAGTGCAGCCTATCAGTGCGGTCTCACCAGTGCAGCTTATTAGTGCGGTCACACCAGTGCAACTTATCTGTGCCCATCGGTGCGGTCACACCAGTGCAGCTTATCTGTGCCCATCAGTGTGATCATACCAGTGCAGCCTCATCAGCACTGTCTCAGTGCTCATAAGTGCAGCCTCATCAGTGCCTCCTCAGTGCAGCTCATCAGTGCCCATAAGTGCCGCCTCTGTGCCCATCATTGCTGTCTTATCAGTACCCATCAGTGTAGTTTTACAGTGCCCATATGTGCCACCTTATCAGTGCCCATAAGTGCAGCCTCATCAGCGCCGCCTCAGTGCTGTCTTATCAGTGCCCATAAGTGCCACTTCAGTGCCCATCAGTGTAGTTTCAGTGCCCATTAGTGCCAACTCGGTGCCCATTAGTGCCAACTCAGTGCCCATAAATGCCGCCTATTTGTGCCTGTCTGTGCAGCAGGGATTGTTAGGAGAGCTGCCCGATGACACAGAGCGACGATCTCCCGGTGTGACAGATCGTATATGTGATACTCCTGCCGCTGTAAAGTCCCACCTCCTGGATCGGCATTGTGATAGACAGCACACAGGTCCAATGCCAACCAGGACGCGGGACTCTACAATGGCTGGAGTTTCACATACACGATCTGTGTCATCAGGTGGCTCTCCTAATAATCCCGTGCAGGATGACAGGTGGGTGGATGGCGGGTGGCCAGTGTTGGGGGCGATGCTGGCAGGGAGCGGAAGAGAAGGATGGAGGAGGAGGACACCACCTCCTATGGGTGGTACAGACCGGGGGCTGTGAGACCCCCTCCGCTCACTACAGCAAGTAGGGACGGAAGTACATCCCTGTTTGCTGTAGATAGGACTACAGGTGGGATGTGACAAGACTGCTGGCTGAGAGTACAGGAGGAATAGAAGCCAGCGGTCTTACAAACAGGAAACCACAGGGCAGTAACGTTTTTTTGTAAAATCAGCTGGCTACTGCAGAGCTCAGAAGAAGATGGATGTCATAGCTGATGAAGGTAGGAGATCAGCAACCAGAAAACAACATTTTTTTACCTGGAGTTCTGCTTTAATCAGTCACTTTTATTGATTGATTTTACATCCATTTGAATGTGATTGGTTATTACTGAACACAGGCACATCCCTAATTATAAGAGCGTGTGTACACTTATGCAACCATTTTTTTTTTTTGCCACTAAACAACAATTTCAGTTTGTCTTTAATTTGATTTTAGGTCACATTTAGTTCACACTGGAACACGGTGTAGGAAACAGGCCTTCCGTGCACATTTTCCACACCACATTCAAAACGCACTGTGTCAGTCCAGTTACGGTGCATTTTTAAGTAACGCATCCACTACTTTTGATGTGATGCAGTACAATTTCATCCCGTTCTGATTCCTGATGTGAATTGGCCCTAAAGGTGGGAAAAAAAATCAAAAGTCGTTTTTTTATTTTTTACATGTTGCATACCTGCTATTTTTATACGTGTGTGTGTGTGTGTGTATATTTATATATTCCACATTTAGGACAAACACAGGGAGAGCCAAGCCCTGGCACCGCATCCCCTCCTAATATCAAAATTGCAAACACAAGAAAATAGAAATTTGGGACTTTTTAGGTGCCATTAAATAAAACTTTGCAATAAAACCAATCTTTATTACAAAAAGCTTGAAACAGACATTTACATGCACATTTAAATAATATAGGTAAGAGACACAGTCCATAATACGCTTGTTCAAAATTAACTCCCAAGTATCATGAAAAATCTTTGCTTATACGCAGGTACAGAGGTTTACTCATCATTGCTGGTTTCAACATTGTTCACTCATTTCCTTTATCAGGAAACCACATAGTTTTTTAAAACATTGCACAAAAAAGGTAACATCCTTTGTCACTGAAGTGACTTACTCAAAGTAGTTATACCGGGATGATTCCTGCAGCTACGGGCATCATCCTGTTACCTTTTTCTTCTGCCGACAATGCTGAGAAAAGTAAACGTAATCCTAGTGGCTAATTAGCCTCTGGCTCGCTTTTACCGGCGGTGGAAGGGGGTCCCCCTCCTGCCTCCTTCCTGGAGTCTCTTGTCCCGCCAGCAGCTCCACCGGCTTATCATAAATGTGACTGAGGACCGGAACGTCCCCAACCATTTCTATGGTCTGAAAACCGAAAGCGACAAGTAATTTGTCACTTCCGGTTTCGGCTAATGTAAACAGACTGTAATCGGCCTGTGAAAGCGTCAAATCAAACCAGTCTTGGTTTGATCTGATGCTTTTAAGGACAGAGGAGAGATCACTACCCATGCTATCACAAGGGATGTTGTTCATTCCTTGTGAAAGCAATAAAGTTGATTTCAAAATCAAAGTTAGAGACCGTGTAAAAAAAATAATTAATAACTTTTTTTTAAATTGTAAAGTACTCCGGCGCAAAGGCGAGCGCATGCGTTGGTCCCGCACCCATACATAAATAGCAATTGCACCACACATGTGAGGTATCACTGCAAACATCAGAGCAGGAGCAATATCAATCTCCTGTGTAAATCTAAAGTGGTAACCTCTTTTAAGCATTGCCTATGGATAATTTGATGTACTGTAGTTGCTGTTCCACAGGCGTGCGCAAGTGTGACTTGTTTGGAATCTATTTACTCAGCGTAACATCATCTTTATTATTTTACAAGAGTACGAAAGTCATTTTCTAGCAAAAAAAAATAATTAGATTTTTACACGTAGAAGAGAAGTGTCCAAAGAGTCCTGGGGCTGAAGTGTTTAAGAAACCTGTTATACATCAATTATTGCTCGCATCCATCTTATCACCATTGTTTTGTGTGCGTAATGGTAAAAGAGGGATAACCTACTGTGACAGCAGGCAGGTAAAATCACCAGGTTGCATCCAGAATGGTAGATATGTATGCCCTAGATTCAGGCTTTATGCAGATTCATACCACTAGGGGGAGTGCTGGGAGTCTTGCGGGGAAGAGTTAATGAGCCCAGCTGAATCAAGTGGCTCATTAAGGCCTCTACAAGAACTCCCAGCATGCTAAGGGAGATGCTCCATCCTGGAACCAGTTCTGTGTTGTGCAAGACTGGGGAGTGTGTTTCTGTCCTGTGCGGTGAGACAAAGCCTGTGTGGCTAAAACCTTAAAAAAACAGGGAGATAGGGGCTGGGGCAGCACAAGGCTGCACCTAGTTGTCAGACAGGGAACCTACGTGTGTAGTAAGCGGTCAAGCTGACCTTTCTTTTTGTATGTTTCTTTTTGTTTTGCTGTTTTTCCCCTGTAAATAGTTTAAATAAACCACACCTTTTGGTTTTTGTAACTACAAACTCTGTCTGCTGTGCCTGTTTTTGTGTGGTGAACCCATCCAGGGGTTCACACACACCCGCTGCCGAGCTAACCCCCTCACAGTTGGTGGAGAACCAGTGGCAGTTTTTTTTAAGGCCAGCATGGAGGAGATACTGAAGCAGCTGGCTCTAGCAAATGCCAATCAGCAGCAGACAAATGCAGGTTTGCAAAAGAGCCTTGCAGCTCATCAACAGAGCCTTGCAGCCCAGCAGCAGACAAATGCAACTTTGCAACAGAGCCTTGCAGCCCAGCAGCAAGCTCAGCAACAAGCCCAGCAGCAATCTGAGGCCCGCTTTATAGACCTGTTACAGAAGCAAGAGCAGAGACTACAACAATTGGAAACGTTAATGCAGCAACATCCGCAGACCAGTGAGGCAAGTCGTTCCACTAATACCGCGTCCTTTGGGGTGAGTCGTTTATTGACAAAAATGACTGGAGAGGATGATCCAGAGGTGTTTTTGACCACGTTTGAAAGGACTGCTGAAAGAGAAAAGTGGCCTAAGGAGCAGTGGGCTGGACTGGTGGCTCCTCTGTTAACTGGTGAATCGCAGAAAACTTACTATGACCTAGAGCCTGACCAAGCAAAAGACTATGTGATGCTAGAAACTGAAATATTGGCACGGCTGGGTGTCACCTTGGCTGTCCGGGCTCAGCGTGTGCATAACTGGAGTTTCCGGCTTGGAAAACCCCCCAGGTCTCAAATGTATGATCTCATTCACCTGAGCAGGAAGTGGCTACAGCCAGAGACTTTGTCCGCACCAAAGATTGTGGAACGTGTTGTGATGGATCGTTTCTTGAGAGCTCTTCCTACTGCCATCCAAAAGTGGGTAAGCCATGGAGACCCAGAAACGGCCGATAATCTTGTGGATCGTGTAGAGAAGTACTTGGCTACAGAAAACCTGACTGCCTTTTCCAGAGACTCACGGACTTTCCACCCTAAGACCAGACCATCCCCAGTGGCGGGTAAGATGATTCCAAGGGGTGAGGGTGGAGAGAGTGAGAGGGTGGGAGTTCTACCTAAGGTCTGGCGAGAACATCCTGGGAAGTCAGGGGCTCAAGAGGCAGCAAAAAGGATTGTTTGCTACTGCTGCCGACAAGAGGGACATATTGCAGCAAATTGCCCGGTTGTGGATGAACCCATGCAATGTGACTTTCTAACGGACAGGCGACAGTCGCATGCACTGCCATTCGGGGAACTGAGAAACATTTATGCAAAATGTGTGTTAATGGTAGAAATGTTGTTGTATTGCTGGATTCAGGTAGCCTCGTGACACTGATAAAGGCTGAATTAGTTACTACAGAGGTTTCTGGGAATAGCAAGGTAGCGGTTATTTGTGTGCACGGGGACACCCAAGAGTATCCGGTGACTACAGTGTGTTTTGAGACCCCCAAAGGTACCCTCTCTCATCGGGTGGGATTAGTATCTCACTTGCCTCCATGATGCCATTGTGGGAAGGGATTTTCCAAAGTTCTGGGAACTATGGGATTGTCCTGAGCCCCCCACTGGTGCCCATATATACCAGGAATGTGATAGGCAGAATTCCTCAGAGTGGTGAGAACTCTCCAGAATTTCCCTTGTAGGTATTGGCAGGGGAGACTCGAGAAACTGGGGAGGAGCCAACATCCTCAGACGAAAACATGCCGTCTGTGGAGTTTTCTGATCTCGAGGTTCACAAGAAAATTTTTGCCACAGAACAGTTAAAAGACCCCACCCTAATAAAGGCACGGGAAAACGTAGTGGAAATAGATGGCGAGTTAGTGAACCCAGATGAGACCTGCACTTGCCCATACTTCATCGTGGAAAAGGACCTACTGTATCGGGTGGCTAAAAGGGTAGAAGAAACCATTAAGCAGCTTGTGGTGCCCAAACCTTACAGGAAGTTGGTGTTAGAGTTGGCCCATGGGCACATTCTTGGAGGTCATCTGGGGACAGGGAAAACCAGAGAGAGAGAGTATTGCAGAGATTCTATTGGCCTGGGGTCATGAAGGAAAAATAAAATTATTGTTCCTCCTGCCCTGTGTCAGAGGTCGGCACCGATGCCACATTTCCGTAACCCGCTGGTACCTATTCCCATCATTGAGGTCCCCTTTGAGAGGATCGCAATGGATTTGGTAGGTCCGATAATGAAGTCCGCTAGGGGGCACCAGTACATCTTGGTTATAATGGACTATGCCACCCGTTATCCGGAAGCGATTCCTCTCCGAAATACCGCGGCCAAAACCATAGCCAAAGAGCTATCTCTTGTTTTTAGCCGTGTGGGTATTTGTAAAGAACTGCTTACGGAGCAAGGTACAACCTTTATGTCCCGGTTTATGAAAGAGCTGTGTAAGTTGTTCAAAGTGACACAATTGCGTACATCTGTGTATCACCCCCAAACAGATGGGTTGGTTGAAAGGTTCAACAAAACTCCAAAACAAATGTTAAAGAAGGTGGTGGATAAAGATGGAAAGGATTGGGACTGTCTAATTCCCTATTTAATGTTTGCTATTAGGGAGGTACCCCAATCCTACACGGGTTTCTCACCCTTTGAGTTACTTTATTGGAGACACCCCAGAGGGCTGTTGGATATCGCCAAGGAAACCTGGGAAAGTGAGCGTTCTCCCCACAGGAGTGTGATTGAGCATGTCGCCCTGATGCAAGATAGAATTGCACAGGTAATGCCAATCGTAAAGGAACATTTGGCCCAAGTGCAGTTGGCACAGCAGAGAGTGTACAACCGTGGAGCCAAGACCCGTACCTTTTCCCTGGGGGATAGGGTATTGGTACTTGTCCCTACGGTTGAAGGCAAATTCCTCGCCACATGGCAAGGCCCCTATGAGATATTGGAAAAAGTCAGCAAAGTGAATTACAAGGTCAGACAACCAGGAAGGCGAAAGCCCGAACAGATCTATCACGTTAATCTGTTGAAAGCCTGGAGGGATAGGGAATCCCTAGTCGCGGAAACTTTGTCACCAGCTCAGTCTGATTGCGTGATTCCTGAGGTTGGAATAGCAGTCACCTTGTCAAACCCCCAACAGGAGGTTAAGGAGTTTGTTCTTCGCAACAAGGAGGTTTTCTCTGAGCTGCCGGGACAAACGTCTGGGGTAGAGCATGATATTATTACCCCACCCGGTGAAAGGGTGAAACTAAAACCCTATCGGATCCCGGAGGCCCGACGGGAGGCAATACGTGAGGAAGTACAGAAAATGCTTAAGTTAGGGGTGATAGAGGAGTCCCAAAGTGATTGGTCAAGTCCCATTGTGTTAGTGCCTAAACCGGATGGGAGCTGGCGATTTTGTAACGATTTTCGACAACTGAACAAAGTTACAAAATTTGATACCTACCCCATGCCACGTATAGATGAGTTGATCGACCGGCTGGGAACAGCCCGATACATGACAACTCTTGATCTCACAAAAGGTTATTGGCAAATTCCCCTGGCCAAGTCGGCCAAGGAGAAAACCGCATTTGTAACCCCAGACGGGGCGTTCCAATATAAAAGAATGCCGTTTGGGTTACAGAATGCGCCGGCCACATTCCAGCGGAAAATGGACCAGATACTGAGGCCCCATCAGAAGTATGCTGCGGCTTGCCTGGATGATGTAATTATCTATAGTACAGATTGGGCCTCACATCTGCCAAAAGTACAAGCAGTCCTAGACTCTATCCGGGAAGCTGGGTTTACGGCCAACCCCAAGAAGTGTACCATTGGGCAGGAGGAGGCCAAATATCTTGGGTACACCATTGGGAGGGGAGTAATAAAACCCCAAGTCAACAAAGTCGAGGCCATACAGAATTGGCCACGTCCCAACAGCAAGAAGCAGGTACGAGCCTTTCTGGGAATCGCTGGTTATTATTTGCGATTCATTCCCCACTTTGCTTCTCAGGCTGTGCCCCTAACCAACCTGACAAAAGGGAAAGAGTTGGTCATGGTTAAATGGACCCCAGAGGCTGAGGCAGCATTCCAATTCTTAAAAAAGCCTTATGTAGCCAGCCAGTGTTGTACTCACCAGACTTCTCTAGGGACTTTGTCGTACAAAGTGATGCATCAGACGTAGGGTTAGGAGCAGTATTGTCCCAGGTCTGGAACGGGGAAGAGCACCCAGTCATTTACCTCAGCAGGAAATTGAAGTCCCATGAGGTAATATATGCCACGATTGAGAAGGAGTGTTTAGCGGTGAAGTGGGCTCTAGATTCCCTTCGGTACTATCTGCTAGGTAGGCACTTTGACATGATTACTGATCACGCTCCTTTTAAAGTGGATGGCTCAAAACAAAGAGACAAATAGAAGAGTGAATAGGTGGTTCCTGGCCCTACAGGAATTCAACTTTACAGTAAAGCATCGCCCTGGCGTTCAAATGGGGAATGTGGATGCTTTGTCTCGAGTACATGCATGCCTGATTGCTTGTGTTCCAACCCCAAGGTTAAAACAAGAGAGGGGGGGGGTATGTGACAGCAGGCAGGTAAAATCACCAGGTTGCATCCAGGATGGTAGATATGTATGCCCTAGATTCAGGCTTTATGCAGATTCATACCACTAGGGGGAGTGCTGGGAGTCTTGCGGGGAAGAGTTAATGAGCCCAGCTGAATCAAGTGGCTCATTAAGGCCTCTACAAAAACTCCCAGCATGCTAAGGGAGATTCTCCATCCTGGAACCAGTTCTGTGTTGTGCAAGACTGGGGAGTGTGTTTCTGTCCTGTGCGGTGAGACAAAGCCTGTGTGGCTAAAACCTTAAAAAAACAGGGAGATAGGGGCTGGGGCAGCACAAGGCTGCACCTAGTTGTCAGACAGGGAACCTACGTGTGTAGTAAAGGGTCAAGCTGACCAGGATTTATTTTTGTATGTTTCTTTTTGTTTTGCTGTTTTTCCCCCTGTAAATAGTTTAAATAAACCACACCTTTGGTTTTTGTAACTACAAACTCTGTCTGCTGTGCCGGTTTTTGTGTGGTGAACCCATCCAGGGGGTCACACACACCCGCTGCCGAGCTAACCCCCTCACACTACCAAATCCGTCCATTTCTATGTACACAAAGTGGGAAACGCCCTGACCAATAGCACCTCAATGCCACCAAAACCTGGGAAGCAAAAGGTGAACCTCAAGAGGAGATAGCCCACAAAAAACTTGATTGAATGTGCCTAAAAGCTTAAATGTCAATATGAGCGGTTTGCCTTAAATCATGTAAGTTATATTTTCTATATTTAGTCCACCAAATGGGGGGCTATCAACTCTAAAACAAGCAAAGGATGGAAGGTCACTATTAATATAACCCCAAATGTGTAAACCACCCATAGAAAAGATTATAAAGTATACACCCAAAAGGGGGTGAAAAATGCATTGAATTTGCTGCTGGATCACATTTTCAGAAGCAGCGGGAGGGGTCGACACCCCAACCCCCCAATGGCGCTCGCCGGTGTTTCTCTGGCTTACCACTCTTACCAGCGAGCCTAGGAAACAATCCGATGGGTTACGCAGCTGGCCATAGAGATCTGTCTCTGTTCGCCTCTATGATCTTGAACGACTTCTAGGCTATTTTTTACAAAAGATATGTTTATTTATTTTTTCTTGTTTTTTTGGGGGTCTTTTGCTTCCAAAGGTAGAAGAGAGATTTGGGGTACTTATAGACATCAGATCTCTCCATAAAGAGGACCTGTCATCCCTTATTTCTATTGGGGCCAGTTCACACCCCATGCAGTCCAGTGTGTTTTTTCAGTGCCGCACTACCTTTTGGTGAACTGGTGAGTAGTGATGTCGCAAACATAAAATTTTCCGTTCGCGAATGCGAATTTCCGCAAATGTTCGCGAACCGCCATAGACTTCAATAGGCAGGCGAATTTTAAAACCCACAGGGACTCTTTCTGGCCACAATAGTGATGGAAAAGTTGTTTCAAGAGGACTAACACCTGGACTGTGGCATGCCGGAGGGGGATCCATGGCAAAATTCCCATGGAAAATTACGTAGTTGACGCAGAGTCGGGTTTTAATCCATAAAGGGCATAAATCACCTAACATTCCTAAATTGTTTGGAATAACGTGCTTTAAAACATCAGGTATGATGTTGTATCGATCAGGTAGTGTAAGGGTTACGCCCGCTTCACAGTGACAGACCAAACTCCCCGTTTAACCCACCGCAAACAACCGCAAACCGTCCATTTGCACAACCGCAAGGCTTTAATGATCACCTTAGATCAGGGGTCTCAAACTAGTGGCCCTCCAGCTGTTGCGAAACTACAAGTTCCATGAGGCATTGCAAGGCTGACAGTTACAAGCATGACTCCCACAGGCAGACAGTTTTGCAACAGCTGGAGGGCCGCTAGTTTGAGACCCCTGCCTCATGCCGCGTACACACGATCGATTTTTTCGACGGTGAAAACACCGTCGAAAAAATTGACGTTAAAAACGAGGAACAGCTTGTTCCCCTGATGCCGCGTACACACGACCGTTTTTCCCGTCGAAAAAAACGACATTTTTCCCATTCGACGAGAAAAACAATAGTCTGTGGGCTTTCTGTCGTTTTTTTCGACGAGAAAAACGGCATTAAAAACGACGAGAAAAATTAGAACATGTTCTAATTTTTCTCGTCGTTTTTTTCGACATGTTTTCCGCGGCAGTGTTTCCCATAGGGAAACACTGCCACGGAGCCCACACACGGTCGTTTTTTTCGACCAAAAAAAAAATGACATTTAAAACGGCCGTGTGTGAGGGGAACAAGCTGTTCCTCATTTTTAACGTCGATTTTTTCGACGGTGTTTTCACCGTCGAAAAAATCGATCGTGTGTACGCGACATCACACACGGCCCTTTTAAATGTCATTTTTTTTTGGTCGAAAAAAACGACCGTGTGTGGGCTCCGCGGCAGTGTTTCCCTATGGGAAACACTGCCGCGGAAAACATGTCGAAAAAAACGACGAGAAAAATTAGAACATGTTCTAATTTTTCTCGTCGTTTTTAATGCCGTTTTTTTCGTCGAAAAAAACGACCGAAAGCCCACAGACTATCGTTTTTCTCGTCGAATGGGAAAAATGTCGTTTTTTTCGACGGGAAAAACGGCCGTGTGTACGCGGCATTAGATGATCACAAAGAAAATTAATGTTTTTTCTATGCAAAATTATCCAGCCAATCGCTTTTGGTCTGTTCACAATGAAGCAACGACCTATCATCTGGGGTGTGCCAACATTGCCAACACACTCATAGAGGTGGTCGCTTCGTTGTGATACGCAAGCCCCTTCACCAGTCACCACAACAAGGTAAAGATCACAAAGGGGAATTGACACATGTATGTGCTTTTTTTTTTGTTTAGTTTTTGCAGCCACAGTGCAGCACCAGAGGCCAGAAAAATTAGGCATGTACACATGCCTGAAAAATTAGGCATGTACACATGCCTGAAAAATTAGGCATTGTTGCAGCCGCCGCTGTAGCAGCGGGCAGAAAAATGTATGTTTTCCAGGCAGAAAGTGCCTTAAAACATTGCGGATTTGTCATGGATATGCACTAATGTCTGTCTGCCATCTTACCTTTCCTCCTCATGTGGTTCATCTTAGAGGCCAGACCCCTTCACCTGGCTTCCTTTATAATCTCCTCCCAGCTTGACTCCACCCCAGGCCCTATCACAGAACACTATATTAACCTGTGCACTGCAAGCCTGCTTTGCTGATCAACGTGTTTGTTAAGCATTGTGTGTTTGGGTTCCTGCCTGCCGTGTGCTACGTCTGTTACGATATTGGCTTGTTCCTGACTATCCCTGTCTGCTTGTGACCCTTGACCTTCGGCTTGTCCTTCGTTTATACTTGTCTGTGTAACGAAAAAACTACTGCGCAAGTCAGAAAGTAGAAAATGAAGTAATACCACCAATGACAAATAGTGGATGCTGCAGCGACTGAAAATGTGGATATACACAAATAAAAACAATGTAGGAAAAATACCAGTAGCGCTGCGTGGCAATAGCACACTAGTGACAATAAGACATGACACCTTATAGATGTGACATAAATGTGATACACCATGCACAATAAAAATGAATACTGTAAAAATTAATATAAACCAAAATAAATTAAGAAAACTGTGTGACTTCTATCCATGTCGGTTAGTCATTGCAATATTCAAATTAGAAAACTCAATTGACATGCAGTTTCTCTAATAAATGTCCAAGAAAGAGCTAAGAAATGACATATCTCATGGTAAAGAAAGTTCCAAAGTAACGTTGGTACTGATTCTGTACTTCACCATGGTGGCCTTTATATCTCTTTTGGAATTATGTATCCGGGGATTTTACTGAGGAGCCCTTAGTGTGGAGGAAGATAATCTTTGGCGATATACTACAGAAAGACCCATGGCGGGGGAAATAGCCACAGGTTTTTATGATCTCTTTTACCAGGGATCCACATGAGCTGGTAAGGAGATTCGATATTGGAGGTGGAAGATCTTTGTCTTTATCAATACTTCACTTTTTCTTGGGTGTTCAAGTGTGAAGTTACCAATATTCACTCACCTAATCGAACATTTTGAACCAACAATACTTTGGAACTTTCTTTACCATGAGGTATGTCATTTCTTAGCTCTTTCTTGGACATTTATTAGAGAAACTGCATGTCAATTGAGTTTTCTAATTTGAATATTGCAATGACTAACTGACATGGTTAGAAGTCACACAGTTTTCTTGATTTATTTTGGTTTATCCTTGTCTGCTTGTGACCCTTGACCTTTGCTATTCTTGTATCCTGTGCTGCTGCTTCCCCTCTTTCCCCCTTACCCTACGGGGCGTGAGCTAGGAGACTCTAGGGGCCGCGACCTGGACCTAGCTGCAGCGCAACATCCTCACCACTAGAGGCTCTGGTGAAGACCTGCTGGGTCTTAGACTCCGCGCCCTGGGGAATCTCGGTTCTAGCTTCCTGTGGATTCCGGTTGTCCCGCTTTCCACAACCACCCAGTTTCCTATCCGCAGCAGTCAGCCATGGGGTTCACTATCTTGTGGTGCACTCCTGTCCTCCTACGGTGTGCATCTGTCATCTGGCCACAGGTGACCTGACAGGCTTGAACCCTAGTTGGTGGTGGATAAGTCACGCAAGTCATCCGGCATGCAGAGATAAAATACAGCAGCGTGTGGACCATTTTTAGCCCAAGGCAGCTCATCTCATCAGGCCTTTTTTAGTCAAATGTATCGCCCGCTGTCAGTCCCTTCGGGATCCATGCCTCATTCATTTTAATAAAGGTGAGGTAATCTAGACTTTTTTGACCTAGGCGACTTCTCTTCTCAGTGACAATACCTCCTGCTGCACTGAAGGTCCTTTCTGAAAGGACACTTGAAGTGGGGTAGGCCAGAAGTTCTATTGCAAATTGGGATAGCTCAGGCCACAGGTCAAGCCTGCACACCCAGTAGTCAAGGGGTTCATCGCTCCTCAGAGTGTCGATATCTGCAGTTAAGGCGAGGTAGTCTGCTACCTGTCGGTCGAGTCGTTCTCTGAGGTTGGACCCCGAAGGGCTGTGGCGATGCGTAGGACTTTAAAAGCTCTGCATGTCCTCCAACAACACGTCTGTAAAGCGTCCTGTCCTTGCCGGCGTGGTCGTGGTAGGAGGAGGATTACTTTCACCTCTTCCCCTGTTAGATTCCCGTTGTGCTGTGACATCACCCTTATACGCTGTGTAAAGCATACTTTTTAATTTATTTTGGAACGGCTGCATCTTTTCCGACTTCCGGTAATTCGGTAACATTTCAGGCACTTTCTGCTTATACCAGGGGTCTAGTAGCGTGGCCACCCAGTACAGGTCGTTCTCCTTCAGCCTTTTTATACAAGGGTCCCTCAACAGGCACGACAGCATGAAAGATCCCATTTGCACAAGGTTGGATGCCGAGCTACTCATGTCCCGTTCCCCGTCCTCACTGATCTCACTGAAGGTCAGTTCTTCCCACCAGCCACGTACAACACCACGGGTACCAGATAGGTGACAACGAGCACCCTGGGGTGCCTGCTCTGGTTGGTCTTCCTCCTCCTCCTCCTCAAAGCCACATTCCTCCTCTGACTCCTCTTCCTCAGACTCCTCTTCCAGCGTTGCTGCAGGTCCAGCAAGTGATGCTGATAAGGCTGTTTCTGGTGGTGATAGTGACCACAACTCTTCCTCTTCACGCTCATCTACGGCCTGATCCAGCACTCTTTGCAGGGCACGCTCCAGGAAGAAAACAAATGGGATGATGTCGCTGATGGTGCCTTCAGTGCGACTGACTAGGTTTGTCACCTCCTCAAAAGGACGCATGAGCCTACAGGCATTGCGCATGAGTAACGTGGCAAAAAAATTCCCAGCTGCGCAGAGGCTGTCCTAGCACCCCGGTCATACAAATACTCGTTGACAGCTTTTTCTTGTTGGAGCAGGCGGTCGAACATTAGGAGTTTTGAATTCCAACGTGTCGGGCTGTCGCAAATCAAGCGCCTCACTGGCATGTTGTTTCGCCACTGGATATCTGAAAAGTGCGCCATGGCCGTGTAGGAACACCTGAAATGGCCACACACCTTCCTGGCCTGCTTGAGGACGTCCTGTAAGTCTGGGTACTTATGCACAAAGCGTTGTACAATCAGATTCAACACATGTGCCATGCACGGCACATGTGTCAACTTCATCAAATGCAATGCCGCCAACAAATTGCTTCCGTTCTCACACATCACTTTCCCGATCTCCAGTTGGTGCGGAGTCAGCCACTGATCCACCTGTGCGTTCAGGGCGGACAGGAGTGCTGGTCAGGTGTCACTCTCTGCTTTCAGGCAAGTCAACCCCAAGACGGCATGACACTGTCGTATCCGGGATGTGGAATAGCCCCTGGGGAGCTGGGGGGGTGCAGTTGATGTGGAGCAAGACGCAGCAGCAGAAGAGGACTCAGCCGAGGAGGTTATCGAAGAGGATGGAGTAGGAGGAGTAGAGGAGGTGGCAGCAGGCCTGCCTGCAAGTCGTGGCGGTGTCACCACCAACTCCTCTGCAGAGCCACGCATTGCTTGCCAGCCATCAGCAGGTTTTTCCCAATGCGCAGTGTAGGTGATATACCGGACCGTGATTTGCAGACCAGGTATCAGTGGTCAGATGGACCCTTGCCCCAACACTGTGTGCCAGACATGCCATGACTTCCTTTTGCACAATAGAGTACAGGTTGGGGATTGCCTTTTGTAATAAGAAATTTTGGCCGAGTACCTTCCACTGCGGTGTCCCAATAGCTACAAATTTTTTGAAGGCCTCAGACTCCACCAGCTTGTATGGTAAAAGCTGGCGGGCTAAGAGTTCCGACAAGCCAGCTGTCAGACACCGGGCAAGGGGGTGACTCTGTGACATTGGCTTCTTACACTCAAACATGTCCTTGACAGACACCTGACTGTAGGCAGATGAGCAGGAACTGCTCAAGACGAGAGACGGAGTGGCGGATGGTTGAAAGGGGGCAAGGAGGACAGCAGTGGTTGACGTGGCTGACGTGGCTGAAGATGCTGGACCAGGAGGAGGATGGTGGCTTTGAGCTTGATTGCTGCTTGTACTCGTCATCATGTGTTGATCCCATAGGCGTTTGTGATGTGCGATCATGTGCCTTCGCAAAGCAGTTGTACCTAGGTGGGTGTTGGATTTCCCACGACTCAGTTTCTTTTGGCACAGGTTGCAAATGGCATCGCTGTTATCAGAGGCAGACACACAAAAAAAATGCCACACTGCTGAGCTTTGCAATGACGGCATTCTGGTGGTGGCAACAGCATGCGTTGATTGGCCTGCTGTCTGGCTGACCCCGGGTGCCGATACATGCTGTCTGACTGTGCCACTAGCTTCTTGCGACAACCTACCCCTGCTTCCAACTCGTCTCCTCCTCCTCCTCTCTGTCTCCCCATCTGAACTTTCCCCCTGTTCTTCTTCTCTTCGAGCGGGCACCCACGTGACATCCACGGACACATCGTCATCATCAACCGCTTCACTTGTATCTGACAACTCAGCAAAGGAAGCAGCAGCGGGTACAACATCATCTTCATCACACCGTACGTCCATGTGTGTAATGCTGCCTGACTGAGACATATCCCTTTTATCTACATCCTCTGGCAATAATGGTTGTGCATCAGTCATTTCTTCCAACTCGTTTAAATAACTCCTCTGACAGATCAAGTGAAGCAGCTGTGGTGCTAGTGTTGGTGGTGGCGGCAGGCGGGCGAGTGGTAAATTGAGAGGTGCCCGAAGCTGAGCTGGAGGAGAATGGTGCGTCAAGGTTCAGAGCGGAAGCTGTAGAAGATTGGGTGTCCTGTGTTAGCCAGTCAACTACGTCCTCAGAACTTTTCGAGTTCAGGGTACGTGGCCTCTGAACACTGGGCATTATTCTAGGGCCAAAGGGAAACACAGCACCACGACCACGATGGCCCCTGCGGGGTGGCCTGCCTCTGCCTGTCATTTTTTTAGATTAGTTTAGTTGTACTATGCGTGCAAGCTACTGTGACACCAGATATGAGTGGCACTGTGCACTGGCAGAAGTTGGCAGAGTAGACGGTGTAGGCCTGACACACACGCTGGCAGGCAACTGACTGCTATTCTATTGCAGTCAAAATTGTTTTTTTTTTTAAATGTAATTGTGACAGGGGTCACTTTGGGCACAGGGTGAGCAAGAAAATAATGGACATTAAGAATATGTCTTGGATTGCTTTAAAATGGGACAGTGATATTTTTCCACAATATTCCCCAGGATATCTGTAAAGAACTATTTACTGTTTGATTATGAACTCAACAGGTTAACTGAAAAGTGACTCCTTCATGATGTTGGGACACATACTGTTAGATGCTAATGTCACCACATCCAGCCCCCACCTGTGTCTGCTAAGATGTCAGATGTGTATTGGGAGACAGTGAGGCTAGCCCAAAGGTCATGTGTCTGAGTCATCACTGTAGTTAATTAGCTCATGTAAATTAGGTCTGGTCAAAAGGTGTATTGTCTGAGGAGAATGTAAGAACCTCCTCTCTGTGTGTATAAAACTGGGAGTTTGTCATTAAAGATTGTCAGTCCAGTTGGAAACTTCATACAGAGTGTTTGTCTCGTATGTTTGGAAGGATTAATCCTATGGGAAGCGGTCGCCTGACTGTGGAGGATCGGCAGTGGATGTGTGTCCAGAGAGGGAATATCCTAAACGGCGTTAACCCCTTTCATACTTGGGGTGCCGTTACAGTAATCTACTGTGACACAAGATATGAGTGGTGGCACTGGGCAAGTGGGCACAGTATACGCTGTGAGCCTGACACACACACGCTGGCAGGCAACTGCAATTAGATTACAGAGGGAAAAAAAAAAGAAGCAGACTGATGTACTAGCCCTAAAAAAGTGATTTTTGGGGTGCTGTCAGGACGCTGTCCTTACAGCAGAGATCAGATGAGTCTTTCAGGACTGGAGTGGACACTGAATACACACACACTGGCAGGCAACTGCAATTAGATTACAGAGGGGAAAAAAAGCAGACTGATGTACTAGCCCTAAAAAGTGCTTTTTGGGGTGCTTTCAGGACGCTGTCCTTACAGCAGAGATCAGATGAGTCTTTCAGGACTGGAGTGGACACTGAGTACACTGGCCTAGCTATAGATTTCCCTATTAAATCAGCAGCAGGTACACTGTCCCTCCTCTCACTAAGACTGCAGCTTCCGAATGAATCTAAAATGGATGCTGTCCAGTAGGCGGGAGGGTCTGGGAGGGAGGGTATGCTGCTGATTGGCTGGAATGTGTCTGCTGACTGTGAGGTACAGGGTCAAAGTTTGCTCAATGATGACGAATAGAGGGCGGACCGAACATCGCATATGTTCGCCCGCCGCGGCGAACGCGAACAAGCTATGTTCGCCGGGAACTATTCGCCGGCGAATAGTTCGGGACATCTCTACTGGTGAGCACCAGTGTCCTAGTACATCCTGGTATTTTATATACCAACACTGCAGTATCACTTGGTGACGTGGCAAGTCCCATAAGTGCAGTCCAAGCTAGTGAGGTGGCTAGCACTAGTAGCGTATATGCCCAAGCATGGGGGCTTGGGGTGGTCATTGGGCGGATCACTCCTATGCTTCCGCATATATTTTTTCACTTTTTTTTGGTAGAGATTTCTTCATCCACATCGATAAACGTGAATAGAAGAATCTGTTGGGTATACCAAAAAATGAAAAATGGGAATCCCACTGGTAAAATAGAGTAGTGCTCACCCTATAAATAAGGGGGTGTTGTCTAGGGATAACTACTGATAAACATAAAAAAAAAAATAGACACTACACACCAAAATGAGTATACTACAAATTTTATTGAGCAATGGGCTCAGAAAGTACAAGCATATCCACTCAAACTATCTGAATCCCCCCCCCCCAAAAAAAAACTCCCAGACTGGAACCTAGGACCACCCTTACAAAAAGGGAAAGGATAGTTTGGGTGGATATGCTTGTACTTTCTGAGCCCATTGCTCAATAAATTTGTAGTATACTCATGTTGGTGTGTAGTGTCTATTTGTTTTTTTTATGTGTAGCTCCCTGGCCTCCGCTCTCTCCTCGCGTCTCCTGGTGCTACACACAGGATTCACATTGTATTGTCAATGAGTATCTAGTGTTTAATTACTTTGGGTCTGCAGCAAAATACCTCCCACGAGTGGATCCTTTAGCTCCGTTGTCTAGGTACACCAATGTCTTCTTGGAATAAGGCCAATGTCCCCACTGAGTAAAACCCAATCAGCAAGGCTTTATTCTTTTTGCACTTCGAGTTAACTTGAAGAAAAGTAAGAGTAGAAAAGTCCAATATCTACACTCGTCGCCACTAAAGCCTGAGTGGGTATTGCCCACCCGGATAGTCCCTATGAGAGCAGTCCTAGCAGCCGGGATGGAGCACGGATGTCAGAGATGATGAATCCCCCTTTAGGTAGGCCTCCAGGCCTCTCCCCGAGACAGCAGTACCGTTGCTATCTCCGCCGGGACTGATCTTTCCCTGGAACTCCTTTCCTAAAGATGGGCCCCCTAAAACCGTCAGCCTGGGATCCTTCTCTGAAGCGTAGACCCTTGTCAGCGGAGCTGGGCCTACAATGCAGCAGCAGAGCCTCGGGCTGAAGGTGCCCGAGACCTAAACACTCTGGCGCACCTCGTGCCATGTGGGCCACGAGGCACACTCACTGGACCAGAAGTCCCCCTGCACGCCTTGGGGTCCCCCTGGAATCGCCACATGCCAAATGGCGTCTGCCCCTTTTGTATCCTCTCCCAGCACGCACAGCGGGTAGACCACACCCTCTGCACGGCTGCCGAAAAATGACACCCAAGGTGCTGTGATACACCCGTAATCCAGCCTGTGCCGGCGGTGACAGTGCCACCTGCAGGCAAAGGAGAATAACACTGCCGGGCAGTATCACACAACAAGGACCAACAACCAACTGGACTTTTAGTGGTTATACCAGGATGATGACTGCAGCTGCTGGCATTATCCTAATATCTTTTTTTTCAGCCTGCGGTTGGCTTCATATAAAAGCAATCCCAGTAGCTAATTAGCCACTGGATTGCTTTTACAAGCAGTGGGAGGGGGGGAACTTCCCCTCCCGCTGCTTCCATGGCTTTCTCGGGCTGTCCCGTCCCTACCGGGGAACCCAAGAATGCAGCCTACAGTTCTGCCTGCTGACCATAGAGCTGATCAGAGACCGGAAAAGCTCCAATCATCTCTATGGTCTAAGAAACACGGAAACTTCGGTTTTGCCGAATGTAAACAGCGCCGTTTTTAAATTGAAAAAGCATCTGATTACATCGATCTTAGTGTGATCAGATGCTTTAAGGGCAGATGAGAGACCTAGAATCTAATAGACCCCAGATTTTTCAGAAAAAAGTACCTGTCACTGCCTATTGCTATCACAGGGGATATTTAAATTCTCTGTGATAACAGTAAAAGTGATAAAGAAGAAAATGAAAGGGACAGTGTAAAAAAAAAATCACCCCTGTCCCCCCGTGCTTGTGTGCAAAGGTGAACGCAAGTGTTGGTCCCGCGGTGGTATGTAAAGCGCGATTGCACCATGCATGTGAGGTATCACCGCAAATGTCAGTTTGAGGGCAGTAATTCTAGCACTTGACCTCCTGTGTAAATCTAAAATGGTAATCTGTAAAGGCTTTTGAACAGCTCCGGTCATAACACCTCACACTGCACTGAGCAGCTCAGTTTTTTTCTGCCTAGAGAAGGAGACGGACCTGGCTCCCTTTGGGCCCAGGGTCCTGAAGAAATTTTTTACTTTTTATTATTTTATTTTTTAATAAGGCGCTTGTTGGAGCACTTATCACCGCGTGCGGGATCCTCAATAAAATGGAGGTTTCGGCAAGGGCATCTAGTAAGGTGTTGGTCCCTTTTGGGTCTCACAAGCCGGCCCGCACCGCTAGGATGTTTCCCTACCTAGCTTATTTGTAAGTTTACATACTGAGAATGGGAACGGCCACAGCGTTCTAAAAATCGCACGGCTGTTCGTTATCCCTTTTGAGGAGTGTTTCCTGAAAAAAGGACATCTCCCTCGATGGGGCCCCCCAGTATCCTGGGAATTACCATGATCCGGTGGAAGGGACCCCTATTTTTAAGGATCCTGCAGACAGGAGGACCGAGGCGGTGGCCCGGTCCTTGTTCATGGTATTGGGGTCAGCATTGCAGCCACTGTGGCCACGACCCTGGTGTCACTGACACTTCCTTAATGGGCAAAGATTTTCTGCACCATGATTCAAATAGCAACAGGCTTCCCCGGTCTGCATGTTAACGGACCAGTTGGTGCATGGCCTTAAGTATGTCTACAATGCAGCCTTAGATACAGCTCCCTGGCTGTCCAGAACCTTCTGCGGTGAGGCTACGCCACATGACTTGACTGACATGCAGGTCTGCGGACCAGACGTAAAGCTCTGGTGGATTTGCTCTTCCAGGGTTAGAGGCTTTGGAGCCTCGCTGGATGACATTCTTAAAAATGTCGTTTGGGGTGAGAGCACGGTGCTCCCACAATTCAGAAAGGGTAAGGAGCCATGCCGTAGGCCGGGGCCCTCCTTTTTTTCCGCTCACAAGTGTTTTTTTTCCTTCTGCCGGGCCCGCAGGTAAGCGTTCCCAGGCCGACAAGGGGCCAGCTGAGGGACAAAAACTTTTTGTCACTGGATTCGCAAGCCAATCAGGCCTGCTAATGAGTCTGCGACTACATAGAGTGTTGCCCTCACCCGACTCTCGGGTGGGGGGTCGCCTTCATGAGTTTGGAGATCGGTGGACTTCCCTGCTTTCCGGCCAGTGGGTTTGCGCGGTGGTTTCATCAGGGTACAAGATGGAATTTCTTTCTTGTCCACAAAACTGATTTTTTTTCTCCGACCTTTATCTTCTTCCGGCTCGTCAGAACGCCCTGTTTGGGGTAGTACAGAACCTGATGAAAGCGCAGGGTAATAGGTAATAGGCTTCAGGGATTCTATTCCAATCTGTTTGTAGTCCCAAAGGACGGGGTTCGTCCAATCCTGGACCTCAAAGCCCTCAACTCCTTGGTAAAAGTACGAAGGTTCAGGATGGAATCAGTTCGCTCTGTGGTCGCTGCACTCCATCCGGGGGATTTTCTGGCATCCTTGGACATCAGGGAGGCATATTTGCATGTCCCCATATATGTCGGGCATTAGAGATTTCTGCATTTTGCAGTCGGGGACGATCACTACCAATTTGTAGCCATCTCTTTTGGCCTGGCATCGGCACCAAGGTGCTCGCCGCGATCCTTATCTTGAGCTACCTGGTCGACCTCCTTGTGAGGGCTGCTTCAGACTCAGACTTAGAGGAGGATGTGGCGATGCCAGTCAGACCCTTCAAGAGTTTGATTGGGCACTGAACCTCCAGAAGTCGGTGTTGGTTTAGACTCAGCACCTGGAGTACCGGGGCTTGATTCTGGACTCCTCAGAGGTGGGTGTTTTTCTCCCTTTGGAAAAATTGCTGACAGGGAAATCCGTCCAACAGCGCCCAATGCGCACGCGCGGTGGAATGATGCTTCGGCGCGTGCGCGGGACGGCGCTTCTACGTTCTCGGCAGCGCACCAATAGGAATCCAGGCGGGCCTATTTAAAGAGACCCAGTTGCACTGACAAGTTGCTGGTTTGTCAGCTTTCCTGTATACCCAAGACTCTGGAAAACTATCTTGAAAATCTCCTTGTGACCCGGACTGGCTTGATTCCTCTGATCTCTCTCCTGGACCTGACCCTCGGCTTGTTATACAGACTTCTGCCTTCTCCTGTGTTTGACCCTCGGCCTGTGACTCGGATCTGCTGCCTGTCTACAATCCTTGACCTCCTGCTTGTCTACAATCCTTGACCTCCTGGTTGTACCTTTTGGACTTCCGTGTTTCCTTTGAACTCCTGCCTGGTTCCCGGTATTCTCTGGACTTGTTACCTTTTACTGTGCTAGACCCCCAGCCGGGACTGTTACCTTGCAATTGCAACCCGGACTCAACCTGCACCGGCTTCCATTATCTCCTGCTGTTTGAACTTTACCAATCCGGCTAGTTCCTGCTTGAAGCCTGTTTCTTCAGTCTACTCAGCACTACCGGACCGTCTACAAGTACCCACCACCTGCCGGTAGCCGGTGCCGCTTCTCGCCATCCACTCCCTGTCTCAACTCCAGGGGGTGGAGTGCGTCAAGTCGCAAAGGTGAACCACTCTCGGCATCTCGGCCTCGGTAAGTACATACCCTTACAATTGCAGACTCTTCAGGTGGCGGTGAAGCAGGTGGTGGTCGCTGCGCTTTTGCACACGAGTCCTGGGTATCATGGTAGCCTCCTTCGAGGCGGTACCGTATGCTTAATTCCACGCTCGAGTCTTGCAGAAGGAGTACCTTTCCAAATGGGACAAGTCTGCGTTACATAGTTACATAGTTAGTCAGGTTGAAAAAAGACAAAGTCCATCCAGTTCAACCATAAAAAAATAACTAAAATAAAATAAAATAAAAATATCGTGCACTCCCATATACCCAATTCTATACCCACAGTTGATCCAGAGGAAGGCAAAAAACCCCAGCAGAGCATGATCCAATTTGCTACAGCAGGGGAAAAAATTCCTTCCTGATCCCCCGAGAGGCAATCGGATTTACCCTGGATCAACTTTACCAAGAACTGTTAGTACTCAGTTATATTATGTACATTTAGGAAAGTATCCAGGCCTTTCTTAAAGCAATCTACTGAGCTGGCCAGAACCACCTCTGCAGGGAGTCTGTTCCACATTTTCACAGCTCTTACTGTGAAGAAACCTTTCCGCATTTGGAGATGAAATCTTTTTTCTTCTAGACGTAAAGAGTGCCCCCTTGTTCTCTGTGTTGACCGTAAAGTGAATAACTCATCACCAAGTTCACTATACGGACCCCTTATATATTTGTACATGTTAATCATATCCCCCCTTATTCTCCTCTTCTCAAGAGTGAATAAATTCAGTTCCTCTAATCTTTCTTCATAGCTGAGCTCCTCCATGCCTCTTATCAGTTTGGTTGCCCTTCTCTGCACTTTCTCCAGTTCCCCGATATGCTTTTTGAGAACTGGTGCCCAAAACTGAACTGCGTATTCCAGATGAGGCCTTACTAATGATTTGTACAGGGGCAAAATTATATCTCTCTCTCTGGAGTCCATACCTCTCTTAATACAAGAAAGGACTTTGCTCGCCTTGGAAACCACAGCTTGGCATTGCATGCCATTATTGAGCTTATGATCTACCAAAACCCCCAGATCCTTCTCCACTACGGATCCCCCCAGTTGTATTCCCCCTAGTATGTATGATGCATTCATATTCTTAGCCCCCAAGTGCATAACTTTACATTTATCAACATTAAACCTCATCTGCCACATAGTCGCCCAATTAGACAGGGCATCGAGGTCGGCTTGTAAATTGGAGACATCTTGTAAGGACGTTATTCCACTGCATAGCTTGGTGTCATCTGCAAAGACAGAAATGTTACTTTTGATCTCAGACCCAATATCATTTATAAAGATATTAAAAAGTAAGGGTCCCAGCACTGAACCTTGGGGTACACCACTGATAACCTTAGACCATTCAGAGTAAGAATCATTAACTACTACTCTCTGAATTCTGTCTTTTAGCCAGTTTTCTATCCATTTACAAACTGATATTTCCAATCCTGTAGACTTTACCTTACACATGAGCCGTGTGTGGGGAACTGTATCAAACGCTTTTGCAAAATCCAAGTATACCACGTCCACAGCCACGCCTCTGTCCAAGGTTTTACTTACCTCTTCATAAAAAGAAATCAGGTTTGTCTGACAACTTCTGTCTTTCATGAATCCATGCTGTCTGTTGCTTAAATAGTTTTTTTCCAGCAAGAACTCATCTATGTGGTCTTTTATTAATCTCTCCAGTATCTTCCCAACTATGGAAGTTAAACTAACAGGTCTATAGTTACTTGGTAAAGACTTTGTTCCCTTTTTAAATATAGGCACCACATTGGCCCTGCGCCAATCCAGTGGTACTATTCCTGTCATTAATGAGTCCCTAAAAATTAGATACAATGGCTTTGAAATTACAGAGCTCAATTCTTTTAGGATCCGTGGGTGTATGCCATCTGGTCCAGGTGCTTTATCCACCTTTATTCTGTCTAAATATTTCTGGACCATATCACTTTTGAGCCATTGTGGATTTGAGGCTGTGTCACTACCACCCCCATTATGGACATGAACTCCCCCATGCTCCATTGTATACACAGAGCTGAAGAAAGTATTTAATAAATTAGCCTTCTCTTTGTCCCCAGTCACCCACTCTAGATTATTTTGTAAAGGGCCTACATGCTCAGACTTGACCTTTTTACTATTAATATATTTGAAGAATTTTTTGGGGTTTGTCCTACTATCTTTTGCAATCTGTCGTTCGTTTTGAATTTTTGCATCCTTTATTTCCTTTTTACATATCCTGTTATATTCTTTGTTACATTTAAACGACACTAGTGTTCCTTCATTTTTATATTTTTTAAAAGCGCTTTTCTTATTGTTTATAGCTTTTTTAACTTTAACTGTGAGCCACATAGGTTTTATTTTTAGCCTTTTAAACTTATTGCCCATGGGAATATACTTTGCAGTGAGTTCACAAACAGTCTTTTTGAAGAATTCCCATTTCTGTTCTGTGCCCATTGATGCCAATATTCTCTCCCAGTCTAAGTCCTTTAACTGTCCCAGCAGTGCCATTACTCCAGTCAATTTCTGGGTAGTTAAAATCCCCCATTATTACCACCGTCCCAGCCCTTGCAGCCCTTTCCATCTGTGCAAGGAGCTGAGTCTCCACCTCCTCATTAACATTGGGTGGTCTATAACAAACTCCAATGATTAACTTTGAACTACGCACATCTGTATGCAGTTCCACCCATAATGCTTCAGCCTCATCACACTCTCCATCAACCAGGTCCTCTTTCACACTCGCTTTGAGATCACTTCTCACATAGAGACAGACCCCGCCACCTTTCCTTTTTGCCCTGTCTCTCCGAAAGAGTGCATAGCCAGGAATATTAATAATCCAGTCATGTGAGGATTGAAGCCACGTTTCAGCAATACCGATTACGTCATAGCTCTCCTCATGCACCAGAGCTTCCAACTCACCTATTTTGCTTGGCAGACTTCTGGCATTGGTGAACAAACACTTTAATGTATTACATTTTTCTCTGGTATTTTTCATATAATTTTTAGTAGTACAAATGGCACTATAGTTTCCAATGGCTGTTTGCAACATGGGAACTTTCTTGTCACCTGCCATAACCCTCCCCCCATCTATCCCCATTCCACTCTCCATTAATGTCTGACCACTAACTGACCTGTGTGCCCGATGTAATTCTAGTTCACCCTCCCCCCTCAAACCTAGTTTAAATACTCCTCCAGCCTTCCCATAAACCTCTCCCCCAGCACAGCAGACCCCCTTCCATTCAAGTGCAAACCGTCTTTAGCATATAGGTTGCACCCCAATGAAAAGTCAGCCCAGTGCTCTAGAAACCCAAATCCCTCCTCCCTACACCAGGTCTTTAGCCATGCATTCAGCTCTCTAATCTCCCCCTGCCTTTCCTGTGTTGCGCATGGCACAGGCAATATTTTAGAGAATATCACCTTGGAGGTCCTTGCCTTCATCTTGCAGCCTAGTTCTTTAAATTGATTCGTAAGGAGCCTCCACCTTCCATGTATACTGTCATTGGTTCCAACGTGGACCAAGACAGCTGGGTCATGCCCAGCCACTCCCAGTAATTTATCCACCCGGTCCACCACATGCCGAACCCTGGCACCAGGGAGACAGCAAACCATTCGGTTGAGGCGATCCTGGCGACAAATGATTCTATCAGTCCTTCTGATTATAGAATCCCCTATAACCACCAACTGTCTTGGCCTACCTGCACTCCCCTCACCACCTCTACTAGATGGGTTGCTGTCCCGGCTGTTAGGGGTAGCAGTGACATCTAGGGCTGCCACCTCTGTGTTTGCCACCCCCACATCTTCACCCAACGTGGAAAATTTGTTTTGATGCACAAATACAGGACTGGCCTTCCTTTTCTGCAAGCCCCTTCCACTCCCTCTAACTACATTAACCCATCTTCCTATCTGATAATCCTGACTTGCCACTCCACCCTCCACATCAGCCCTACTGACCACCTGCTCAGCGAGCAGAGGACCCCTTTCAAGGTTGTCCTTTCCGCCCAGTGTTGCAACTTGCTCTTCCAGATCTCTAATGTGAGCTTCCAGAAGGGCAACCTGCTCACATCTGTCACAGCGGTATCCATCCTGGAGCTGTTGCACCAATTTTGCATACATGTGGCACACTGTGCACTGAGCAAAACCTTCAACCCTGCTAGCACTCATTTCCCAGTTGCAATATAATTACTTGTAGGAAGTTTATATTGTTACTCACAGTTTAGAAGACTCCTGTCTTAACTCCTGTTTTAAACTCCTGGTTTTTAACTCTCCACTGTAGTTCAAAATTCCACTGATGTTCACAAAATCCACATGCAAGCCACCATCAGCAGGGAGCCAGCTCCTAAGGGAGTTTGTACAGACACTTATATACTCACCTGTGAACAATTAACCACTCCCCTTAATTAGCAGAAAGAAAAAAAGCTGTTTAAAAAGTGTCAGAGAAAGGAGTGGGGGGGGGGAAGTATTTTTAAAACTGATAAACGTATCAAATAAAGGACAAAAAAAAAGAAATAAATCAACACTTGCAAGCAGTGCAGAGTACCTTTCCAAATGGGACAAGTCTGCGTTGTCCCTGGATTGTCAGATCCAGGTGAGCCAACTAGTCAGGACCTCCCTGGTCTGGTGGCTGAAATCTCTGGCCCTTCAGTCCGGAAAGTCGTTCCTTCCCTTTCATTAGACGGTGTTCAGTCGACACAAGGTCGCTGGCCACAGGAAGAATCCCGCCTGCCGATCAATGTACTGGAACTTCAGGCGATCAGGCAGTGCCTCTCCACATGGTCACAGAGGCTATGGGGGCGTCCAGTCAGGATCCAGTCGGACAACACCAAGGCGGTGGCGTATGTCAACCATCAGGGGGGAACAAGAAGCTCTGCTGCAGCATCGGAGGTCACTCACATCCTGCAGTGGGCAGAAAGGAGCATGCCGGCTCTATCAGCCGTATACACTCCAGGCATAGAAAACTGGCAAGCGGACTACCTAAGTCGTCAAATGCCAGACCGAGGAAAATGGTCGCTACACCCAGATGTGTTTCAACTCCTTGCCCGAGTTGGGGCACGCCAGACATGGATTTCCTGGTTTCTCGACTGAATCGCAGGTATTGACGTTTGTGGCCAGGTCCAGAGATCCCTGGGCAGATGCCACAGACGCGTTAGTGGCTCTGTGAGGTCAGTATCGGCTAATTTTACGCCTTTCCCCCAATAAAACTTCTTCCTCCTCTGCCCCGCAGAGTGTAGGCCGAGGGGATTCCGGTGATTCTGTTTGCCCCAGACTGGCCTCGGCATCTCGGGTACACCGACCTAGTGCGCCTGGTGGCGGATGTTCCTTGGCGGATGCCGATGCGGGAGGACCTTCTGTCGCAAGGTCCTATACTTCATCCTGCTTTACAGTCGCTGGCTTTAACGGTATGGCTATTGAAAGCCAGGTACTAAGGGCCCGAGGCCTGTCGGTTTTGGTAATTTCCACCATGCTAGGAGCATGGATGTCATCTTCTTGGAGGATTTGCCATTGCGCGTGGAAGGCCTGCATCTCTATGTGAGGAGATGGAGTGGTGTCCACGGGCATATTCAGTTTCCAGGATCCTGCTGTTTTTTACAGCATGGAGTGGAAAAGAACTTGCCTTAAGTAACATTAAGGGGCAGATTTCAGCCTTGGCTGTTTTTCTTTCAACGACCCTTGGCGGCTCTTTTCACTGGTGTATACATTTGTGCAGGGGGTCCGACATGTGGCCCCCCCGGTTCGACCACTACTTCTTCCGTGGGATTTGAACCTGGTGCTTCAGAAACCTCACTTTGAGAACATAAGAGAGATTCCTCTTTTGAAATTCTCTCAGAAAGTTGCCTTCTGGTGGTCATTACATCTGTAAGAAGGGTTTCTAAATGGCGACCTTGTCTTGTAAGTCCCCATGCTTGATCCTTCGTAAGGATACTGCGGTGCTACGACCACAACCTTTGTTTCTTCCATAGGTGGTTTTGGCCTTTCATCTGAATGAGGACATTGTGCTTCCATCCTTGTGTCCTCGGCCGTCGCATCTCTCAGAGGTTGCGCTACATCCCTTAGACGTGGTACGTGCTCTGCGGGTGTATCTGTCTGCTGCGGCTCCGTTTCGGAGGTCAGACTCACTGTTTCTGTCGATGACTGAACCTAAGAAGGGCCTGGCGGTCTTGTCAGCCACCATTTCTAGGTGGACCTGCCAGGCGATAATTCAGGCCTATGCCCTTAGAGGGCGGGCGCCTCTCTTTCCTGTTTTGGCGCATTCGACCAGGGCAATTGGTGTCTCCTGGGCTTTCCGACTTCAAGCGTCTGTTTCACAGACGTGTAAGGCGGCGACCTGGTCGCCCGTTCATCCCTGCACTAAGTTTTACAGGGTTGATGTGTATGCATCTTCAGATGCTTGCTTCGGCCGCAGGTTTTGCAAGCGATTGTTTGAGGCTACATCTCCTCCATTGAGGAGCTCTGGTTGTTTGGGGTGAAGTTGTTTTAATTGCTGTTCCCACCCCTTGTTTTTTAACACTGCTTGGGGACATCCCACAAGTCAAGAATTATAAGGAGCTGTGTCCGTCCATGGACGAAAGAGATTTTGTACTCACCGTAAAATCCTTTTCTCTGAAGTCCATGGACGGATACAGCACCCATCCCTCCTTTTTTTTTTTTTGTATAATCTGTATTTATTGAGCAAAAACATGTACACATAAACAAAAGTGCAACTTATGGCATACATGGTCCACATCAAGCATACAATCCTGTACGGTGCAAAAGGTATAACTCGGCATCAAAAGAGACAGGTACCATTTTCCAGACAATGTAATGAAACCATCGGGGGGAACCTCACCCCCGTAACTTGCTTACCAGTCCGCTAACAATTACTGGGGTCATGGACTGAGCTTATCAAGGGGATCCCACATCCCCGTGCCCCATATGGGGAGAGGGGGCCCAAGTAGCCTCCATCAAACCCTCCCCGGGCCAAAACCGGCCCTTGGACACAAAGAGGTGGGGGAACCCTGCTCGTCTAGGAGCCTCCCCTCCCAAGCAGAAGGAGAGGAGACTCCCCCTGCTTAATAAGAGTTGACCCGAGCATGGGGCCGACCCCTGCAGCCAGTAAACAACCTGAGCTGAACAAATAAGTGAGGATCCACATATTGAGTTAATAATAAAAATAAAAATAAAAGCACAGACAAGACAAACAAACATAAACGGGAAACAGCAGGGTAAGAAAGCCAGAAAAGGGGAATAGAAGAAAGAAGTATAGGGAAATAGGACCTCTTCCATCAGACATGCTCCCCCTGCGTCATGTGACTCCGCCAGCCCAGAAAAGGCTGGCAGTGCTTATCCCACTAGCCGGGCTCCCACATCATCAGACTCCGTCTCCGGGGCCTGCGCCACTACAACCCTACGTCCCCGAAGGGAGGGCTCTGCAAGTCCCAACAGGGCAGTATCCAGATTAGATGGAACCCACTCCTCACCTGAAGTGTGCTGCAACCAGGCAGCCCAGATGACCTGAAAGCGCTCACTCTTGCTACTACAGTTCGCCAGCCATTCTTCAGCTTCCTTAATTTCCCGTACCCTATTGGACCAATCCTCGAGCCCCGGAACATGAGCCCGCTTCCAGTAAATAGGGATCAAACGCCTAGCGGCGTTCAGGAGATGTGGCAGTACGCATCCCCTGTAACTACTGGTCGACACAGACGGCACATGGAGAAGGAAATGTATGGGCAAAAGTGGGACATCTATATCCAGTATGGCCTTGATTTGTTGCTGAATTGTTTCCCAAAAGGGCTGAATTTTCGGGCATTCGCACCATATATGAATCAAAGTGCCACGGAGGCCACAGCCTCTCCAGCATTGATCAGATACAGTGGGGTATATGCGTGAGAGCACAGCAGGCACCCTGTACCACCTTGTCAGTAACTTGTAATTCGTTTCTTGCGTTCTAGACTCTATGGAGCTAGAGTGGGTTAGTCGGTACAGGGGAGCCAGCTGCGCCTCCGTGAACTCTGTCCCCAGATCACGCTCCCATTCCCTGATGTAGGCCGGCTTAGTCTCCGTCACGGATGAACCGAGTAGCTGATAGAGCTCAGATATCATGTGGGAGATGGGCTCCTCCGCAACAAAGAGAAGCTCAAAGGGCGAGAGTTGAGATGGGGTACGAATAGGGGTGACCTGCGTTGCAAAAAAATGGCTAAGCTGCGCGTATCGCCAGAAATCCATTGGAAAAGTCCCATGGCGTGCCCTAAACGAATCCAACGGGGGGAGTCTCCCACCCTCCAAAAGTTTGCCACAGGGAGCATTAGGGTCATCCAACCAGTTCCTAAAAAAGGCTCTCTGCTCCCCCGGGGGGAACCAACAAAAGCCCCCTAGTGGGGCCAATGGGGACCCAGGAGGAGCTAAAGAATATAGCGTGTTAATCCTGTCCCAAACCCTAAGGGCCTGTCTCGTTAGGGGGGATGACAAATCAGACAGCCCCCTATGCTCCTTCGCTAGCCATGGGGCATAGGCCAAATCTCTTCCCGCCATGCTCTTCTCCAGGGGAACCCAAAGTCTAGTACGGGTGTGGAACCTCCAGTTCAGAATCCTTTGAAGGACAATGGCCCTGTAATACCGTCGAATGTCTGGGATCCCCAGACCCCCAGCCCTCTTAGAGCGCTTAAGCACCCTCATGGCTATTCTAGGCTTCTTTGCACTCCACACAAAATCTATGAGCACGCTATTAATTGAAGTGAAGAAGGTGCTCGGCAGAGGGACCGGCAACATCTGCAAGTAGAAAAGGACCCTGGGGAGCACATTCATCTTAACAATGTTAACCCGCCCGAGCCACGTAAAGGCTGTTTTAGTCCAATGAGATAGGTCGGTTTTGATGGTCGTCAATAGGGAGGGATAATTGGCCTGATACAGGGTCTCAAACCGGTCGGTCAGCTGGATACCCAGGTACCTTATGGAGGACCTAGCCCACTTGAAAGGGAACGCTGCTTTCAAGCTTTCTTTGAGTGACGGGAAGCACTATCGGCAGAATCTCAGACTTTGAGTAGTTGATTTTAAAATTGGACAATGCTCCAAACTCATGGAGTTCTTTCATGAGGTTCGGCAACCCATCCCTCCTTTTTAAGTTTGTACTGCTTTTTGACGAACTGAGCTGCTCAGTGCAGTGTGAGGGGTTATGACCAGAGGGAACGCCCCCTGGGCTGGGCTGTTCAGCTTTGCTGAAGTTACATGTTTTAAATGTCTAACATGTCTGCCTAGTCCTCTCCTAATAGACGGAACATAACCCACAAGTTAAGAATTATAAGGAGTTGCGTCCATCCATGGACGAAAAGAGAAAAGGATTTTACGGTGAGTACAAAAATCCTGTTTTTTCATGTAAACAAAAAGTGTCAGAAAAGGCTTGGTCTTCAAGTGGTTAGAAGGGTGGGTGATGTGTGGCATAAGATAGGCTTCTAATGTTGTGCATAAAATGCCAGGAAAGTTCAAATACCCCCCAAATGACCCCTTTTTGAAGTAGATACCCCAAGATATTTGCAGAGAGGCATGTTGAGTCCATGGAAGATTTTATTTATTTATTTTGTCACGGGTTTTTGGAAAATGACAAAAAAATTATTTACACAAAGTTGTCAGTTTAAGATATTTCTCACACATACCATGGGTATATGTGTAATTACAACCCAAAACACATTCTACTACTTCTCCTGAGTATGGGGATACCACATGTGAGAGACTTTTTGGCAGACAAGCCCCATACAGGACCCCAAAACTCAATAAGCACCCTTAGACTTTTATTTCCTCAGTAAAATTGCTGACTACCTATTATAGTTTCAGAGGCCCCGAAATGCCAGGATAGCACAAACACCCCCCAAATGGCCCCTCTTTGGAAATTACACACTCCAATGTATATGCTAAGAGGCATGGTGAGTATTTTGCAGATCTCATTTGTTGCCACAAGTTTTTGGAAAATTAACCACTTCCCGCCCAGTCAATAGCGAATTGACGTCCGGGAAGTGGTTGCAATATCGATACTGGACGTCATATGACGTCCTGCAGGATATTGCCTTGCGCGCGCCCGCGGGGGCGCGCAGCGCGGTGATCGGGGACGGCATGTGTCCCTCGGACACAGCGCTTCCCCGATCACGGTAAACAGCCAATTTCATTGGCTGTTTACCATGTGATCGGCTGTGTCAAAGTCACAGCCGATCACCTGTCAAAACAAACTCGGCGGCGCGCTCCGTGCACGCCGCCACAGGCTTGCAGAGCGGGGATCGGGGAAGGCGAGTGTCCCTTGGACACAGCGCGTCCCCGATCAGAGTAAACAGCCAATGAATTGGCTGTTTACCACGTGACCGGCTGTGTCCAATCACAGCCGGTCACAAATGTAAACAAACTCCATAGGAGTTACTACCTGATCCCTGCTCTCTCCTCACACACCGATCTGTGAGGAGAGAGAAGAGATCAGTAAGTTAGCTCAGTGTAGTTTGTCTACATAAGTTTACAGTGCGCAACACGCCCCCCCCCCCATAAAGAGGACCTGTCACACAGCCCAGCACATCAATCAGCCCATCTGTCAATCAGCCCATCTGTCAATCAATCACCCCACCTGTCAATCAATCAACCCATCTGTCAATCAATCAATCAGCCCATCTGTCAATCAATCAGCCCATCTGTCAATCATCTGTCACAGGCCCACCTCCATCGGTACCGCCATTGGCACCGCCACACAGGCTACCAGTACCGCCATCGGTACCAGTACCACCACCAGTACCGCCACCAGGCCCAGCATCTATACTGCCACACAGGCCCGCTACCAGTATCACCACTAGTGCCGCCATCGGTACCACCACCAGTACCACCACCCGTACCACCGTCGGTAATGCCACCACCACCTGTACCACCACCTGTACCGCCATCGGTACCATCACCACCCGTACCACCACCACCTGTACCGCCATCGGTACCACCACTACCTGTACCGCCATCGGTACCACCACCACCCATACCGCCATCGCTACCACCACCATCCGTACCGCCACCTGTACCGCCATCGGTACCGCCGCCACCACCACCACCCGTACCGCCATCGGTACCACCACCACCTGTACCGCCATTGGTACCACCACCACCCATACCGCCATCGGTACCACCACACAGGCCCACCACTAATACCTCCATCGGTACTACCACACAGACCGCCACCACTACCACCAGCAGTACCATTACACAGGCCCACCAATAAGCACTGCCATAATGTCCCAAAGGGTTTACACACCTGAGGAGGCATATGCCATTCTTGCCATGTCGGATGATGAGAGCAGCGGGGAGCTCCCATTATCCGATTCTGGTTCGGAATACGAGCCAGTGGAGGATAGTGGCTCAGAGTCCGAGTCCCCGGAGGAAACCGTCCCTCCCAAAAGAATGCGATCGGCACCAAGATCAGCACCAAGATCAGGAGAACTGCCCACCACCAGCAGCGCCATACCCCAGGAAGAGGAGCCCAGTACAAGCAATGGAAATGCACGCCCAACCCGAAGAATCCAGCCCCAATCCTACCTTCCCGATGCCCTGGCAAACCCCTTATGGTTGCCTGCCAACTCAGGATCCGCTATCATCCCCCCTTTCACCGCACAGCCAGGTGTGCAGCCCGACACTACAAATTTTTCTAAATTTGATTATTTTTGTTTATTTTTCCCACAAGATTTGCTGCAGAATATAGTGGATCAAACGAATCTGTATGCATCCCAATTTATTGCTGCCAACCCCGATTCTTCCTACGCCCGCATGTTCCAGTGGCGGCGTCTAACATTGGAGGAATTTAAATTATTTTTGGGCCTTATGTTCAATATGGGGCTTACAAAAAAGAACGAAGTCCATTCATATTGGTCCAAACGCCCCATCCAACACATGCCCATATATTCCGCTGTCATGTCCAGGAAAAGATACGACATGATTATGCGCTTTCTCCACTTCAATGACAATTCACAGTGCCCTCCCCGAGATCATCCCAACTACGACAAATTGTACAAGATACGCCCCCTAATCAATGCCTTTTCCCAGCGATTTGAAGAAGTTTTCATCCCAGACCAAAAAATTTGTGTGGACGAGTCCCTCGTACATTTCACCGGCCGACTGCAGTTCAAGCAGTACATACCAAGCAAGAGAGCCAGGTATGGGTTAAAATTAAATAAATTATGTGATCGAGCCACTGGATACGTCTGCAAATTCAGGATCTACGAAGGCAAAGACTCCCAGCTCCAGCCCCGTGATTGCCCCACATATATTGGAACCAGTGGGAAAATTGTCTGAGAGTTGGCATACCCCCTGTTCGGAAAAGGTTACCATTTATATGTTGATAATTATTATACCAGCCTGCCCCTTTTTTCGCCACCTTTACAGTAAACAAACCCCGGCCTGCGGTACCTTCAAAAAAAAACGGAAGGGATTCCCACAAAATTTATTGACAAAAACATTGCGACCTGGAGAATCGGCATCCATGAGGACCGAGGAGGTGTTGGCCATGAAGTGGAGGGACAAGAAAGATGTCCACATCCTCTCTACGATCCACAATGACACCATGGTGGAGATCCCAAGAAGACGCGGCTCCATTGTAAAGCCTGAATGTGTCCACGACTACAATTTGTACATGGGGGGGGGGGGTGGATTTAAACGACCAGATGCTACAGCCCTACTTATCAACCAGAAAGTCCCATTATTGGCACAAAAAAGTTGCGTTTCACATGGCCCTTTTTAATTCGTTTGTCTGCTACCAAAAAGCAACTCAAAATCACCGACTCCACTACCTCCAATATATCGAAGATATCATCGATGCCCTCATTTACCAACAAGATCCCGCCCCAGGAAGCATTCGCTCTGATAGTGTGAGTCGGCTTCACGAGCGACACTATCCCTTTAGCATCCCCCCCCACAGAATCTGGAAGAAGACGCCAAAAGAAATGCCGTGTATGCAGCAGAGGAGGAGTAAGAAGAGACACCAGCTATTATTGTCCCGATTGTCCCTCCCAACCTGGCCTGTGCATCGGAAATTGCTTAAAAAATTATCATACATCCATTAGTTCCCCTTATTATTAACAGACTGCCACTTCCCTATTTGCCTGCTACCATGTTACTAACTACCTTCCATGTTAATTAACTGACCCTGGCCTGTTTACCGACGATGCCTCTGCCTGCCGATTTAAACCACGTTTCTGACTTCCACGTGTACCGACCTTGGCCTGTTAATCGACCATGTTTTTGCCTGCCACTTGGACTGATCTTTTGGCCATCTACTTTTAGTACACAGGGGTCTCACATATGTGAGGGGCTTCAGAATAGCGTTCTGAGTAGAGAAAACCAGTTTTTCGTTTTCTGTGCTCCAAGAACAGGGTCTGGTTGCCCGGAGGCTTCAAAGCGATTTGGGTGGGAGAAGCCTCTACCCCTGTCCCCCTGGCCCTAAGCTTGATGGTCCTTCCTGCTGCCTGGACCAATAATTTAGCTGTGCTTACCATATTACTGCCTGTAATGACCCATGACATTATGGACCATGTTTCTTCCTGCTGCTTGGACCAATACTTTGGCTGTGTTGACCATATATCTGCCTGCTGCCTCTACTGACTTTGGACAGCATTTCTGCCGGGACACCTCTGCCTGCTACCTGGACCTGTGCTTTGGCTGTGCTCTGGCTGTGCTGACAGTATCTCTGCCTGTGCGAACTATGGACAGTATTCCTGCCTGCTGCCTGGATGATTGCTTTTGCTGTCGCTGACCTCATCCCTGCCTGCTGCCTGGACCGATGCTCTCCTCTGTGGACCACTGCACTTCTAAAACCACAGGTAATCTTTTGTTATTTGGTATGTACCTGCTATGTGTTAGATATATGAAGGGCCTTCAAAAATGTGATCGGTAGTCAGAAAATGATATGTGCAATTAATGCTGCTAGAATGCCTGGAGGTGCTACTTGGATGTTGGGCCTCTGTATGTGGCCAGGCTGTGTAAAAGTCTCAAACATGTGGTATCGCCATACTCAGGAGGAGTAGCAGAATGCATTTTGGGGTGTAATTTTTGCTATGTATATGCTATGCGTTAGAAATATCTTATAAATGGACAACTTTGTGTAAAAAAAATGCATTTTCATTTTTTCTCCACATTTTCCAAAACCTTCTGGAAAAAAATGAACCGTTCAAAAGACTCATAATGCTTCATAGATTATACGTTGGGGTGTGTGCTTTCAAAAATGGGGTCATTTTGTGGAAAATTCTATTGTCCTGGTGCTCCAGGGCCTTCAAAATTGTAATAGGTGGTTGAGAAAGGATATGTGCGATTTATGCTTGTAGAACGCCTGAAAGTGCTACTTCAATGTTGGGCCTCTGTATATGGCCAGGCTGTGTAAAAGTCTCACACATGTGGTATCGCTATACTCAGGAGGAGTAGCAGAATGCATTTTGGGGTGTCATTTTTGCTATGTATATGCTATGCGTTAGAAATATCTTATAAATGGACAACTTTGTGTAAAAAAAAATGCATTTTCATTTTTTCTCCACATTTTCCAAAACCTTCTGGAAAAAAATGAACCGTTCAAAAGACTCATAATGCTTCATAGATTATACGCTGGGGTGTGTGCTTTCCAAAATGGGGTCATTTTGTGGAAAATTCCATTGTCCTGGTGCTCCAGGGCCTTCAAAAGTGTAATAGGTGGTTGAGAAAGGATATGTGCGATTTATGCTTGTAGAACGCCTGAAAGTGCTACTTCAATGTTGGGCCTCTGTATGTGGCCAGGCTGTGTAAAAGTCTCACACATGTGGTATCGCTACACTCAGGAGGAGTAGCAGAATGTATTTTGGGGTGTAGTTGCAATTATGCATATGCTGTGTGAGAGAAAAAAACTGTTAATATGACCAATTTGTGTAAAAAAAAAAAAAAAAATTAAATTTTCCCAAGAATTGTGGGAAAAAAATACAACTTCAAAAAACTCACCACGCCTCTTAGTAAATACCTTGGACTGTCTACTTTCCAAAAAGGGGTAATTTTGGGATATTTGTACTTTCCTCGCTTGTTAGTGTCTCAAGAAATGAGATATCCCTTCAGTACATCAGGCGTGATCAGATGTGATAAATTTTCAGTGATTGCCACCATAGTTTGTAGACTCTATAACTTTCACAAAGACCAAATAATATACACTAATTTGGGTTCATTTTACCAAAGATATGTAGCAGTATACATTTTGGCACAAATTTATGAAGAAAAATTACTTATTTGCAAAATTTTACAATAGAAACTAAAAAAAAAGTGTTTTTTTTTTAAAAAAATTGCTGTTTTTTTGCTTATATCGCAAAAAATAAAAAACCCAGTGGCGATTAAATACCACCAAAAGAAAGCTCTATTTGTGAGAAGAAAATGATAAAAAAATTTGTTTGGATACAGTGTAGCATGACTAAGTAATTGTCATTCAAAATGTGAGAGTACTGAAAGCTGAAAATTGGTCTGGGCGGGAAGGTGCATAAGTGCATGGTATTGAAGCGGTTAAATAAAAAAAAGAAAATTTATTTTTTATTTTATTTTTTTATTTTTCAAAACCTTGTGACAAAAAATTAGGTCTGCAAAATATTCACCATGCCTCTTATTGAATTCCTTGGGGTGTCTACTTTCCAAAAAGGGGTCATTTGGGGGGGGGGGGGATTTGAACTATCCTGGCATTTCAGGGCCTTTGACATTGTGAGGAAGTGACATGAGAAAATATGCCCTTTGAAAGCCTGAAGGTGTGTATTGGTTTTTGGCACCCATACGCGGCTAGGTTGCCAAAAGGTCTCGCACATGTGGTATCCCCATATTTGGGAGAAGTAACAGAATGTGTTTTGGGGTGTTATTCCACATAAACCCATGGCATGCGTGAGTAATATATAATTTAAGTGACAACATATAATAATAAATAAATACATTTTTTTTACATTTTTCCAAAAACGAAATCTTCCATGGATTCCACATGCTTCTCAGCAATTTCCTGGCAGTGTCAACCTTCCAAAAAGTGGTTATTTTTTTTTTTTTTTGTACTTTCCTGGCATTTTAGCGTCTCAAGAAATGTAATAGGCAGTCAGAAAGTATAAGTTGCATAAATTCCAGTATATACATCGTAGTTTGCAGATGCTATAACTTTCACACAAACCAATTAATATACACTTGTTGGGATTTTTTTTAACCAACGACATATAGCAGAGTACATTTTGGCCTAAATTTATGACTAAATTTGAGGTTATTGGAATTTTTTTATATAACATAAAGTTATAATCAGGAACTTAGATCTCTCTGTTCCCGCACTGAGTCCATCACCCACACAGTTAGTAAACACACTGAGGGAACACATTTAACCCCTTGATCGCCCCCCGATGTTAACCCCTTCCCTGCCAGTGTCATTTATACAATGTCAGTACATTTTTTTTTTTAGCACTGATCACTGTATTGGTGTCACTGGTCCCCAAAAAGTGTCCACACTCTTCCTCTACAAGTGTGCAAAGTTTGTTGTCATGAAGACATACGGCCGACGAGCACCGATTTTTCAAAGTGTGGCAACTCTTCCATAGACTCCCATGTTGAACATCAGTCTAGTCACACAGCGCCGGAGATCAGGTAGGGAGATTGGGCACAGTGAGGCATGGGCACAGTGAGTCATGGACACAGTGAGACATGGGCACAGTAAGGCACAGTGAGGCATGCACATGAACACAGTGAGGCACAGTGAGGCATGCAGATGGTCACCCTAGGCTTATACTCAAGTCAATACGTTTTCCCAGTTTTTTGTGGTAAAATTAGGTGCCTCAGCTTATATTCGTGTCGGCTTATACTCGAGTATATACGGTAAGTAAATGTAGGCAGGACCTTCTAAAAGGTTACATCCTACATGAGTCATATAGAAACTTAGCTTATCTAATTTCTAAGAAATCGAATCTACAGACTAGGAAATAGAAGCTAGGAACTAGAAAGCATAAACTATAAACTGAAAGTAAATAATACGTGCTCTAGCTTAGATATAAAATGGCTGCTGAATATACAAAATGGAGGAAAGATGTATGCTACATATTCCTTCAATCCCCTCTTAGGTCATATTATATGACCTATATTTTAATTGGATGTTTTGTAATTTTTCATATTCATGGCATAAGGCAATATGTCACCAGGGGGTCGTCGGACTATTTCTACTATGCACATACAACACATAGATAAAGTAATAGGGCAAAAATCAAAATCATTATAATAGTTAGTACAATATCCTTAAGCCAAGAAAAGATTCCTCCAAATCCAAAACCTCCTTCTCCAAAAGGACTCCATGTTTTAGCAATATCCTTGGCTTCTTGTTGTAACTTGTCTACTTCCTTTTTATGTTGGGCAATAATGTCATAATAATCCGGTACATCAATAGATGTATTATGAACCCAAGTGCAACACTCATAGCCCTCAGTAATTTCACATAGGCCTGTAAGTGCAGCACTCATGCTTTCAATGGCAAGATCATGAAGTTCCAGTTGCTCTAGTTTCAATATTTAATCTAGTAATGTCACCAGAATTATTTTCCATTATCTCATCAATAATACCAGTGTAGTTATTCAACCTTTTCATCAAATCTATTCCCCATCCTATTCAGAAAGGGAACTAAGCCCAGGCCATGTCTTTTTCAAAAAATAATTGTCTTTTTTTACGGTGTTTAAGCGGATACCTGGGGTGTAGACTAGCTTCAAGAACATGTTCTCCCTTGTCATCCCCTAATACTCCCATTACAGGGACAAGGGCAGCTAAATAACACCATCCCTGGGATTCTAATGGGATTCAGGGATAACATCCTTCCTTACAGCAGATATATGTATTATTGCCAAGGGCTAAAGGTACTTTTTGGAAAATTAGCCCAGGGAGTAGGGAATGGCCGACCCATCAGGACTTCAAAAGGTGAATAGCCTGTTGTTTTTGATGGTGTCATTCTTATTTCAGCTAAGACTACAGGGAGGGCCTTTTTCCAGTTTACAAATGTTCCTCCTGTAGCTTTTCTTATTTTATCTTTAATGGTTCTGTTAATTCTTTCCACTATACCTGAACTTTGTGGGTGATAGGGAATGTGAAACTTCCAGTCTATTTTAAGGGTTTTAACTAGATCTTGGCAAACTTTTGAAATGAAAGCAGGGCCATTATCTGAGTTTAGTTGAAGTGGGCATCCCCACCTAGGAATGATTTCCTGTGTGAGAATCCTCACAACTGTCTGGGCATCCTCCTTTGTTGTTGTGAATGCCTCCACCCATCTAGAGAACATGTCAACAATAACCAGAAGATATTCTTGTTTCTTTCCTAGTTTGGGCATGTGGGTGAAATCAATCTGCAGATGTGTGAAAGGTGGTGTAGGATATGTCAGATGTTCATGTTTAGCCTTATGTGGGTTATTTCTGATACATCTGACACATCTGGATACAAAATCCTTGGCTAGTCTTGGGAGACCTGCAATGTAAAAATCTTTTTACAATAGTTCACATGTGACTTTCCAGCCTCTTTGACCTATTCCATGATACTGTGAAATGAAAATGGATGCACTAGCAGCAGGGATACATGGTTTCCCCTCTTTGCAGATTAGTCCAGTTTGTGGATCTGTCTGCACTCCAGTTGTATTCCAATACTTTATGTCCCTGTCAGTGGCATATACTTGTAAGTCTTTTAAGGTCTGGTCCAGGAGTGGCATTTCTGGTGTTAATAAAGGCATTTTGCATGTGTGCCTGTTGGGAGGTAGCAGCTTGTTTAGCCGCTATGTCAGCTAAAGCATTTCCTCTAACTATCTCTGTTTGTTGTCCTGTATGTGCTCTGCAGTGGATTACAGCTATTTTTCTGGGCAGCTGAATTGTATTTAGTAATGATTTTACAAGGGAAGAGTGTGAGATGGCTTTTCCATCTGCTGCAATGAATCCTCTATGGGACCAGATGACTCCGAAGTCATGCACGACCCCGTAACCATATTTTGAGTCAGTGTAAATGTTTACATCTTACCCCTCAAAGAGCTGGCATGCTCGAGTGAGTGCAATCAGTTATGCAGCCTGCGCTGATTGATACGGGATGGTTTGGGCCTCGAGTATTTTATCTGGTAGTTGTACTATGGCATAACCAGCATGATACGTGTTGTCATTAGACCTTGAGCAGGATCCATCTACAAAAACATTTTGTACATCAGGTAAAGCAGTGGAAGACATATCTGACCTGGCAGAAGTGTCTTGTTGAACAATGTGTATACAGTCATGTTGTTGTACTACCTCATCCTGTTCTTCTTTTAATCCTAAAAGGGCATTTAAAATCGGGGCTGGGCCCGATGTGGCAGAGGCATATTTTATCTCTAGAAAGAAGAAGTTACCGCTCAGACGTGGCTGTTGATCTGCTCACTGGATCCAAAGCCGTGGGTGCAGGCGAATGCAAGAACTAAAGAAAAGCTTGGACAGCCGCACTCCAAAAAATGTGTTGGTTCTTTATTTATAAAACAAAATCACATCAACACATGACAGCAAAAAACAGCAAAAGGAGCTGACATGTTTCGCACTGCAAATCAGTGCTTAATCATAGCTAACATACACTAGATTCACGTCAAATATATACTGTACCTCTATTCACATGACAAGTGAAAAAATTAACAAAGTTCCAATTGATTAATTGGTGAAATGTTGGGTGTTACCTATGAAGGTAATTAAAGTAAGTAATGTGATTGTGAAAAAGGACACACACCTGTGTTTAGAAAAAGAAAATAAAAAAAGAAGAGACTATTCGAAGAAATCCATATTAATATGACTATGTAGATAGCCTGTATCCCTCGTGGTGGTGAAACTTAAGTGTGGGTGATAATGCTATCTACAAAACATATAGAGCGAGTGTGGGTGATAATGCTATCTACAGAACATTTAGAGCGAGTGCAAAACCATGCTGCAATATAAATATATATGAATTGAGTGTTTCTCTTAAAATAAAGGTTATGTGGCATAGATAAAAGAAATACTGTATGTGTATAGTAAAGTGTATTGTCGTCATATACAGATAGCTTAAAATTCTATGTATTAAAAGTCCACACAATATTTCCATATATGTAGTAATAAATGAATATATATACAAATTTATATTAAAAAGTGTTAATATATTTAGAGCTCAAATGTGTGTACACCTATATTGATTACAATGTTAATTGGTGGTGTGTGCAAATAACAAAGGGCTGACTGAAAAAAATTTGGGTAAACGTGTTAGAAAACATGTAAAGAATTGTTCCGATACACTGTGGTGTGTGGGCTTCATAATATGGAGGCCAATGAAACAATCTTGTGTATGGATGATAATTTCTTATGTGGAAAACATTCCAACATGTCAGTTCACAATTAGCCGCGATGTCGCTTCTACAATGTGCGCCCGTTTTATTCAGCTTTGCCCATATCCATCAGCCACTGCATGCAAAGGAATACATAGAAACATAAAAATATGTTGTAAAAACTTCACGCTGAAAAAGCGGAACATAAATTATATTATACTAAATGAAAAATTGCTCCATGAGATATCAGATATAAACACCCACTTTGAATAAATGATAGCTCAAACATGACTATAATGTAAAGGATTCAAGTGGCGAGTATCTAGAAAATCTCTGGAAATGTTATTTGCTAGACATGTGCACTGCCAAAAAATTTGTTAGTTTTCGTTTTCGTTTCATTCGTTTTGTTTTTTTTTTTTCGTTTTTCGGGTCATTCGTTATGATCGCAATTCGTAAATTCGTAAATTTGTACATTCGTAAATTTATACATTCGTAAATTTGTACATTCGTAAATTTGTACATTCGTAAATTTGTACATTCGTAAATTTGTACATTCGTAAATTTATACATTCGTAAATTCGTACATTCGTAAATTTATACATTCGTAAATTTATACATTCGTAATTTCGGAAATTTGGAAATTCGATATTTTCGAAAATTTGAAAATCTGAAAAAATAACTATTAAATTATAGGTATTGTAATTTCCTTTCAAATTTGGCTGTTAGCGAACGTAACGAATACAAATTTATCTGAAGGTACGCATAACCTGAAATAACAAATGCCGCATCTAAACAAATGGAACGGAACAAATTAATAATAATAATAATAAAACGTTTTTATTATTATTATTGTTATTTATTATTATTATTAATTCATTACGTTCCATTCATTTAGATACGGCATTCATTATGTCGGAAAACAATTCGTAACTTCGTTAAGTTCACTAACAGCCAAATTTGAAAGGAAATTACAATACCTATAATTGAATAGTTAGTAATAGTTAAGTTATTAGTTAATTATTATTTCAGAATTCCGAATTTACTAATTTACGATTGTACGAATGTACAAATTTACGAATGTACGAATATTCGGAAATTCGTAAATTCAAATTTACGAATTTCCGGATAGTTGTACATTCGTAAATTTGTGCATTGGTAAATTCGTATATTCGTAAATTCGTACATTCGTAAATTTGAATGTACGAATATTCGTTAAAATTCGTTAAATGAGTTTTCATTAATTCGGATATTTCCGAATTAATGAATTTGTCGAAATTCGTTAAAAAACGAATTCGGAACGAAACGAATTGCACATGTCTATTATTTGCCATGAAGAAATGATGATTGGTTGATCAAAGGATCACAACACAGGAAATCTGAGCGACATATATACACGTCGCCAAGAAAGCTGTGTGAGGATGTACAGTAGTGCAACATCGATCACACAGATATACACTTGTGAATGTGGAAAATAATAAATGTATGTGTTTGTTTCTTGCGAAGAAAAGAAAAGAAAAAAGGGAAAAGAAAAGGGAACCGTTTATCTGTCATTTCTGTATCCTCTGTGAAATTGGAGAATATGTGAAGCACATATTTGATAGGTATGGTATGGTGTGTGTGTCATACTCTAAACTCCTGCTGTCCAAATGAATATGTGGGACAATAATGCCTCCATATAGACCCAGTCCAACTGGGCTGTGATCGTGGACATGTATTCAGGGGATAGAGACGATCGCACGTGTATGTGCAGAACTCTTAAATCCGTAATGGTAAAAGAAAATGGATGCTCATAGACTTTTAACAGACATATATATGGTGTACACTTGAGAGGGACTTACAGGAAATGGAAAGTGACAAAAGGAACATGAGCTGATCTATCAATAGATTAATAGATGTCTTATTGACAACACAGGTCCTATAATTCAAATTAATACCTGATTAACAAGAATTTCCATTGATACAAGCTCAGAACGTGTGCAAGAAGCAAGCATAATGAAAACAAAATAAATTAAAGCTTAAAGAAGTTACTCTGGAAAAGACTAATCATAATAGTGGGACACGTCCCACTCAAAATTTAATCCTAATGGAATTCTTGTGTGTAACGAGAATATCCAGAATACTTCACGCTTGCACAGCATTCTGAACTTGTCCCCACCTCTAATAGGAACCTTCATGTATTCAATGCCCTGTATCCGAAGATCGGAAGTGTCTTTTGAATGCATAGCATTCCAATGTTGGGCTACATTTAGTTTTTTTATTATTGATTTCAATGTCATATAAATGATCTCGTAAGCGATCTCTGAGCCTGCGGAGGGTGCGTCCCACGTATTGTACATTACATGTGTAGCGGTACCCTCACTCTCCCTCTTTCCTACGGTATATGGCTTGCGTCTAGGGGTACCTGGGAGAGGAGAGTGCAGGGACACTACGCCAAGCTCTTCCCTCGTGTGTATAAGAGGGTTGAGCAAAGTTAGTTGAATTACCTCCGGGTCTGTCCACTGCATACGAAGCCTCAGTTTTCCCATGGAGATGTGTCTGCCAATAATAGAGCCCCACACCAATCGAAAGTCCAACACTCTTTTATTTCTCATACAGTACAGTGAACACACTCAGTTGAACTTCCAATAACAGACGAACATGGGGTGTGGGAACGAGTAGGCCCAGGCACAATTAAGCTCTCCTATTCCTTTTCAGCGAATAGGCCTGGCGCACGGTCTCTGCCACCGACCGTGAGGGTGGTCTCTGCCACAGACTGGATGAACTGTTGAGGCCCCTGCCACTGACCTGAGTGAAATAGTTGGACCGCTGCCACCGGTCATTGAACGTGGACTGAACTTCCTCTTTGAATTTGGCCCCTGTTCGGGAAAGATATCCCTCCGGGCGATCTCCAGAGGTACACCCGGCACTGGCAATCTGCTGCACCAGGTCTTCGGGTGAGTCCCACTCCCGGGGCCCCCTAGGATGATCCCTCCCTCGCGGGACCCAGCGGAAGGTACTAGGCCCCAGGCCTCCGGCTGAGTACCTCACCCCAGACTGAAGGTGTCTGGGATGGAACACGAACTCCAAGTGTCCAGGCCTAGGCCGCCTGGACAACGACCGCAACAACAGCCCTCAGGCTGAAGGTGCCCGGGCTCCAACCTCATGACGAAGATGTCCGCCCCTCTATACCCTCTCCCAGGATGCACGGTGGGTTCCCCGCCCCGCCGTACAACCGCTGCGAGAGGTCACAAAGGGTACGGCACTGCAGTGATGGTTCAACCCCGGCCCAAAGTGACAGCGCCACCTGCTGGGCCGCAGGGAACTATGCATCACTGGTGTCCTCACCAGTTTAAAAAGTACATACCCGCTACACTCTCCCCCTGTTATTTGACACTGGTCCCCAGTGTCTGGAGCAAACCATGCCCAAAAAGGGCCATCATAGCCTGATCCAGAAACCGACTAACGAATTTAAAAAATAAAAAAGTTTTTTTAAAAGCTAACCAAACAGTTGTGCCTGAACCTGACATGAAAGGGAAGGGAAGGAAACAAACAACACATAACCACATTTTTAGAATCGCATGTTCACATCAACATTCCCTTACACCAATCCTGACTAAGACCCACCCCATTCTCAGTGGTCTTGATGAGATGTTCTCCTGCAGAGGGGAAAAGAACGTTAAACACACATATCCCTGACACATATGTTTGTGTAAGAATGAAAGAACCTCTCCGTAGAGAAACCCTTTCTTTCTCTAAGTGTGTGAGTGAACAGTGAATAACGATGTGCAACACTGCCACCTGGTGACAGTGTCACGGTACCTGCACTGGTTGAAGACCTTCTCTTTTTTGAACTTTCTAACTACCCCAAAGTCCATGATCACCTTGCAGGATGGAAGAATGAAGAACAAACAACAGTAACAGTCCTTCAATTCCTCCAGAGAGCACAAACACCCATAACGCGGGTACAGTCACTGGGTTCCCTGGGAAACAACCCCGGAAAGTTCAGCAGCAACAAACACTAGGCAAGGAGACTTTTCTCCTACAAGTAGAACCTGGGATGCCGCAAGACAAGGGGCTTGAAGTGCTTATCCACAGTCTCTATGTGATATTCAACATCCTCCCCTTCTTTCCGTCGAATCAACACTCTATCAGCATGGATGTACCGACCCAACATCCACTCTGCTTTACAGTCCTTAAAACGCTGAGAGGCTTTGGGGGAGCACGCTAGGTACCTGCGGGCGTGTGGGACCTGAAGGTGCGCCCACACAAATTTGTTGTACCAGCGGTCCCTGCAGACTTCCACTTCATACAGAAGCTCTTTAGGTAAGTATGGGTACTCCCACCCGTACTCGGTAGCAACTTTTTGACCGAACAGACGCTGAAGTCTCGCCAGCGGAGGCATAGTGGCCCGGTCTCCCTCACCTGGTTGGACGATGGCGTCTGGGTGGCGAGGTGCCTTGATCACCTCCACTTTAGGCATCGGCGGCCGCAAAATCAGTCTCTTTTCTCCGGTGCCAGATGCAGGAGGCACCGGAGGTAGAAGGGCAGACTGGGGACTGGATCCCTCCTCAGGCGCTGGTGCCTCCAGCCGGGGTGTACTATCCCCTGTAGACATGGGTGGATCCCTGACTTTACGGGACAAGGAGAGAGGCATCTTGTCCCAGCCCTTCTTAGCAAAAAGTTAATCAATGATGACATTGTCTCCCGAATCGGAGCGCGATTCCAGGTCGGAGGTGTCGCACTCCTCCGCGGGCAAGTAGCCTGTAGTGGAGGCTGAATTGCTACCTCCCGGGGGCACACAGGGCCGTGGCTCCCCGACACCTCCGTCCCAACACCAAGTCCCTTTGTCTGGCTTACCTTGGCCCAAAGCTGAGAAGGGATGTCTGGGACTCTTTCTACCGGATCCATCCGGGGCGGGCGTAGGCAAGCAGGGTGATCCACCGCGACCGCTGGACAGGGCAACCAAGCCGGTCTTCCTCTTTGGCGGCGGATGTTGGGAAGCAGTGGCGACCGAGTCAGCATCCTCGGATTTCTCCCGTACCTCTGTAATTGCGACCTCCCCTGCGGTCGCTGCAGTGTGCACAGGGATGGCTGTAAAAGCAGCGATTTCTCCTTCATGAGTGGTGTGGCCCATAGCGCGGTTGAGGTAGATGGTTCTGGGTTTTTCAATGGTTGGCTCTACCTCAAATAAGAACTCTCCGCAGGCCTCGCAGCGTCCAAATGGCTTTAGCTGGCACACCAGTCCCGAACATCCGGGACAAATCAAACCCAGGGCCTCAACGTCCATGCATGAGTACAGGGCGAATCGTCCCCGGGGCTTTAGCCGAATCCCCGTATCCGTTATTGGAGCAGCGGTAGTCATATTTGTGGTAGTGGGATGAATAGGAATCCACGATGCGTTAGTGAACATGGCGACTCTCTGCTGATCCATTGCGCACTGCCTTGTTGGCGCCAAATTCTCCACGTGTAATCCTTCACACGATTGGACTCCTCCCTTCTTGTACTCCAGTTCGCGGGCTTTCTCCTTCCCTGGGTCACGCCCACGAACTGAGCAGGGAGGGTGTGCCTGATGGCGCAGTGGCCAATATGGCCGACCTACTCGGTACTCTTTCGGGCAGACACTTTCAAATTCCAACAACTGAGCTCCATTGTAGCACGAACACATCCCGGACCAGAGCCCCCACGTGTAGCGGTACCCTCACTCTCCCTCTTTCCTACGGTGTATGGCTTGCGTCTAGGGGTACCTGGGAGAGGAGAGTGCAGGGACACTAAGCCAAGCTCTTCCCTCATGTGTATAAGAGGGTTGAGCAAAGTTAGTTGAATTACCTCCGGGTCTGTCCACTGCATACGAAGCCTCAGTTGTCCCATGGAGATGTGTCTGCCAATAATAGAGCCCCACACCAATCGAAAGTCCAACACTCTTTTTTTATTTTATTTATGTTTCAGGTGAGAAACAAATAACAAGGTACAACTCTTCATTCCAATTTATACATATTTCACTTCCCTTCCCTCCAACGCCTCCCTCCCCCGCCTCCACCCAACCTTGCGGATGGGGGAAGACGAGGATAGGGAGGGGAGAAAAGAGAAGACAAAGCAAAAAGAAACGGAGGATGGGGGAAAGACACATTAAAGAAAACAAACTAGAGAAGGAAAAAAAAAAGAAAAAAGTAAGCATACATTTCAATCCCCCAAATTTTATGGGATATATCTTCCTAAATTAACTTAGTCAAACTGTACTATTTCATAATCTCCTCTCCATTTGTCTCTATTAGCCTTTCATTGTTGAGGATTTATTCAATCTCCTCGGGATTCACCTTTTAATTGCTTCCAATGCCCCACTTCATTTTATTCCCCCCCATCCCCCTTCCATCTATAAGTGCCCCCACCTGCCCCCTTTTATTTTATTTCTTTTACCTCCCTCATCCACCCCCCCCGAAGCCCAAAACCCAAAACCAAAAAAAAAAAAAAAAAAAAAGAAATCGGTGCACATTTAAAGCATCTTCCCAACTCCCATCTCTCTCCTATATCTCCCCTCCGCTTCCCCCCCAGTGAGGTGGGCCAAGCTCCCCTTTTCTCTTTTTCCCCTTTCCTCTCTCCTTCCTCTTTCCTCTCTCCTTCCTCTCCCCCCTCTTCCCTTCCTCAGCAAGACTATTCCCCTTTCATCAACCTCCTCCCTTCTTCCGAATCGATAAAAAGATTCCATGTAGTCCAGGTTTTAGTATGTTGCTCTTTTCTATCTTGGGCTGACAGGACGAGGTCCTCGATGGCCCCAACATTCCTGACCCTATTAAGGCATTCTGCAATTGAAGGAGGTCTGGGGTCCTTCCAACATCGTGCAATACACGCCTTTGCCTCATTGACCATGTGACATATTACAGAGTTTTTATATGTCTGTATTGGTATTTCTGAGAGGTGTAATAAGAAAAAACCAGGATCGTCCTGTATTTGGTCAGTTGTACATTTTTGCAATATATTTCGTACTTCTGCCCAGTATTGTCTGATCTTGGGACATGTCCAAAATATATGCAGTAGGGTTCCACACCCATTATTACATCTCCAACACTGGTCAGAAGCTTCTGGGCAAAACTTACGAATTTTCGAAAGGTGTGTAATACCATCTGGTCATTATTTTATAGTTCAGTTCCTGAGTTCTAGAACAAACTGATATGTTCAGTGAGAGATGTATTATCTTCTGACTTTGGGCTTGTGTAAACGTCCTATTAAAGTCTCTCGCCCATTTCCCTATTGCTGGGACCTCAAAATTATCTGGGGGTGAAATTAACATCATATAAATTTTAGATATCATTCGGGCCAGCAGCTTCACAATATATCTCAAATTTTGTCAAGTCTCGTCTATATGTTTTTGCTCTTTTATGTCTCATACAGTACGGTGAACACACTCAGTTGACCTTCCAATAACAGACGAACATGGGGTGTGGGAACGAGTAGGCCCAGGCACAACTAAGCTCTCCTATTCCTTTTTCCTATTCCTCCTATAACCTGCGAATCCACATGATTCGCAGGTTATTACATAAATCACATATTTGGTGTTACAATTGATAAATTGTGTGATATCAAATTTTCGTCCATTGGTACAAGATGTAACCTGATCACCCCTTTTGATGAAATGGCAGTAATCGCAGCTGTTAATGCCACACCTAAATGTGCCTTTGAACTGGAGCCAGTTGTTACCTGGGGTTTTGCTGGAAAAGAGGCTTGGTGAAAGGGAACCCCCCCAATGTAGGTGCTCGTTGGGATACCGTTTTTATGCCCTTAGACAATATTTAATTGTATGTGACATCATTGAATAAAATGGGAAGGTATTTAATGAGAGTGTTTTTAATCCTAGTGTACTCAGTGCTGTACAGTGCTCAGTAGAAAAGACAGGAATGTTGCTATAAGTGTCAGATGTAGTTTTTGATTTTCGAGTGTTCGTTAATAGACTATCCCTCTGTATGGTGTATGTAGCTGCAAGGGCTCTATCTATAATGTGTGATGGATATCCCCTGTGTTGGAAACGTAAAGTCATTTTCTGGGCTTCCTCATTAAACGTGTGTGGCTCACTGCAGAGGCGTTTTAATCTGAGAAATTGTCCATAGGGTACCCCCTTAATAGTGTGACTGGGGTGCGCCGAATCTTAGCAAGGTGTTCCCTGCTGTAAGTTTCCTGTGTAAATTAGTGGTTATCTCTCTGCCGGTGCTTGTGAGTGTTACATCTAGGAAGTCCATAGTACACACATGGAGTTTTCCTGTAAATTTTAGGTTTAGAGAATTATCATTAAAGAAATTTAACCACTCACTGAGATCTGCTTGACCATCTGATGAGATGAACAGCAGGTCATCTATGTACCGACAGTAGAATGCTGTATCCAATCGACGGGGGCTATCATGTCCAAAGATGCGGGACCTCTCCCACCAGCCCATGAAAAGATTGGCTAATGAGGGGGAAAATTTAGCTCCCATAGAGGCCCCGCATCTCTGGAGATAATAAACCCAGTCGAACATGAAAAAATTGTGGGTTAGCAGATACTCCAAGGCTTCCAGGATGAATTCCTGGAGAACCAAGGAGAATCTGCCCGATTCCTGTAAAAATGTGGCGACCGCTCTCACACCTGGACCATGGGGAATCATCCATACACAAGATTGTTTCATTGGCCTCCATATTATGAAGCCCACACACCACAGTGTATCGGAACAATTCTTTACATTTTTTCTAACACGTTTACCCACATTTTTTTCAGTCAGCCCTTTGTTATTTGCACACACCACCAATTAACATTGTAATCAATATAGGTGTACACCCATTCGAGCCCTAAATATATTAACACTTTTTAATATAAATTTGTATATATATTCATTTATTACTACATATATGGAAATATTGTGTGGACTTTTAATACATAGCTAAAAATTCTATCTGTATATGACAATATACTTTACTATACACATACAGTACACATACATATACAGGTCCTTCTCAAAAAATTTGCATATTGTGATAAAGTTCATTATTTTCTGTAATGTACTGATAAACATTAGACTTTCATATATTTTAGATTCATTACACACAACTGAAGTAGTTCAAGCCTTTTCTTGTTTTAATATTGATGATTTTGGCATACAGCTCATGACAACCCAAAATTCCTATCTCAAAAAATTTGCATATCATGAAAAGGTTCTCTAAACGAGCTATTAACCTAATCATCTGAATCAACTAATTAACTCTAAACACCTGCAAAAGATTCCGGAGGCTTTTAAAAACTCCCAGCCTGGTTCATTACTCAAAACCGCATTCATGGGTAAGACTGCCGACCTGACTGCTGTCCAGAAGGCCATCATTGACACCCTCAAGCAAGAGGGTAAGACACAGAAAGAAATTTCTGAACGAATAGGCTGTTCCCAGAGTGCTGTATCAAGGCACCTCAGTGGGAAGTCTGTGGGAAGGAAAAAGTGTGGCAGAAAACGCTGCACAACGAGAAGAGGTGACCGGACCCTGAAGAAGATTGTGGAGAAGGACCGATTCCAGACCTTGGAGGACCTGCGGAAGCAGTGGACTGAGTCTGGAGTAGAAACATCCAGAGCCACCGTGAACAGGCGTGTGCAGGAAATGGGCTACAGGTGCCGCATTCCCCAGGTCAAGCCACTTTTGAACCAGAAACAGCGGCAGAAGCGCCTGACCTGGGCTACAGAGAAGCAGCACTGGACTGTTGCTCAGTGGTCCAAAGTAGATTTTTCGGATGAAAGCAAATTTTGCATGTCATTCGGAAATCAAGGTGCCAGAGTCTGGAGGAAGACTGGGGAGAGGGAAATGCCAAAATGCCTGAAGTCCAGTGTCAAGTACCCACAGTCAGTGATGGTCTGGGGTGCCATGTCAGCTGCTGGTGTTGGTCCACTGTGTTTTATCAAGGGCAGGGTCAATGCAGCTAGCTATCAGGAGATTTTGGAGCACTTCATGCTTCCATCTGCTGAAAAGCTTTATGGAGATGAAGATTTCATTTTTCAGCACGACCTGGCAACTGCTCACAGTGCCAAAACCACTGGTAAATGGTTTACTGACCATGGTATTACTGTGCTCAATTGGCCTGCCAACTCTCCTGACCTGAACCCCATAGAGAATCTGTGGGATATTGGGAAGAGAAAGTTGAGAGACGCAAGACCCAACACTCTGGATGAGCTTAAGGCTGCTATCGAAGCATCCTGGGCCTCCATAACACCTCAGCAGTGCCACAGGCTGGTTGCCTCGATGCCACGCCGCATTGAAGCAGTCATTTCTGCAAAAGGATTCCCGACCAAGTATTGAGTGCATAACTGAACATAATTATTTGAAGGTTGACTTTTTTTGTATTAAAAACACTTTTCTTTTATTGGTCGGATGAAATATGCTAATTTTTTGAGATAGGATTTTTGGGTTTTCATGAGCTGTATGCCAAAATCATCAATATTAAAACAAGAAAAGGCTTGAACTACTTCAGTTGTGTGTAATGAATCTAAAATATATGAAAGTCTAATGTTTATCAGTACATTACAGAAAATAATGAACTTTATCACAATATGCTAATTTTTTGAGAAGGACCTGTACAGTATTTCTTTTATCTATGCCACATAACCTTTATTTTAAGAGAAACACTCAATTCATATATATTTATATTGCAGCACGGTTTTGCACTCGTTCTATATGTTCTGTAGATAGCATTATCACCCACACTCGCTCTATATGTTTTGTAAATAGCATTATCACCCACACTTAAGTTTCACCACCACTAGGGATACAGGCTATCTACATAGTCATATTAATATGGATTTCTTCGAATAGTCTCTTCTTTTTTTTCTTTTTCCTTTTTTTATTTTCTTTTTCTAAACACAGGTGTGTGTCCTGTTTCACAATCACATTACTCACTTTAATTACCTTCATAGGTAACACCCAACATTTCACCATTTAACCAATTGGAACTTTGATAATTTTTTGACTTGTCATGTGAATAGAGGTATATATTTTACGTGAATCTAGTGTATGTTAGCTAGGATTAAGCACTGATTTGCAGTGTGAAACATGTCAGCTCCTTTTGCTGTTTTTTGCTGTCATATGTGTTGATGTGATTTTGTTTTTTAAATAAAGAGCCAACTAATTTTTTGGAGTGCGGCTGTCCAAGCTTTTCTTTAGATCCTGCATATTTTATCTCTAGTTTTGGATTTGAAAGCAAGATTACTTCATATCCACTCAATCTCTGAGCAGACATATGTTGGGTGTGAATATTTTTCAAAGGAATAGACACATTATGGACTCATCACATTCATGGGGGACAAACTGGCTGAATATGGGGGGAACTGGCTGTATATGGGGGGGAACTGGCTGTATATGGGGGACAAACTGGCTGAATATAGGGGGAACTGGCTGTATATGGGGGACAAACTGGCTGTATATGGGGGACACACTGGCTGAATATGGGGGGGAACTGGCTGTATATGGGGGACAAACTGGCTGAATATGGGGGGAACTGGCTGTATATGGGGGACAAACTGGCTGTATATGGGGGACAAACTGGCTGAATATGGGGTGAACTGGCTGTATATGGGGGACAAACTGGCTGTATATGGGGGACAAACTGGCTGTATATGGGGGACACACTGGCTGTATATGGGGGACACACTGGCTGTATATGGGGGACACACTGGCTGTATATGGGGGACAAACTGGCTGTATATGGGGGACAAACTGGCTGCATTTGGGGGGAACTGGCTGTATATGGAGGACAAACTGGCTGTATATGGGGGACAAACTGGCTGTATATGGGGGACAAACTGGCTGAATATGGGGGACAAACTGGCTGTATATGGGGGGCACACTGGCTGTATATGGGGGGGCATACTGGCTGTATATATGGGGGCACACTGGTTATATATATATATATATATATATATATATATATATGGGGGCACACTGGCTGTATATGGAAACAAACTGGCTGCATTTGAGGGGTCAAACTGGTGGCGTTTGGGCACAGTGGCTGCGTTTAATGGGCACAGTGGCGGCAATTGATTTTTTTTTCAGTTTGTTTGCGCCCCCCCCCCAAAAATTTTGAGCACCAGCCGCCACTGTCCACCCATGGGTTAACATAAACATATTCTGTACCAGACACACGAGCAACAAAGCATTTACATGTTTCTTCTAAGAAATCAGATCTACAGACTAGGAAATAGAAACTAGAAACCATAAACTAGAAACTGAAAGTAAATAATACGTGCTCTAGCTTAGATATAAAATGGCTGCTGAATATACAAAATGGAGGACAGATGTATGCTACATATTCCTTCAATATTGACATAAGATTTGCAAGCACAAGAAAAAGGAAAAAAAAATACCTTTCTAGGTGCCATTCAACATACTACTACTACAAAATAGTACAATAAAGTCAGTCTTTATTGCAAAAAGCTTGAAAAAGACAATTGCATACAAATTTGAAAAATAGTAACGGACACTTTAAACCATAATACACTTGCTCAAAAATAAACTCCAAGTATCTTGACAAAGCTTTGCTTATTCATCCTAGGCAGGTACAGAAGTTCACTCATCATTCGTGATTTCAACATGTTTCATTTTTTTGCTTCATCAGGAAACCACGGAATTTATTAGAACACTGCACAAGAAAGGGAAGGAATATCATAAAGAAATATGTTATACATAAACTATTGTTAACATCCATTTGATCACCATTATTTTGTGTGTCTTGATTAAACGGAGATAACCTACCAAATCCGCACCTCCAGAAGCTGCAGAACCAACAGAAAGAGGGAATCCCTCAGATTATATTAGAATATTGTTATAAATTTTCATAAGTAATATGATAATATAGTCTTTCTTGTACCACTACATTGAAAGCTCCCACATTGCAAGTGTTACTTGCTCATTTATGTCTAGGGCAACAATAAAAGGAAATATACTTACCTGATGTTCTGCTCCTCCCTGCAGCTAGACTGTCCCCACAGCTTCTGCACCCCTGTGTTCTAGCAGCCTAGGGTTCTGAATTCATTGAGAACAGAGCTTGGTCTATAGACCTGCTCTGGACATGAGAATGCCCAAGTGAAAGTCCACTGCAGGATTGTGGGGTAGTGCCTTCTGCTGTAAGAGGACAAAATTCACTTGGTGGTTGGCCCTGTCGAACCCCTCCCTCCCAACCTCATTTGAATGAGAAATCAAAGGAGCCAGGTGGAAAATTGTTGGGTAAAAAGCAGCTGCATCCAGTCAGAATAGGTATTCTGACAACCACCACTGGAAGCTTTTAGAATGCAATAGCGCAGCAGTTTTGTAACCCTCCATCCACACTATTGTATGGATGGAAAAATCTTTTAAGATTTACCAATCAGTGTATGGCTATCTTAATGCTAGAATGGGCTATTGGAGGCAGTATGTAATCTATTTCATAAGCAGAGCTACTTTTTATCTGTATGTAGCACTACCCCCGTAGGAGCTGCTGGTTAGTTTTGGGTTTTGCACGTTACCTCTTCAGCTTCGTTGTCCGGGTAGGGAAAGTCTGTATTAAATGCACTGTCCACACAGATGTAAAACCTTAAACAGCCAGGCTTTATTTTCTTATGCAGTAAACGTTGAGAAAGTAGGAGGTATAGAAGAGTAGGGGAAGGTTCAGGCACTCCCCACAAAATTGTAAAGGTATCAGTTCAAAGTCACTCACCACTCTCAATGTTAGAGTGGGTATCGGTCACCCGGATAGTCCCCTCTCACATGGCATAGCAGCTGGGATGACACACGAGTCAGCGACAGGGCAGTCTCTGCCACAGACTGCCAAAGATGAATTGGGTCTCTGCCACAGACCTTTTTAAATGAACAAAGTCTCTGCCACAGACCTTTTGAAGTGAATAAATGGATAGTCCAGGAATCCTCTGCCACAGGATTTCAATGTCGCAAACTTCCAGCCATACAGTTAAAGAGCCTTTAAGCCAATCCGGCGAACTGCAGGGCTTGTAGTATAATGGATCCCTCCTCAATAAAGTTACCGGGCCTCACTCAAGACGTCAGCACTTTGCTGGTCTCCTCCAGGGCAGGTCCTCCCCCGGTCTCCCTCACCAAGACAGCTTCCTCCCCATTTGGATGGACACCTTGGGATCCCTTCTCAGTTTGTAGGCCCCAGCCAGACTAGCTGGGCCTACTAGACAGCGATGCAGCCTCGGGCCAACGTGGACCAAGACCAGAACCACACACACACACCTCAAGCCCGGAGGGCCGCGAGGCGTAAACGGACCCCAATCAATGGCGTCTGCCCCTTAAGTATCCCCTCCCAGCAAGCACAGCGGGTTCACCACTCCCACCGTACCACTGCCGAGAAGGGCCACTCAATGCACCATGGTTTGCCCGTGTTCCAACAGGTGCCTGAGGTGGTAACGCCACCTACAGGCAAAAGGGAAAATACTATCAGGCAAACCACAACTAGAACAGAGTCGAATTTCAATGTAATTCAACCGCCTGAGCCCAACTACTGGCTCAGACATCCCTCTATATTTTAAATAGCGTCCCAAACTTTTGGGGAGGGCGCTACATGTACATACCAACAAGACAGTTTTGTGACTCCTTGAGCTGTAGGGATGCTGTATTGATGTATTAGCCGTCAGGTGAAACCAGAGCTCACTGTCATGGATATGCAGTAGTGTTTGTCTGCCATCTTACCTTCCTCCTCATGTGTTCATCTAGAGACCAGACCTCCTTCACCTGGCTTCCTTTATAATCTCCTCCCAGCCTGACTCCACCCCAGGCCCTATCACTGAACACTATATTAACCTGTGCACTGCAAGCCTGCTTTGCTGATCAACGTGTTTGTTAGGCATTGTGTGTTTGGGTTCCTGCCTGCCGTGTGCTACGTCTGTCTCTCTGTTACGTTTTGGCTTGTCCCGACCATCCCTGTCTGCTCGTGACCCTTGACCTTCGGCTCGTTCTTCGTTATCCTTGTCTGCTTGTGGCCCCTGACCTTCGGCTTGTTATTCGGTTCTCTCTATCGTGTGCTGCTTCCCCTTATCCTACGGGGCGTGAGCTAGGAAACTCCAGGGGCCGCGACCTGGTCCCAGCCTGCAGCGTAACATCCTCACCACTAGAGGCCCTGGAGAAGACCAGCTGGGTCTTAGACTCCGCGCCCTGGGGAATCTTGGCTCTCGCTTCCGTTGGGATCCCGGTTGTGCTCCTCTGGTCCCGCTTTCCACAACCACCCAGTTTCCTATCCACAGAAGCCAGCCATAGGGTTCACTACCTCGCGGTGCACTCCTGTCCCCCTACGGTGTGCATCTGTCACCTGGCCACAGGTGACCCTGACAGTTTGATCAGCCATGAACCCGGCTGACATCCCGCTACCCGCGGATGATCCATTGCAGGGCATAGTTTGCAGACTTGAAACCCAGGAATCGAATCAGACTCAGGTGATGCGATTCCTCCAGGATCTGGCTTCTCGCTTCGAGCAGCTTCAGGCCTCCTTGGGAACCCTGAATCCGCAACCTCAAATACAATCAGCGGCTGCACCTATTGCACCAGTCGCAGCCACACACTCGCTACAACTGCCAGCTCCGTCCCGTTTCTCTGGGGACTCCAAGGCTTGCAGGGGGTTCCTTAGCCAATGCACGATTCATTTTGAGCTCCAGCCCCAAAACTTCCTGTCTGATCGGGCTAAGGTAGCCTATATCATTTCCCTCCTCTCTGGTGAAGCTTTAGCCTGGGCAGCCCCTCTGTGGGAACTGAATGATCCAGTGGTTTCTAACCTGTCTGGCTTCTTGAAACTTTTTCGGAATATCTTCGAAGAACCGGCTCGTGTCTCTTCAGCGGCCAGCGCCCTTTTACGTCTCCGCCAAGAGTCTGCTTCTGTGGGACAGTATGCGCTTCATTTCCGCATACTGTCGGCTGAGTTGAGCTGGAACAATGAGGCCTTAGTCGCAACCTTTTTGCATGGCCTGTCTGATAGAGTGAAGGATGAATTAGCAGGAAGAACCATCCCCACTGATCTGGCCGGCGTTATCTCCTTGTGTAACCAGATCGATATTCGCTTTCAGGAGAGGACCTTAGAAAAGCAACGCCAGCACTCCTTGGTTCTTAGTCAGCCTGAGCTCCCCTCTCTTCGACCCGTAGAGCATCTCCTACCAGCTGAGGAACCCATGCAGCTGGGTCGGACCAGGCTATCCCCCGAGGAACGTGCTAGGCGCAGAACTCTTGGTCTGTGTCTTTACTGTGGGGGCAAAGGTCATTTTCGTGACACTTGCTCTCTTTGTCCAGAAAAACGTTCGGGTCCACTTCATCTGGAAAGTGGAGTATTGGACCCAGAAATATCACCTTCCCCTTCTCGTCTTCTGCTTTCTGTGTTCCTTCATGTTGGTGCTTCTTCTCATTCGGTCTCAGCATATCTGGATTCCGGAGCCGCTGGTAATTTCATGGACTGGGAAATCGCATCGTCCATGAGACTTACTCTTTTGCCCCTCACCACGCCTTTGGTGGTCTTGGCGATTGATGGTACTGTTCTCCCAGGGGGACCTATCCGCTTCCAGACCCTCCCTGTTAAGATGTCGGTAGGGACACTCCACCAGGAGTGGATATCCTTCCTTATCTTACCCAAGGCCTCAACGCCTATAATTTTGGGTCTCCCATGGTTACAGCTCCATTCTCCTCATGTGGACTGGACTACTGGACAGATCCTGGCTTGGGGTCCCTCCTGTTCCTCGTCCTGCCTACCCAAGGTTGCCCCCTGTGAATCTGAGCCGGTCATTCATTCCAGGTTGCATAACCATTTACATTTCTCTGTCCCTAACCACCCTTGGACGCACAGCCAGGCTAGCTTGTCTACAAGTCCTGCAGTCGCTACGTCTTGCGATGCGATTCAGGTAGTCGCTACACCTGACTCAGCTATTCACTCTGCCTCTGTACTAGTTATGCCAGTCCAGCCCATGCCCAGTGAGCCTCTCACTTTTTCTTGTTCGGGACATTCTGCTTGTCCTTCAGCTATTCAGCTTGACTCCGGCGACATGTCACCTTCTAACCAACCTGACTTCAGGGTTCCACTGACATCTGCCCAGTCTGATGGTCCTGTGCAAGATGACCAGTTCCCCTTTAAGGGTATAGGGGACCCTCCTCAGATTCCTGTTGATCCTCTCATGCCCTTGCTTATTCCTAGAGAGCCTTTGGTCCTCAATAGATCTTCTTGTCATCTCCCTACCTCGTTTTCGGTCTCTGAGGATAATTTTAAGTACGAGGTTAGACAAGTTCTGGATTCTCGGCTCTGCAGAGGCATTCTTCAGTACCTTGTGCATTGGAGAGGTTTTGGTCCTGAGGAGGCGTCTTGGATCGCTGCATCTGATGTCGCTGCACCTCATCTGTTGAGAAGGTTTCATCAGAGATTTCCCTTTAAGCCTGGGTCCAGGCGGGGGAGGGCCCATAAGAGGGAGGGTACTGTCATGGATATGCAGTAGTGTTTGTCTGCCATCTTACCTTCCTCCTCATGTGTTCATCTAGAGACCAGACCTCCTTCACCTGGCTTCCTTTATAATCTCCTCCCAGCCTGACTCCACCCCAGGCCCTATCACTGAACACTATATTAACCTGTGCACTGCAAGCCTGCTTTGCTGATCAACGTGTTTGTTAGGCATTGTGTGTTTGGGTTCCTGCCTGCCGTGTGCTACGTCTGTCTCTCTGTTACGTTTTGGCTTGTCCCGACCATCCCTGTCTGCTCGTGACCCTTGACCTTCGGCTCGTTCTTCGTTATCCTTGTCTGCTTGTGGCCCCTGACCTTCGGCTTGTTATTCGGTTCTCTCTATCGTGTGCTGCTTCCCCTTATCCTACGGGGCGTGAGCTAGGAAACTCCAGGGGCCGCGACCTGGTCCCAGCCTGCAGCGTAACATCCTCACCACTAGAGGCCCTGGAGAAGACCAGCTGGGTCTTAGACTCCGCGCCCTGGGGAATCTTGGCTCTCGCTTCCGTTGGGATCCCGGTTGTGCTCCTCTGGTCCCGCTTTCCACAACCACCCAGTTTCCTATCCACAGAAGCCAGCCATAGGGTTCACTACCTCGCGGTGCACTCCTGTCCCCCTACGGTGTGCATCTGTCACCTGGCCACAGGTGACCCTGACAGTTTGATCAGCCATGAACCCGGCTGACATCCCGCTACCCGCGGATGATCCATTGCAGGGCATAGTTTGCAGACTTGAAACCCAGGAATCGAATCAGACTCAGGTGATGCGATTCCTCCAGGATCTGGCTTCTCGCTTCGAGCAGCTTCAGGCCTCCTTGGGAACCCTGAATCCGCAACCTCAAATACAATCAGCGGCTGCACCTATTGCACCAGTCGCAGCCACACACTCGCTACAACTGCCAGCTCCGTCCCGTTTCTCTGGGGACTCCAAGGCTTGCAGGGGGTTCCTTAGCCAATGCACGATTCATTTTGAGCTCCAGCCCCAAAACTTCCTGTCTGATCGGGCTAAGGTAGCCTATATCATTTCCCTCCTCTCTGGTGAAGCTTTAGCCTGGGCAGCCCCTCTGTGGGAACTGAATGATCCAGTGGTTTCTAACCTGTCTGGCTTCTTGAAACTTTTTCGGAATATCTTCGAAGAACCGGCTCGTGTCTCTTCAGCGGCCAGCGCCCTTTTACGTCTCCGCCAAGAGTCTGCTTCTGTGGGACAGTATGCGCTTCATTTCCGCATACTGTCGGCTGAGTTGAGCTGGAACAATGAGGCCTTAGTCGCAACCTTTTTGCATGGCCTGTCTGATAGAGTGAAGGATGAATTAGCAGGAAGAACCATCCCCACTGATCTGGCCGGCGTTATCTCCTTGTGTAACCAGATCGATATTCGCTTTCAGGAGAGGACCTTAGAAAAGCAACGCCAGCACTCCTTGGTTCTTAGTCAGCCTGAGCTCCCCTCTCTTCGACCCGTAGAGCATCTCCTACCAGCTGAGGAACCCATGCAGCTGGGTCGGACCAGGCTATCCCCCGAGGAACGTGCTAGGCGCAGAACTCTTGGTCTGTGTCTTTACTGTGGGGGCAAAGGTCATTTTCGTGACACTTGCTCTCTTTGTCCAGAAAAACGTTCGGGTCCACTTCATCTGGAAAGTGGAGTATTGGACCCAGAAATATCACCTTCCCCTTCTCGTCTTCTGCTTTCTGTGTTCCTTCATGTTGGTGCTTCTTCTCATTCGGTCTCAGCATATCTGGATTCCGGAGCCGCTGGTAATTTCATGGACTGGGAAATCGCATCGTCCATGAGACTTACTCTTTTGCCCCTCACCACGCCTTTGGTGGTCTTGGCGATTGATGGTACTGTTCTCCCAGGGGGACCTATCCGCTTCCAGACCCTCCCTGTTAAGATGTCGGTAGGGACACTCCACCAGGAGTGGATATCCTTCCTTATCTTACCCAAGGCCTCAACGCCTATAATTTTGGGTCTCCCATGGTTACAGCTCCATTCTCCTCATGTGGACTGGACTACTGGACAGATCCTGGCTTGGGGTCCCTCCTGTTCCTCGTCCTGCCTACCCAAGGTTGCCCCCTGTGAATCTGAGCCGGTCATTCATTCCAGGTTGCATAACCATTTACATTTCTCTGTCCCTAACCACCCTTGGACGCACAGCCAGGCTAGCTTGTCTACAAGTCCTGCAGTCGCTACGTCTTGCGATGCGATTCAGGTAGTCGCTACACCTGACTCAGCTATTCACTCTGCCTCTGTACTAGTTATGCCAGTCCAGCCCATGCCCAGTGAGCCTCTCACTTTTTCTTGTTCGGGACATTCTGCTTGTCCTTCAGCTATTCAGCTTGACTCCGGCGACATGTCACCTTCTAACCAACCTGACTTCAGGGTTCCACTGACATCTGCCCAGTCTGATGGTCCTGTGCAAGATGACCAGTTCCCCTTTAAGGGTATAGGGGACCCTCCTCAGATTCCTGTTGATCCTCTCATGCCCTTGCTTATTCCTAGAGAGCCTTTGGTCCTCAATAGATCTTCTTGTCATCTCCCTACCTCGTTTTCGGTCTCTGAGGATAATTTTAAGTACGAGGTTAGACAAGTTCTGGATTCTCGGCTCTGCAGAGGCATTCTTCAGTACCTTGTGCATTGGAGAGGTTTTGGTCCTGAGGAGGCGTCTTGGATCGCTGCATCTGATGTCGCTGCACCTCATCTGTTGAGAAGGTTTCATCAGAGATTTCCCTTTAAGCCTGGGTCCAGGCGGGGGAGGGCCCATAAGAGGGAGGGTACTGTCATGAATATGCAGTAGTGTTTGTCTGCCATCTTACCTTCCTCCTCATGTGTTCATCTAGAGACCAGACCTCCTTCACCTGGCTTCCTTTATAATCTCCTCCCAGCCTGACTCCACCCCAGGCCCTATCACTGAACACTATATTAACCTGTGCACTGCAAGCCTGCTTTGCTGATCAACGTGTTTGTTAGGCATTGTGTGTTTGGGTTCCTGCCTGCCGTGTGCTACGTCTGTCTCTCTGTTACGTTTTGGCTTGTCCCGACCATCCCTGTCTGCTCGTGACCCTTGACCTTCGGCTCGTTCTTCGTTATCCTTGTCTGCTTGTGGCCCCTGACCTTCGGCTTGTTATTCGGTTCTCTCTATCGTGTGCTGCTTCCCCTTATCCTACGGGGCGTGAGCTAGGAAACTCCAGGGGCCGCGACCTGGTCCCAGCCTGCAGCGTAACATCCTCACCACTAGAGGCCCTGGAGAAGACCAGCTGGGTCTTAGACTCCGCGCCCTGGGGAATCTTGGCTCTCGCTTCCGTTGGGATCCCGGTTGTGCTCCTCTGGTCCCGCTTTCCACAACCACCCAGTTTCCTATCCACAGAAGCCAGCCATAGGGTTCACTACCTCGCGGTGCACTCCTGTCCCCCTACGGTGTGCATCTGTCACCTGGCCACAGGTGACCCTGACACTCACATATGAGTCATAGGCATGCAGCATATCCAGACATGTCAAATGCTGAACATTCCAGCTAAAGGCGTATCTTTGCAAGAGCGCGAAGATTTGATTTACTGGCAGAGGAAAGGAAAGTGTTGTTATTTTTTAAAGTTTATTTTTTTAGTGACAGAGTCTTATGGTGATACCCCTTCTAACCTTGCTGCCCTAGGTAATGGTCAACAAATGGTATTGTGGTAAAGACCCAACTAGAAAATCTATTTTGGCTGAGGTTTTACATTAAGGCCTCTTACACATGGGCACTTGAGCCCGAGCAACGAAAATTTCAGCTAATTTTCCCTGCCTGGAAAACCCAGGTGCTCTGTACAGCTGCCCATATACATGAATGGCTGTGTGTGGCTGTATTTGGGGAAATATGAGTACAGCATATAGATAACACAATATGTACAAATTTGAACATTTTCTATTCCTTGCATATGTCCTTACGCCATACTTGTTCGAAATCTGGCTTATACCCAAGTGCAGCTGCTCATAGCGATTTGATGTCTTTTGGTGGCTGTACACAGCACATGGGCTCAGGCACCAGTGTGCCTGAGCCCGACTGGTTTCCTGATCGTGACAATGGAGAATGATGCCTGTGTAATGTGTGTTCAGACAATCGCTTGTAATCTCCATCAGGGGCCCGTGAGACAGGATGAACACATTAAGGAGTCAGGGTAAGAGCTATGTCACCCTATAACAGGAAGTGCCTGTACAACAGGGGCAGACATATTTTTGGTGGGTGTTGTGTTGGTGTCAGAAATATAAGTGAGGGAGCGAATGTGGCATGTGCAGCACACTGCTCTCCTTGCTGTTGTGGGCATGACCAAAACATGGATGTGGCCAAAGTAGTGGCATTATATTGCTTTTGGTCTGTAGTGTCCCACCTTTTCCCTTTTGTATAGACAAAATAGGGCCTTGGGGCACACTAAAGAGATTGTTGGAATAAAATAAGCCCAAATGAGACCAGCAATAATAATAATTACCCCCGGAATGCAACAAAAATAAATGCACATCACAATAGATATCCCCCAGCATTGCACAATAATCCCTTAACATGGCACAATTAAGTCCCAGATGACAGGAACGGCAGCACACCGATTTAACGAAAGTCCTTTTATTGAAAAATTGGTAGAGGTACACAAGTACAGGACATACACCACACGTGCAACAGCCAAGGCTAAGGTTGACACGTTTCACACAACTACATTGTGCTTACTCCTAAAGTTATGAGTAAGCACAATGTAATTGTGTGAAACGCGTCAACCTTAGCCCTGGCTGATGCACTTGTGGTGTATGTCCTGTACTTTTGTATACCTCTACCTATTTTTCAATAATAGGACCTTTGTTACGTCAGTGGACCCCCTTCATTGTGAAACATACAAAAGAGTCTATAGAGTGAAGAGGTCAGCATTATGTAGTGCATAATGTGTGGGGGTCAGGACTGTGTACAATAGTCTCAGTATTCCCCCTGTACAATGGTGGTCAGTGTGACCCCCGTATACTGGTGCTTATGGCGCCCAAATTCAATATTGGTCAGGCTGCCCCCTGTATACCAATGGTACCAGTGTGTCCAGGGCAGATATTAGAAATCATGGGCCCCATACAGCCTACCTGACAGGGCCCCACTCCCCAATGTGGTGTGACTGTCTGTATGTGCAATGTGTGGCTGCAATATGTAACGTCAGTGCAGAGCAGAACCTACAGAAAGTGCAGTGAGCAGTATGCATTGTGGGCTGTAAGAAATGGCAATGCAGAAGTGTGGAGCCTGTTTTATATAACGGTAGGAAAGTGCGGGCAGTGACTGCCATGCAGTGACCACTATGTAGTACTACAAAATGGGGCCTTGCGCAGTTCCTAGTGGTGGTGCAGAGCACGCAGAGAGCTGTATGTACTGGTAGTAGCAGGATAATGTGCAGCATGTAGTGGCCAGGCAGTCTGTGAGCAGCATATATGGGCAGGGCCATCAGTAAGCAGTACATAGTGGCAGGGCAGTCAGTGAGCTCATCAGCCACTAACCCCATGGCAGCAGGTTGAAAACTCTCCGGGCTGCCATCTTTGCTTCTCCTCCAACTCCTGTCCAATTTTCAGCCAAAGTGGCCACCTGTGCATTAGGGAAGCTACACCCCTGCCCCACCATCTCCCTTAGCCCAAGGAGAAGCTGCACAGCAGAGACAGAGTCCCTGCCATCTGCCAGACACAGGAGGCCCCATGCTGGGGAAAGGAAGCTGTACTGCACTGCACCCAGGGCAGAAAGTCAAAAGGCAGCTCTTGCCAGGCTCCCCTTGATGACCTGATGGAACCCGGTCCAGTAGGGGGGGGGGACTATCTGTGGCCCCCTATGGGCAGTCCTGGTTGCAGATGTGGGGGTGCTAGCAATATTTTTGGGGGTTCTTTAGCACACTTAAGCAACCCCCCAGGCATCACCGCTGCTGCACAAGGACCTTCATGTTACGATACCTTGAGTAAAACCTTGGTTTCAGAGCGTTTTGCAAGACAAGCAAACAAAAGATTTTAATACATTTTGACTTAATATACAAGCAATGTCTTGATATACCAGTAGCGTCATGTCACAAATAAGTATAAAAGAGAAAAGAGGTGCCTCTAAGTGTAGCAATATGGTTACATTTATTGAAGGTACAACATTTGGCAACATATTGCTACACTTAGAGGCGCCTCTCTTCTCTTTTATACTCTGTAGCTCCTGCTGGATTTTGCTTCTAATCCACTTGTGGAGGCTTCCATTTGTGGATGGACATTTTAAGGTTACACAACTTGGTCACATTGCTATAATCTTTTTATATGGACTATAAACTGAAGGACCTATGAATAAATGGTTGTGGAACGAATCATTTGAGTTTCCATTATTTCTTATGGGGAAATTTGCTTTGATATACAAGTGCTTTGGATTACAAGCATGTTTCTGGAACAAATTATGCTCGCAATCCAAGGTTTTACTGTACATTAAGCTGTTGATGTAACGATACTGTAAAAAACCCAACTCTTTCCTGCCAGTGAGATCTGGCTTTCAAAAAGATTGAAACACTGGAGGCGTTACATGGCCTTCTCGATCACCATGATTGGCTTTCACAGTGATCACCTGATTGGGAGTCCATCCTACCAGCTCACGATCATTGCTAGGTGTCTGGGAGCTGTTTGTTGCAGCACAGTTACGTGCTGGGGCCGCTGATTGAGTGTTCTCTCAGCACAACACAGCACTACCAAAGTGTATGCATGTGGCAGCATGGCATAAGGTCCAGTGGCATGCTGCCACATGTATGTGGAGGAGTTATGAGGTTGTGGTGATTGGATTTACATTTACGTGTAGCGGTCTTCCCCCACCTTCTCCCCTCTCTTTATGGCTGGTTTTACTCGTCTAGGGGTATCTGGGAAAAGGGGGGAAGATGCACACCACCAGCTCGGCTCTCTGATGTAGTATGCAGAGATATAAACTAAACCGTTTACCTTCGGGTCTGCGTTTTAGGCCGGAGCCTCAGCTTCTCCTGTGGAGGATGATTGCCACTGTCACTGACAGGGACACTTAGCTTCCAGTGACATGAGTTCCACACCATAAAAAGTCCAACTCTGCTTTATTGCTTTGATCAATAGGTAGACTGGTTGACTTTTAAAAGAACAGACAGGGTGTGGGAAAGAGTAGGTCCAGGCACAACACAATGAATAGAGTTTCTCCTGTTCCGTTTAGTGCAAACAGGCTTGGCGCACAGTCGCTGCCACGACTGTGAATTTGGTCACTGCCACTGACCTGGGTGAACATTGAGGCCCCTGCCACAGGCCTTGGATGAGGCCTGCCACTGACCTGAGGAAGATGGGTCTCTGCCACAGACCATGAGAACATGAAGTACCTCCTTTAGAACAAACGACCCCTGTCAGAGGAAGACATCCATCCGGACGGTCACCAGAGGCCTCCACCGTCACCAGCAAATGCTGCGCTGGCTCTTCGGGGAGGGCACGTCTCCAGTCCCTTACGCCCTGGATTCAGGCACCCAATACCGGGGGCACCTTAGGAATGCTTCGCCCTCGCGGGACCCAGTCGAAGGTACTGGGCCCCAGGCCTCCTTGTAAAGTACCTCACCCCAGGCTGAAGGTGCCTGGGATGGCACTCGAATCTGCGCGCCCAGGCCAAGGTCGCCTGGGCACAGACGAACCGCAGCAGCCCCCAGGCCAAAGGTGCCTGGGGAATGGACCTCGTGCGCAAGATGTCCGCCCCCTTTATATCCTCTCCCAGCAGGCACAGCGGGTTCCCCGCCCCGCCGCACTACTGCCGCGAGAGGACAAAAATGGCAGCGCCACCTAGGGACCGCAGGGAACATGACACCATTCATACCTCCCACACTCCAAAGTGTCCATAAATCCCTAAAAATCATTGTATCTGGGCCATCTATAGCCCAGATACACCCCACTAAATTTGACATCCGCTACACTCTCCCCCCAGCAATTTGACACTGGTCCCCAGTGTCTGGATCAAGGCATGCCCCAAAGGGAGCCAATATAACCTCCATCCAGAGACTGCTTCAAAAATGCGCAAAAATGTAAATTTGAAAAAAATGGTAGTTGTGTCTGAACCTGACACGGAAGGGAAAAAAGGAAAAGGGGAACAACACATAACAGCATACATATCACAATAACACCATTGACATTTCTTTTTCCCCGCCCACATCACTAACTAAGACCCGCCCCATTTTCAGCGGTCTTGACAGACGTTCTCCTGCAGAGGGGGCAAAAAAGAAATCAAAACACACAACTTCCCTAACACATGTGTGGGTGTTGGAACGAAAAAATTTCCCAAAAGAGAAATCCTTTCCTTCCAAGAAGTATGTGGTGTAAAGTGAATAACATTGCGCAACACTGCCACCTGGTGACAGTGCCACGGTAAAAGCACTTGTTGAATCCTTGAACATTTTTTTTTTTTTCTTCTGTACTTTGGCCCTATTTACACCCCAAAGTCCATGATCACTTTGCAGGAGGGAAGAAAAAGGGAAAACAGCAACAGTTCCCCATTTCTCCAAAGAGCACAACACCCGTTAAACTCGGGTACAGTCCCTGGGTGTCCGGGAAAGAAAAACAAACTCTGGAAAGTTCAGCAAACTTGCAAGGCACAAAGAAAGGAGTCTTTTCTCCTGCAGGTAGAATCTTGAATGTGGCAAGACAAGGGGTTTAAAATGTTGATCCACAGTCTCTATGTGATATTCGACATCCTCCCCTTCTTTCCGTCGAATCAACACTTTGTCAACATGGATGTGCCGACCCAACATCCACTCTGCTTTACAGTCCTTAAATCTTTGAGATGCTTTTGGGGAACAAGCGAGGTACCTGTGTGCATGTGGGACTTTGATGTGTGTCCACACAAAATCATTATACCAACGTTCCCTGCAGACTTCTACTTCATAAAGTAGCTCTTTAGATAAGTATGGGTACTCCCACCCATACTCGTTGGCAACTTTCTGGCAGAACAAACGCTGTAGCCTAGACAAGGGAGGCATGGTAGAGCGTTCTCCCTCGCCCGGCAGGACGATTGAATCCGGATGACAAGGTGCCTTGACCACCTCTGATTTGGGCATAGGAGCCCGCAGCGACAGTCTCTTGTCCCAAGTGGTAGTTTCAGGAGGCACCGGGGACTGAAGGGCAGGCAGGGGATGGGGTCCCTCCTCAGGCGCTGGTGCCTCCACCCGGGGTGTACTATCCCCTGTGGACATAGGTGGATCCCTGGCTCTACGGGATGAGGAGAGAGGCATCTTGTCCCAGCCCTTCTCAGCAAATAATTTGTCTATGACGACGTCGTCCCCCACATCGGAGCCCGACTCCAGGTCGGAGGTGTCACACTTCTCCGCGGGCAGGTAGTTGGTAGTGGACACCGAATCACTCACACCCACGGGCTCAAGGGGCCGTGAATCCCCGACACCTCCGTCCCAACACCAAGTCCCGTTCCCTGGCTTACCTCGACCCAAACTTGTGAAGGGATGTCCAGGACTCTTCCTGCCGGATCCATCCGGGTCAGGGAAGCGGTGGGGGTTGTCCTCCATCTCGGCCGCTAGAAGCTCTCACAAGACCGACCTTCCTTGTTGGCGCTGGGAGTAGGGAAACTGTGGTGACCGAAGCAGCATCTCCGGATTTTGCATTCTCCATCTCTTTGCTTGCGACCTTGCAACCTCCACAGAGGTCTCTACAGTGCACGTAAGGATGACTGTCCAAGCGTTGATTTCTCCTTGTTGAGTGACGGCGCCTGATGTAGGGCTGAGGTGGAAGACCCGAGGTCTCTCTATGGATTGCTCCACCTCAAACGTGAACTCCCCGCAGGCCTCACAGCACCCGAATGGCTTCAACTGTACCACCAGTCCCGAACATCTGGGACAAATCATACCCAGGGCCTCAACATCCTTGCAGGTGTACAAGGCGAATCGTCCCCGGTGCTTGAGCCGAATCGCCGTATCTGTAATCGGAGCAGCAGTTGAAGTCATCCTCGTAGTATTTGAGACTGGAACCCACGAGGCATTGCTGAACATAGTGACTGATTGCTGCTCCATCGCGCACTGCATAACTGGCATCAAAGTCCCCACGTGTACCTCTTCACATGGCCGGACTCTTCACCTCTGGCACACCAGTTTGCGGGCTTTCTCCATGTCACGCCCACAAACTGTGCAGGGAGTGTGTGCCCGCAGTGGCCAATATGGCCGACCTACTCGGAACTCTTCTGGGCAGCAAAGTTCAAACTCCGATAGCTTCGGCTCCATTGCATAAACACAAATCCCGGACTTGGAGCCCCCACGTGTAGCGGTCTTCCCCCACCTTCTCCCCTCTCTCTTTATGGCTGGTTTTACTCGTCTAGGGGTATCTGGGAAAAGGGGGGAAGATGCACACCACCAGCTCGGCTCTCTGATGTAGTATGCAGAGATATGAGCTAAACCATTTACCTTCGGGTCTGCGTTTTAGGCCGGAGCCTCAGCTTCTCCTGTGGAGGATGATTGCCGCTGACAGGGACACTTAGCTTCCAGTAACACGAGTTCCACACCATAAAAAGTCCAACTCTGCTTTATTGCTTTGATCAATAGGTAGACTGGTTGACTTTAAAAGAACAGACAAGGTGTGGGAAAGAGTAGGTCCAGGCACAACACAATGAATAGAGTTTCTCCTGTTCCGTTTAGTGCAAACAGGCTTGACGCACAGTCGCTGCCACCGACTGTGAATTTGGTCACTGCCACTGACCTGGGTGAACGTTGAGGCCCCTGCCACAGGCCTTGGATGAGGCCTGCCACTGACCTGAGGAAGATGGGTCTCTGCCACAGACCATGAGAACATGAAGTACCTCCTTTAGAACAAACAACCCCTGTCGGAGGAAGACATCCATCCGGACGGTCACCAGAGGCCTCCACCGTCACCAGCAAATGCTGCGCTGACTCTTCAGGGAGGTCAGGTCTCCGGTCCCTTAAGCCCTGGATTCAGGCACCCAATACCGGGGGCACCTTAGGAATGCTTCGCCCTCGCGGGTATTGAATATATGGATTAATATCTAATATTCTTGTATCTTAAGGGCGTTTCTGAATGAATAGCATTCATAGTCAGGTTGACTTAAAAAGAAAGTGAGTTTTATTTTCTCACAGGTGGCATCATAAATACAATGAAAAAAATAGTATAACAGTTCAGTTCAGTGTAGGTAAATATATATAAAATAGAATAGATTGCTGTAGCAAAGTTATGAAAGCATGTGTGCTAGTTGCAGACTCCATCTTCCATGCTGTTCTCTGAGTGTTCCCAAAGTGAAGCCGGAACAGGAAATGACGTTCTTAGGCTTCTGGTAATTCAGCTGTTCTTCTTGTCAATCTTAGTGTAAATGTGTCAATGTTATCTCTTGAAAGTGGGTGTGAGTAAGTGAGTGAGTCTTCATGTGTGTTCGTGTCAGTATGCTGTGCAAGTGTCATGTAAGTGTGTTGTGCTCCCTCCCATCTCAAACTATAGGCTTATATATACATATGAACGTCGTCACCCCACAGAAACGTAGAACCTTGTATGGCACACATTAATTTCTGCTAACTTCAGCAATATGTAATACCAAGATATTGGCTCAGAGACATATGGAGTTTGATTGACAGGCACACATGTAGCACTCTATACTTGGAATGGTGTGCTGACGATGTAATATCATCATAACCAAATGAACATATATTACTAACAATAAAATAACTATTAACTAATACATACTAGTATGACTAAGACTTCACTTAAACAAACTTAACGAGATATAAAGAAATATATTATTTATCTCACTACGTAAATACTGATCTATTCTGGAGATCTATTCTTGTCACCCTACACCAAGATGCCTTATATGTCATACTCAAATTGGCTTCACCAGAAATATCCAGCAATCAGCTTTAGATTGAAGAATCATGTCATATCAATTGATCAAGGTCATTCACTCATACCTAATTTACTATGATTAGTCATAAAACCAAATATGTTTTGCAAGCTTGCCTTATATTAATAGAACACCTATAAGTGCCGAATTATGAATTTGAAATAATATTCTAACAATCCCCCCTGAATTATGATTAATCATATTAAAATTATTAAATATCATTCATGCATTCATATCACAATCTCTCCTCCTTGTATCAAATGATCGGACACAATATTCCTCAGAACTGAAGCAGCTAGAAATATTTCTCATTCTAAATGCTTTTCTCTTTACTTTTAACTTTTCTTAGATCCATCTATTCAAAATCTTAAAATAATGGTATAGATTTTTTTTTTAAATGTATAACATAATGATGACTAATATCAATAATTATTAATATCAATAATAATAATAATGATAATCATTATTATTAAAATAAGTAAATGATGCAATAATATATTTCCATTTTTGTGCTCAAAGAATATTTTAGCTCTTTGGAAATAAATTTTACACTCTAAAACTTTTCATAAGTTTCCATTGTTCTATTAGGAGTGATATGTTTTTTTAAGTTATAAACAAAAGATGTTCTATTAACTAGAATGATTGTGCAGTTCATAAATATATGAATAAAGAAAAATAATAATAATAATCCTAACTTAATATGAACATTAATATCAGAATAATTGGATAATTAAAAAGTGTATATGTAGACAAATGTTTCAGTCCTAAATTATTTATCTATAGTAGTTAGATAAAGTTCCTTCTGATTAATTTTTTTCTTCATGAAATGTCTTTAAAATTTCTTCTTCAAGTTCTGTTAGGTTAGAAAAACCTTGTTGAATAGGATAAAATAGTCAAATATGAAATATAAATCTTTTGTCCAATATTCTTCCCGAAAGGATCACTTCATTAACTTTGAATTTCTTGATATTCTCTTTGCTCTTTATATGAGCGTGTTATCCTCCATATTTGTTTGATTTTAGATGCCATATCTGTAAAAGAGAGGCAGTATCATTACTCGGGAATAAAATATTTACATTAATTCTTGTACTTTTTCTGAACAAATGTTAAATCATTATGGGACAATAGCTTTGTGAATTTGTTAAAACTATATGTGAAATAATACTATCTTATATTTTCCTTCAAAGAGAACTTCTGTATGACTGTACTGTCCTTATTCTGTCTAAAATGACCTAAACTATAAAAATATGTACTGTGAAGTTTAGGTATGACAGGACGCAACATTTCCATTTGGTCATGATACAAAAACACTATTTTAATAAACAAAGAAAGGTTTCATATCACCCCAGAGATGACAATGGACTATGCCTTTGTTCTCATCCCTAAATGATTAGAAATATGCGTAACTGTATTCTGTGTTGAAGTTCTTATTCTAGTGTTAGACTGTTCTGCAGTAACAAGTACTGGTTCAATGTCTTTCTCAGCTCTTATGCTGGAAACCTGAGATAAAGACTTCTCAGAGACAGCTGTATAAACATGTGCTGGTGTACATTCCTGAATATGTCTTCCATTCCCATCTATCTGAATGTGTATGGGTAATAAAGCTCTGAACCATAGAGGATATTTTTTCCTAACTTCTCTAAAACTACCTTCCTCAAAAATATCTTTTAGTGAGCAGTCAGGTATCTGTACAATGATTTTGTTTGATTTCACTATGCTCTGTGTAGCTTTAATTGCATAGTAAACACTTAGTAGTTGCTTTACACCTGGCTCAAAAGTTTTTTCCAAAAATGATAAAACTCTGGAGAAATAGGCAATTATTTTCTCCTTACCTTCTTGTAATTGAGACAACGTTACTGAGATGGCATTCTCAGATACATGAGTTTTCAAAACAAAAGATGCTTCAGAACAAACCTCTATTGTACTTAATGCTGGAGCATTCTGCAAATCTTTTTTCAACACTTCAAAAGCATTTTTCTCATTTGGACCCCATTTGTCAATTATATTACCTTTATTCCTCAAAAGATTATATAGTGGATTAACTTTTTCTGCGAAACAGTGTACAAACTCTTTACAATGATTTATTTTATGCAAAAATTGATGCAATGCCTTATAAGTTGTTGGAGTTGGGATTACAGTAATATCTCTAACTGTTTCTTGCAACAATTGTCTCTTTCCTTGACTAATTTGCATGTGAAGGTATTTCACCTGACTTTTCATCTGCTGAACTTTTGTCGTGTTTAATTTTAAACCTTCAGCTTGTAACATCATAAACAACTCAGACAAAAGAACCATATGTTCATGGATATTCTGAGTACTCAGCAAAATCGTATCCACATGCTGATAAATACAGTCTGGCCTAGAAAATTTTGAAAGTATTTTTGCTATAGTTTCATGAACTACACCATCACCAATACCTAGACCAGGTATTAATCGAGTGAACGTATAAGTCTCTTTTCTGAATGTGAACGCAAGTTTGTATTGACAACTTTTAGTTAAAGGGATGGAAAAATGACTATTAGCGATTTCTAGTACAGAAAACACTTTGTCCTCAGCATTCAAATTTAACTTTATGTTAGATTTATCAGGAAGAACTGGGCTATTTGTGATGTGCTTATTCAATGTCCTTACGTCAACTGATAAAGAATATGAATTATCAATGTTTTTGATAGGCCAAATACAGTTATTTACCACTGATTTAGCTTTCTTTACAATTCCAAGTTGCACAAACTCTTGAATAATGGCAGAAACTGGACCGATTGATTCTAGTGGTAACTCACTCTGATTAAGGGGTTCTGGATCCTTCCCCTCAATATTTAATTCTGTACTTTTCAAAGTTCCAATGTCATTTTTGAACTTTGACCACAAACTTGGAAAACATTGTACCACTTCCTTTAAAGCACAATTACCATCAACATCAGGCCACTTTTGTTCTGTAGACATATTAGTAATGGAACCAACATTACTGTATACAGAGGGATCAATAAGCACTGATTTGGGCCTAGATGGATCTTTCCAAATACTTTTATTAGCCAAATCAATCACCCACTTTTGTTTATTGATTACATCAATGCCAAGTATATTCTCTGCTTCGTGACAGACCCAAATGTCAATATTAGTTTTCACTAATCCAGGTACTTCAAATGTTACATTGGATACCTGTCTAGCAGTGGAATTACCTGTATTGTTAAAACCCACTATATTACACATAGGAGAATTGGGTTTCACAGATATGTTTTCTTTGGTAAGGCTAATCATAGATCCACTGTCAATGAGACAATTAATATGTTTACCATTCAGCAAACATTGTATATATGGCCTACCATTCTCGTCCAAAATAATTGGTGCTACATATTGTAATGGCAGAGAAATTGAATCCGGGTGTGATTCTATTTTTGGCAATGGCAATAAACCTTCTCTTTCAGTGACAGCTCCTTTTGCCAAATTATCTGAACTGCTGTGAACAGTCAAATTACTGATCTGTTTGACTTCAGTGGCATAAGGCAATTCAGTCAAAATATAATCTTGACATGAAAAAGGTTGTTCAAAAGTTGATTTTTCATTCTCCATATCTTTAGTTTTTATTTGTGAGTCACTTTTAAACTTACAGCAATGTTTTTTCACATGGCCAGATCCATGACAGTAAAAACACGTCATGGGGCCTCCTTGCCTCACTTGTCTGCACCTGTCATCGTCATTCCTGCTAAGACCTGTCGTTTCTGACACGTCTGTAGCCTGACTATTTTTGTCACATTGAATAATAGCAACTTCGTGTGTAAGATTGCTTTGATTCAATTGTCTCCTAATTTTATCAATGAAGCTTACTATATCATTTAAATTTTGACGTTCCTGTGCTATGGCTACTGAAGTTGGGTCAAGGTATTTAAAATTTTTTATGAAAGCTATTTTTAAACCTGGGTCAATTTCATCATCTGTTCCAAATATCATTTCATAAACCTTGCAAAATCTTGTCTTAAACAAAAATGGATCTTCTTCTGCAGTAGTCTGTAATAGATCTAACATTTCTATGGTCGGTATTTGCTCACCGGTCATACATAGCAATAATTGTCGCAATCTGTCGCGTCATTTTGTCTTTCCTGACCTTCGTCATCACTAACAAGTGAATGGATTCGTTTAGCAAAATTAACAGGAACCCACAACTGAAATATGTAATTGCGTTGATCGTTTGAAAGGTTAAAACGATCTGCAAACATTTCAAATAAATCCCAATTAGAAAATACAGTTGCCTCAACGTCATAAATAGGAAAGTCTTTTAACACTTTCATAAGTTGGTCATGTATTTGCAACTTTAGTTTTGCAGTTCTACATAATAAGTTTTTATTTTTCATTTCAATCTCATTAGAAGCATCAACATTCTCTATTTCCGAACTTTCCGGAAAATAAGATTGTAGCCTTGACTTGATTTCAGTCTTTTTGTCATCTGTAGTTATTACAGCAATCTGTCTACTGTCATTTTGTGACTCTGACAAAATAATTTTTTTAGATTCTAATTGCTCTTCAAGATTCTCTATGTAATTACAAAAAATCTCACAGTTAGAACAACTAAGAGACTCTTGGGACACAGTTTTATGCATTCCTGTGTTCTGTACATTATTAATCTCTGTCTGATTTAGTGTACACACATTTTTGGCAGGTAAAATATTAATAATCATCTTATTAAATATTCTCACCAATTTCAATACATTACTTATTTTCTTACATAATTTATGTACAGTAAACCTGGATTTATTAATCTGTATATTAGCCTGTAAACATTCTCTGTACATATATGCCCACAAGTGACTGTCATTTGGATAAAAAGACACATCTTTAAACTCTAGCTTGCTATCTCTAGCTATTTCATCAATAAAATCCATAATTCTTACCGTATTTAGAAGAATTTCTCGTCTTCAACCGTCTGTTACTGGACTGTTGTCCACATCTGATGCAACACAAACGCCTCTTGGTTGATAGGTTCTGAACCGTCTTTTTTCTCGAGACTTGAATATTCGCAAAACTGCGCTAATCTCTCCCCCCTCAGCAAGGGTCGAGATTTCCGTAAAAATAGAGATATGACGGCAATGTCTGGCTCGCCAAATTGTTGAATATATGGATTAATATCTAATATTCTTGTATCTTAAGGGCGTTTCTGAATGAATAGCATTCATAGTCAGGTTGACTTAAAAAGAAAGTGAGTTTTATTTTCTCACAGGTGGCATCATAAATACAATGAAAAAAATAGTATAACAGTTCAGTTCAGTGTAGGTAAATATATATAAAATAGAATAGATTGCTGTAGCAAAGTTATGAAAGCATGTGTGCTAGTTGCAGACTCCATCTTCCATGCTGTTCTCTGAGTGTTCCCAAAGTGAAGCCGGAACAGGAAATGACGTTCTTAGGCTTCTGGTAATTCAGCTGTTCTTCTTGTCAATCTTAGTGTAAATGTGTCAATGTTATCTCTTGAAAGTGGGTGTGAGTAAGTGAGTGAGTCTTCATGTGTGTTCGTGTCAGTATGCTGTGCAAGTGTCATGTAAGTGTGTTGTGCTCCCTCCCATCTCAAACTATAGGCTTATATATACATATGAACGTCGTCACCCCACAGAAACGTAGAACCTTGTATGGCACACATTAATTTCTGCTAACTTCAGCAATATGTAATACCAAGATATTGGCTCAGAGACATATGGAGTTTGATTGACAGGCACACATGTAGCACTCTATACTTGGAATGGTGTGCTGACGATGTAATATCATCATAACCAAATGAACATATTACTAACAATAAAATAACTATTAACTAATACATACTAGTATGACTAAGACTTCACTTAAACAAACTTAACGAGATATAAAGAAATATATTATTTATCTCACTACGTAAATACTGATCTATTCTGGAGATCTATTCTTGTCACCCTACACCAAGATGCCTTATATGTCATACTCAAATTGGCTTCACCAGAAATATCCAGCAATCAGCTTTAGATTGAAGAATCATGTCATATCAATTGATCAAGGTCATTCACTCATACCTAATTTACTATAATTAGTCATAAAACCAAATATGTTTTGCAAGCTTGCCTTATATTAATAGAACACCTATAAGTGTCGAATTATGAATTTGAAATAATATTCTAACAGCGGGACCCAGTCGAAGGTACTGGGCCCCAGGCCTCCGGGTATAGTATCTCACCCCAGGCTGAAGGTGCCTGGGATGGAACTCGAATCCACGCGCCCAGGCCAAGGGCGCCTGGGCACAGACGAACCGCAGCAGCCCCCAGGCCAAAGGTGCCTGGGGAATGGACCTTGTGTGCCAGATGTCCGCCCCCCTTTATATCCTCTCCCAGCAGGCACAGCGGGTTCCCCGCACCGCTGCACTACTGCCGTGAGAGGACAAAAAGGGCACGGCTCTAGAATGGCAGTTCAACCCCGGTCCCAGGTGACAGCGCCACCTAGGGACCGCAGGGAACATGACACCATTCATACCTCCCACACTCCAAAGTGTCCATAAATCCCTATGTAGCGGCCTCCTCTCTCTCCTCTCTTTATCAGCTCGTCTGTCTCTTGTCTAGGGGTACCTTAGAGGAGAGAGTGCGGGGTCACCACGCCAAGCCTTCACCGCAGATAGTTGTGTGGTGTAAGCAAAGTTCTTATTTTACCTTCGGGTCGGTGTTCTGCAGCGGGAACCTCCAGAGAGAGTTACCTTGGACAATGTCTGCCAGAAAATGAGCCCCACACCATTAACCACTTAAGCCCCGGATCATTTTGTAGCTAAAGGACCAGAGGTGTTTTCAGAATTTGGCACTGCGCTGCTTTAACTGGAAATTGTGCGGACATGCAATGTTGTACTGAAACAAAATTAGTGTCCTTTTCTTCCCACAAATAGAGCTTTCTTTTAATGGTATTTGATTGCCTCTGTGTATTGCGTTTGTTAAAAATATGATTTTTATTATATTAATCAGACATAGGATACATGGGACAATTTTACAATAGTGAGTTGGTCAGATTACCTGTCAGCATTTGGTTTAAGTAGATTTCTCAAACAAATGACAATGGGATTAGATACCAGTGTTGTATTTTAGTACATTACCTGTTTGAGATTTCTTTCAGCTCTCAAACTGAAAAGAATTACAGTTTAGATTACAGGTTTCGTTTGAGTAGACAATAGGTAGATAGCATTGTTGTATTCAATGCTATTGTTGAAATACATCTATGTTTTCTGTATTGGTAACAATGGTAAACAGCCTGACACACATAAAAGCAGGACAGTAAGCTAGGAGGGACACACACAATGTGGCTGTAACATCAGAAGAAGAAGCCACTCATGATAGAAGAACAGGACCTGGTCTCCAAGAAGAATCATTGCCAATGGAGATCACGAGTAATCAAAGTTAAGTAACCTTTAAATGTATTTACTGTTATAGACCATAGGCTGTTCTATTTGCTAGGCATTTTGCTTGTTATAGAGATCTGTCAGTCTTGTAGTATATTCCTAATATTGTGATAGTTTTGTATGTACAGCATCTTGTATAGTAAAAGCACATTTACACACTGCAGAAGTCTCAGCTTCCTTGTTATACCACAGAGTAACCTTGCTAGATAAACGTAAAAGCAAAACACTCTGCGATTTTTATTTTTTGCTATATAAAACAGAAAAGGACAGAAAATTTTGAAAAAAAAATGATATTTTCTACTTTTTGTTATAAGAAAAATCGAATAAACTCAATTTTAGTTATACATTTAGGCCAAAATGTATTCAGCCACATGTCTTTAGTAAAAAAAATGTCAATAAGCGTATATTGTTTGCGCAAAAGTTATGGCGTCTACAAACTAGGGTACATTTTCTGGAATTTACACAGCTTTTAGTTTATGACTGCTTATCTCATTTCTTAAGGTGCTAAAATGGCAGGGCAGTACAAAACCCCCCAAATGACCCCATTTTGGAAAGTAGACATCCTAAGGAAATTGCTGAGAGGCATGTTGAGCCCATTGAATATTTTTTTTTGTCTCAAGTGATTGAATAATGACAAAAATAAATAAAAAATTACAAAAAGTTGTCACTAAATGATATATTGCTCACACATGCCATGGTTATATGTAGAATTGCACCCCAAAATACATTTTGCTGCTTCTCCTGAGTGCGGAGATACCACATGTGTGGGACTTTTTAGGAGCCTAGCCGCGTACGGGCCCCCGAAAACCAAGAACCGCCTTCAGGATTTCTAAGGGCGAAAATTTTTGATTTCACTCCTCACTACCTATCACAGTTTCGAAGGCCATAAAATGCCAAAATAGCACAAACCCCCCCCCCCCCAAAATGACCCCATTTTGGAAAGTAGACACCTCAAGCTATTTGCTGAGAGGCATGGTGAGTATTTTACAGCTCTCATTTGTTTTTGAAAATGAAGAAAGAAAATATATATTTTTTTTTCAATTTTCAAAACTTTGTGCCAAAAAGCGAGATCTGCAAAATACTCACCATACCTCTCAGCAAATAGCTTGGGGTGTCTAATTTCCAAAATGGGGTCATTTGGGGGGCTTTGTGCCATCTGGGAATTCCATGGCCTCCGAAACTGTGATAGGCAGTGAGGAGTGAAATCAAAAATTTACACCCTTAGAAAGCCTGAAGGCAGTGCTTGGTTTTTGGGGTCACGTACGCGGCTAGGCTCCCAAAAAGTCTCACACGTGGTATCCCCGTACTCAGGAGAAGCAACAGAATGTATTTTGGGGTGTAATTTGGGGTGTAATTCCACATATACCCATGGCATGTTTGAGCAATATATAATTTAGTGACAACTTTGTGCAAAAAAAATAAAAATAAAAAAATAATTGTCTTCTTTCCGCAACTTGTGTCAACATATAAAATATTCAATGGACTCGACATGCCTCTCAGTATATAGCTTGGGGTGTCTACTTTCCAAAATGGGGTCATTTGGGGGGGTTTTGAACTGTCCTGGCATTTTATACACAACATTAGGAAGCTTACATCCACTCTAACCACTTGAAGACAAAGCCCTTTCTGACATTTTTTGTTTACATGAAAACATTTTTTATTTTTTTGCAAAAAAATTATGTTGAACCCCCAAACATTATATATTTTTTTAAAGCAAAGGCCCTACAGATTAAAATGGTGGGTGTTGCATTTTTTTTTCCACACAGTATTTGCGCAGCGATTTTTCAAACGAATTTTTTGGGGAAAAAAAATACACTTTTTTTTAATTTTAATGCACTAAGACACACTATATTGCCTAAATGTTTGATGAAATGAAAAAGATGATCTTAGGCCGAGTACATAGATACCAAACACGACATGCTTTAAAATTTCGCACAAACGCGCATTGGCGACAAACTACATACATTTTTAAAAGCCTTTACAGGTTACCACGTTAGATTTACAGAGGTCTACTGCTAAAATGACTGCCCTCGATCTGACCTTTGCGGTGATACCTCACATGCATGGTGCAATTGCTGTTTACATATGACACCAGACCGATGCTTGCGTTCGCCATTGCGCAAGAGCAGGGCAGGACAGGGGTGCTTTTTTTTTTTATTATTAATTTTGCTTTTTTTTTTTTTTTTTTTAAACTGTTCCTTCCATATATATTTTTTTTTTATAATTTTTATTGTTATCTCGGGTAATGTAAATATCCCCTATGATAGCAATAGGTAGTGACAGGTTCTCTTTTTTTGAAAAAACTGGGGTCTATTAGACCCTAGATCTTTCCTCTGCCCTCAAAGAATCTGACCACACCAAGATCGGTGTGATAAAATGCTTTCCCAATGGCGCTTTTTATATCAGCGGGGGGGGGGGACATTCCCTCCCACTGCTTGTAAAAGCAGTTCAGAGGCTAATTAGCCACTAGGATTGCTTTTACATGAAAGCCGGCCGCTGGCTGAAAAGAATGATACCAAGATGATTCCTAAACCCGCAGGCATCAATCTGGTATAACAATTCAAAGTCCAGCAACATACTAGTACTTTGCTGGTCCTTGTTGGACATGTATTGTAATCTTTTTTTCATGCAGCCTGTTGGCTGAACGAAAAAAGAGATTGATCGGTGGGTATGCCCACCATTAGAATACCTCCCTTCATTCACCCACTTCTAATGATGGGCATACATGCACCATTTATATATGCCGAAGCATGGGGGCATCCTCCCGCAAAAGTTATGCCGCACACACATGGTCAGACTTTTCCACGGGCAAGCCTCCGTCGGAATTTCGACCGTATGTACGCGGCATTAGGAGCAAAATCGCTCCTCCGCCCCTGCTGCCCCAATGCTTCGGCATATATGCTTTTTTTTAACTGTGGTGGTGAAATCACCTCCTACAGCACTGGAGTCGCAGGGATCAGGCCTGTCTCTGCGAACGCTGCAGTTATGTGTGTTGTGTTTTGTAGGTGACAGTGATTGATCGATACTGCACTTGGTTGGCCTGGGCTGGACGGAGGGGCAAAACGCAGGTGCTAGCAGGTATCTGGGCTGATCCCGCTAACACTGCGTTTTTGGGAACCCTAAATTGCTGGGGACGCTAGTATAGATCTGATCAGATCAGATATTGATCTGTTCAGATACTATACCACTAAGGGAGGTGTATGCTTCACGCGTGGGTGTTGGCGTTACTGGCACTAACCTGACACTGCCTGGGGCGACGCAGACCCTCTCTGACGCTAAAACCTAATTGATATCACCCGCCGGGCGATCAGGGGGTTAAACCTTTATTGGGTTATATACGGCGGGTGCCCTGACACTATAAAAAGCAAACTAACTAACCAGCGTCACCCGTAACACTTATATGATGATCACTGGTGAAAGGGTTAACTAGGGGCAATCAGGGGGTTAAACCTTTATTAGGTAATATATGGGGGTACCCGACGCTATAAAAACCTGCGGCGAACCTAAGAAAAATAACTGGCTACCTATCGGCATCACCGACACTAAGACAGCGATCAGAAAAACGATTGCTTAGTGACACTGGCAAAAGGGGGTGAAAGGTTTACCTGGGGGGGCGATCAAGGGGTTAAACCTTTTTTAGGTAATATATGGGGGTACCCGACGCTATAAAAACCTGCGGCGAACCTAAAAAAAATAACTGGCTACCTATCGGCATCACCGACACTAAAACAGCGATCAGAAAAACGATCGCTTAGTGACAGCGGTGCTAGGGGGTGAAAGGGTTACCTGGGGGGGCGATCAAGGGGTTAAACCTTTATTAGGGGGGGTTAGGGGGCTACACTGGGCCTAAAACTAACTGCCCTGACACTTTTACAGTCACAAATGTCACTGATTGCAGTGATCAGTAAATAAATGGTCACTGCAATCAGTGACACTGTGACTGGGGGGGCGATCATGTGCCTATGTGTGCTGGTGTTAGTGTAGTGTTTGTGCACTAACCTCTGTGTCTTCTCTCATGCGGCACTTGGTGTTTGTGAGCGCCGCATGAGGGATGACATCACTTCCTCCTGCCTGTGTAAACATTACACAGGCAGAGGAAGCATTTGATTCGCCGGGAGCGATCGCGAGGGGGTGGCCAGAATCGAATGGCGGCCCCCTCATCACCGATCGCTCCCGAAGCGATCCCGGCCGCCCACTGTACCGGAGGGAGGTCCGATTGGACCCCCCACCCATACGAAGGCAGGCACGTACAGGTACGTGAGTTTGCCTGTCCGTGCCATTCTGCCGACGTATATATACAGTGGGCGGTCGTTAAGTGGTTAAAGTCCAACACTCCTTTATTCTTCTCAATGCAAAAGTGAACACAATCAGTTGGACCCCTTGGCGAACAGAACAGACAAGGAGGTGTGGATGCGAGTAGGCCCAGACACAATGAACTCTCCACATTCCTTCCTGAAAGTGGGTTGCGGTCTCCGAGCGAGGGGGGATTTCCTTCCAGGCGGTCTCCGATGGAAGGTTCACCTGTCACCAGCAATATGCTGCACCGGGTCTTCAAGAAAGTGACTCCCACCGGTCCATTACGCCTTCCGGATTCGGGTACCCACTCCCGGGGTTCCCTAGGATCTCCTTCCCTCGCGGAACTCAGTGGTGGGCACTGAGCTCCAGACCTCCATCCGAGTACCTCACCCCAGGCTAAAGGGGCTTGGGATGGAACACGACCTCCGAACGTCCTCTAGGCCTAGGCCGCCTTGAGGACCGACACGAACCACCGCCCGCAGGCTGAAGGTGCCTGGGACTCGACTCCGTGACAAAGATGGCCGGCCCCTTTATACCCTCTCCCAGCAAGCATGGCGGGTTCCCCGCCCCACCATACCGCTGCCGAGGGAGGACAAAAGGGGAGCACAGCACACAGTAATGGTTCAACCCCAGCCCAAGGTGACAGCGCCACCCGTGGGGCTGCAGGGAACTGCACATCACTGGTGTCTCTGCCAGTTTTAAATATACACAGAAAGTGTATACCCGCTACACTCTCCCCCTGGTAATTTGTCACTGGTCCCCAGTGTCTGGAGTAAACTATGCCCTCAACGGCTGGCATAACCCAGTCCAGAAACCAACTACAAATTATACAAAAATAAACTTTTAAAAATTTAGTCAACTGAAGAAATTGTGTCTGAGCCTTACATGAAAGGGAAGGGAAACAACAACATTTTTAACCATAACTTTAGAATCACATTCACATGCACTTTTTTCACCCATCCTGACTAAGACCCACCCCATACTCAGTGGTCTTGATGGGATGCTCTCCGTCAGAGGGAAGAAAGAAAATTAACACATAAACCCTGACACATGTATTTGTGTAAGAGGAAAGAAACTTCTTCGTAAAGAAATCCCTTTTCTCCAAAGAGTGAGTGTGTGAAAAGTGTTAACGATGCGCAACACTGCCACCTGGTGACAGCGTCGCGGTAACTGCACTCGTGGAACTTCTCTTCTCTTGAGCCCTATCTACCCCGGAATCCATGATCTCTTGTTGGGAAATTGAAGAACAAAACCAGGAACAGTCCTTCATTACTCTGGGCAACAGGGACAACAAACCCCAGAAAGTTCAGCAGCATAAGAAACAAGAACGGAGTCTCTTTCCTCCTACAGATAGAAGCGGGGGATGTGGCAGAACAAGTGGCTTCAAGTGTTGATTCATGGTCTCCAGGTGATACTCAACTTCATCCCCTTCTTTGTGCCGGATCAGCACCTTGTCCGCGTGGATGTGCCGTCCCAACATCCATTCTGCCTTGCAATCTTTAAAACGCTGAGAGGCCTTGGAGGAGCATGCCAGGTACCTGCGGGCATGTGGAACCTGAAGGTGGGTCCACACAAAGTCATTGTACCAGTGCTCCCGGCAAACTTCTACCTCATACAGCAACTCCTTGGACAAGTATGGATACCCCCATCTGTACTCAGCAGCAACCTTCTGGCCAAATAGGCGTTGTAGTCTCGCCAGAGGAGGCATAGTGGCTCTGTCCTCTTCGCCAGGCAAAACTATTGAGTCCGGGTGACTAGGGATCTTGATCACATCTGATCTGGGCATAGGTGCCCGCAACAGCAGTCTCTTTTCCCCGGTCCCAGGTGTAGGAGGTACCGGGAATGTAAGGGCAGGTTGAAGACGGGACCCCTCTTCAGGCGCTGGTGCCTCCACCCGGGGTGTACCATGCCCCGTAGACATGGGTGGGTCCCTGGTTCTGCGGGATGACAAGAGGTACTTTGTCCCAGCCCTTTTCTGCAAACAGTTCATCAATGGCGACAGGTAGCCCGTAGTGGAGACTGAGTTACCACCTCCTCCCACACACCAAATCTCTCCGCCTGACTTACCTCGGCCTTTACTTGAGGCGGGACGTCCGGAACTCCCGCCGACGGATCCCTCCGGGCCGGGCGCAAGCGGGCGAGACGGTCCACCACAACCGCTGGTCGGGGCTACCATACCGGTCTTTCTCTTCGGTGGTGGACGCTGCGAGACAGTGGTGACCGAGTCAGCATCCTCGGATTTCTCCCGTTGAGTAGTCGCGACCTCCTCCGCGGTCACTGCAGTGCGCGCAGGGATGGCTGTCAAAGCAGTGATTCCTCCTCTCTGAGTGGTGCTGCCTGCAACACGGCCGGGGTAAATGGTTCTCGGCTTCTCAATCGCTGGATCTACTTCAAATAGAAACTCCCCACAGGCCTCACATCGCCCGAACGGCTTCAGTTGGCACACCAGTCCCGAACAGCCGGGACAAATCACACCCAGGGCCTCAACGTCCATGCATGAATACAGGGCGAATCGTCCCCTTGGCTTTAGCCGAATCCCTGTATCGGTCACCGGAGCAGCAGCAGTCAAAGACGTGGTAGAAGGATGAAGTGGAATCCACGCTGTTTGTACAAACATGGTGACTTGCTGTTGGTCCATCGCGCACTGCAAAGTTTTGCGCCAACGTCCCACGTGTAGTCCTTCACACGTATTGGACTCCTCCCCTTTGCTCCAGTTCGCGGGCTTTTCTTCTTTTTCCTTTCTGAGTCACGCCCACGAACTAAGTGGTGGGGGTGTGCCTGGTGGCTCAGTGCAAATAGAAACCCCCACGTGTACTACTTCACACGCCTGGGCTCCCCCCTTCTCTCGCTCTTCTGCACAGGCCTTTCCCTTCACTGGGTCATGTCCACGACTTCGAGCAGGGATGCACTTTGGCCAATAACGTGGCCCACCTACTCGGAACTCCTCCCAGCAGACACGTTCAACTCCGTAGTAGCACGAACACCAATCCCGGACCCGAGCCACCACGTGTAGCGGCCTCCTCTCTCTCCTCTCTTTATCAGCTCGTCTGTCTCTTGTCTAGGGGTACTTTAGAGGAGAGAGTGCGGGGTCACCACGCCAAGCCTTCACCGCAGATAGTTGTGTGGTGTAAGCAAAGTTCTTATTTTACCTTCGGGTCGGTGTTCTGCAGCGGGAACCTCCAGAGAGAGTTACCTTGGACAATGTCTGCCAGAAAATGAGCCCCACACCATTAAAGTCCAACACTCCTTTGTGTTCACTTTTGCATTGAGAAGAATAATCAGTTGGACCCCTTGGCGAACAGAACAGACAAGGAGGTGTGGATGCGAGTAGGCCCAGACACAATGAACTGTCCACTTTCCTTCCTGAAAGTGGGTTGCGGTCTCCGAGCGAGGGGGGATTTCCTCCAGGCGGTCTCCGATGGAAGGCTCACCTGTTACCAGCAATATGCTGCACCGGGTCTTCAAGTAAGTGACTCCCACCGGTCCATTACGCCTTCCGGATTTGGGTACCCACTCCCGGGGTTCCCTAGGATCTCCTTCCCTTGCGGAACTCAGTGGTGGGCACTGAGCTCCAGACCTCCATCCGAGTACCTCACCCCAGGCTTATGCCCCGTACACACGATCGTTTTTACTGTCATTTTTTAAACCGACGTTTTTCTCCTCGTTTTTTTTCATGTTTCCTCTCAAGCCTGCCTTGCGTACACACCATCATTAAAAAAAACGATCAAGCAAAGCGCAGTGACGTTCAACACGTACGACGGCACTATAAAGGGGAAGTTCCGTTCGAATGGCGCCACCCTTCATGTTAGTAAAGTTTGTTGAGCGACGATTCGCGCTTTTCAGTCCGTTACTGTGTAATGAATGTGCTATCTCCATTACGAACGCTAGTTTTACCAGAACGAGCGCTCCCGTCTCATACTTGATTCTGAGCATGCGCGTTTTTTTTCACGTTGTGAAAGCATACACACTATCGTTTTTCACGTCGTTAAAAAAAACGACATGAAAAACGACGTGAAAAAAGAGAGCATGTCCGGAATTTTTAATGCCCGTTTTTCACGTCGTTAAAAATGCTCTGGAGCCTACACACGATCATTTTTAATGGCCATTTTTTAAAATGGCATTTTTAACGGCATGAAAAACGATCGTGTGTATGGGGCATAAAGGTGCTTGGGATGGAACACGACCTCCGAACGTCCTCGAGGCCTAGGCCGCCTTGGTGCCTGGGACTCGACTCCGTGACAAAGATACCCTCTCCCAGCAAGCACGGCGGGTTCCCCGCCCCACCATACCGCTGCCGAGGGAGGACAAAAAGGGAGCACAGCACACAGTAATGGTTCAACCCCAGCCCAAGGTGACAGCGCCACCCGTGGGGCTGCAGGGAACTGCACATCACTGGTGTCTCTGCCAGTTTTAAATATACACAGAAAGTGTATACCCGCTACACCTAAAAATCAATGTATCTGGGCAATCTATTGCCCAGATACACCCCACTAAATTTGACACCCGCTACATACGTTATGACATGCTGTAAGTTGGTGCAACCCATTTACTAAAGAGAATACATTTAAATTGCAAACTACCCCATTCTGTAACTAACATCCTTTTAATTAATATAAATCAAATGGGATCATCAAGAATATAAGTAAATGGAGACCAGGAAATGTAAGAGCTTGAAATCAAACACTATTGTATTATAGATTGGCCCATCCTACACCCTGTGTTACGTTTGATCAGGTAATAGAAACTGAAAGTGTCTGGTGGGCTTTTTCCTTTCTAGCACTGGATTCTATGACTGATGTACCAGAAGAGGTCTGCGCTTTCTATAAGGAGGGTGAGAAATTTGAGAGCCTGCAGAATACTGCTTGTAAAAGCATCATACCCCATTCCAATTGTCTGGTTAGTAAAACCTTCCTGTGTCAGTGTATGTCTGTGATTGACCCTTCTGTGATGTGTTCATAGTTGATAACAGACTCAGCCTTCCAGAGAGTACCAGATTTACAAAAATGTGTACTTAGAAGGAATTATCCCTGGTTTTCATTACTGATAGCTGGCACTGATCTTTCATTTGTGTGTTAGGATTAACTTTCCAGCACGAATTTTACTTTGGGACTACCGCTATACATACACTTTATCATGTTTGCTGAGCCTCAAACTGCCCATGCACCATACTTGGCAACTATACCAGCTCTGGGGGACATGCATGATTTTTAGATATTTGTCCTGCAATGTCTCCATCCAGCGCTGTGTTCTGTAAATCACAGCATTGACCAGTGTAAATGTGTTTGAGGCCAGGCCATGGGACACCAATTAGCCTAGCTTGGGGTTGTGGAGACTATTGAGTGTGTATTGGGTAGGTATTAAAGTGGATGTAAACCCAAATGTTTTATTTTTTTTGCTGTCACAATGTAGAGTATAAGATTTATAGTTGCAAAAACAAAAGGTGCGGTTTATTTAAACTATTTACAGGGGAAAAACAGCAAAACAAAAATAAACATACAAAAAGAAATCCTGGTCAGCTTGACCGCTTACTACACACGTAGGTTCCCTGTCTGACAACTAGGTTCAGCCTTGTGCTGCCCCAGCCCCTATCTCCCTGTTTTTTAAAGGTTTTAGCTACACAGGCTTTGTCTCACCGCACAGGACAGAAACACACTCCCCAGTCTTGCACAACACAGATCTGGTTCCAGGATGGAGCATCTCCCCTAGCATGCTGGGAGTTCTTGTAGAGGCCTCAATGAGCCACTTGATTCAGCTGGGCTCATTAACTCTTCCCCCGCAAGACTCCCAGCACTCCCCCTAGTGGTATAAATCGGCATAAAGCCTGAATCTAGGACATATATACCTTCCATCCTGGATGCAACCTGTTGATTTTACCTGCCTGCTGTCACATACCCCCCCGCTCTTGTTTTAACCTTGGGGTTGGAACACAAGCAATCAGGCATGCATGTACTCGAGACAAAGCATCCACATTCCCCATTTGAACGCCAGGGCAATGCTTTACTGTAAAGTTGAATTCCTGTAGGGCCAGGAACCACCTATTCACTCTTCTATTTGTCTCTTTGTTTTGAGCCATCCACTTTAAAGGAGCATGATCAGTAATCATGTCAAAGTGCCTACCTAGCAGATAGTACCGAAGGGAATCTAGAGCCCACTTCACCGCTAAACACTCCTTCTCAATCGTGGCGTAATTTACCTCATGGGACTTCAATTTCCTGCTGAGGTAAATGACTGGGTGCTCTTCCCCGTTCCAGACCTGGGACAATACTGCTCCTAACCCAACGTCTGATGCATCACTTTGTACTACAAAGTCCCTAGAGAAGTCTGGTGAGTACAACACTGGCTGGCTACATAAGGCTTTTTTTAAGAATTTAAATGCTGCCTCAGCCTCTGGGGTCCATTTAACCATGACCGACTCTTTCCCTTTTGTCAGGTTGGTTAGGGGCACAGCCTGAGAAGCAAAGTGGGGAATGAATCGCCGATAATAACCAGCGATTCCCAGAAAGGCTCGTACCTGCTTCTTGCTGTTGGGACGTGGCCAATTCTGTATGGCCTCGACTTTATTGACTTGGGGTTTTATTACTCCCCTCCCAATGGTGTACCCAAGATATTTGGCCTCCTCCTGCCCAATGGTACACTTCTTGGGGTTGGCCGTAAACCCAGCTTCCCAGATAGAGTCTAGGACTGCTTGCACTTTTGGCAGATGTGAGGCCCAATCTGTGCTATAGATAATTACATCATCCAGGTAAGCCGCAGCATACTTCTGATGGGGCCTCAGTATCTGGTCCATTTTCCGCTGGAATGTGGCCGGCGCATTCTGTAACCCAAACGGCATTCTTTTATATTGGAACGCCCCGTCTGGGGTTACAAATGCGTTTTTCTCCTTGGCCGACTTGGCCTGGGGAATTTGCCAATACCCTTTTGTGAGATCAAGAGTTGTCATGTATCGGGCTGTTCCCAGCCGGTCGATCAACTCATCTATACGTGGCATGTGGTAGGTGTCAAATTTTGTAACTTTGTTCAGTTGTCGAAAATCGTTACAAAATCGCCAGCTCCCATCCGGTTTAGGCACTAACACAATGGGACTTGACCAATCACTTTGGGACTCTTTTATCACCCCTAACTTAAGCATTTTCTGTACTTCCTCACGTATTGCCTCCCGTCGGGCCTCCGGGATCCGATAGGGTTTTAGTTTCACCCTTTCACCGGGCGGGGTAATAATATCATGCTCTACCCCAGACGTTTGTCCCGGCAGCTCAGAGAAAACCTCCTTGTTGCGAAGCACAAACTCCTTAACCTCCTGTTTTTGGGGGTTTGACAAGGTGACTGCTATTCCAACCTCAGGAATCACGCAATCTGAGTGACCTGGTGACAAAGTTTCCGCGACTAGGGATTCCCTATCCCTCCAGGCTTTCAACAGATTAACGTGATAGATCTGTTCGGGCTTTCGCCTTCCTGGTTGTCTGACCTTGTAATTCACTTCGCTCACTTTTTCCATTATCTCATAGGGGCCTTGCCATTTGGCAAGGAATTTGCTTTCAACCGTAGGGACAAGTACCAATACCCTATCCCCCGGGGAAAAGGTACGGGTCCTGGCTCCACGGTTGTACACTCTCTGCTGTGTCAACTGCGCTTGGGCCAAATGTTCCTTTACGATTGGCATTACCTGTGCAATTCTATCTTGCATCAGGGCGACATGCTCAATCACACTCCTGTGGGGAGAACTCTCACTTTCCCAGGTTTCCTTGGCGATATCCAACAGCCCTCTGGGGTGTCTCCCATAAAGTAACTCAAAAGGGTGAGAAACCCGTAGAGGATTGGGGTACCTCCCTAATAGCAAACATTAAATAGGGAATTAGACAGTCCCTATCCTTTCCATCTCTATCCACCACTTTCTTTAACATTTGTTTTAGGGCTTTGTTGAATCTTTCAACCAACCCATCTGTTTGGGGGTGATACACAGATGTACGCAATTGTGTCACTTTGAACAACTTACACAGCTCTTTCATACCCCGGGACATAAAGGGTGTACCTTGGTCCGTAAGCAGTTCTTTACAAATACCCACACGGCTAAAAACAAGAGATAGCTCTTTGGCTATGGTTTTGGCCGAGGTATTTCGGAGAGGAATCGCTTCCGGATAACGGGTGGCATAGTCCATTATAACCAAAATGTACTGGCGCTCCCTAGCGGAATTAATTATCGGACCTACCAAATCCATTGCGATCCTCTCAAAGGGGACCTCAATGATGGGAAGAGGTACCAGCGGGTTACGGAAATGTGGCATCGGTGCCGACCTCTGACACACAGGGCAGGAGGAACAATCATTTTCTGTTTCCTTCATGACCCCAGGCCAATAGAACCTCTGCAATACTCTCTCTCTGGTTTTCTCTGTCCCCAGATGACCTCCAAGAATGTGCCCATGGGCCAACTCTTACACCAACTTCCTGTAAGGTTTGGGCACCACAAGCTGCTCAATGGTTTCTTCTGCCCTTTTAGCCACCCGATACAGTAGGTCCTTTTCCACGATGAAGTATGGGTAAGTGCAGGTCTCATCTGGGTTCACTAACTCGCCATCTATTTCCACTACGTTTTCCCGTGCCTTTATTAGGGTGGGGTCTTTTAACTGTTCTGTGGCAAAATTTTCCTTGTGAACCTCGAGATCAGAAAACTCCACAGACGGCATGTTTTCGTCTGAGGATGTTGGCTCCTCCCCAGTTTCTCGAGTCTCCCCTGCCAATACCGACAAGGGAAATTCTGGAGAGTCCTCACCACTCTCAGAGGAATTCTGGCTATCACATTCCTGGTATATAGGGGCACCAGTGGGGGGCTCAGGACAATCCCAAAGTTCCCATAACTTTGGAAAATCCCTTCCCACAATGGCATCATGAGGCAAGTGAGACACTAGTCCCACCCAATGAGAGAGGGTACCTTTGGGGGTCTCAAAACACACTGTAGTCACCGGATACTCTCGGGTGTCCCCATGCACACAAATAACAGCTACCTTGTTATTCCCAGAGACCTCTGTAGTAACTAATTCAGCCTTTATCAGTGTCACCAGGCTACCTGAATCCAGCAACACAACAACATTTCTACCATTAATACACATTTTGCATAAATGTTTCTCAGTTCCCCGAATGGCAGTGCATGCGACTGTCGCAAACAGCAACTGACGTCTGTCCCTTAGAAAGTCACATTGCATGGGTTCATCCACAACCGGGCAATTTGCTGCAATATGTCCCTCTTGTCGGCAGCAGTAACAAACAATCCTTCTTGCTGCCTCTTGAGCCCCTGACTTCCCAGGCTGTTCTCGCCAAACCTTGGGTAGATCTCCCACCCTCTCACTCTCTCCACCCTCACCCCTTGGAATCATCTTACCCGCCACTGGGGATGGTCTGGTCTTAGGGTGGAAAGTCCGTGAGTCTCTGGAAGAGGCAGTCAGGTTCTCTGTAGCCAAGTACTTCTCTACTCGATCCACAAGATTATCGGCCGTTTCTGGGTCTCCATGGCTTACCCACTTTTGGATGGCAGTAGGAAGAGCTCTCAAGAAACGATCCATCACAACACGTTCCACAATCTTTGGTGCGGACAAAGTCTCTGGCTGTAGCCACTTCCTGCTCAGGTGAATGAGATCATACATTTGAGACCTGGGGGGTTTTCTAAGCCGGAAAGTCCAGTTATGCACACGCTGAGCCTGGACAGCCAGGGTGACACCCAGCCGTGCCAATATTTCAGTTTTTAGCATCACATAGTCTTTTGCTTGGTCAGGCTCTAGGTCATAATAAGCTTTCTGCGATTCACCAGTTAACAGAGGAGCCACCAGTCCAGCCCACTGCTCCTTAGGCCACTTTTCTCTTTCAGCAGTCCTTTCAAATGTGGTCAAAAACACCTCTGGATCATCCTCTCCAGTCATTTTTGTCAATAAACGACTCACCCCAAAGGACGCGGTATTAGTGGAACAACTTGCCTCACTGGTCTGCGGATGTTGCTGCATTAATGTTTCCATTTGTTGTAGTCTCTGCTCTTGCTTCTGCAACAGGTCTATGAAGCGGGCCTCAGATTGCTGCAGGGCTTGTTGCTGAGCTTCCAGACTTTGTTGGTGAGCTTGCTGCTGGGCTGCAAGCCTCTGTTGATGAGCTTGCTGCTGGGCTGCAAGGCTCTGTTGATAAGCTTGCTGGTAGGCTGCAAGGCTCTGTTGTTGAGCTGCAAGGCTCTTTTGCAAACCTGCATTTGTCTGCTGCTGATTGGCATTTGCAAGAGCCAGCTGTTTCAGTATCTCCTCCATGCTGGCCTTAAAAAAAACTGCCGCTGGTTCTCCACCAACTGTGAGGGGGTTAGCTCGGCAGCGGGTGTGTGTGACCCCCTGGATGGGTTCACCACACAAAAAACAGGCACAGCAGACAGAGTTTATAGTTGCAAAAACAAAAGGTGCGGTTTATTTAAACTATTTACAGGGGAAAAACAGCAAAACAAAAATAAACATACAAAAAGAAATCCTGGTCAGCTTGACCACTTGCTACACACGTAGGTTCCCTGTCTGACAACTAGGTGCAGCCTTGTGCTGCCCCAGCCCCTATCTCCCTGTTTTTTAAAGGTTTTAGCCACACAGGCTTTGTCTCACCGCACAGGACAGAAACGCACTCCCCAGTCTTGCACAACAAAGATCTGGTTCCAGGATGGAGCATCTCCCTTAGCATGCTGGGAGTTCTTGTAGAGGCCTCAATGAGCCACTTGATTCAGCTGGGCTCATTAACTCTTCCCCCGCAAGACTCCCAGCACTCCCCTAGTGGTATAAATTGGCATAAAGCCTGAATCTAGGACATATATACCTTCCATCCTGGATGCAACCTGGTGACTTTACCTGCCTGCTGTCACAGCTGCTTATGCTGATCCTCGTGTTAGTAAAGTTTGGTGAGAGACGATTCGCGCTTTTCAGCCTCGTGCTCTTCAGTCTGTTACAGCGTGACAAATGTGCTATCTCCATTACGAACGCTAGTTTTACCAGAACGAGTGCTCCCGTCTCATCACTTCTGAGCATGCGCGTTTTTTCTCGTTGTTAAAGCCTACACACAAGCGTTTTTCATGACGAGAAAAACGACGACGTGAAAAAACGACAAGAAAAATTAGAGCATGTTCCAAATTTTTAATGCCCATTTTTCACGTCGTGAAAAATGCTCTGGAGCCCACACATGATCGTTTTTAACCACTTAACGACCGCCCACTGTAATTATACGTCGGCAGAATGGAACCGACAGGCAGAATCACGTAGATCTACGTGATCGCCTTTGTATAGTTGGGGGGTCCGATCGGACCCCCCTTCTGTACAGTGAGCGGTGGTTAAGTGTTCGGGAGCGATCCGGCATGAGGGGACGGCCGTTCGATTCCGGCCACCCCCTCTCGATCGCTCCCGGCGAATGAGAGAGCTTCCCCTGCCTGTGTAATGTAAACACAGGCAGAGGAAGTGATGTCATCTCTCCTCGTGACGGTCTTTTCGATCCGGCGCGAGGAGAGAAGACATCACATAGTAAGTGCACCAACAGCCCACTGACACCAGTACACGTAGGCACACTTACACCCCCCAGTCACCCCCAGATCACCCCCCAGATCACCCCCAGTACCCCCAGTCACAGTGCACCGTTTGCAGTGATCATTTTTTTTACTGATCACTGCAATCAGTGTCATTTGTGACTGTAAAAAGTTGCAGGGCAGTTAGGATTAGGCCCCTTTAGGTCCAAGGTAGCCCCCTAACCCCCCTAATAAAGGTTTAACCCCTTGATCGCCCCCCAGGTAACCCTTTCACCCCCTAACGCCAGCGTCACTAAGCGATCGTTTTTCCAATCGCTTTTTTCTTGTCGCTGGTGTCCTAGATAGCCAGTTAATTATTTTTAGGTTCGCCGCAGGTTTTTATTAGCGTCGGGTACCCCCATATATTATTTTAACCCCCTGATTGCCCCTAGAGTTAACCCTTTCACCAGTGATCACCGTATAAGCGTCACTGGTGACACTGGTTACCCAGTTAGTTATTTAGGTAACCCGTCAGGTTTTTATATAGCGTCGGGTACCCCCATATTTAACCTAATAAAGGTTTTAACCCCCTGATTGCCCCTAGTTAACCCTTTCACCAGTGATCACCATATAAATGTTACAGGTGACGCTGGTTGGTTAGTTTGCTTTTTATAGCATCAGGGCACCCGCCGTATATAACCCAATAAAGGTTTAACCCCCTGATCGCCCGGCGGCTGATATCAATTAGGTTTTAGTGTCAGAGAGGGTCTGCGTCGCCCCAGGCAGCGTCAGGTTAGTGCCAGTAACGCTGACACCCACGCGCAAAGCATACACCTCCCTTAGTGGTATAGTATCTGATCAGATCTATACTAGCGTCCCCAGCGGTTTAGGGTTCCCAAAAATGCAGTGTAAGCGGGATCAGCCCAGATACCTGCTAGCACCTGCGTTTAGCCCCTCCGCCCAGCCCAGCCCAGCCCACCCAAGTGCAGTATCGATCGATCACTGTCACTTACCAAACACAACACACATAACTGCAGCGTTCGCAGAGACAGTCCTGATCCCTGCGATCGCTAACAGTTTTTTTGGTAGCGTTTGATGCATTTGGTGACAGTCAGGTGCTTTTTTTACCTGTGAATCTTACTAGTGTACCCCTAAATTTAGAGCCCAAAATGGCAAGACGAAGGTACACTAGTAAAGAGGCCTACGAGATTCTGAGCATGACAGATAGTGAAGAGGAGGTCACGCATCTGTCAGATTCAGGCTCAGAATATCTTCCCGTAGAAGACAGTGACGTCAGCGGCCCCACGTCAGATAGCTCTGACGACGAAGTTGAGGTCCCTGCTAAGGTCAGGCGTACCCGATCCCGATCTTCTGAGGTTGTTGAGGAGCAAGAACCGCAGGGCTCTCGTATCATGGAGCAGAGGAATACTAGCACCGCTATTCCTTCTGGTGAATTGGCAAGCACCAGCGGCCTAGTACAGCCTGGGCGTACATCCAGCACTGCAGTATCACGTGGTGACGTGGCGAGTCCCATAAGTGCAGTTCAAGCTAGCGAGGTGGCAAGCACAAGTAGTGTCCCGCTGCCACCAAGAAGACAAAGGCAGGCCCGTCGTGCCCATAGTGCACTTCTGTAGCATCCAATTGTAAATGAGTGAATAATCTCCGTAGGTTGGTGTCCGTGGATTTCCGGTGGCATAAATCCTGTCTGGTCAATGTCCACCGGTGAAGAAATGACCTTGGCCAATCGTGATGCCAACACCTTGGTTAGGATCTTTAGATCCACATTCAGTAGTGCTATGGGGCGGTAGGACGAACACTCTTGTGGGTCCTTACCCGGTTTCAATAGAAGAACCATGTATGCTTCCATCATTGAAAGTGGAAGGGCTCAGTTTTTAAGGCAGTGGCCAAAAAGGACACTGAGTCTTGGGGCTAGTTGTGCCATATATTGTTTATAAAAGTCCGCAGGGAAGCCACCTGGGCCCGGGGACTTATGAGGTGGAAAAGCTAGTATCGCTGCTTCTATTTCTAGAGCTGAGATATCAGCATCCAGAAAAGTAACATCCGAGTCTGACAATATGGGGAGAGAGAGTTCATTCAATAGCCAATCTAGCTCGCTGGTATCATATGCTGGTATATGGGAGTAAAGTGTAGTATAATACCGCACAAATTCTTCCAAGATCCACCTCGGTACCTTTCACCATAGGCCTTGTTGACTCCGTTATCTCCAAATGTAGTGTTTATGGTTGTGGGCAAAAAGCTAAATTCTGGTCTCATCACTCCAAATGACTTTGTGCCACAAGGTTTTAGGCTTGTCTCTGTGCTGTTTGGCGTATTGTAAGCGGGATACTTTGTGGCATTTGTGTAGTAATGGCTTTCTTCTGGTGACTCGACCATGCAGCCCATCTTTCTTCAAGTGCCTCCTTATTGTGCATCTTGAAACAGACACACCACATGTTTTCAGAGAGTCCTGTATTTCACCTGAAGTTATTTGTGGGTTTTTCTTTGCATCCCGAACAATTTTCCTGGCAGTTGTGGCTGACATTTTAGTTGGTCTACCTGACCGTGGTTTGGTTTCAACACAACCCCTCATTTTCCACTTCTTAAATAGAGTTTGAACACTGCTGATTGGCATTCTCAATTCATTGGATATCTTTTTATATCCCTTTCCTGTTTTATACAGTTCAACTACCTTTTCCCGCAGATCCTTTGACAATTCTTTTGCTTTCCCCATGACTCAGAATCCAGAAACGTCAGTGCAGCACTGGATGAAAGATGCCAGGGTCTGTCAGGAGTCCAGAAACTCATTGACCTTTTAGGCTGGGTTCACACTAGTGCGACACGACATCTGTCCTACTTTGGATCCGACTTTGCCCTGCGACATGAAGCCGACATATGTCCGACTTTCAATGAACGGGGATGCGACTTGGATCCCCGCCAATTGCAGGCACTGTGTTTGGTATGAATCTTGAGGGGGAACTCCAGGCCAAATTTTAAATAAAAAACCGGCATGGGTTCCCCCTCCAGGAGCATACCAGGCCCTTGGGTCTGGTCTGGATTTGAAGGGGAACCCCTACGCCGAAAAAACGGCGTGGGGGTCCCCCCCAAAATCCAAACCAGACCCTTATCCGAGCACGCAACCTGGCAGGCCGCAGGGGAAGAGGGGGGGAAGAGAGAGCGCCCCCCTCCCTCCTGAACCGTACCAGGCCACATGCCCTCAACATGGGGGGTTAGGTGCTCTGGGGCAGGGGGGCGACCTGCGGCCCCCCACCCCAAAGCACCCTGTCCCCATGTTGATGAGGACAGGGCCTCTTCCCGACAACCCTGGCCGTTGGTTGTCGGGGTCTGAGGGCGGGGGGCTTATCGGAATCCGGGAGCCCCCCCTTGATAAGGGGGCCCCCAGATCCCGGGCCCCCCACCCTATGTGAATGAGTATGGGGTACATCGTACCCCTACCCATTCACCTGGTGGAAAAAAAATTTTCAAGAAAAAACACAACACAGCTTTTTAAATTAATTTATTGCACAGCTCCGGGGTCTTCTTCCGACTTCGGGGGTCTCCGCGCTCTCCGGTTCTTCCTTCTGCCGGGCCTCCGCTATCTTCTTCCAGCTCTTTTGCTAGCGGGGCCCGGTCTTCTCTGTCGCCTTCTTCTTCTCCCGCTCTCCGGTTCTTCTCCCGCTCTCCGGTTCTTCTCCTGCTCTCCGGTTCTCCGGTTCTTTCTTCCGCCGGGCCTCCGCTAACTTCTTTTAGCTCTTTTGCTAGCGGAGGCCCGGTCTTCCCGTCGTCTCGTCCGGCTCTCCGTTGTCCTTCTGCCGGCACCTCCACTAACTTCTTGTAGCTCTTTTGCTAGTGGAGGGGCCGGTCTTCCCGTCGCCGTCTTCTTCTCTCTTCTCCTCCTCGATGTTGACGCGTCGCTTCCTCCCACTGTAATGCTGGCTGTTCGCTCCGCTCCGCATTAATATAGGCTTCTCATGACATCACAGTCACATGCTCCCATGACGTCACAGTCACATGCTCCGGGGCCACCGGAGCATGTGACTGTGACGTCATGAGAAGCCTATATTAATGCGGAGTGGAGCGAACAGCCAGTATTACAGCGGGAGGAAGCGACGCATCAACATCGAGGAGGAGAAGAGAGAAGAAGACGGCGACGGGAAGACCGGCCCCTCCACTAGCAAAAGAGCTACAAGAAGTTAGTGGAGGGGCCGGCAGAAGGACAACGGAGAGCCGGACGAGACGACGGGAAGACCGGGCCTCCGCTAGCAAAAGAGCTAAAAGAAGTTAGCGGAGGCCCGGCGAAAGAAAGAACCGGAGAGCGGGAGAAGAACCGGAGAGCGGGAGAAGAAGAAGGCGACGGAGAAGACCGGGCCCCGCTAGCAAAAGATCTGGAAGAAGATAGCGGAGGCCCGGCAGAAGAAAGACCTGGAGAGCGCGGAGACCCCCGAAGTCGGAAGAAGACCCCCGGAGCTGTGCAATAAATTAATTTAAAAAGCTGTGTTGTGTTTTTTCTTGACATTTTTTTCCACCAGGTGAATGGGTAGGGGTACGATGTACCCCATACTCATTCACATAGGGTGGGGGGGCCGGGATCTGGGGGCCCCCTTATCAAGGGGGGGCTCCCGGATTCCGATAAGCCCCCCGCCCGCAGACCCCGACAACCAACGGCCAGGGTTGTCGGGAAGAGGCCCTGTCCTCATCAACATGGGGGCAGGGTGCTCTGGGGTGGGGGGGCCGCAGGTCGCCCCCCTGCCCCAGAGCACCTAACCCCCCATGTTGAGGGCATGCGGCCTGGCCGCTCTCTCGTCCCCCCCCTCTTCCCCTGCGGCCTGCCAGGTTGCGTGCTCGGATAAGGGTCTGGTTTGGATTTTGGGGGGGACCCCCACGCCGTTTTTTCGGCGTAGGGGGTTCCCCTTCAAATCCAGACCAGACCCAAGGGCCTGTATGCTCTTGGAGGGGGAACCCATGCCATTTTTATTTTTAAATTTGGTGTGGAGTTCCCCCTCAAGAGCAGCAGAGCACAAGTCGCATGCCAAAGTCGGATCATGCAAGACTGCGGTCCGACTTTGATCCGACTTCAATGATAGTCAATGGGCTGAAGTCAGATCAAAGTCGAACCAAAGTAGTACAGGGAGCATTCTCAAAGTCGGACCGACATGTGTCGGACCAGTTAAGACGGCTCCCATAGGGAAACATTGATTTTCACACGTCATGCGACATGAGCTCCCAATGTCGTAGCGCTTGTCGGACCAGTGTGAACCAGGCCTTATACACACACACCAATTACAAGCAAACAGATCACAGGTGAGGATGGTTACCTTTATTAGCCATTCAAACCCCTTTGTGTCAACTTGTGTGCATGTATTCAGGACAAAATCACCAGGGTATGTAAACTTTTGATCAGGGTCATTTGGGTAGTTTCTGTTGCCATTATGATTTAAAAAGAGTAAGCACAGTTGTTTGATAATAAATGGCTTCAGCCAAACACTAACAATGAGTGAAAGAAACATTTTTGTGTTGTTATTCATATTCTCTGACAAATGGCCAAGAAATCATAAATTCTGCCAAGGTATGTAAACTTATGCGCACAACTGTAAATACATAAACACTCTGTACACACGATCAGATTTTCCGATGGGATAAAATCCGATGGAATTTTCCGTCGGAATTACGTTCAAACTGTCTTCCATCAGTCTTGCCTAAACACTGTCACACCAAATTCCAACCATCCAAAACGCAGTGACATACAACACGTACGACGGCACTCTAAAGGGAAAGTTTAAATCCAACGGCGCCACCCTTTGGGCTGCTTTTGCTGATTTTGTGATACTGCATGTTAGTAAAAGTTTGGTGTTAGCCAATTCGCGCTTTTCAGTCTCTGTGCTTTCCAGATTGTTTTCTGCGTTTCAGTTTGCGCTTGTGGGTTCATATCTGTCTTTCAGTGCATCTAGTCAGGTCGTATCTGTTTTTCAGTGCGTTCTTTTCCGCTCATTTCTGGTTTTCAGGTTGTTCTTCATAGGACTTTCTGTTCCTCAGTGCGTTCTGTTTAAGTTCGTTCTGACCAGCCGACCAGTTTCTAGCCATGTTGGAAGTAGGTTCTCATCGTAGAGCTTGTGCTGCGTATGGGCTTGGTGTTGGGGTTAATACTTTAACCCGAGCTTAGTCCATGAACAGGGTGAGGAGGAGTTCATGGACCAAGAATTGGTTGCTCCAGCGGGACCAATTCTCTCATATGCCTTTGCTGCGGGAAATCCAGGAGAATAATCCTGATGACTTCAGGAATTATCTCCGGATGACGGACCCCGTTTTTCACTATCTGTTGGATTTGCTGTCCCCCTATATCACGAGGCAGGACACTGTGATGCGCCAAGCCATCACTCCCAAGCAGAGGCTAATCGCCACGTTACGAAACCTGGCGACTGGGAGAAGCCTGCAGGACCTCAAGTTCACGACAGGCATCTCCCCCCAGGCTCTGGGGATCATTATTCCAGAAACCTGTTCTGCTATCATTCAAGTTCTGCAGAAGGACTATATTAACCACTTAAGCCCCGGACCATTTGGTAGCTAGAGGACCAGAGGTGAATTCAGAATTTTGCACTGCGCTGCTTTAACTGTAAATTGTGCGGACATGCAATGTTGTACCCAAACGAAATTTGCGTCCTTTTCTTCCCACAAATAGAGCTTTCTTTTAATGGTATTTGATTGCCTCTGCGATTTTTTTTTTTTGCGATATAAACGGAAAAAGACCGAAAATTTTGAAAAAAAATGATATTTTCTACTTTTTGTTATAAGAAAAATCGAATAAACTCAATTGTAGTCATACATTTAGGCCAAAATGTATTCAGCCACATGTTTTTAGTAAAAAAAATGTCAATAAGCGTATATTTATTGGTTTGCGCAAAAGTTATAGAGTTTACAAACTAGGGTACATTTTCTGAAATTTACACAGCTTTAAATTTATGACTGCCTATCTCATTTCTTGAGGTGCTAAAATGACAGGGCAGTACAAAACCCCCCCAAATGACCCCATTTTGGAAAGTAGACACCCCAAGGAAATTGCTGAGAGGCATGTTGAGCCCATTGAATTTTTTATTTTTTTGTCCCAAGTGATTGAATAATGACTAAAAAAAAAAAAAAAATTACAAAAAGTTGTCACTAAATGATATATTGCTCACACATGCCATGGTTATATGTGGAATTTCACCCCAAAATACATTTTGCTGCTTCTCCTGAGTACGGGGATACCACATGTGTGGGACTTTTTGGGAGCCTAGCCGCGTACGGGACCCCGGAAACCAAGCACCGCCTTCAGGATTTCTAAGGGCGCAAATTTTTGATTTCACTCCTCACTACCTATCACAGTTTCGAAGGCCATAAAATGCCAAAATAGCACAAACCCCCCCAAATGACCCCATTTTAGAAAGTAGACACCCCAAGGAAATTGCTGAGAGGCCTGTTAAGCCCATTGAATATATTTTTTTTTTGTCCCAAGTGATTGAATAATGACAAAAAAAAAAAAAAAATTACAAAAAGTTGTCACTAAATGATATATTGCTCACACATGCCATGGTTATATGTGGAATTACACCCCAAAATACATTTTGCTGCTTCTCCTGAGTACGGGGATACCATATGTGTGGGACTTTTTAGGAGCCTAGCCGCGTACGGGACCCCGAAAACCAAGCACCGCCTTCAGGATTTCTAGGCACAAATTTTTGATTTCACTCCTCACTACCTATCACAGTTTCGAAGGCCATAAAATGCCAAAATCGCACAAAACCCCCCCAAATGACCCCATTTTGGAATATAGACACCCCAAGCTATTTGCTGAGAGGAATGGCGAGTATTTTACAGCTCTCATTTGTTTTTGAAAATGAAGAAAGAAAATATATATATATATATATATATATATATATATATATATATATATATATATATATATTTTCAAAACTTTGTGACAAAAAGCGAGATCTGCAAAATACTCACAATACCTCTCAGCAAATAGCTTGGGGTGTCTACTTTCCAAAATGGGGTCATTTGGGGGGGTTTTGTGCTATCTGGGCATTCCATGGCCTCCGAAACTGTGATAGGCAGTGAGAAGTGAAATCAAAAATTTACACCCTTAGAAAGCCTGAAGGCGGTGCTTGGTTTTTGGGGTCCCGTACGTGGCTAGGCTCCCAAAAAGTCTCACACATGTGGTATCCCCGTACTCAGGAGAAGCAACAGAATGTATTTTGGGGTGTAATTCCACATATGCCCATGGCATGTTTGAGCAATATATCATTTAGTGACAACTTTGTGCAAAAAAAAAAAAAAAAATTTCGTTTTTCCGCAACTTGTGTCAACATATAAAATATTCCATGGACTCGACATGCCTCTCAGTATATAGCTTGGGGTGTCTACTTTCCAAAATGGGGTCATTTGGGGGGGTTTTGAACTGTTCTGGCATTTTATACACAACATTAGGAAGCTTACATCCACTCTTCTAACCACTTGAAGACAAAGCCCTTTTTGACACTGTTTACATGAAAACATTTTTTTTTTTGCAAGAAAATTATGTTGAACCCCCAAACATTATATATATTTTTAAAGCAAAGGCCCTACAGATTAAAATGGTGGGTGTTGCATTTTTTTTTTCTACACAGTATTTGCGCAGCGATTTTTCAAACGCATTTTCTGGGTTAAAAAATACACTTTTTTTAATTTTAATGCACTAAAACACACTATATTGCCCAAATGTTTGATGAAATAAAAAAGATGATCTTAGGCCGAGTACATAGATACCAAACACGACATGCTTTAAAATTTCGCACAAACGCGCATTGGCGACAAACTACATAAATTTTTAAAAGCCTTTAAAAGCCTTTACAGGTTACCCCAGTAGATTTACAGAGGAGGTCTACTGCTAAAATGATTGCCCTCGATCTGACCTTCGCGGTGATACCTCACATGCATGGTGCAATTGCTGTTTACATATGACGCCAGACCGACGCTTGCGTTCGCCATTGGGCAAGAGCAGGGCAGGACAGGGGTGCTTTTTTTTTTTTCTTTTTTTTTTTATTATTAATTTTGCTTTTTTATTTTATTTTTAAATTGTTCCTTCCAAGTATTTTTTTTTTTTTTTATCATTTTTATTGTTATCTCAGGGAATGTAAATATCCCCTATGATAGCAATAGGTAGTGACAGGTACTCTTTTTTTGAAAAAACTGGGGTCTTCTAGACCCTAGATTTTTCCTCTGCCCTCAAAGCATCTGACCACACCAAGATCGGTGTGATAAAATGCTTTCCCAATTTCCCAATGGCGCTTTTTATATCCGGGGGGGGGGCATTCCCTCCCACTGCTTGTAAAAGCAGTTCAGAGGCTAATTAGCCGCTAGGATTGCTTTTACATGAAAGCCGGCCGCAGGCTGAAAAGAATGATACCAAGATGATACCTAAACTCGCAGGCATCATTCTGGTATAAACATTCAAAGTCCAGCAACATACCAGTACGTTGCTGGTCCTTGTTGGACATGTATTGTAATCTTTTTATTTCATGCAGCCAGTTGGCTGAACGAAAAAAGAGATTGATCGGTGGGTATGCCCACCATTAGAATACCGCCCTTCATCCACCCACTTCCAATGATGGGCATACACGCACCATTTATATATGCCGAAGCATGGGGGCATCCTCCCGCAAAAAAGTTATGCCGCACACACATGGTCGGACTTTTCCACGGGCAAGCCTCCGTCGGAATTTCGACCGTATGTACGCGGCATTAGGAGCAAAATTGCTCCTCCGCCCCTGCTGCCCCAATGCTTCGGCATATTTGCTTTTTTTTTTTAACTGTGGTGGTGAAATCAGTCGCAGGGATCAGGCCTGTCTCTGCGAACGCTGCAGTTATGTGTGTTTTTGTTTTGTAAGTGACAGTGATCGATCGATACTGCACTTGGGTGGCCTGGGCTGGACGGAGGGGCAAAACGCAGGTGCCAGCAGGTATCTGGGCTGATCCCGCTAACACTGCGTTTTTGGGAACCCTAAACTGCTGGGGACGCTAGTATAGATCAGATATTGATCTGTTCAGATACTATACCACTAAGGGGGGTGTATGCTTCACGCGTGGGTGTTAGCGTTACTGGCACTAACCTGACGCTGCCTGGGGTGTGACTCAGACCCTCTCTGACGCTAAAACCTAATTGATATCACCCGCCGGGCGATCAGGGGGTTAAACCTTTATTGGGTTATATACACGGCGGGTGCCCTGACACTATAAAAAGCAAACTAACTAACCAGCGTCACCCGTAACACTTATATGGTGATCACTGGTGAAAGGGTTAACTAGGGGCAATCAGGGGGTTAAAACCTTTATTAGATAATATATGGGGGTACCTGACGCTATAAAAACCTGCGGCGAACCTAAAAAAAATTACTGGCTACGATCTGCATCACCGACACTAAGACAGCGTTTAGAAAAACAATTGCTTAGCGACAGTGGTGATAGGGGGTGAAAGGGTTACCTGGGGGGTGATCAAGGGGGTTAAACCTTTATTAGATAATATATTGGGGTACCTGACGCTATAAAAACCTGCGGCGAACCTAAAAAAAATTACTGGCTGCCGATCGGCATCACTGACGCTAAGACAGCGATCAGAAAAATGATCGCTAAGCGACAGTGGTGATAGGCGGTGAAAGGGTTATCTGGGGGTGATCAGGGGGTTAAACCTTTATTAGGGGGGGTTAGGGGGCTACACTGGACCTAAGACTAAACTTTGGTGACACTTTTACAGTCACAAATGTCACAGATTGCAGTGATCACTAAATAAATGGTCACTGCAATCAGTGACACTGTGACTGGGGGGTGATCTAGGGGGTGATCTGGGGTGTCTGGGGGGGCCTGGGGGGGGCGATTTATGTCCCTATGTGTCCTGGTATCAGTGTAGTGTAGTGTTGTGTGCACTGACCTGATATCTTCTCTTGTACGGCGCTCGGTATATGTGAGCGCCGCACCAGAGATGACATCACTTCCTCCTGCTCCCTCTGTCTGACACAGACAGAGGGGGCATTTCCATTCGCCGGGAGCGATCGCGAGGGGGTGGCCAGAAACGAATGGCTGCCCCCTCATCCCGGAACGCTCCCGGACACTTAGCCACCGCTCACTGTACAGAAGGGGGGTCCGATTGGACCCCCCAACTATACAAAGGCAATCACGTACACTCTACGTGATTGTGCCTGTCGGTGCCATTCTGCCGACGTATATATACAGTGAGCGGTCGTTAAGTGGTTAAGGTAATTTTTCTCATTTAACATCACATTCTATGTATATAATGCTTGCTAATGTATTGTATTTCTTTCATCCTTCCCTAATTACCATGATTGTAATATGCTGTGAATGTCCCCTTTGTCCCCATGCATGCTGTAAGCTTTTAATGCTCCTTTTTTGGCCTACATGCATATTTTCTTTCACTAATCTCTCCAGCATGCTATCCTGGGCCCATACACACCTAGCCTAGTCACTTACCAATGTATTTTGTCAGCTCCATTGTAGTGCCCCCCCCCCCCCCCTAAAATGTGTACAAATGTTTTTGTTCTCATTAAATTCAGGCAGAGTGGCAGAGGCTTTTTTTGGAGGGCCCAAACTCAGCTAGAACCCTTCCCCCCCAAAAAATGTTTCCAATGGGCCATCAGAGGGGGTGAGGAATCTGATAATTGGGCCTTCTATTTTTGTCTTTAAATATTCCTTTAAAAAAAATGTAATACTGGGGGCGTGTCCGGGAGCCGACTGAGGAGGACGTGCAGACATTGAGCTCCGCAACTGCACCCTCAATCTATAGCCATCCTCGCTCCTAATCCACTGGAAATTGCTCCAACTCTACCCCTGTCGTTCCTGAGAATTCCCTACCTGCAACCCAGCCTGAATTGTGACTCCGGGCCGGCTGTACGGTAGCTACCAGGCCCGCTCCACACAGCCCAGGCCCGACGCCATCTTGGGGCCCACGAAGCCTCCAACGCCTCCCGGAGGGCCTCCGGACACCCTACGGACATCCTGCATCTCCATCCAGGCTTGGATGGAGGTGTTTGACTAACAGGGAACCCCCTCGGTCTTCTTCTCGGCCCGTGGTCGGCTCCGGGGCCTGGCCGCCATCTTGCGGCCTGCGGGACCAGCAGCATCCTCCGGCCTAAAGTGCTGCGGTCGGCGGCGTGTGCGGCGGGCGGCTCGGCCGCAAGTGTGCCTACACTGGACTGGTCTGTATACCTGAGGGTTCCCGGGACGTTCGGCCTGACACACCCGCGGCGGCCAATTCTAGGAAAGTCCGCGGCTTCGGCCTACTCCTGGAAGTCGGCGGCCATCTTGCTGCTCCCAATACACCCAGAGCAACATCCAGCACAAAGCACCATCTCGCACGGGGTAAGCGGGGCGGGGGCAGAGTAAAAGGCACCAGAAGTAGGCTGATCCCTCCCCGGCTGGCAGTCAGAAAGGAGCACTCGGTGGGAGCCCTGACCCCATAGGTTCGAGGGGCGGCCATCTTGCTACACCCGACCATAGGACTGCTGGGTCCCCCCTTGCCCGTTTGATACCGCTTCGCCCTACACATCAAGGTCTGATTACTCTGGTATACAGGGCGGCTGGGCCTCCACCTCATTCATCTTGCCCTCCCCGTAACCCTCCAGTCACAGACTAGCAAGTAGTGTAGCGGCCATCTTGCTCCACCCGGACTCCGTGCTCCCCCTTGCCACTAGCCTTGCTCTGCCCCCTCCACAGCCGCCAGTGCTGCCCAGGCTGCCGTACCGCTGTCCTGTAACACAAACACCGGCACTCCCCTGCGCCTGCTCCAACACGACAGTAGCAACAAAGCAAGCGTCTATTCCCATGTACGACACGGGTCGCACTTTCTGTTCTTCCACTCCACCTATGGGGATGCGTGGCTGAGGATGGACGGCTAAAGACATGTACTGCTGAGCATTGTGCTCTCCCGACGACCGCAGGCTGCGTTCCCAACCAATCACGCCCAATCTGCTGATGGCGGCTTCCAGCTCTACCTCTACTGATTCCGCTGCACTGCAACCAGGTAATATCCAACGGTACCTGCTACGCACAGCCTCACAGGACTCCCGTACAGGGAAAGACAGGGCTTCGTCAGCCCGAACCCCAGGCAAACCAACACCTCCTCCCCCGACTGCAGCAGCTTTCTCTGTCGGTGGGACCGGCCCGGGTGTGCACCCGGCCCCTCCGATGGATCCCGCTACTCTTAGCGTGAACACGGCCTCAGCAGAGATGCTCTCCCAGGGCTCCACATCCGCTGCCGTACTTTCTGCTTTCCGAGCTGACTTTGATTCCTGGGCTTCCAAAATGGAAACTTCTCTTCATGTTGAACTAAATGCCCTCAAACAACGGGTTTCCGCGTCGGAGGTCACAGTTTCTGCTATGGCCACCACCCAGGAGGACCATTCAGCTCGCATAACGGCGCTTGAAAATGCATCTACGGCTCACCTTTCCCGTCTACGGCAACACCAGCTCCGGATAGAAGATAGTGAGAACCGGAGCCGCAGGAACAACATCCGGCTGCAGGGGATCCCGGAGGCTACATCAGGTGCCGATCTCAAACCCACTGTCATCGCTATCCTCAATCAGGTCCTGGGCAGGGAAGTTACATCTCCCATTGAATTGGACAGAGTGCATAGAGTGGGAGGCATGGGGGGTGACCGCAGGGACCGCCCTCGTGACGTACTTTGCCGGGTGCACTACTATACCCTGAAGGAAGAAATCTTGCGCAAGGCCTGGCGCCTGGGGCCACTGGACTTTCACGGATCACCTATACACCTCTACCCGGACCTCTCCCGCAACACGCTGTACATGCGGCGAGCGGTCCGTCCTCTGCTGGACTTGATTCGCCAAGTAGGCGCCACGTACACTTGGGGCCACCCCTTCAGCATCAAAGTGACCCGAGAAGATAACCACAAATTTGTGCTGTCAGACCCGGACCAGCTTCCTGCCTTCTTCCTGTTCCTGGACCGGGACCCTATTGTCGTCCCGAACTGGTTGGACCCCCCAGATGACCGCCAGCGGCTACCGGGCCCTCCTCTACAGCGTCGAGGACGCCCACAGTCTAGATCGGTACCTTCCGGTCCTAGAGTACGGCGAGCCACGTCACCAGAAGACTGATCCAGACTCTGTCGTCTGAGACCTGAAATGGTTCTTTTTGCTATGTCCTTTTGTCCACCAGGTGACTACAGTTCCTCTATGAGACTCCGGCCAGGTTTGCCTACTGTTCTCTCTATTTTGTTTTGCACTCACGGTTTTACTTGCGTATCCACCCCACTGACTCTTGCTCACTTTGTTATCTAAGTGCTGCTAACGGTTTAGTTGTCTCGCTTGGCACGGAGAATGTTTCCTTGCCCTCAGCTGGTGCGGTTGTGCTTGCTGGGGCCTTGGAAAGGCGGTCTGTGGTGTTGATATGTTCTTTCACGGCATTGGCTCTACTGGCTGGCTTGGTGTTTCCCGGGCATAGCCCTTTGGCTTGTCCGGGGACCTCCGGGTCTTCCCTCGGGCTCTGGACATCTATGTCCCTGGAGCTTGGGACTGGCTGGCCTTATCACTGACACCTTCTGTGCGTTTACACAGATATCTGGGCTAAGCCGTGACAACTATCATAGTTAATGCTGCTATAATTGTAGTAATTGGTGCTTCCAACCCTCGCATGCTTACGCGGGAATACCTGTGCCTTTATTCTGTCACCAGTTTGTGTACACCTTGTTCTACGTTGATGTTATTTTTCTATGCAATTTTAGATTGTTTATTATACTCAAGCGCACCAATGGTATTAGTCTGACACTCTGCTCTTTAGTGACTAGGCAGTTGAGCATTAGATGCCACGGTCATTGGGTGTGTTACATTTACAGTTATGTTATATATGCCTGTTAGGTTGTCGGGATCACAACTCAGCTGTTCTAACCCCGTTCTCTCCCCCTAAATAGGATTGGCACAGTTCGTGCCTACTACGTGATATTTCACGAAGTGTTACGTTTTTGCGCACACTTTAGTATTTTTGAGCCTCCTTCCCCAGGTGCTCTCTATGTTCGATCTCTTCCCCGCCTCGCTCTACCTTCTCTCTTCCTCCCCTGTTGTGTTTCCCCCTTTTTTTCTCCGCTTTTCTTTTTTTTTTCTCTTCTTCTCTCTCTCCTTCCCCCCCTCCCCCCCATCACTCCATCATGGCCCACACAGTGACCTCTCACCCTAGGTTACAATTCTGTTCCTACAATGTCAATGGGCTCAATATTGCCTCCAAAAGAGGACAAATCCTGTATCAAATGCACAAACGCCAAGTCAATGTGCTTCTTCTCCAAGAGACACATTTTCACTCTGCCTCCACCCCTTCCTGTTCCAGCAGATACTTCAACAGGTGGTTCCACAGCACTAGCCCAACCCAGAAAGCCAAGGGAGTGTCTGTGGCCTTCCATAAGACGCTCCCTATAGAGGTGCTTGACCATCTCTCGGACCCCCAGGGGAGGTATGTTTTTGTGAAATTCGTGTTATGGGGTACCAAATTTACAGTAGCTAACATTTACCTTCCTAATGTTAATCAAGTATCGGCCGCGTTACAATACTTGAGGATTCTGTCAGGATTCAGGGAGGGTAAGCTCGTACTGGGGGGAGATTTTAACACCCCTCTTGAACCACTTATAGATTCCTCCACCTCGCGATCGTGTATCTCCTTCCCCAAACTGAGGGCTCTGAAACGGGCATTCTACGATCTGCGTCTGGTGGACGTTTGGAGAGTGCTGCACCCCACGGCCGTAACTATACCCACTTCTCCCATGTTCATCACACCTATAGTCGCATAGATTACCTAATGAGTGACCATAGCTGCCTGGACTGGTCCCCGGAATGCACCATAGACTAGGCTTGTGCAATTCGTTTCGTAACGAATTGAAATTCGTCCGAATTTAGCAACTTTCGGACATTCGGAAGCATTCGAATTTCCGAACAAAGCAATTACGAATAAGACCGAATCCGAAATAAATTATACCGCAAATAGCGAATGCCCGAATGTCTTCGGCATAATTCGTTATGAAAAAGTTACGAATGTACGAATCCATACGAAGCACAATAACACTCACTCTGCTCTGCTCTCTGCTTCTCCCACACCGTGCTGAACTCCCTCTCAAAATGGTGTACAGGGGCGGAGGTTATAGCCGCATGTAAAAAACGAAAGTAAAATACGAGATTTCGAATCCATTCGAAGCACAATAACACTCACTCTGCTCTGCTCTCTGCTTCTCCCTCACCGTGCTGAACCCTCTCAAAATGGTGTACAGGGGCGGAGCCTATAGCCGCATGTAAAAAACGAAAGTAAAATACGAGATTTCGAATCGTTACAAATAACCGCAATGTATTTAGAAAAGTACAAATCCATTCGAAGCACATTAGGCATAATAGGCAGCGTCGTTGTGAGAGAGACACGGAAAATTACGAATCAACGAACCCAAAAAAAGTTACGAAAGTAGGAGTTGTGTCCAGAATCAACGAAAAACAACGTACTCTACCGAAAGTACGAATTATAAAGCAACAAAAAATTCAACGAAAAATGTCGCTTGCAAAAATACGAATGAGTCCGAACACGAAAAATCCCGTCTAGCAAAATTACGAATGATTACGAATCAACAGGACCGGAAAGAAACGAACCGAAACGGAACGAATTTTTCCGTTGTGCACAAGTCTACCATAGACCCAATGGTCTGGTCTGACCATTCTCCTATACACGTGACATTCTCGCTCCCTTCCACTCCGATTAGGGAATGGTCATGGCGCTTGAACGATTCGCTGCTTACGAACCCGGAATGTGTGACACGGGTTTCAGATACAATCTCTAACTTTTTTGCGGACCACGCTTTGGATACGACATCGTTGCCCTTTCAATGGGAGGCACTTAAGGCTGTCCTACGTGGTACCTTTATCCAAATGGGTACGCGTCTTAAAAAGGAGCACTCAGCCGCCATAGAGGCAGCAAATAAAACGCTTAGAAACTGAGCACAAACGATCCCCGACAGTGACAATGCTGGCGGACGTTTCTAGGGCACGATCACAACTTAGAGAACTTTATGAAGCCTCTGCACGCACATATGCAGATAAGCTCACTTTCCATCAATATAAGTTTCGAGATAAATGTGGTAGGCCACTGGCTCGCTCCCTGCACCCAAAAACAACCTCCGCCTTTGTGCCCCATATTCGGGGGGCGCAGGGAGAAATGGTATCCTCACCCACTAAGATGGGGGGGAATTCAGGGACTTCTATCAGTCCCTGTACAATATCCCTAAGACTCAAGGGACAAGTTCCCCTTCTTCCGGGGTGGAGAACCAGATGTCATATGTATTGGAAACCGCGCTCCCTACATTAGACGATGACGTCATCGCTGATCTGGAAACCTCAATCACAGAAGACGAAGTTGCCAAAGCCATAGCGGGTACACCGAGTGGAAAGAGCCCGGGCCCAGACGGCTTCACTCCTAAGTTCTACAAACTTTTTGCCGCCCTCCTCACGCCCTTTCTAACTAAGGTGTTCAACTCTTTGTCGGAGGGTTCATTGTTCCCTCCACAAACAAACACTTGAGGCTCACATATCCCTCATCCCAAAGCCAGGCAAAGACCCCACTCTTTGTGCAAGCTATAGGCCGATCTCCTTGATTGGGGTCGATTTGAAAGTCTTTGCTAAAATCCTAGCCAATAGATTACAACCATTGTTGCCTGGGATAATACACCTAGACCAGGTCGGCTTTGTGAGTGGCCGTGAGGCTAGGGACAATACCCTGAAGACCCTTCTTTTAACCAACTATGCCCGGTCCCACGATATCCCACTATGCCTCTTAACAGTCGATGCCGAGAAGGCATTCGACCGAGTAGACTGGCAGTTCCTTCGACTATCCCTGCAACAAATAGGCGTGGGAACCAATATGATGGCGAGAATAATGTCCCTTTACTCCTCTCCATATGCTAGGATTAGACTAAATGGCTCGCTATCTCCAGCCTTCTCTGTATCTAACGGGACGCGACAGGGATGCCCACTGTCCCCCCTCCTCTATGTTCTCACTATGGAACATCTAGCTATTGCTCTACGTAACAATCCTTCTATCCAAGGCATAACAGTCGGGCCCACACATACTAAACTTGCCCTCTTTGCAGATGATCTGCTCCTGTTCGTGACACACCCTCACACATCCTTGCCCTTGGTATTACAGGAGTTTCGGAAATTTGGAGAAGTTAGCAACTTCAAGGTCAACTACAATAAATCGGAAATCCTCAACATATCTCTGCCTGCGTCGGCCCTACGAAGACTATCGTCTTCTCTCCCCTTCAAAACTGGTTCCCCCTCCATAAGGTATCTCGGAATTCAAATACCGGCGGATGCTTCCCAACTTTTTTCCTTGAACTTTGCCCCCCTACTTCTTAGGACCCAGGCAGATTTAATCAATTATGCGTCCAAACAGCTCTCATGGCTAGGCAGAGTGAATGCCCTGAAAATGGATGTTCTCCCTAGGTTCCTGTATTTGTTTCAGACCATCCCTATTCACATACCTAATTCGTACTTTAAGAAAATACGCCAACTGTTTTCCAAATTTATTTGGAATGCGGCCCGTCCCAGGATACGGTATGAAACACTTTCTCTTCCAAAGGCTCGGGGGGGGGGGGGGCTGGAGCCCCAGATGCCTCCCTATACCATAAAGCAGCGGTGCTCACCCGCATACTAGATTGGTTCCATCATTCTTCAACCAAGCTTTGGGTTCAATTGGAAAGCCACATGAGCCCAATTGAACTCTCCGCTCTCCCCTGGACCTTGCCTACGGTACGGGGGGGTTCGGGCCCTCTTAATGACCTTACCCATCAAACGATCCAGATTTGGGATCGCATGCTGTCCAGAAGGGGCTTATCAAACCGCATGGGGCCTATGACTCCCTTCTTTGGGACCCCGGCCTTTCCGCCAGCTATGTCGGTAGCAAGATTCGGACCATGGAGAAGAGAGGATCATAGGCGACTTGCCCAGGTCCTTCGTGCAGACCCCACTTTGAGGTCAGATACCTCTACCGGCCTGACCTCCCGTCACCCCATGCAGTGGCTTCGGAGGCAACAGACTGCCTCCTACATCCGGACTTTCCCATCTATTACAGACATTCTTGCTGAACCGACGGGATTCGAGGAACTGCTCCTGCAGGTGGAACCTCCAACGCATGTTGTATCTCAATTATACTCCCTTCTGCTTGATGTTTACTCCCCTGGCCTCCCACCGTATACGGTGGCCTGGGAGACAGACCTCCGTCACACTATCTCCCCTATTGACTGGCAAAAATGTTTTACCCTGACGCATAAATTGTCCATAGCCACCAAGACCCAGGAGAAGGGGTTTAAACTGTTAACAAGATGGTACAGATGTCCATCATCTCTTCACCACTTCAATCCGGAGGTGTCGGATGCCTGCTGGCGGTGCCTCAGCTCCCGAGGAACCATGCTCCACATCTGGTGGGAGTGCCCTCCTGTGCGGAGGTACTGGCAGCGGATTTTCACACTCTACTGCAAATTGATGGCGACCTCTATTCACCCTTCACCTGAGGTGGCTCTCTTGTCTATTCTCCCTGGATCATTTAAATCCATCAGAAATGATGTCTTGCGACACTTTCTGGCGGCGGTCAGGGTAGTGATTCCCCGTCATTGGAGAACGGCAACCATGCCTTCCCTGGGGGATTGGGCTGTTGAGGTGGACCGCATTAGGGACCTTGAACGCCTGGTGGCGGAGGAAAATGACAAAAGTGAACAGTTCTCTCTCACATGGACTTCGTGGTCCGTGTTTCGGTACTCCTCGGAGTTTATCTCTTGGGCGGAGTGTGCCCTGGACGAGACCACTCTCGGACCTTGATGGAGTGATTATGATCTCTGATCCCTGTCCCCTATCTGTGTACCCCTACTATTTGCCCCTGACTCTTTCTCTTTTCTCTACACATAAATACACCTCTAAGAACCCAGTAGGATAACGTACCAGGGCTTCAATCTACCTACTACCTATAACCCATTGAGTGACCCTACTTCATACTCTCCAAATAGGTTTGTGGATACTTTCATCTGATGGTTCTTAGCCCTGCTCTGTTCTGACACACATGATGCCTGTTGAGGATGTATCCTATCAATGTTTGTAAGGTTTAAGACAATGTATGTCTTTTTCTGTCATTTCCTTGCATAAACAAATAAAATAAGATTGAATTAAAAAAATGTAATACTGATGTTGGCCAAGAATGTTTTTTGTGTAATCTGCTTGCAATGTTATGTGCAAAAGTACCAATTTATTTTTCTGGTTTGACTCCACAGTTTCCTTCCACGCCACAGGAATGGCAGACTGTGGCATCCCAGTTTGCCCACCGGTGGGACTTTCCCAACTGCGGAGGGGCAATAGAAGGGAAGTACGTCCGCATAGTGCCACCATCCCATTCGGGGTCATACTTTTATAACTATAAAGGTTTTCACAGTATTAATTATATTAAGTGTTAATGGCGGTGGTGTCGGCAGGGTATGAGTTTCTGTATGTGGACGTCGGGAAGAATGGCCGGATGTCGGATGGTGGTGTGTTCGCACAGATGGAATTTGCCCCACAGCTCCAGACTGGTGGCCTGGCACTGCCACCTGATGAAGACAATGTTGAGGGCCTTCCATTTGTTTTTATTGCTGATGAGGCTTTCGGACTGGGACTACACCTGATGAGGCCATTTCCCCAGAGGACCCTCACCCCGGAGAGGAGGGTTTTTTAATTACCGGCTGGCCAGAGCCTGAAGGGTTGTTGAGAATGCCTTCGGGATAATGGCCAGCCGGTTCCGCCTGTTCCTTACATCCATACACATGGTGGAATACAAACTCAATCACATAATATTCAGCTGCTGCATACTGCACAATTATTTGAGGATAAATTCAGCTAATTATATGACAACAGTTGGGCCTGAGGCCGGACTTTCTGACACTCCCCTGATGGGCCTGGATACTGGCCGTACTGGCTTGGCCCCCCAAAGCGCACGTGAAGTGCGGGAGAAATCCGTAGAGTATTTTACGGGTAGTGGGGCCATTGCTATGCCAGACAATCTGATTTTTTTTGAAAAAATTAATAATTTATGTGAAAAGCTAGATTTGTAATAATTCTTGTGTTTCTTTCATCTGTCTCCCAGGTTCTCGTAGTGCACTTTAACTGCCAAGTGGATTTGTCTTTAGTAAATAACCACTATTGTCACAGTAAACAAGAACTTATTTTTCAAACTGGTATTGAGCATAGAAAGAAGAAGCCACACATTCTTGCTTATGTAGCACATGGACCCCTTTTCCCTACCTTTGGCTCACTTGTAGGAAAAGGAGCACACCGTGCCACATGCCCGTACCCTCCTGTGTGAAGAGGTTGAGCGGTGTAAATGTAACTGGGTCTCCACGGCTAGGTTCTCCAGAGAGTGGTTTTCGTCTCCACTGCAATAAAGACAAGTCTCTATTCCCCCCCAATAACTCCAAGGTCCACACCAGTTGCAACTCCAAACGTTTATTTTCTCATATGCACAGTCACTAGATAGAAAAGGGTGGATGGAGAACAGGACAGCAAAAGGTGTTGGAGTAGGTCCAGGCACAAACGAATGTATAATTCACTACCTGTCCCTTCAAGTAGGCTCAGCTCACCCGGATAGTCTCCCATTAGAGTGGATCCTAGCAGCCGGAGTGATGCTCGAATTAGATTACACACAGTCTCTGCTCGAACTGTTACGGGTGAATTTGGGTCTCTGCCACAGACCTGGTGAACTTTGGGTCTCTGCCACAGACCTGGTGAACTTTGCTTGTGGTATTAGGCCTCTTTCAGGGAGATGACATCCCTCCAGAGAGTTACCGGGCCCCTTCCTTCACTGTGATCTCTCACCAGTCCCTCGGAGCGGTCCTCCCCCAGCCTCCTCTTCCAGATACGGGTCTCCTCGCAAGGCAGCACCCTGGGATTCCTCTTCCCTCCGTGGGCCCCAGCCAAAGCTGCTGGACCCAAGCCCTTCAGTTGCAGCCCCAGGGCTAAAGGTGCCTGGGACTGATCCGCCAGTGTACCGGGCCAGGAAGACCCGGTACTCTCGAACCTGGAACCCCACCCTCGGGCTGAAGGTGCCCGGGGTGGCCAACAAACAGAACAACACACTCCCCGGGGTAGGACCCCCGGGAATACACACCCCACAGGCAGCGTCTGCCCCTTTTATATCCTCTCTGGCATGCACAGCAGGCCGACCACGCCCACCATACCACTGCCGAGAGGGGACATCCAAGGCACAGCACTATACCAATTAAATAAAAAAGGGGGAGCCCTAGGGCTAACGTTGCGCAAGATGGAGTGAGTAGGATAATATAACAATAAATGATATAATAGCAATGAAAATAGCAGCTAGCATATATAGCTAAATACAAAACTATAAAAATCATAAAAGTCAAAAGTATGCAGCGCTAGTGAATTGATAATTAATATCCCCAAAAATGTATCCGGAATTGATGAGTGAAAAACTCAAACACGTGTTTAAGATTCATAAATCCATTAATTAAAATTACTGAAAACGTTAATTAATTATGAAAAAAAACTAATTAATCAGTGATAATATAGTCCATGAACAGAAAAAATCCATAAACAAAAATCTCCTTAGTAAAGTGAATAAAAAATGAATGAAGAAAAATCCAAGGTGAAGTGAAGTATCCCAAGGAAAGTGGTAAGTAAAATAGTGGATACAGTGGTGACACCCAGGTGGAAAAGCTACATATCCTGCTTACCAGATGTCCGTGACTGTATGAAAACAGTCTCACCCAGCACAGGGAATAAGGTTTCCCCACAACATTTAGGTCTCTATGGCGGTATCTCCTCATCCGACCTTAAGCTCAGATAGAAGAAAAGACTTCCATAGTGTAATATATCAAAACCAGCTTGGTTTAAAATAAATTATTGCACTTTCAAGATCAAATACCAACAACGGCAATGATAGCGGTACAGCGGTAAGAGCTCCGGCGTTTCTCTGTGCCTCTCGTTTGGTTCCTGTGTGCTCCGCAGCACTACCTCTTGTTCAGGGAATGCATGTTCATTTAAGCATATGTGTAACTCTCTTTTTGGCCGTCCTATATATTGCTTGGAGCAGGGACATTGGATCATGTACACTACATACTTTGTGGAACAAGTAATACATTTGTCAATCTCGTAGGTTTTGTTGGTCACAGTGGATGAAAAACGTCCTTGCTTGTGACCTATAGATGAATTGATCTTACATATGCTACATTTGCGGCAGGGAAAAAAAACTTTCATGTTATGGAAAAAAGAGGGTCTCTTGGGTGGATCAATTACATTGGGAGCCACAGAGCGTCTTAGGGCTGGTGCACCTCTATAGATCATCACTGGTTGTTCGGGAATAACAGGACCCAAAACTTTGTCATTCCATAACACATCCCAGTGCTTTTTAAAGATTTTCTTAATAGAAAAATGTTGATTAGAAAATCTCGTAATCATTGACGACCCAAATTTTTCCATAGACAAATCTTCCTTCCTCCTATTTACTAACAAGGAATTTCTGTCCATACCGACAACACTGTTAATAGTTTCATCAATCACAGACATCTGATAGCCTTTACTGAGCAATCTTTGTTTCAGTACATCAGCCTGTACATAGATTTCAGAAATATCTGTGCAGTTACGCCTAATTCTTTGGAATTGGCCTTTAGGGACAGCAGCAAGCCAAGATTTATGGTGGCAGCTGTTGGTGGGGATAAAGGCATTGCGATCCGTTTCTTTAAAGAAGGTACTTGTAGTGAGACACTCTTCTTTAACGACAATATTTAGGTCCAAAAAATGTATTTGGGTATCGCTCACTGTATGTTCTAAAAAGATACCTCTATTATTATCGTTTAATTGAAAAAATAAATTATCGAGAGATGAGATATCACCCTCCCAGATGAGAATCACATCGTCGATGTATCTTTTCCAGAACAACAGTTCCTTCGGGGGATTGGCATCAATAACTTCTGATTCCCAATGAGCCATGAAGAGGTTTGCCAAGCTTGGGGCAAACTTGGCCCCCATAGCAACACCCCTGGTCTGTAGACAGAAATTTCCCCTGAACCAGAAGTAATTGTGGCTCGTTGCAAACCGCAATAGCTCCATAATGAAATCTCTCTGTAAGCAGGGGAGGGAAAGGTCACGTTGAAGATAAAATTCCACTGCCTCGAATCCATAATGGTGAGAGATAATTGTATAGAGGGAGGTTACATCTGCCGTCGCTAAGACGCAACCCTCCCTCCATTCAAAGTCCTTCAGCAGATTGAGAACTTGTGTAGTATCTCACAAATATGCTGGAGTATCAACCACCAGAGGTTGTAAAAAACAATGCACATACTTGCCGATTCTAGATGTAACAGAATCTATACCACTTATTATGGGACGGTCAGGTGGATTGAACAAAGAGATGAAGGAAGATCAACAAGGAAAAAAAATGTGTACATCCCATTCTCAATTTCACTTATCAATATAAAACACATTATGATATTCACATTTACATCTCCCTGTTGTAATATGTTGGCCGATTTATCGTTGTATGCATGTATGTATGTATGTGTATGTATGTATATGTATATGTGTATGTATGGATATGGGTACGTGTGTATATATATATATTTATTAACCAGGCCAGATTTTAGTAGATAATTCAGTTGTCAGAGTCAACTGGATTACGGATATGGGAGAGGCCGGAAGACAGCTTTGATGTGTTAATCTTCCAAAGGGCCAAACAGGATCTACTACTTGTTTAGGTCAATCTATTTTTACATATCAAGGCGGTATTCAGGTCACCTTCCGTCTCCGTAATCTAATTGCATATGTCAAAAGACAGCATGTTGATGCTATTATGCAAGAATGCAAATGATGGCTGTGGTCGTCTCCGGCTAGGTTGGGGGTCATTCTCTGTCATCCTGAATGACAGAGTGTGGATCAAAGACAGCCAATCAAATTGCTCAGTCATGCAATAGATAAGATATACAGTATAAAGCTAATATTCAGGCTAGTCAGATATATTCCTGCATGATTATGAAGGCACAGGTATATTCTGTAGGAATATGAAGGCACAGGATATATTCTGTAGGAATATGAAGGCACAGGTCTAGAATATACTCTGTTGGGTTCGTTGTCATCTGTACAACTATTTTGTTCTGTATTGGAAGTCAATAAAGCGCAATCTCTGGAGAATTTGGGCATTTGCTGCGGGACAAAACTTATATACATCATCTTAATAACCTAAGTATTGGGTCATCGGTGAACTATATATACACTAGATCACTACACTCCCTCCCCTCCTATACTAGCTAACCCACCCATGCTCAGTGGTTGCCAGTCGTTCACCTGCAGAAGGAGAAAACACACATAAAACCAGCATAATAAACATCCTATACTACTTCCTACATAAGAAGGGAACTATCCTCCCCGAGGGAAGGACACTTTCCTTCTAAAATAAGTTCCTAACACACTAGCCCTAGTGTGAAATAAACATTAATATATTTTTTTTTACGAACACCGCCACCTAGTGGAAGTGCTACCGTCATAACACTGTCCCAAAACATTTGGAAATACATCTTCTTCTTTTCTTCTTCTGTGGCCCTAACTGTATCTACCCCCAAAGTCTCTGTCTTTATGCCGCTGTGAGCGGAGAGAAAACAGCAACAGCTCTCCTAGCTCTCCAGCTGAATAGATTACCCCGATTCACAAGGGCAGTCCCTGGACTCCAAGAGAGTACACACCGGAACAAAAGAAACACAATAGAGTCCAGTCTTTTTAGAGATAGAATTTTGGATCGGGCAAAACAAGGAGTTTCCAGTTCTTATCGAAAGACTCAATAGAATACACAGCATCCTCACGCTCCTTCCGACACACAACCACCCGATCTGCGTGTATGTGCCGACCAAGTACCCATTCCTGCATACACTACTTGTACCTCTCAGCAACAGTAGCAGAACAAGAGAGATACCTGCGGGCATTGGGCACCTTCAAATAGTTCCACAGAAAGTCAGCGTACCATCTCTCTCTGTAGGCCTCTACTTCAAACAGTAAATCTTTTGGGACATAGAGGTATTCCCATCCGTAATCCGCAGCCACTCTCTGATTGAACAGCCGTTGCATACTGGAAAGCGGAGGAAGAGTAGCACGATCTCCCGCACCCAGTAGGACAATGGCATCCGGATGTCTAGGCACTTTCACTGCCTTGAGATGCAACATAGCAGCCCGCAATGGTGCATACTCAGCCACAGCGGTAGGTACAGGCAATACAGGTAAAGATAATGCAGGCATGGGGTCAGGTACCTCCTCAAGCACATGGGCCTCCACCCGGGGCGAAATGTTCCCAGAGTCTATGGGTAGGGGTATTTTATCCCAGCCCTTTTTGGCAAACAGTTTGTCAATCTCCACATCGTCTCCCACCGCATAGGACGATTCAAAGTCAGAGGTATCGCACTCCTCTGCCGGCAGCTAGTTTTTGGTGGTAGAGGAATCACTGTCTCTTACATGTTCTTTCGGGTCGGGAACCCAAGCATCCCCAATACTACGGACACTAATCTTCGTCCCCTTCCCCGGCTTACCTCGGCCTGTATCTGTCGTGGATCGTCTGGAGGTCCTTCCGACTAAAAAATCCGATCCTGGCAAGCGCTGGGGTGTACCTCGACCACAGCCGCAAGAGGCTTTCACGTAGCCCACTTTCCGCTTGGGCGGTGGGAGAGAAGACTCCGTAATGACGGAGGCAGCATCCGCCGGCTTCTCCGTCTCCGGTTCCTCAACGACCAGAACATCAAGAACGACTTCCTCTGAAGTCACGACAGTGCACGTGGGGGTGGCTGTAGAAGCGCAGGTTTCCTCCTCTAGGGTGGTGGCGCCCGTCAGGCAATTCAAACGGTAGGCCCGAGGCTTTTCTGTAGGTTGCTCCACCTCAAATAAAAATTCTTTGCACTCATCACATCTTCCAAAGGGCCGAAGGTGCACCACCAGTCCCTGGCATCCGGGACAAACCACTCCAAGGGCCTTCGCATCTCTGCAGACATAAAGAGCGAAGCGACCCAGAGGCTTCAGCCGAATCCCCGTATCCATCAATGGAGTAGCCAGTGAGGCAACGTTCATGGTTGTAGGAACAGAAATCCATGGGGCAGTCGCCATGTTGCTCACTCACTGATCTATCACGCACTGTTTATTTGGCGCCAAAGTCACCACGCACATCTCACTGCATGGCGAGGCTCCTCCCATTTTCCTGCAATGTTCGTGGGCTTTCCTTACTCTGGGCACACCCATGAACTACGCAGCTTGGGCTCTCCTCATGGCACAGTCAAATTTCTTCCAAAGATGGCCGACCTCCACAGAGCCTCACAGGGGGAATAAAGTCCAAACTCTGCGGGGTTTTAACCATAGAAATCCCAGACTCGAGCCCCCACGTGTAGCAACCGGACCCCTCTTCCCTACCTTTGGCGCACTTGTAGGAAAAGGGGCACACCATGCCACATGCCCGTACCCTCCTGTGTGAAGAGGTTGAGCGGTGTAAATGTAACTGGGTCTCCATGGCTAGGTTCTCCAGAGAATGGTTCCTGTCTTCACTGCAATAAAGACAAGTCTCTATTTCCCCCAATAACTCCAAGGTCCACACCAGTTGCAACTCCAACGTAGAGTTTATTTTCTCATATGCACAGTCACTAGATAGGAAAGGGTGGATGGAAAACAGGACAGCAAAAGGTGTTGGAGTAGGTCCAGGCACAAACGAATGTATAATTCACTACCTGTCCCTTCAAGTAGACTCAGCTCACCCGGATAGTCTCCCATTAGAGTGGATCCTAGCAGCCGGAGTGATGCTCGAATTAGATTACACACAGTCTCTGCTCGAACTGTTACGGGTGAATTTGGGTCTCTGCCACAGACCTGGTGAACTTTGGGTCTCTGCCATAGACCTGGTGAACTTTGCTTGTGGTATTAGGCCTCTTTCAGGGAGATGACATCCCTCCAGAGAGTTACTGGGCCCCTTCCTTCACTGTGATCTCTCACCAGTCCCTCGGAACGGTCCTCCCCCAGCCTCCTCTTCCAGATACGGGTCTCCTCGCAAGGCAGCACCCTTGTATTCCTCTTCCCTCCGTGGGCTCCAGCCAAAGGTGCTGGACCCAAGGCCTTTAGTTGCAGCTCCAGGGCTAAAGGTGCCTGGGACTGATCTGCCAGTGTATCGGGCCGGGAACCCCACCCCAGGGCTAAAGGTGCCTGGGGTGGCCAACGAACAGAACAACACACTCCCCGGGGTAGGACCCTCAGCAATTCACGAACTACAGGCAGTGTCTGCCCCTTTTATATCCTCTCCCGGCATGCACAGCAGGCCGACACGCCCACCATACCACCGCCGAGAGGATACATCCAAGGCACAGCACTATACCAGCGGTTCAACCCTAGCCCCTAAAGGCAGCGCCATCCACAGGCCACAGGGAACTATACACCAGTATTCTACCTGCGGTATAAAATGGTTTAGCAGAGCCCTATCAATTAAGGTGTTTGAGTACAACTGCCACACAAACATTCCCCTAAATTTGAAGACCCCGCTATATAATTGTATTCACTTATTTATTTTTCATAGTGCTGCACTTTAGTATGTTATAGATAGAATACATAGAGTACACAAGGAAAAGGTGTGGACAGATATAATGGCCCAATTCACAGTTAACTTGGATAAACTTTCACATCAGCAGAGGAAGAATAGGGGGTAAGATCATATCTCTGTATGATTGAAATATGTACTGTATGTGATGTTTTTCTAGAATATGAAATATTAACCTTTTTTTCAGAAAAAACACTGCAGTCACAATGGAAGTTGATGCATGACCCAGACCTAAACAGAGAAGAAAAGACAGATTCCAGTGGAGCCCCATCTACTAATAAACCGCACATGTACAGTGCTCAACTGGCAATACAGTCCTGCAGTAGAGAGTACGTATTTTTTGAATGTTTTAATTTTGTTTGGGTGAGGGGTTAAACATATGGAGGAAAAAAGTATTATTATTTTTAATTTTTTTTAATGTCTTCTTTTTTTAGTGTAATTTTTGTTTTATTATTTTTTTTTATTTCCCCATTTTTTTTTTATTAATAATTTTTTAATTACATTTTTCCCTGATTTTTTTTTTATCTAAATATAAATCCTAAATGTATTTTTCTCTTTTCAGGACCACATCTAACTGGTGGACAGATGAGAGGAAGCAGGAGCTAGAGCAGGTGGAGGAGTGTTCCGCTAGTCCTTCAGGACTCAGGAGAAAGCATGGATTTGTCTCAGGTATCTATCTATCTATCTATCTATCTATCTATCTATCTATCTGCCATATATTAATCCAGGGCTTGACAAATTTTCTTGGAATCTAGGAGCCAGCTAAAAAAGATAGGAGCCAGGTTGTTTTTTTTTAACGACCGATGCGTGCAGAAGCGAACGCATATGTGAGTAGCGCCCGCATATGAAAGCGGTGTTTAAACCACACATGTGAGGTATCGCCGCGATCGGTAGAGCAAGAGCAATAATTCTAGCCCTAGACATCCTCTGTAACTCAAAACATGCAACCTGTAGAATTTTTTAAATGTTGCCTATGGAGATTTTAAAGGGTAAATGTTTGTCGCCATTCCACGAGCCGACGCAATTTTGAAGCGTGACATGTTGGGTATCAATTTACTCGGCTTAACATTATCTTTCACAATATAAAAAAAAAATTTGGCTAACTTTACTGTTGTCTTATTTTTTAATAAAAAAAAAAAGTGTATTTTTTCCTCAAAAAAGTGTGCTTGTAAGACCGCTGCGCAAATACGGTGTGACAGAAAGTATTTCAACGACCGCCATTTTATTCTCTAGGGTGTTAGAATAAAAAATATATATAATGTTTGGGGGTTAACTTCTAAGTAAAGGGAAGGAGATGGGCGGGCAGTGAAACAGGTTGTCTTGTCATGCCAACGGCCACCACAAGAGGGCGCCAGATTACAGAATGAATCATAGGCCTGCAGAAGGCTGCAAAGCCGCGGCCTTAATTACCGACCAGCGCGGCCCGACGCGATCGCGTGCGCGGGGGGGGATATACACGGAGACACAGGAAACCTCAGCTGTGCTGCCTCAGGCGCCGGGTCGCTAATTCTAGTCGCATTTGCGACCTGGCGCCCGGGTTTTGTCGAACCCTGTATTAATCTGTAATTGATTGTCTGTCTTTCTTTATAGGCCACTGAAAAGCTTCCAAGTGGTTCTACTACAGAACACGAGCAGCAGATAAAGCAGTTACAAGTGCGGCAGGAGAGAATATCTGCAGATTAATTTTTGAATCCCAATAACCCCCGGGCCATCTTCTGCCGCAACCTGTTCCACATTCTGGAGGACATTGATGGGGACCTTGAGACACAATGCGTGGATCACTTATGTTCCATTGCCATGCAATATAGGACAGCTAAGAAGAGGGGTAATGCCACCACCCACCTATCCAAACACTGTTTCTCAAGGTCCACCTGTGTAAGCTGTAACCTTCACTGGGCCACCTTTCCCTTCCCATCGTCTTGCTCGTCTTCCTCCACCATGGCTGCCCCATCACTAACACATTCCCATATGCAGCCACCAGCTCACTACCACAGAGATCGCCCCAACTCCTCATGGGATTATCCCCAAGGGGATAATTCATCCTCATTCCCCTTATACCAACAACTATTTTTTTTTTCTTTATTATTTTGCCCCTTTTGCCCTTGCCTGAAATAGTGACACATCCATGCAGGCCATTTGTTACATCTTTGCCATTTGAAAAAAAAAAAAATACAAAACAAAATGCCAATTTTCAGTTAAATAAAAAAAGGGAATTGCATCAAGTTGTCGTGTCTTTGATTTTCTTTGAAATTGTAATTTGCGTACCACAAAGTGAGATGATTTTTCTTGTGTGGCGGGTAAATGCATACATAGCCTGTGGACTGTGTGCTTTACCTACCACAGATAAAAAGAACATATTATTTCTTCTGTGTGGGTAAATAAATACAGATACCAAAGCTGACTGTATGCTTTCCTCCCACAGAAGAAACAAATACACTTTTTTTATGTGTGGGGTAAATGACTACATGGAGAATGGCCGCTTTTCCACATACAGTTGAAAAAGAAAAAAATATACCAAAAGACAAAAAAGAACAAAACAACAAAAAAATAAGTTTGAAAAATGTTTTCGCAGACACAGGTAAAGCTGAGAAAATGAAAAGCCAATGGATATAGAAGATGACATTACACATATTGATCCTGCCAGGACTCTTCACCTTCAGGTGTAACAAAGAAGTCTGCGAATTGGTTTCTAATACTCATGTCTTGTGCAGTGGAAAGTAAATCCACAAACTAGACTTCCTGAGCAGAGTTTGGGGGTGCAGGTTCACATGAGTCTGTCTCCTTACCACATAGAAAATTATGGAGCACACAACAGGCCAGCACCATTTTGATTGCATTTTCAACATCCAACTGCATGCATGAAAGCAGTACCTGGGAGAGACCTGCTGTGGGGAATCCAGAGATGGCCTTCATATAGTTGACGACGATTGCAGACTCTCAGAAGATTTTTGTTGGGCCGTGACACTCGGAGCCGTTCGGATGCACTCAGAAACACTCGAAAATACTCGGAAACACTCCGTTTCCGAGCCTCTCTGAGGCTTTCCGAGTGCATCTGAGCGATTCCGAGCGGTCTCTGAGTATTTCTGAGCCTCTCTAGTGCCCCCCACTTCTGGCCACATGCGGTACTGCATACAATAGAAGTCAATGTGGAACAAATTATCTTCGTTCCCATTGACTTCTATGGGTAAACTTGCTTTGATATGCGAGTGCTTTGGATTACAAGCATTCTCCTGGAACGCATTATGCTAGTAATCCACAGTTCCACTGTATAAAGTTAATTTATGTGCATTATTCATGTAAAAGCTGGGTAAATTGTTTCCCTCAATCCCCATACAAAATGTTGATTTATTTTCTCACTTTCTTGTTAGTCCTGGTTAAAAATAGGTACACCTGTTCAATTGCTGGGTAACACAAATTGCTAATTAGCCAATCACATGGCAGCAACTCAATGCATTTAGGCATCTAGACATGGTGAAGACAACTTGCTGAAGTTCAAACCGAGCATCAGAATGGGGAAGCAAGGGGATTTAAGTGACTTTGAACGTGGCATGGTTGTTGGTGCCAGGCGGGCTGGTCTGAGTATTTGAAAAACTGCTTATCTACTGGGATTTTCACGCACAACCATCTCTCGAGTTTACAGAGAATGGTTCAAAAAAGAGAAAATATCCAGTGAGTGCCAGTTGTGTGGACAAATATACCTTGTTGATGTCAGAGGAGAATGGGCAGATTGGTTGGAGATGACAGATAGGCAACAGTAATTCAAATAACCACTGCTTACAACCAAGGTATGCATGACACCATCTCTGAATGCACAACACATCAAACGTTGAAGCAGATGGGCTACAGCAGCAGCAGAAGACCACACTGGGTGCCACTCCTGTCAGCTAAGAACAGGAAACTGAGGCTACAATTCACACAGGCTCACCAATAGAAGATTGGAAAAATGTTGCCTGGTCTGATGAGTTTCAATTTCAGCTGCGCCATTCAGATTGTAGGGTCAGAACTTGGCATAAACAAAATGAGAGCATGGATTCATCCTACTTTGTAAGGCTGGTGGTGGTGGTGTAATGGTATGGGGGATATTTTCTTCGCAGGTTTTGGGCCCCTTAGTACCAATTGAGTATTGTTGCTGATGTTGACCATGTTTATCCCTTTATAACTACAGTGTACCTATCTTCTGATGGCTACTTCCAGCAGGATAATGTACCATGTCACAAAGCTCATATCACCTCAAACTGGTTTCTTAAACATGACAATGAGTTCCCTGTACTCCAACGTCCTCCACAGTCACCAGATCTCAATCAAATAGAGCACCTTTGGGATGTGGTGGAATGGGAGATTCGCATCATGGATGTGCAGCCGACAAATGTGCAGCAACTGCGTGATGCTATCATGTCAATATGGACCAAAATCTCTGAGGAATGTTTCTAACACCTTGTTGGATCTATGCCACGAAGAATTAAGGCAGTTCTGATGGCAAGTGGGTCCAACCTGGTACTAGCAAGGTGTACCTAATAAAGTGGCCGGTGATTAAGTGTGTATATATATATTTTTATTTATTTATTGTTTATGGAGTATTCTAGATCAGTTCCATAAAGAGGAGAGTGAACTACACAACTTCTCAGTGTTCCTTACTGTGGAGGAGTGCGGGGTGTAGCAAGATGGCGGCGACAGAATGTCACTTCCGTTACAAATTCTGACGGGTCGCTAAATCTGATGAAACACAGGCTCTGTGAAATGTGTGACACAGCAGTCCAGTGGCGGTGCGTCCATAGTGGGCACAGGAGCGCCGCCCCTTCTCGCTCCTGCGCCCACTCACAATAACAATACATAGGTTCATGCATTGCATGAACCTATGTATTGTCGCCGCCACTGCCGCCCACTATTCAGATGTCCGGCCCCCTGTTGAGCGCCGGCCATCTGAATAACAGCGGCTGGTAGGTGTTTGGAAGTGCCTATCAGAGCCAGCGGGCTGTAATCGGCTTCCAAATAGTTAACCAGAGGACGCATGGGGGTGCGTTCCCTGGTTAACACTGACAGGCGTTTCAGCCAATCAGGTTCACCGGGTCTGGTTACAGGTAACCGGATTGGCTGAAGCGACATCGAGGGCGGGAGAAGACATCGAGGACGGAAGAAGGACGGCGCTGACCCGAGGAAGGTAAGTGCAGGGCTGGGGGGGACAAACTGGCTGTATATGGGGACAAACTGGCTGCATTTGGGGACAAACTGGCTGCTTTTTGGGGGAAACTGGCTGCTTTTTGGGGACAAACTGGCTGCTTTTTGGGGGAAACTGGCTGCATTTGGGGGGAAACTGGCTGCATTTGGGGGGAAACTGGCTGCATTTGGGGGGAAACTGGCTGCATTTTAGGGGGCAAACTGGTGGTGTTTGGGCACAGTGGCGGCAATTGATGATTTTTTTTTTTTCAGTTTTTTTGCGCCCCCCTAAAATCTTTGAGCACCAGCCGCCACTGCAGCAGTCCCTACCTACAGGGCATAGTAACTACGTGTCACAGAATTCAAGGAAGTAAATGTGAGGGGATCTTTACAAAGTTTAGAAACTTCAAGATTGTTAAGATTAATAGGAGCAGGCTCAAAATAATTGAAATACAATGTGGAAATGAATATATGATTTCACATTTTGACCATAGATATGTTTTAAACCCCTAAAAGTAACCCTTTCATCATTCCCCCTACCCCAGTTTTTCTCTGGTTTCTTGTTCCAATCTAACGTTAAACACTGAACTCTCACTTCTATAGAAACCCCAATCCTAGCCCAGATAAGGACGTAAAATATGTGCATAAATGCCTGTATACTATACCTGCCCCCGGGACAGACCAAGCCTTGTTTCACATAATCTAATCTGTTGGGTTGGACCTGTGTACAGATATGAAAGCTGGTGACATAGTGTGCTGCCTATAGCCCCATGCTGTATTACAGAGGACAGTGACTATTCTGCTACAAAACACAGTAAGCGTGGATTGGATTTACATTGTGAACTGCTAACATAATCCTCAGTCTTCAACATTTCAAACAGAAAGAAAAAAAAAATACACCTTTGTCAAGACCACTCCCACTCCCATATCCCACCATGATCAAACTACAGCATAGCCAACTGTCCCTTAATTAAAGAAAGGTGCTACAATTTTACAAAAATATTGTAATCATAACATTAGAAACAGATGCTTTAAAATATATATATATATATATATATATATATATTTCAATAAATAATGAACAAAAAAGGAAAAAAAGAATTCCCATTTATTCCCAATGACGTCAGGAACGTTTCTACTCCCAATGGCCATAGTCCAGCCCCCATTAAGTCTGAAGGAGAGAAAACTGTCCCTTCGTTTAGAAAGTTTGGAGACCCCCTGGCCTAGAGGAAACAGATTGCAGAGGTCCCCCACATATAGTGACAGACATCTGGGAAGAAACACAGGGAACTTCCCAGTGCTGGTCTGTCTTAGAAGCTGCAAAAGACTTGAGACTGGGGCGGAGGTTCACCTTCCAGCAGCACAACAACCCTAAACATACAGCCAGAGCTACAATGGAATGGTTTAGATCAAAGTATATTTATGTGCAGTGGCGGCTGGTGGAATTTTTTTTGGGGGGGGCGGCAAACAGTTTGAAACCCACAGCACTCCCCCCCCCCGTCGGTCGGTCAGAAGGTCGGTAGCACTTACCCCATCACTGGCGGCTTCCCCCTGCTTGGCGGCGGCGTCCTTCCGTTCTCTATCACTGCCCGCTTCCCGTTCCCCCACTTTCCACAGTGGCGGCTTCCGTTTCCTTCCTCTCTCCTCAGCGGCCAATCGGTAGTCTTTTCTTTTCGGCCAATCGGAAAACGGGTCTCACACCCACTTCTGATTGTGTGGATTGAGGATCAGTGTTTCGACATCGAATGTTCATTCGCTGTTGTAACACATCTGGGTGGGCTCCGGTCGCATGCTCTGCAACCCGAGCCCACCCTACTTTGAAGCCTATTAGAGCCTCTGGCTCTAATCGGGTGCTTCAAAAAAATCCCCTGCCGCTGTACTTCATGCACCCAGTGCCTCAAAAGGGGCTGGACGCATAAATAGTGCTATGGGGGTGCTATGCATGAATCTATCTATTACCATATAGGGGGTGGCCTGGAGAGAGGGAGCACCCCTAATGGACGTGCCACCACTGTTCATGTGTTAGAATGACCCGGTCAAAGTCCAGACCTAAATCCAATTGAGAATCTGTGGCAAGACAGAAAATTGCTGTTCACAGATGCTCTCCATCCAATCTGACAGAGCTTGAGCTATTTTGCAAAAAGACTTGCATCTATAATTGCAGCAAAAGGTGGTTCTACAAAGTATTGACTGAATGAGGATGAATACAAATGCACCCTGCAGATATTTATTTGTAAAACAAAATGAAAATAATTTATAATTTTCCTTCCAATTCACAATTATGTGCCACTTTGTGTTGGTCTATCACTAAAATCCCAATAAAATACATTTATGTTTTTGGTTGTAACATGACAAAATGTAGAAAATTTCAAGTGGTATGAATACTTTTTTTGAAGGCATTGTATCCCAGTGAGAGTGGAACTCAAAAAGCTAAAGGGACAAGCAGGAACACCAGAAACTGTGTTTGAGAGGAAACATGCAAGTATCCTGCGCTCCCTTCTTCCTCTCTACCATTCTTCTTCATTGATATGTGGAATAAAGCCTTCAAAACTCAAAGCAAAGTGACTGGTACCCATCATTCTAACCAACCTGAGGACCAGAACTTCCTCCTGAGAGGTACAGTATCTCACAAAAGTGAGTACACCCCTCACATTTTCTAAAATATTTTATTATATCTTTTCATGTGACAACACTGAAGAAATGACACTTTGCTACAATGTAAAGTAGTGAGACCCGGTTCACACCAGGGCGGCGCGACGCGGCACGACTTGTGGGGGCGACCTCGGCGGCGCGATCTCAAGACGACTTGAGACGTCCGCCGAGGCGATTTGCATAAGACTTCTGTATAGAAGTCAATGCAGGTCGCCTTGGGTCGCCCCCAAAAGTAGTACAGGAACCTTTTTCTAAGTCGGAGCGACCTGAGTCGCTCTTACTTAGAACGGTTCCATTGAAAAGCGTGGGACGCGACTTGTCAGGCGACTGAGTCGCCTGACGAGTCGCCCTGGTGTGAACCGGCTCTTAGTGTACAGCTTGTATAACAGTGTAAATTTGCTGTCACACAGCTATTAAATAGGGATGAGCTTCGTGTTCGAGTCGAACATACGTTCGACTCGAACATCGGCTGTTCGATCGTTCGACGAAGATCGAACGATTTGGGCCGTTCGCGCCAAATTCGAGTGACGCGAACGGCCCACAATGCACTACGCCATCGCAGTGTCATCCAGGCGCTGTGATTGGCCAAGCATGCACTGTGACCCCGCATGCTTGGCCAATCACAGCGCCGGCAGCGAGGAGAGCAATGATTGGCCACAGGCAGGATGCCTGTGGCCAATTATTGCTGAGGGTGTTTAGTACACGCCCCACACTATAAAAGGCCGCCAGCACGGCGGCCTAGTGTAGTGTGTTCCGGAGCAGGGAAAGACAAGCATAGGCAGGGACAGTGACATTTATTTCTTTCTTGCTTAACCTGGATTCCTTTAGTTTAGGGAAAGAGAAGAATAGGTAGGGAGAGTGTCAGTGTGTTTTACTGTGCGAGTCCTTGTTTCTAGGGACAAAGAAGGAAAGTGAGGGGATTTCTCCTTGTGCTATAGTGTGCTTTAAAAAAACATTTTTTCTAGGGACAGAAAACTCTAGGTAGGGAGAGTGTCAGTTTCTTTCACTGTGCCAGTCCTTGTTTCTAGGGACAAAGAAGGAAAGTGAGGGGAATTCTCCTTGTGCTATAGTGTGCTTTAAAAAAACATTTTTTCTAGGGACAGAAAACTCTAGGTAGGGAGAGTGTCAGTTTCTTTCACTGTGCCAGTCCTTGTTTCTAGGGACAAAGAAGGAAAGTGAGGGGAATTCTCCTTGTGCTATAGTGTGCTTTAAAAAAACATTTTTTCTAGGGACAGAAAACTCTAGGTAGGGAGAGTGTCAGTTTCTTTCACTGTGCCAGTCCTTGTTTCTAGGGACAAAGAAGGAAAGTGAGGGGAATTCTCCTTGTGCTATAGTGTGCTAAAGCATTCCTCATCAACCATCTTTGAAATCCTTGTTTTTTGGACAGTCAGGGAAATTGTCGTTGTGCTATTCTGTGCAAAAGCAATAATCCTCAACCATATTTAGAAATCCTTAAGTAAAGGGACAGAGAAGGACACCTGAAGGTAGCCCTTATTGCTTTTTTCCCATCTCCCTGCAGGCCATCTATTAGAATGTCTGGAAGGCAAACAAGGAGAGGCAGACAGTCAGGAGGCAATAAAAGAGGGCAAGCAGGCTCTGTGTCTGGGGGCAACAGTGCTGGTCGTGGACGCGGTGCATTGTCATCAGCACATGGCCATGGGACACGCTTGTCCTTCTTTTCGGCAGCTGGACATGTTGAGCCACATCATGCCGAAGACTTGGTAGAGTGGATGACCAAGCCCTCCTCCTCCTCCTCATCCTCTCTCACCCAGGCTCAGGGTACTGGCAAAGCAGCTGCCAAAGCGTCCTCTTCACTGGTATCAATGTCAGACTCATCATCAGTCACTCCTTCCCTAGACCCACCATGTCCTCCTCCTGAGGAGTCCCCCGAACTGTTTGAGCACAGTGTTGGGTACATGCTCCAGGAGGATGCCCAGCGTTTTGAAGGGTCTGATGATGAAACCCAGCTACAGGAAGGCAGTAGCGTGAGAGCAGACAGAGGGGATGCTCAAGAAGGACACCAATCTGGCAGTCATGTTCCAGCAGCTGCAGCATACTGCCAGATTGGCTCCAGTGATGAGGAGGGAGGGGATGATGAGGTCACTGACTCCACGTGGGTGCCTAATAGGAGAGAGGAGGAGGAGGAGGATGAGGAGGAGGCACATCTCCAACGAGGCAGGATGCCCTTTGGTGGCCAGCGTAAGGGCAGTACACCGACGGAATCACACCGCAGAGCTCCGCCTGTGCAGGGCGCAGCCTCTGCCCGTCATTCAAAAAGTTCCTTGGTGTGGGCCTTTTTTGAGGCTAGTGCATCAGATCGCACAGCTGCTGTTTGCAACATATGTCTCAAGCGTATATCGCGTGGCCAAAACATCAGCCGCTTGGGTACCACATGCCTGACCAGACATATGTTGACCTGCCATGCAGCTCGTTGGCAAGCCTACCTCAAAGACCCACACCAAAGAACAAAGCGGACCTCTCCTTGCACCGCATCAGCTGGGATCTCCAACCCCACTATAACTTCAGTCCTCTCTGAAACATGCACTGAGAGGAATGAAGGTGTAGAATTAGGTGTGTCACAGCCAAGTACTTGCGGCCACTCTGCTAGCAGTACACCGACGTCCGATTCTAGCAGGCAAATTTCCCTGCCCCAGCTGCTGGACCGTCGAAAGAAGTTCACTCCCAGCCATCCACATGCCCAGCGGTTGAATGCTAGCTTGGCTAAATTGCTAGCGCTTCAACTGCTGCCTTTTCAGTTGGTAGACTCGGCCCCCTTCCGTGAGTTTGTGCAATGTGCGGTTCCTCAGTGGCAGGTTCCCAAACGCCACTTTTTCTCACGGAAGGCTATTCCGGCTCTCTACCGGCATGTGGAAGGCAATGTCTTGGCCTCGCTGGACAGGGCGGTCAGCGGTAAGGTGCATATTACCGCTGACTCATGGTCCAGCAGGCATGGACAGGGACGTTACCTTTCTTTCACGGCCCATTGGGTCACTCTTTTGGCAGCTGGGAAGGATGCAGGACAAGGTGCAGTAGTGTTGGAGGTTGTTCCACCGCCACGCCTCCAAAATGCTACTACTGGTTGTGACACACCTCTCTCCTCCACCCCCTCCTCTTCTTCTTCCTCCATGGCCTCTTCCTGTGGTTTGTCCTATGAACCAGCGGTGCTCCGTAGCCGTTCACGGGGCTACGCAAGTACGCAGGCAAAAAGATGCCATGCCGTGCTTGCGCTGGTGTGTTTGGGGGACAGAAGCCACACTGGGGCAGAGGTCCTGTCTGCTCTGCAGGGCCAGGCCGAGAGGTGGTTGACGCCACGCCAGCTTAAGCCAGGAATGGTGGTTTGCGACAATGGCACCAACCTCCTCTCTGCCCTCCGACAGGGACAACTGACCCATGTGCCCTGTGTGGCTCACGTCCTTAACCTGGTGGTGCAGCGGTTCTTGGGCAGGTACCCGGGCTTACAGGATGTCCTGAGGCAGGCCAGGAAAGTCTGTGTGCATTTCCGCAGATCTTATAATGCCAGTGCTCGCCTGGCTGAGCTGCAAAAGGAGTTGAACCTGCCCAAGAACCGCCTTATATGTGACATGCCCACCAGGTGAAACTCAACGTTGGCCATGCTGCAGCGGCTGCACACGCAGCAGAGGGCCATCAATGAGTACCTGTGCGACTACGGCACCAGGACAGGGTCAGGGGAGCTTGGTTTTTTTCTCCACGCCAGTGGGGCATGATCAGGGATGCATGCACTGTCCTGGCACCATTTGAGGAGGCCACGAGGATGGTGAGCAGTGACAGTGCATGCATCAGTGACACTGTACCTCTTGTCCACCTGTTGGAGCACACGCTGCGTGGAATAATGGACAGGGCACTTGAGGCAGAACAGAGGCAGGAAGAGGAGGACTTCCTTGCCTCTCAAGGCCCCCTTTACCCAGACAGTGTTCCTTCTGTCCCACCCATCGCACAGGAAGAGGAAGAGGAGGAGGAGGAGGAGGAGGATTGTGTCAGCAGTGGAGGCTGGCACTCAGCATCATCAGCAGCAGTCTTTTAGGGATGATTTACAGTCCCAAGAAACCAGTGGACTTGTACGTGGCTGGGAGGAGGTGGCTGCGGATCATGTCGTCCTTAGTGACCCAGAGGACTCCGGAGCGAATGCCTCAGCAAACCTACGCTGCATGGCCTCCCTGATCCTGCAAAGTCTGCGGAAGGATCCTCGTATTCTTCGGATCAAGGAGAGGGACCATTACTGGCTGGCCACTCTCCTTGATCCACGGTACAAGGGTAAGGTTGCGGACCTTATGTTACCTTCGCAGAGGGAGCAGAGGATGAGACAACTCCGGGAGGCCTTGCAGAAAGGTCTGTGCAACGCGTTCCCAGAGACTGGGAGGTTACAAACTCCTGGTCCTGGACAACGAGTTGCTGAGGCTTCGGCCAGTCAAAGAAGGAGCGGTGGGGAAGGTGGCCATCTGACCGATGCGTTCAGACAATTCTTTAGTCCGCAGCCCCAAAGTATGATCGGTTCCAGCAACCATCGCCAGCGTCTGATAAACATGGTGCAGGAATATCTAGGGGCAAGGTCAGACTTGGACACCTTCCCCACCGAAAATCCTCTGGCTTACTGGGTCTTGAGGATGGATCACTGGCCAGAGCTTGCACAGTATGCAATTGAGCTACTGGCCTGTCCTGCATCCAGCGTTCTTTCGGAACGCACATTCAGTGCTGCTGGAGGATTTGTCACGGATCACAGGGTGCGCCTGTCCACCGACTCGGTTGATCGACTGACTTTCATCAAGATGAACCAGTCTTGGATCACCACCAGCTACCACACACCTGATGCTGATATAACAGACTAATTGATTTTAACATGTCACATCCCTTCAAGACTGATGCTGATGCTGAGTGCCTGTGCTGTTATGTTGACTGGCTATCCTCCTCCTCCGAGTCCTCAATGATACGATTGATGATGATAGCTTGGAAGATCATTTTTGTTTATGGGTGCCGCCACCAGTGGCTAAGGCCCAATTTTTCAGCCCCTGTTTTACAGGGGCGTGTAATTACAATTTTTTTAGCAATAATTTGCCATAGGGCTCATTGCTGTGCTCCAAGTACAGTATCTGTGAGGGGTTGGAGTGTTGTGGCACCAGTGCCTAAGGCCCAATTTTTCAGCCCCTGTTTAACAGGGGCGTGTCATTACAATTTTTGAAGCAATACTTTGCAACAGGGCTCATTGCTGTGCTCCAAGTACAGTATCTGTGAGGGGTTGTAGTGTTGTGCCACCAGTTCCTAAGGCCCAATTTTTCAGCCCCTGTTCAACAGGGGCATGCAATTACAATTCTTGATCTAATAATTCACAGCAGGGCCCATTGCTGCACCCACCAAGAGTAACTGTCAGGGCTTACAGTGTTGTGGCACCAGCACCACCATCAAAGGCCCAATTTTTACTACCACTGTTCAACAATTATATGTAATTAAAATTCCTGATATAATAGTTGACAGCAGGGCGTTCCAGCACCAACCAAGAGTAACTGTGAGTGCTTACAGTGTTGTGCCAACACCAACAACTAAGGGGCCTATTTCTGCAGAGTATATACGGCAGGTCCCTACTTTCAAACATCCAACTTACAAACGACTCCTACTTGCAAACGCAAGAAGACAACAGGAAGTGAGAGGAAATCTACCCCTAGGAAGGAAAATTCTCTCCTGTAAGAATAAATATTGAAGAAAGGTGTCTCCTCTGTACTGATGCTTTATCAGCAATCCTTGTTTCAAGAAAAACACCACATTTCAAAAACAGTTGTCATTGGGACGGAAAGTGAGGTGAAATGTTCTGAACAGGGGCACAGACAGCAAAACAAATGTTACAGGGGTGATAACCCTTACCTATGTTTTCCAAAAAGTTTAAAAATAGATTTTTGGGCTGGAGCTACACTTCAACAATGTACCTGTTCAAAATTACAAACAGATTCTACATAAGAACAAACCTACAGTCCCTGTCTTGTATGCACCGCCTGTATACGGCTGTTCAGAGTATATAGGGCCTTTTTTATTTTATGTGCGGGGTTCCCCTTAATATCCATACAAGACCCAAAGGGGCTGGTAATGGGCTGGGGTGGGGGGGGGGGGGGGTCATGGGGTAGCTATGCCATTTTTCTTAAAGATTTTCATCCATATTACCGGGACCAGACATTACATTAAAGCCGCAAGCAGTTTTAAATGGCTTTTTTTTCCTTTAGAAGTGTCATTTTGTGCAGGGACAGTTCTAAACACGGGAAACACGTGGCACTTCAGAGGCATACTTTAGACACCCCCCAGGTACAATATTTAAAGGAATATTTGACTTTTTTTTTTTCACTTTATGCATCATTAAAATGACTGCTCCCGAAAAACGACCGTTTTTAAAACTTCTTTTTGCATTGATACATGTCCCCTGGTGCAGAACCCGGGTTCCCAAACCCTTTTTAGGACAATAACATGCATAATAGTTGTTATAATTAGCACTTTAGAATTCGAACGTTCGCATCCATTGTATTTAATAGGGTTCTAATGTTCGTACGAACTTTCGGTCCGTTCGCGGGTTCTGGTGCGAACCGAACCCGGGGGTGTTCGGCTCATCACTACTATTAAAGTGGTTGTAAACCCAACCACACAACTTGTACCTACAGGTAAGCCTAGATTAAGGCTTACCTGTAGGTGCAAGAAATATCTTCTTAAAGCGGAGGTCCACCCAGAATTTTTTTTTACATTAAAAATCCTACAAAAAAATAAATAATAATTAATAGAAAAAAAAAAATGTTATACTCACCCGAAATGCCCGTTGCTATGCCTCTAATGTGCATCTTCTAATCCGCGGTGGGTCTCCTTCTGCTTCCTCTTCTTGTGAATGGGGCGCGCTGCCTTCTGGGAACTGTGTGTATCCCAGGAGGCAAGCCGCCCATTCACAAAGCACCGTGCGAGTGGCGCATGCGCAGTAGGAAACGGGCAGTGAAGCCGTAAGGCTTCACTGCCTGTTTCCCTTAGTCAGGATGAAGGAGCCCAGGACCTGCCAGCAGCGATCGATCGCCGCTGCGGGACCGACATCGCGGGCGAGTAGGACAGGTAAGTGTCCTTATTAAAAGTCAGCAGCTACACTGTTAGTAGCTGCTGTCTTTAAAAAAAATACGGTTAAGGAGATATTTGCTGTAAAGCACAGCACCGATGATGTCAAGTGCATGTGCACTAGCGGCCCGGCATCGTTGCCGGTTTTCTGAATGGATCTTGCCGGCCCGAGCGCGCACGCGCGTGACGTCATCGCCGCTCCGGGCCAATCACAGCGCCAGACCAGCGATAGCAGAAAGAAGATCGGAGACATGGCGGCGGCAGGGAAGGCACGGAGGAGAACTTCCGGGGCTTCGATCTCAGGTAAGTTGATCATAATGAGCTAGTATGCTATGCAGACTAGCTCATTATGACATTCTCTTGCAGGGTTCATTTAAAAAAAAAAAATGAATGAGGGTATACTTCCTCTTTAATGTCTAAACCGCTGGCGACAAAAGTGAGTACACCCCTAAGTGAAAATGTCCGAATTGGGCCCAAAGTGTCAATATTTTGTGTGGCCATCATTATTTTCCAGCACTGCCTTAACCCTCTTGGGCATGGAGTTCACCAGAGCTTCACAGGTTGCCACCGGAGTCCTCTTCCACTCCTCCATGACGACATCACGGAGCTGGTGGATGTTGGAGACCTTGCGCACCTCCACCTTCCGTTTGAGGATGCCCCACAGATGCTCAATAGGGTTTAGGTCTGGAGACATGCTTGGCCAGTATGTCACAGTACATGTTGGCAGATGGTCACCAGTACCAGATGGTCACAAGTCATCTCTATGACCGTCGGAGGCCGGGCGCGATGTGATGACGTCACGCCCGGGTCCTCAGATGTAAACAAAGCCGCCATTGCGGCTAGTAAGCATGAGACCAGTGAAATTTTTTTCACGATCTCATGCTTTCCAGCCTGGAGGAGAGATGTGGGGTCTTATTGACCCCACATCTCTCCATAAAGAGGACCTGTCACACACATTCCTATTACAAGGGATGTTTACTGTAACTCTAACCTGGTAACCTGTTAAAAAACTTAAAGCGTCGCCTATGGAGATTTTTAAGTACCGAAGTTTGGCGCCATTCTATGAGTGTGCGCAATTTTAAAGTGTGACATGTTAGGTATCTATTTACTCGGCGTAACATCATCTTTCATATTTTACAAAAAAATTGGGCACACTTTACTGTTTTGTTATTTTTTAATTCGTGAAACCATTTTTTTCCCCAAAAAAAGGCGTTTGAAAAATTATTGCGCAAATACCGTGCAAGAAAAAAAGTTTCAATGACCGTCATTTTATTCCCTAGGGTGTCTGCTAAAAAAACCATATATAAGGTTTGGGGGTTCTGAGTAATTTTCTAGCAAAAGAATGATGATTTGTACATCTAGGAGAGAAGTGCTAGAATAGGCCCGGTATTGAGGTGGTAAAAAAAGCCCGGTGTTGAAGTGCTTAAAAACTGATACTGTACTGAATAAATGGTTTAAATGGAGGATCTGAGACATTATGTGCCATGTTTACTACTTCTTCTCTACTTCTCTCGCAAATTTTAGGGTCCGTTTATACAAGCTTTGGCCCTCTGAAGAGCGATTAATGATGGATCACTTTCCAGAGGGTGTTTGACAGCCTCCTCAATGCCTAAAAACCCACATCACAACAGTGTGCATTGTAGGTGAATGGGTTGCATCACCACCCACCGAGCATGACAGCGAATATAATTTTTGCTGCCCCACAAGGCAAGGTGTCACATCCTTGGCATGTGCACACGTTTTTTGAAGCTTAAGGGTTAGAAGTTAAGGACCAGTTAAAATATAACTCAGCCTTGTGTTTTTAACAATGCCCCAACCACAAGTGCAAAGTCTAATGCCGCGTACACACGGTCGGAAATTCCACCAGCAAAAGTCCGATGTGAGCTTTTGGTCAGAAATTTCGACCGTGTGTATGCTCCATCGGACTTTTGCTGTCGGAATTTCCGCCAACAAAGGATTGAGAGCTGGTTCTCAAATTTTCCGACGGAAAATCCGATCGTCTGTAGCAATTTCGACGCGCAAAATTCAGACACATGCTCGGAAACAATTTGACGCATGCTCGGAAGCATTGAACTTCATTTTCTAATTTTCTCGGCTCGTCGCGACGTGTCCTTTCCGCCATGCACCGACACGGACAAAGACCCGCTCTCCTCTATGGGAAACGGGTCCTTATCCATCTGTTTATAGCAGACAGGATGGGATTAGATAGAAAGCAATGGATGGTCTGATCGAGTCCGCCAGAAAAACTAACAGGCTGGCCCGATCGGATTCATGACCTAAAGGGGCCTAAAGTTGCATTTTCTTTTGAGGTCACCATCTTCTTTGTTTTTTGGGCTTTTATGTGCAGAAATTCCCCCCTCAGGCAAATTTCTTGGTATGGGTAATGTCAATGTTTCCAAAAATGCTGTGGGTTCCCCTCTAAAATCCATTCCAGACCCTATTCTAAGCATGCAGAGGCCCCAAAGCACCTTGTCCCCATGTTAAGGTCCTCTTCCCCCACAACCCTGGCCTAGTGATTGTGTGGGTGGAGGGGTGACTCATCAGGATCTGGAAGCAGGGTTGTGGGGAAGAGGTGCACCCCCCCCACATGTTGAGGGCATGTGGCCTGGTATGGTTTGGGGGTGGAGCTCACTTGCCCCTCCCCCTTTCCTGTCCTATCAGGCTGCATGCTAGGATAAGGGTCTGGTATGGATTTTGGGGGGGACCCAACGCAATTTTTTTTTTTAAATGTTGGCATGGGGATCCCCTTAAAATCCATACCAGACCAGAAGGGCCTGGTATGGATGGGGAGACCCCCCCACACTGTTTTTTTTCTCAAGTAATTGCCAGCAATTCTTTAGGAAAGGGTTAAAAATAAAGTGAAAAATGGCTCAAAGTCGTGCTGATATGGACACAGGCGGGACTTCAGTGCGATTTACATTACAGTCTAGGAGTGACAAATTACACTGAAGTCGGGAAAAAGGAATACATGAACTAATTTTCAAAACGCACCACTTCAAGTCGCAACTAATAACCACTTGCTTACTGGGCACCTAAACCCCCCTCCTGCCCAGACCAATTTTCTGCTTTTTAGCGCTGATGCACTTTGAATGACAATTGCGCGGTCATACAACACTGTACCCAAATTAAATTTTTATAAAAAAATTTCACACATATAGAGCTTTATTTGATCACCTCTGCGGTTTTTCTTTTTTGCTAAACAAACAAAAAAAGATGGAAAATTTTGAAAATAAAAATCATGTTTTATATTTTGTTATAAAATTTTGCAAACAGGTAATTTTTCTCCTTCATTGATATGCGCTGATGAGGCGGCACTGATGGGCACTGATAGACTGCACTGATGGGGCACAGATAAGGCGGCACTGATGGGGCACAGATAAGGCGGCACTGATGGGGCACAGATAAGGCGGCACTGATGGGGCACAGATAAGGCAGGACTGATGGGGCACAGATAAGGCAGGACTGATGGGGCACAGATAAGGCAGGACTGATGGGGCACAGATAAGGCGGCACTGTTGATGAGGCACTGATTAGTGACTTTGGTAGGCGGCACTGTTGTGCACTGGTAGGCGGCACTGTTGTGCACTGGTAGGCGGCACTGACAGGTGGCACACATGGGCACAGATGAGCTGGGCAGCTCTCCCTGATCGGGACCGATGTCCCTCTGTCACCTGCTTTTTTTTTCCCGATTACCGGCTCTGTTTACATCACATGATCAGCTGTCATTGGCTGACAGCTGATCACGCGGTAAGGGGTCGGCAGTGCCGGCCCAAGACATTGTGCTGCCTGGGCCCAGGATCAAAATGCTGCCCCCCTCCTCCGTACCGCCACCCTCAAAAAAAATTATAATCACGCCCACCAAAAGGCCCCCACATTTATTATTTTATATCATGACAATTAAAACCAAAATAACATTTATTAGGAAGTCAGATTTACACGCAACAGTGGTGGTGGGGTTCAGACAGAGGCAGCGGCGGTTGTGGTGAGAGGGGAGGGGGGTTAGACACAGGCAGGGGTGGTAGGGAAGAGGTTAGACACAGGCAGGGGTGGTAGGGGGGTTAGACACAGGCAGGGGTGGTATGGGGGTTAGACACAGGCAGGGGTGGTAGGGGGGTTAGACACAGGCATAGGTGGTAGGGGGATTAGACACAGGCAAAGGTGGTAGGGGGATTAGACACAGGCATAGGTGGTAGGGGGATTAGACACAGGCAAAGGTGGTAGGGGGATTAGACACAGGCAGAGGTGGTAATGGGGATTAGACACAGGCAGAGGTGGTAATGGGGATTAGACACAGGCAGAGGTGGTAATGGGGATTAGACACAGGCAGAGGTGGTAGGGGGATTAGACACAGGCAGAGGTGGTAGGGGGATTAGACACAGGCAGAGGTGGTAGGGGGATTAGACACAGGCAGAGGTGGTAGGGGGATTAGACACAGGCAGAGGTGGTAGGGGGATTAGACACAGGCAGAGGTGGTAGGGGGATTAGACACAGGCAGAGGTGGTAGGGGGATTAGACACAGGCAGAGGTGGTCGGGGAGGTTAGACACAGGCAGAGGTGGTCGGGGAGGTTAGACACAGGCAGAGGTGGTGGAGATGGGATTAGTGACACTTACTTTCTCTCAGTGTCAGCCGCGCCTATAGCGATCCCTCTTCCATAATGGGGTCTCTGCTCAGCCGAAAGCTCCTCCCCCTTTATGCTGTTGGCCGTCAGCCTGTCAGCTGACTTTCTCGTCAGCAGCAAAGGGGGGGGAGACGCGGAGAGGATGGGCGGGCCAGCTGTGCGGGTATGGCAACGAGTGCTCTGCCAATACCTCCAATAGCAGCGGCGCCGGGGCATCCACATAGTGGGATGAAGAGCGGAGCGGAGTCCAATCGGGTGGGACCACTGTATTTATGGGCGTCAATGTGCCGCCCCTCAGAACCTGCCGCCTGGGACCAATGGTCCCATCGGGTCCCATGGTAGGGCCGGCCCTGGGGGTCGGGATCGACCCCTTACTCCGATCTGTGATCCAGCGAGTCTCATAGACTCGCTGATCACAGAGCGAGCCGCGCACACCCTGCAGGGGGCGCGGAGGCCGCTTGAGCACGGGAGGACGTCTATCGATGGCCTCCCGGCAATTCAGGTCCGCGCTGTAGCCGTCATTCGGCTATAGTGCGGACGCCAAGAGGTTACGACAGAGCCATAGTATGGGGTAGATGGATAGCTAGCCCTCTAACCCTTGCCCCAGGGTAGATACATTGTTATATACTATTCTTGGTCATGCCATGCAATTAACCATGTTAACACATCTGGTTGCCTTTTAAAACTGGAGAATTGTATGTTGGTCATTTCTTATAATCTTGCCCTTAAAGCGGAGCTCCGCCGAAAAAAAAATATTAAAAGCCAGCAGCTACAAATACTGCAGCTGCTGACTTTTAATATTAGGACACTTACCTGTCCTGGAGTCCAGCGACGTCCGCAGCAGAGGACGAGCAATCGCTCGTCACTCTGCTGCCCCCACCGCCATCCTCGGTGAGGGAACCAGGAAGTGAAGCCTTGCGGCTTCACTGCCCGGTTCCCTACGGCGCACGCGCGAGTCGCGCTGTGCCGTTCTGACTGGTCCCCGTGTGTTCTGGGAGCCGAGTGTCTCCCAGAACACAACGGGTATTCTGCGGGAAGGGACGTACTTCCCGCAGAGAGGACTCCCGGAAGTGGGTGAAAATACCTGTCTTAGACAGGTATCTTCACCCCCCTGAAAGGTGTCAATTGTGACACCGGAGGGGGGGAGGGTTCCGATGAGCGGAAGTTCCACTTAAGGGTGGAGCTCCGCTTTAATAACCACAAGAGGCGTGTAAATTGATATCTGTTTATTGAATGTTCAAGTGTATTACCTGTTTATGCACTACTATGAATAACCAAAGTCTTTCTTTTGTATGTTGGTTTATCAAAAACTCAATGAAAATATCTTTAAAAAAAAAAAAAAAGGGACAGAGCCATAGAAAACATTAGGTGCGACTTGGACATCGCACCTGAAGTCGAACTGGTGTGAACAGGGCCGTTTGAAGGAATTTGGGGGCCCCAAGCAAAATGGACATGGAGGCCCCCCCCCCGCACGCACGCAAAGCCTACAGAAACCACAGCATAGCCATACAGTTTAAGTTCACCCACACCCCTGTGTTCTTCTTACTCCTCCCCCCTCCCTGTGTTCTTACTCCTTCCCATCAAATGCAGCCACTGTACCCCATCAAACGCAGCCACCGTGCCCCATCAAACGCAGCCACCGTGCCAATCATATGCAGCCACTGTGACACCCCCTCCGGACACAGACACCTAAATAGGGGGTGGGCACGGTGGTCATGGATAGATTCATGTGTAGCGGACACCCTCTCCCCAGTCCCCTCTATTAAAGTTCAACTCGCACTGTCTCTGGTCTAGGGGTATGATAGGGGAGGGAGCGGGTGAGCTACGCCAGGCTTCCACCACAGGTGTGATGTGGTATCAGCAATGTCTCTGTTGTTTTTACCTTCGGGTCTGTGCCGTGCATCTGGATCCTCCCTCCAAGAGTCTCCACGAACCTCGCCTGCCAGAAACTGAGCCCCACACCATTAAAGTCCAACACACTTTATTGTAGAACATAACATGGACTCCCTTGGCTATAGAACGGAAAAGGAGGTGTGGGTGCGAATAGGCCCAGACACAAATTCGATCCTCCACTCTCCTCCCTGAGAGTGGGCTATGGTCTCCGCACGAGGGAAATTCTCCTTCCGGACGGTCTCCGACAAGAGACTCACCCGTCACCGGCAGTCTGCTGCACCGGGTCTTCAGATGAGGAGCTCTTCCCGATCCATTACGCCCACCTCGGATTCAGGCATCCATCCCCGGAGTGCCTTAGGATTCTTCCCTCGCGGATCTCAGTGTTGGGCACTGAGCTCCGGACCTCCATCCAAGTACCTCACCCCAGGACTAAAGGTGCCTGAGGTGGAACACGATCTCCGGTGGTCCTCTAGGCCTAGGCCGCCTAGGGGACGAACACGAACCACCGTCCGCAGGCTGAAGGTGCCTGGGACTAAGACCCCGTGACCAAGATGGCCGGCCCCTTTATACCCCCTCCCAGCAAGCACGGCGGGTTCCCCGCCCCACCATACCGCTGCCGAGAGAGGACAAAAAGGAGGCTCAGCACACAGCGATGTCCGTCCGTCAGCCCATGGTGACAGCGCCACCTGGTGGGCCGCCGGGAACACACCACTGGTGTCACCGAAAAATTCAAAAATTACCCCGGGAAAGTAAGTACCCGCTACACTCTCCCCCCTGTCATTTGACACTGGTCCCCAGTGTTTGGAGTGAATCATGCCCTCTCCGGCTGACATAATCCAGTCCAGAAACCAACTAACAAATTGAAAAAAAACAAAAATTTTGAGGAAAACTATCCTAACAAAGAAGTTGTGTCTGAGCCCCTGTAACAAAAGAGGAGTGAAGAACAACACATTCAACATGAAATTCAACATTATCTTTTCCCTCCCATCCTGACTAAGAACCAACCCCCAGGTTCCATAATCTTGCCGGGATGCTCTCCTGCAGAGGGAAAAAATAAATAAAACCAACACACAAACCCTGACACATGTATTCGTTTAAGAAGAAAAGAAACTTCTCCGAGAAGAAATTCCTTTCCTCCAAAGAGTGAGTGCATGAAAAGTGTAAAAAAAAACGTTGCGCAAGACTGCCACCTGGTGACAGCCTCGCGGTACTGCACTCATGGAGCTTCTTCTTCTTTGGCCCTATCTACCCCAGAGTCTATGATCTCTTTGCAGGAAGATGAAAAAAAACAACAGGAATAGTTCCTCATTCCTTTGGGCACACACAAAACAACTGCCCCAAAAAGTTCAGCAACATGATAAGAGCGGAGTCTTTCTCTCTTATAGGTAAAAGCGGTGATGCGGCAGAATCAGTGGCTTCAAGTGCTGATTCACGGTCTCCAGTTGATACTCCACATCTTCGCCTTCTTTGCGTCCGATCAACACTTTATCTGCATGGATATGTCGTCCTAACATCCATTCGGCCTTGCAATCTTTGAAACGTTGTGAAGCATTGGGAGAGCATGCCAGATACCTGCGGGTGTGCGGAACTTTGAGATGAGTCCACACAAAGTCATTGTACCAGCGCTCCCTGTACACCTCCACCTCATAAAGCAAGTCCTTCGATAAGTAGGGATACTCCCATCCGTACTCCTCTGCAACCTTTTGGCCAAATAGGCGTTGTAGTCTTGCCAAAGGAGGCATGGTAGCTCTATCTCCTTCACCAGGCAAAACTATTGATTCTGGATGACGAGGCGCTTTGACCACCTCCAATCTGGGCATCAGTGCCCGCAGCAACAGTCTCTGTACCCCAGCATCAGATGCAGGTTGCGCCAGGGATCCAGGGACAAGCTGGGGACGGGACCCTTCTTCAGGCGCTGACGCCTCCACCCGGGGTGTGCTCTCCCCTGTTGACATGGGTGAATTCCGAGGTCCACGGGATGAAGCAAGCGGTACCTTGTCCCAGCCTTTCTTGGCAAACAAATCATCTATGATGGCATCATCTCCCAGATCCGAGAGCGATTCCAGGTCGGAGGTGTCACACTCCTCCGTGGGTATGTAGCCCTTTGTGGAAACGGAGCCTCCACACTCCGCGGACTTGCTAGGCCATGCCTTCCCGACACCTCCTCCCACACACCAAGTCTCTTCGCCTGGCTTACCTCGGCCTTTTCTTGAAGCGGGACGTCCGGAACCCTCGTCAACGGATTCATCCGGGCCTGTCGTAAGCGTGCGAGACGGTCCACCACCACCGCTGGTCGGGGCTACCACGCTGGTTCTTTTCTTCGGTGGCGGATGCTGCGAGACAGTGGCGACTGAGTCAGCATCATCGGATTTCTCCCGTAGAGTTTTAACGACCTCCTCCGCGGTCGCTGCAGTGTGCGCAGGGGTGACTCTCACAGCGGTGATCTCTCCTCTCTGAGTGGTGGTACCTGAAGCCCGGCCTGGGTAGATGGTTCTCGGCCTCTCAACTGCCGGATCCACCTCAAACGTGAACTCCCCACAGGCCTCACAACGTCCGAACGGCTTCAACAGGCACACCAGTCCCGAACACCTGGGACAAATCATACCCAGGGCCTCAACGTCCATACACGAGTATAGGGCGAATCGACCCCTTGGCTTCAGTCGGATCCCCGTATCCGTTATCGGAGCAGCAGCAGTCAATGTCGTGGTGGAAGGATGAACCGGAATCCAAGAGGTATGTCCAAACATGGCGACCTGTTGCTGATCCATCACACACTGCAGAGTTTTCGCGCCAATGTCCCACGTGTAGTCCCTTCACACGTATTGGACTCCTCCCCTTTTTGCTCCAGTTCGCGGGCTTTCTTCACTTTCCTTGGTTGAGCCACGCCCACGAACAAAGCGGCGGGGGTTGTGTCTGGTGGCGCAGTGCAATTAGAAGCCCCCACGTGTACTGCTCCACACGGCTGAGCTCCCCCCGTTCACCGCTCTTCCTGCACAGGCCTTTCCCTTCTTGGGGTCATGTCCACGACTTGCATGGCTGCACTTTGGCCTATTCGTTTAACTCTTCCAGCAGACACGTTCCATACAGTGATGCACAACACAATCCCGGACCCGAGCCCCCACGTGTAGCGGACACCCTCTCCCCAGTCCCCTCTATTAAAGTTCAACTCGCACTGTCTCTGGTCTAGGGGTATGATGGGGGAGGGAGTGGGTGAGCTACGCCAGGCTTCCACCACAGGTGTGATGTGGTATCAGCAATGTCTCCGTTGTTTTTACCTTTGGGTCTGTGCCATACATCTGGATCCTCCCTCCAAGAGTCTCCACGAACCTCGCCTGCCAGAAACTGAGCCCCACACCATTAAAGTCCAACACACTTTATTGTAGAACATAACATGGACTTCCTTGGCTAAAGAACGGAAAAGGAGGTGTGGGTGCGAATAGGCCCAGACACAAATTCGATCCTCCACTCTCCTCCCTGAGAGTGGGCTATGGTCTCCGCACGAGGGAAATTCTCCTTCCGGACGGTCTCCGACAAGAGACTCACCCGTCACCGGCAGTCTGCTGCACCGGGTCTTCAGATGAGGAGCTCTTCCTGGTCCATTATGCCCACCTCAGATTCAGGCATCCATCCCCGGAGTGCCTTAGGATCCTTCCCTCGCGGATCTCAGTGTTGGGCACTGAGCTCCGGACCTCCATCCAAGTACCTCACCCCAGGACTAAAGGTGCCTGAGGTGGAACACGATCTCCGGTGGTCCTCTAGGCCTAGGGGACGAACACGAACCACCGTCCGCAGGCTGAAGGTGCCTGGGACTAAGACCCCGTGACCGAGATGGCCGGCCCCTTTATACCCCCTCCCAGCAAGCACGGCGGGTTCCCCGCCCCACCATACCGCTGCCGAGAGAGGACAAAAAGGAGGCTCAGCACACAGCGATGTCCGTCCGTCAGCCCATGGTGACAGCGCCACCTGGTGGGCCACCGGGAACACACCACTGGTGTCACCGAAAAATTCAAAAATTACCCCGGGAAAGTAAGTACCCGCTACACATGCAAGGCAGGAATCTATCAATTTTACATATAGGATGTGGCATGATGGAGGGGGCAGCACCCTTAATGGACAGGCCACCACTGCACTGGTGTTCTGGCGGTTTTCCATAGCCGCAGTCCCTCAGACTTCTTTTAGGTTGTGCGTTTTTGCTGCATTTTCTGGAATTGCACCAAAGATGCAGCATGCAGGACTTTTTGTGCACTTTCAGAACATGCAGCAAAAAAATGTACAACCTAATAGAAGTCTATAGGACCGGGGGTAACATGCAGGAAGACAGTGCCAGTACACCAGCATTGTGGCCAAACTGCAGCATGAACCCACATCAAAAAACATAGGAGGGCAAGAAACTGTCACAGGCTGCAGTGCTAGTAATAACAGGCTGCTAGTAATATGCAGAGAGGGGGGGGGGGGAGAGAGCAGGAAGGGAGGGAGGAGAAGCTCACTTGTCACTTACTTGGTGGCAATGGACAGTCCCAGGAGACTCACTTTTTTTTTTGTTTCTTTTAAGGCTGTGGATGCCGAGGTGACTGCTCTGTTTTAACTTTCCCGCCCACACATCTTCTTCACAGACAACACACGAGCTACCAGGAGTGTGGGCGGGGAAAGAAAGAGCAGATCCACCTAGCCTCTAATAGAGCTTCGTGTGGAGGAGGGAGGGGCTGGGCTGAACTCTGTAACACACAGACTGTCAGCCCAGAAGAAGAGCTCATCGCTGCAGTACTGAATCCAGCCGTTCCTGCCACCGAGCTGCTGAGGAGCTCGGCCACGCTACAGCCTGGGAAGTTGGGGGCCCCAGGCCAGCTCTGGGCCCCAAGCAATTGCTTGTTTTGCCTGTCCTGTAGCGACGGGCCTGGGTGTGAATGGGGGCTAAAAAAGTCCCTGGCTCTTTACAAAAATGCAGCGGCTGAAGAAAGCATAGGTGTGAACACATAGCTCCCAACTGCCCCTGATTTTGAGGGACTGTCCCTGATTTGGAGCAACCCCTCTGTCCCTCTTTCCTCCTCATTTTCTGATCTATATAGTTGTATATAAAATGCACTTTTTATCTTTCAAAAAGTGTTTCCCAGTGCTAACCCTTTCATTCAATTTCTAAATTGCTGCATTTGTAAATGTGATAAGCCAATATAAAGGAATAGACGTGGTAAAAAAAAAAAGCCCTTGTGGATTTATAGCGGAGTTCCACCTGTTTTTTAGTTTATTAAAAGTCAGCAGCTACAAAAAGCATAGCTGCTGACTACAGGCCCAGGCACTGACACTTCGCTCCTACAAAAGTAAAAGTCATAATTTTTTTGCTAGAAAATTACATAGAACCCCCAAACACTATATACAGTATGTTTTTTTAGCAGAGACCCTAGAGAATACAATGATGGTCATTGCAACTTTTTATCTCACACAATATTTGCGCAGCAATTTTTCAAACACGTTTAAAAAAAAAAAAAAAAGTTTTATGCTTTAAAAAAAAAAACAGTAAAGATAGCCTGATTTTTTTGCATACTGTGAAAGATGAAGTTATGCTGAGTAAATAGATACTTAACATGTCACGCTTCAAAATTGCACACGCTCGTGGAATGGCGGCAAACTTAGGTACTTAAAAATCCCCAGAGGCGACGCTTAAATTTTTTTTTTTTTTACTGGTTACATGTTTTGAGTTCCAGAGGAGGTCTAGGGCTAGAATTATTGTGGGCGGGACTTACGTATGCGTTCGCTTCTGCGTGCACACGGGGACAGGGGCACTTTAAAAAAAATAAAAATTATTGTTCATTTTACTACAATTTTTTTATTTTGACACTTTAAATAAAAAAATGGTGATCACTTTTATTCCTATTACAAGGAATGTAAACATCCCTTGTAATAGGAATATGACCGGACCTCTTTACAGTGAGATATGGGGTCAAAAAGACCCCACATCCCACCACTAGGCTGGGAAGCCTAAAATACAAAAAAAATAAAAATAAATCACCGCTTCCCAGCCAAGGCGGTGCCGTTTTTTTGAATGCAGAGGCCGGGCATGACGTCATAACATCACGGCTGGCCTCCGACGATCATAGAGACTCCAGTGACCATCTGGTCCGCCGGAAATCACTACGATCAGCATCCGGGGCCGGCGGATCCATTCTCCGACCGCAGCGGTGAGTCGGTAGAAGCACCAGAGGGCCAGGGCCGGCTTTAACTTTGATTGGGCGCTGGGCAAACATTTTCTTGCCCCCCCCCCCTCCATTCTGAGACATACAAAAAATAGCAGGTAGACTCAAAATCAGTTTACTGCAGAAGATCACGCAGCGATTGCAATTGTTTGCCAGAGGTTAAAGCCTATCCTTACCGCTCACTGGCTGGTTGCTAGAGGTTACAACACATAATTTCTGCTTGCCGATTGGTAGATAGAGGTTACTGCACATTATTAGCGCTCACTGATTGGTTGCTAGGGGTTACAGCACATCATTAATCTCTAGCAACCAATCAGTAAGTGGTAAAGAAGATCACTACTGTTCACTGAATGGTTTCTACAGGTTAATGCACATCATTATCACTCACTGAGCAGTGGAGCATTCCCAAATAACTGAGCAAGTAAAGCGGCACATTAATACACATACTACAGGAGAGGTTCAGAGACTGCGGGCATACTGCAGGAGACAACCAGAGACTGCAGACATACAGCAGAAGAGGTTCAGAGACTGCGGACATACTGCAGGAGATTACCAGAGACTGCGGACATACTGCAGGAGACAAACAGAGACTGCGGACATACTGCAGGAGACAAACAGAGACTGCGGACATACTGCAGGAGACAACCAGAGACTGCGGACATACTGCAGGAGACAACCAGAGACTGCGGACATACTGCAGGAGACAACCAGAGACTGCGGACATACAGCACGAGATTACCAGAGACTGCGGACATACTGCAGGAGACAACCAGAGACTGCGGACATACTGCAGGAGACAACCAGAGACTGCGGACATACTGCAGGAGACAACCATAGACTGTGGACATACTGCAGGAGACAACCAGAGACTGCGGACATACAGCACGAGATTACCAGAGACTGCGGACATACTGCAGGAGACAACCAGAGACTGCGGACATACTGCAGGAGACAACCATAGACTGCGGACATACTGCAGGAGACAACCATAGACTGTGGACATACTGCAGGAGACAACCAGAGACTGCGGACATACAGCACGAGATTACCAGAGACTGCGGACATACTGCAGGAGACAACCAGAGACTGCGGACATACTGCAGGAGACAATCAGAGACTGCAGACATACTGCAGGAGACAGTTAAAGACTACAGACATACTACAGGAGACAGTCAGAGAACTTTCAGCAACGCACAGCTTTACAGTTGAATAACACAGCTCAGGGTTTAAGCATTCAGGCATTTTATGGGTGTAAGGACATACCTGGCCAGCCAGCTCACTACATACTTTCAGAGGTCTGTGGGCGGGGCTTCCATTCTCTGCTCCACCCTGAGCATACAGGCTGCATGGGGCAGGGTAAGACCTCTGTATTCCCCAGCCATTATAGAGGGGGCGGGGCCAGGAGCTCCACTGATGCTTTGTTGGGGGGCCCGCGCTACCCGTGATGATGGCTTTGCAGAGTACACAGAGGAGAGAGGACACGGGAGGCTGTATTCCCGAGCTAGCCAGCAGAGAGGGGTGGGGCCGGGAGCTCCACTAATGCTCTGACCCCGCCCCACACAGCCTGTATGCTCAGAACAGTGATCGGAGTGGGCGCATCAGTGAAGCTCCCGGCCCCGCCCCGGACCTCTGTGTAGCGGACCCCCCAAAATTGGGGTCGCTATGCTCTAAATTTAAGGGTAGCCTGAGCAATAGTTTGGCTCAGGTTCTCCAATTCTGTTAGTTTGGACTCTGCTCTGCTGTAATGTTGCCTGGAATATGGTTCCGCTTGACCTGTGGGTGGCGCTGTTGCCCAGGTCCTGGGTTGAACCACAGGTGGCGTTGTGGTGTGATTGGGTGTCCTCTCTTGGCTACCGTGCGGTGGGTGGGTTTTGCCTGCGGTGCATGCCGGGAGAGGGTACATAAAGGGCAGACGCCATGATCTGGTGTGGTGTGCCGGGGGGATTCCAAGGAGGACCCCTGGTGGTGAAGTTGCGCCCTTTGGCCCTGCTGGCCAGGGGGTGCGTGAACTGGTCGAGAAGTCTCGGGCACCTTTAGCCCGAGGCTACAGAGTTCCAGGTAGGCCCAGTACCTTCAACTGGGTCTACAACCAACCACTGGAGTCCCAGGAAACCCAGGTGAGGGTGGCCCACTCTGAAACAGAGGAAACCGGGAGAGGACCTGTCCGATGGATCGGTGAAGGAAGTCACGGTCTCGGGGAGGCCTGGTTGCCTATCAGAGGGAAGGATTCGTGAGTTGCAAGATAGCTCCTGTAGTGTGCCCCATTGGCACCTATGGTCTCTAATAATCTACAGGCGTTAGGAAGTTCTAAATTCAGGAACTAAAGGATTCTGTGGCAGAGGATCTCCCGAACTTTTCTTTCAAGGGGACTAAATCTGAAATGACTGTTCATGCTTCACTCCGGCTGCTAGAACTGTGAGAGGGATCTATCTGGGGAAGCAATACCCACTCAGACTTGAGTGGAGAATAGGGTGACTGGGTGCCGCGTGCCTGAACCTATTTCCCTACCTAGTTCTATTGCTGTCTTCAACCTTTTCTCCCAATTTGTTTAAAGCAAGGAAAATAAACTCATCTGTTGGAGTTTAAATACTGTCTGGACATTGGCCTTCTTTCGGGGGAAAGAATAGACTTTTCCCTATATTCTAGGGACGAGAACCAATGGAGGGGAGGTAACTCGCTGCAGGACCCAAAATTGTAAGAACACCGCTCAACCTCTTATACCAGGAGGATACGGGCATGTGGCATGGTGTGCCTTTATCTTTGCAGGTTAAGGTAGGCAGGAAAAAGGGTCTGTGTGCTACACGTGGGGGCTCGAGTCCGGGATGTTTTGCAGCTACCCCCCCCCCCCCTGGAAGTTGGACTATTTTTCCCCGTGTAGGATGTGGTTCTGTGAAAATCGGTCACTTGGGAAAAATTGAACTGCGTAATTTGTGTGAAAAATGGAGGTAAAGGCCTTTACTGGACTTTTCTAACTGCGTAGTTCGTGGGCGTGCCTCAAACATAGAAAAACCAGCGAGCTACGTGCAGCAGAAAAAGAGGAGGAGGAGCCCCCGCCAATTGTGAGTTGCACGTGTGCAACTGGCGCCAAAGGGCCAGAACGAGCTGGATCAGTGACAGAGAAGTAAGATGGCCGCTGCTCCATGGACTTCTGTTACACCGGGACCTCGGATGTTCCCAACCATTTCAACTATGGACATTGCTCCCCTCACTGCCCCCCTGACAGATACAGGGATCCGGCTTAAGCCTAGGGGCCTCTTCACTCTCTATGTCTGCCGAGATGCGGAGGCCCTGGGCATGCTCTGTCCCAGATGTCAAGGACTAGCGGTGCAACTACGGCCTTTTGGAAGGTGTGCAACCTGTGGAGAGTTTCTCTTTGAAGTAGACCAACCCACCGAGAAACCCCGGGTCTACCGGATCAACTGCCTTACGGGTACCATCACTTCGGAAGAGGAAACCTGTACTCCCACAGTTGAGCCCACGCGCACCACGTTGGCTATCACGGATGTGGCCAATGGAGATGACTCAGCTGCTACAGAGCCATCGGCGGATACCGGAGCGGATGCTGCCTCCGCCACAACCGAGACCTCCATTCCGCCCGCCAAACAAAAGGTGGGCTATGTTAAGGCCTCCCGAGGCCACGGTCGAAGCCTGCCCCTGCGCCTGCCTGAATTGGATCCTCAAGCCGGAGGGACCTCCAGGAGATCCACGTCATGGGACGGTAAGGAGGCTGGGGGAACTGTGACATTGAGTTTGTGTCACGTACCTTACCAGAGACCGAAGTGCTGGGAGGGCTTCCCTTGCGACTAAGTGCAGAGCGCCCCCTGAAGGTGGCACAGGGAGTGCTATACCCAAAGAGGCAGGGGTTGCCAGCTGCGACAAGTTGAGGTGATGCTGGCGATCTGCTGGAGAGCAGGGTAGACTGCCAGGCAGGGGTACCTCGGAAGTACCAGATGAGGCTGTGCAGCAGGGAGAACCAAAGGCGGAGTCAGGAGCCAAGCCGGAAGTCATATACAGGTTAGCAAGCAGAGGTAGAGTCACTGGAACAGGTCAAGGGACAAGCCGGGGTCATACACAGGATCAGCAGACAGGAGCAGGATACAGGAACAAGCCAAGGATCAAGCCAGGATCGCACACGGAGAAGAGTAGTCAGGTAAGCCGGGTCAATAACGGTAATTCAGGACAGCGGAAACAGGAACTCAGGAACAGTCACAGGAAGGCTGAAGATCATGCAGCAGTTATTGACTGCTGCAGCAAGCTTTAAATAGGCCTCTGGGCGCCACATGTCACTCACGTATTGTGTGCGCTTTGGCGCACGCGCATGTGCATTGCGTTATGGCGCACACGCATTCGCACTGGGGAATGTAGATTCTGCTGGACATGGAGAGAGCTGCCAGTCCTTCTGCGGATAGTTCCCTGACAGTTTGCCTGGGAAGGTAAAGAAGCTCATACCCCACACTACTGGCGATGCGTGGACAGCCAGCTCGCGGAAACCTTCTATTTTTGGGGACAATGTGTCTGTGTCCACCACGAATTACCTGCCGGCAGAGGAGTATGACACCTCCGATCTGGAATCATCGTCAGATGTGGGGGATGACTACGAGATTGATGAGGTTTACATTAAAAAGGGATGGGATAAAGTTCCAGTGACTTCACCCCGCAGCCTTAGGGAGATCTCGCCAATGGACTCTGGGGAAACTACACCTGGAGTGGAAGCCCCTGCCTTAAAGGAAGAAGTCATACCCACACCCGCTCTGCCTGCACCTGAATTGTCCGTGCCTACTGCTACAGAGGGACGTCCGCTGTTGCGGCCACCTTTGCCACAGTTGGAGCCAGCTCAAATAACAAGGTCCCCAGATGCTATCGTTCTTTCTGGAGCAGGAGATCGGGCGACCATGCCACCTTTAGCCTGGTTGCAGCGGCTCCTAAACAGAAAAATTGCTGTGGAGTACAGGTGGGAATACCCCTACATTCCCAAAGAGTTACTCTTTGAAATTGAGGCCTACAGGGAACGGTGGTATGCGGACTTCATTTGGGACCATTTGGAAGTGCACAGAGGCCGCCGGTATCTAAAGTGTTCTGCTGCAATGGCAGATCGTTACAAGGGGTGCCGTAAATAGTGGAGTTATGGTCGGCACATCCATGCGGATCGTGTGGTAATTTGCTGCAAGGAGAAAGAGGATACCGTGTACACTATAGAGACTCTAGATAAACAATGGAAGACTCTTGTTCTCCCGGATCCTCAATATTACTTGTGAAAAGGAACTTGTGTGCTGTTATTATTCCGTTTCACAGGAATAGCCTGCCCTGAACTCACTCATGACTTGCCCTCTGCTGCAGGGGAATCTACTCAACTGAGGAATTGTTGAGTTGTTGCTTTTTTTCTCTCTCTCTCCTCAGCTCCACAAGGGAAAGAAATATTTTTCTTTTTTTTTCTCTCTTTTTCTACTGAACAATGGGTAGGTTAGTCAGGGCCAAAGTGAGAAACCGTTGTGGTCAAGATGAAGAGTTCATGTGAAATACATGTATGCCCACGCGCAGCATTGAAGTGTATTGACTTAAGTTGCCACTAGGTGGTGATGTTTTGCAGAAATTTCAGTGAGGCTAGGCTTAGCAATGCAAACTGAATATATATATGTCCGAGGATAATCATCTCTCTCCGGGGAGCTGGTTTTCTTCTGCATATCTTAGACGTAGAATTGTATATTGTGTTTTTCCTTTTCTCTCCCTCTGCAGGTGATCTGCAATCAACTCTGCCGGAGAATGGGTGGGGTAGATATGTTAGGAGGGGTGGGATTGTAAATTGTATAAAACACACAGTATTACAAACTGTAATGTATATGTTTTCTTTTACATGCTCTCCTTCTTTCTTTTCCTCTGCTATTCCCAATTTGTTGGTTCAGGCACCATAAAAAAAAAAAATATATATTTTGCTGTACATAGTTGGAAAAGACCGGAACCCACTCAGGATTGAGGGGTCTTTCTGATCTCTTCCAGCCACTGGGGACAGTGGCTTTTCAAGGGGGGGGGGTTATGTGTAGCCGACTCCCCAAAATTGGGGTCGCTATGTTCTAAATTTAAGGGTAGCCTGAGCAATAGTTTGGCTCAGGTTCTCCAATTCTGTTAATTTTGGACTCTGCTCTGCTGTAATGTTGCCTGGAATATGGTTCCCCTTGACCTGTGGGTGGCGCTGTTGCCCAGGTCCTGGGTTGAACCACAGATGGCGTTGTGGTGTGATTGGGTGTCCTCTCTTGGCTGCCGTGCGGTGCGTGGGTTTTGCCTGCTGTGCATGCCGGGAGAGGGTACATAAAGGGCAGACGTCATGATCTGGTGTGGTGTGCTGGGGGGATTCCAAGGAGGACCCCTGCCGGTGAAGTCGCGCCCTTTCGCCCTGCTGGCCGTGGGGTGCGTGAGCTGGTCGAGAAGTCTTGGCACCTTTAGCCCGAGGCTACAGAGTTCCAGGTAGGCCCAGTACCTTCAACTGGGTCTACAACCAACCACTGGAGTCCCAGGAAACCCAGGTGAGGGTGGCCCACTCTGAAACAGAGGAAACCGGGGGAGGACCTGTCCGATGGATCGGTGAAGGAAGTCACGGTCTCGGGGAGGCCTGGTTGCCTATCAGAGGGAAGGATTCGTGAGTTGCAAGATAGCTCCTGTAGTGTGCCCCATTGGCACCTATGGTCTCTAATAATCTACAGGCGTTAGGAAGTTCTAAATTCAGGAACTAAAGGATTCTGTGGCAGAGGATCTCCTGAACTTGTCTTTGAAGGGGACTAAATCTGAAATGACTGTTCGTGCTTCACTCCGGCTGCTAGAACTGTGAGAGGGATCTATCCAGGTGAGCAATACCCACTCAGGCTTGAGTGGAGAATAGGGTGACTGGGTGCCGCATGCCTGAACCTATTTCCCTACCTAATCCTATTGCTGTCTTCAACCTTTTCTCCCAATTTGTTTCAAGCAAGGAAAAGAAACTCATCTGTTGGAGTTTAAATACTGTCTGGACATTGGCCTTCTTTCGGGGGGAAAGAATAGACTTTTCCCTACATTCTAGGGACGAGAACCAATAGAGGGGAGGTAACTCGCTGCAGGACCCAAAATTGTAAGAACACCGCTCAACCTCTTATACCAGGAGGATACGGGCATGTGGCATGGTGTGCCTTTATCCCTGCAGGTGAAGGTAGGCAGGAAAAAGGGTCTGTGTGCTACATCTGTATTCCCCAGCCAGTATAGAGGGGGCAGGGCCGGGAGCTCCACTGACGTGCCCACTCCATCACTGTTCTGAGCATACAGGCTGCGTGGGGCGGGGTCAGAGCGTTAGTGGAGCTCCCCGCCCCCTCTCTGCTGGCTAGCATGGGAATACAGCCAGTGGCGTCACTAGGGTTGGTGTCACCCGGTGCGAAAAAAAATGGTGTCACCCCCCAACAACTATAGTCCCCCCTCAGTACAGACCCCCCTCCACTAACTACAGACCCCCCTCCCACAGTATAGATCCCTTCCCTCAGTACAAACCCGCTCCACTAAGTACAGACTCCCCGCCATCAATATAGACCCGCCTCCCTCAGTATGAACCTCCCCCTCAGTACAGACACCCCCACCTCAGTGCAGACCGCTCCATCAGTACAGACACCCCCACCTCAGTGCAGACCCCCTCAGTTACAGACACCCCCCCTCAGTTACAGACACCCCTCGTACAGACACCCCCTCAGTACAGACACCCCCCTCAGTACAGATACCCCCCTCGTACAGACTCCCCCTCGTACAGACCACCCCTCAGTTACAGACACCCCCTCAGTTACAGACACACCCTCAGTTAAAGACCCCCCCCTCAGTTAAAGACCCCCCTCAGTTACAGACACCCCCCTCAGTTACAGACACCCCCCTCAGTTACAGACACCCCCCTCAGTACAGGTGTCGTCACATCATCACAGTGCAGTGTGATGATGTGACAGGCTGAGTCGCTCGCTGGCTCTGTAGGGTAGGGAGGAGGATTGGAATTTAGGAATAGGAAGAATAAGGAGCCGGAGGACACACACCAGGCGCGGCCGCGGCGCTGGAGGTGTTGTTCCAGGCTTCCAGCCCAGCGGGGTGAAATTAATCAATGAATGGGTCAGCTGTAAAAAAAAAATAAAAAAAAAAAAAAATATAAAAAAAAAAAAATAAAAAAAAAAAAAAAAAAAAAGGGAGGGTGTCACCCCTCTAGCGGGTGTCACCCGGGGGCGGACCGCACCCCCCGCACCCCCCTAGCAACGCCTCTGAATACAGCCTCCCGTGCCCTCTGTGCACTCTGCAAAGCCGTCATCGGGGCCCCAAATTCACGGGTAGCGAGGGCCCCCCAACAAAGATTGGGCCCAGGGCAGGTTCACCATTTGCCCTGCGCTAAAGACGGCCCTGCGGAGGACGGTGCATCCCCTTTTGCCGCCCGTAAGAAGGATCAAGCAGCGGAACAGTCTCTATGATCATTCATATGGTGTAGGGAATCGCCGGCTGAAAATGCTGATATCTGAATGATGCTTGTAGCTGCAGGCATCATTCAGATATAGCCCAACAAAGCCCAGGACGTCATATGATTGCCTCTGGGCGCCAAGTGGTTAATAAACTGACACCTGCCCCACGGTCCAGCAAAGCGGCCGCCTGGAGGCTCGCCCCTCTCCTCCTCCTCTCCTCGGCGCCGTCATGGTAACTGTGGGCACCCGGCCGTGACAGCTTACGGCTTCACGGCCGGGCGTGCACTGCGCATGCGCGAGTCGCGTACAGTGTGCATGTGGCCTTACATTACCCTCTCGCACCGTTAGTGGTCTGCAGCAACAGCCGATTTTCGTGCGGCAATCAAATTTGAGGAATCGGATATGTTGGAAATTTTTGGAAAAACAAACGATTTTCTAATCAATGATGGGAGAATCGTGCGAGAAATGTAATAGAAAAGAAATGCGCATGTCCAAGAAAATAAAATTCCCAGAGAGAAAAGAAGATTCCCGGCCACGAAAATTATTTTCTGTAGCAACATGAAGGCTTGGTCGGCCGAATTTCAAAAATCAATGGTGGCATTATCGGATCACAAAAAAAACAAACTTTCTCATTTTGAAAATAAAATGTGTTCGAAAATTGACTGTGTTTGGCCTGCTTAATGCCCGGTACACACGATCCGATTATCGGACGAATGGTCGTCCGTTTGTTTTTTGCATGCTAATCTCACGTCGAATCTGATGAGTTTACTAAAGTCACAAAAATTCTCGTACGACAGAATAAAAAATCGGAAGTGATGTCATGTGTTGTAATACATTTGTATTGCATTTTCGAACGACAGCTGTACTGATTAAAACGCAAATCGTACGATCTGGCATCGTACGAAAAAAAATTCCGTGCATGTCCGATAGAATAATATCGAATGAACTGTCCTGATCGGCTGTCGAAAGCTCTGTACTAACGATCCGATTATCGTACGATCGTTTCGAAAGCGGCATTTTTCGTACGATTTTCGGATTGTGTGTACGGGGCTTAAGACAGGAAGTGTGTTGCTGGATCCAGAGGTGAAATAAAAGGGGGGATAAGCCAAAAAAAAAAAAAAAGAAAAACGAATGCAGCCACCACATCTAATGATTGGTAAGCTGCAATATTTTACATTTTTGGTTTTAGGTTTAGTACCGCTTTAAGAGTTTGAATACAAACACTGTATTGCTTAACAGATTGGCCCGTCCTACAGCCTGGTTTATGTACAACCCGGTAATAGAAAGTGAAAGTGCCTGGAAGAGATTGTTTCTCTGTTCTAGCTCTGACCTCCATGGCTGACGTACCAGAAGAGGTCTGTGTCTTCTGTAAGGAGGGCGAGGAAGCTGGGATACTGAAGAATACTTCTGATGAAGACATCCTAGCCCATTACAATTGTCTGGTTAGTAAATCCTTCCCATGTCAGTGTATGTTTATGATTGATCGATCCCTCTGTCATGTGTTCATAGCTAACAGGCTCAGCCTTCCCGGGACAGTTCTACATTATGAAGATCTGTCCCTGGAAGGAATTGTTCCTGATTTTAGTACTGCCATTTGCACCGATATCTCACATTTGTGTTTTACACTGACTTTTCAGCACCGATCGATCGTACTTTGGGTTACTGCTATACTAAGGTGACCAGATTTTTTTAATGAAATCCGGGGACATATTTTTTTTTTTTACTAGTAATGGCGGCAATCAGCGACTCTCTTGCCCGTCGCCGCTGCTGCCCGCCTCACAGCCTCTGAAGTCTTTCTCTCCGGGCCCCGGCTACTACTGGGTGGGGAGCGGAAGAAGATCACTCGGCCAGATAAGGCAAGGAGATAAACAGGCAGACGGCTGGTCGGGACTTGAGCCAAGGCAGAAGAACATGCGAGCTGAATGGGCATGCACCCGAAACTGAAGAAATATTCCCTCCGCTCCGACCAGCACATGATCATCAAAAAGGGGCACAGATAATGAAAAATATACCCCCCCCCCCAAACTAGAGCAGGGGGGGTGTAATTCAGAATTATTTTTTTTATTCTGCACTGACTGTCTTTGAAATTGCCCCAGCCCCTGTTCAAATCCAATCCGGGGACAAAACCGGGGACAGACTTGGTCCGGGGACAGTCTCCTCAATCCGGGGACTGTCCCCTGAAACCGGGGATGTCTGGTCACCCTATGCTATACACCATATCATGTTTGCGGAGTCTGGCCACAAACTGCTAAAGCTAGCCACCATAGATGATTAGTTTTTTTAGCTTTTTTTTACTCAACCAGCAGACTGAACAAGTGAGATGGATGGAGGAATCCCCCCTGCTGGGACACTGTGTTGTGACAGCAGGATTTGCCGCTGTCAGAGTACACTGATCATTAGCTGCAGCCGATCGGATCAAACCGGCAAATCGGATCGAGAAAAGCTCTTCAGCAATGTCCCTTTTTGACAGAAGTCGATCGAATAGGGATTGGCCACACATTCTTCACTTCAGCTTCACTAATTTCTCCACCCACGCTATACGGCATATATGGACGGATCTCCCACTGTGGCTTTTTTGTTTTGACATCTGGCCCCACCTCCTCTGCTGTACAGCGATTGCAAGAAGCTAAGAATATTCAAGCTTACGTTTACGTTTGTGCTGGCTGGGAATGATCGCAACATTTTGCGAGTTCCAGGCAAAACAGACTGCTTTTTAGCAGACATGAAAGGGCGTTATAGATTCTTAAAGTGGTTGTAAACCCACTTAGACAAGTTGCACCTACAGGTAAGCCTAGATTAAGGCTTACCTGTAGGTGCAAGAAATATCTCCTAAACCTACACCGTTTAAGAGATATTTGCTTTAAATGACATGCATCGGTGTCTTTTTTCATTTGTTTAGCAAAAAATTAGAACCCCAGTGGTGATTAGATGGTGGTGATTAAATACCACCAAAAGAATGTTCTGTCTCAAAAAATGATAAAAATGTAATTTGGGTACAGTGTTGCATGACCGCGCAATTGTCATTCAAAGTGTGGCAGCGCTGAAAGCTGAAAATTGGCCTGGTCAGGAAGGGGGTAAAATTGCCCGGCATTGAAGTGGTTAAGGAGTTAACCTACATGAACATGTTAAAGAAAATATGAGATTGTAGTGATTAGGTTTACATATACTTTGACATGCTGTAAGTAGGTGCATCCCATTTCCTAAATAAATGAAGATTGGCGTAGTTTGAACTGTAGTTATTTTCTAACAGACATCATTAAAAAATAAATCAAATGGAATCATAAGGAATTAAAGTAAGTCAGACCCAGTGGTGGTGCGTCCATAAGGGCGCACGGGAGCCGCACCCTCTCTCCTGACACCTCCTCTATGCCCAATGGATAGAATCATGCATCGGGCGCCTGAATTACAGGGAGTATTTTTGAAGCACCTGATTAGAGCCATAGGCTCTAATAGGCTTCAAAATAGGTGAACTGCGAGCGCCATGCTTGGCGCTCGCAATTCACTCAGCTGTGTTGGGGAAGAAAATGACTATTCGCTTTCCTAACACTGAACCGCCTCTCCACCAATCAGATGCTAGGGTCTGTTACCTGTCACCCGATTGGCTGAAATGTCAGGCGCCGATATTGGACGCCTATTAGGAGGAGAGGGCGGGAGATGAGGATGGCAGGAGATGCAGGAAGGACCCACTTGTCTCCGTCACACGCTGCCCCACAGAGACAGGGTAAGTGCCGGGCAGATGGCAAGCGGGCGGGGGTCACACTGGCGGCATTCAAGGGCACACTGGCAGCATTTAATGGGCACACTGGCAGCGTATGGTGGGCACACTGGCAGCATTTATTGGGCACACTGGCAGCGTATGGTGGGCACACTGGCAGCGTATGGTGAGCACCGTGGCAGCGTTTGATGGGCACTGTGGCAGCATTTGATTGGCACCGTGGCAGCATTTGATGGGCACACTGGCAGCGTTTGGTGGGCACAGTGGCTGCAATTGATGTTTTTTTATTCAAAAAAATTTCAGTTTGTTTGCGCCCCCCAAAAATTTTGAGCACCAGCTGCCACTGGTCAGACCTAAAAGGCTATAGATGGAGACGTGGAACTTTCATGCCTAGTACACACGACCGTTTTTTCCGTTGGATAATAAACCAACGTTTTTTCCGACAGAATTCCTCTCAGCCTGCCTTGCATACTCACGCTCAGACAAAAGTCCGCCCGTCCAAAGCGCGGGAACGTACAACATGTACGACGGTACTATAAAGGGGAAGTTTCATTCCAACGGCGCCACCCTTTGGGCTTCTTTTGCTGATCCTTGTGTCAGTAAAAGTTTGGTGAGAGACGATTTGCGCTTTTCAACCTCGGGCTTTCAGTTCGTTACAGCGTGACGAATGTGATATCTCCATTACGAACGCTAGTATTACCATAAAGAGCGCTCCCGTCTCATACTTGATTCTGAGCATGCGCGTTTTTTGGCCCGTTGGAAAACCATACAGATGAACGGTTTTCCCGCCAGGATTTTTTCCTCATGGGGGAAAAAAGCGATCCTGCTCTCTTTTTTTGTCCGGCAGTTTTCCCGTCGGAAAAACTGCGATGGAGCATACACACGGCCGGGATTCCCGACGATAAGCTCTCATAGCAGTTATCTCGTCGGAAAAAACGGTCGTGTGTACGAGGCATAACAGTTTGAAAACAGACACTATATTGTAATACAGATTGGCCCATCCTACAGCCCGTGTTACGTTCAATCCGGTAATAGAAAGTAAAAGTGTCTGAAGGAGATTGCGTTTCTGTTGTAGCTTTAGGCTGTATGGCTGACGTATCAGAAGATGTCTGTGCCTTGTGTAAGCAGGCCTAGGAAACTGGAATCCTGCGGAACAATTCTGACATTGTCACCCTAACTCATTACAATTGACTGGTTAGTAAATTCTTCCTATGACAGTGTCAGTGTTGCCAACCCCCCGAAGTGAAATTTACTGGCAGAAAAACAAAATTTACAAATGGCACCAAGTTTTTTACTGGCAAATAGTTGTGAAATTTACTGGCAGAGCCGCATTTTTTTACTGACACTGTGCAAAAAAAGTAACAAACATCGACGTTTTCAGTGCTAAACCATGCAAATGTTAATATTTAACAATTTATAAACATGTAGCTAATGCTATTATCAATGTGTTTAAGTTACACAAAAGTTACACAAAAGTCAAAAAACATATTTCTCAAGTTACATGAAGGTCAGATTAATATAACCCAGCCAGCACAGAGATCCACCATATAGCAGAGTGTGCAGGATTCCCCCTTACAGTGAAAGGAAACTCTGATGTTAAGGGGAATGCTGCAGATCATGATCCAAGGGGGAACTCTGATATAAGGGGGGGGGGGCTCTGGTCACAGAGACCACCTTATACCAGAGTCCACTGCATTCCCCTTTACATCAGAGTTCCCAATTACATCAGCTGCTTTGCCCTTTAAACTAGCGTTCCCCCTTGCACTGTAAGCTGGGAATACTGCAGACTCTGATGTAAAGGGGAATGCCGGGAATTCTGATGTGGGGGGCTCTGGTGACCAGAGACCACCTTCTACAGAGTGAATACACTAAGGGGGGGGGGGGTTACTGATATAAGGGGGAACCTTTATATTAGTGCCCCCTTACATTATTGCATTTACTCCCCCCTTACATCAATGACCCCCCTCTTCAGACTGCCTGGCGCTGTCACTGGCCTCCTCTCAGGTGCACCGTGCAGGGCTCAGTCAGACTCCAGGTTGGTGGCTCTGTTTTTTTTTCTCCTTTCCACAGTCCACACACGTCTGATTTTTTCCATGGCCCCCATCCTGGTGTCACTCTCACTCTTGACTACTCTCCAGACTCCCCCCTCAGAGACTACAGACATGATAAAAAAAACAAGAGATGGTCAGAGATTGCAGACATGATAAAAAACAAGAGATGGTCAGAGATTGCAGACTTGATACAAGAGGTGGTCAGAGGATGCACACAGGGTACAGGAGGTGGTCAGAGGATGGCGTACAGGAAACAGGAGGTGGTCAGAGGATGGCAGACAAGATACAGGAGGTGGTCAGAGGATGGCGGACAAGATACAGGAGGTGGTCAGAGAGGATGGCGGACAGGAAACAGGAGGTGGTCAGAGGATGGCGGACAAGATACAGGAGGCAGTCAGAGGATGGCAGACAGGATACAGGAGGTGGTCAGAGGATGGCGGACAGGATACAGGAGGTGGTCAGAGGATGGTGGACACACTGGACAGGATACAGGGGATAGCAAGACAGAGATTGTGAACATCTATAATTCTGTACAATCACACCACTATCATTCTTGTCTGATAACTGCTGCCTGTGCCTGTCTGTAGACATCACATAAATAGCATCCATCCCAAGTGATGGATGGATGGATGTTGCAGCCAGGCCAGGGGTCAAGTTAGTGTGTGTATGTGTGTGTGTGTGTGTGTGTGTATATGCACTCTCCACTCACTCACCAGGCAGGGGGCTGCAGCCAGGGCACTGGTCAGGAGGCCTTGTGTGTCCGTTTGGGCAGGGGGCGGGTCAGCTCTGTCCATCCATCTCTCTCACGGTGATGGTGCATTGGTGCCGCCAGTCCTCCGGCTCCACTGTACTGTCCACATACTGCAGTGCACACTGCACAGGCTCCTCTACCATTAGCCTGCTCCGCTCGGCTCCTGGCATTTGAAATTTTCTGTCCGGCGCCGTGTAGTGGGAAATGCAGCTTCCGCTTGACATCATCAGCAGGCGGGGGCGGGCCGGGCGGCACAGACTCGAGTCTCAGGATTGGATCGTCTCGGGGAATTCCGGAGCTGCGCATGCACAGTTTACACCCGGGACGATCACAGCCATTTTTACGGGCACATTTCCCCTCCCACAGACATTTACGGGCGCCAGAAAAGTGCCCTGTTTTTACGGGCTGCCCGTAAATCTACGGGCGGTTGGCAACACTGGACAGTGTATATATAGTACTGCCAGCTGCACTATCATCTCACATTTGTATGTTAGATTCACTTTTCAACACTAATTGTACTTTGGCATACTGCTATACATTATATAATGTTTGCCAAGTCGAATACAGAATACAGCATATTTTATTAATCCCAAGGGGAATTGGGATTAATCCCAAAGGGGAATTGGGAATGAGCTAAAGCTGACTTTGCTGAGCCATAATGGACCCGGCCCGGGATGGACAGAGGCCCTGCCCAACCCTGCTGTAGGCAGCTGCTTAACATCATATGGAAGGCTGCAGCTGGATGGGCCTGAACACTGTACTGAGGGGTCCAGGCGTTTAGGGTACTGTGCTGTTATGGTCGAAGGTCTACAGAGTGACTTATCCTGTCCAGAGGAGAAGACATCTGTCATGATTAGCACAGGGTTTCCACCCTTTAAATTATATGTAAATCCTTACCCTGTAAAACCACCCATTCAGTTTAAAATATAATTAAAAGGCAAAACATTTATGTATCCAGGTATATTTTAAAAAAAAAGTATTTAAAATGTGTTTTTGTAAGTGATCACATGACCTATGTTCTCAGCTTTATAAGGGGCTAATGCCGCGTACACACGGTCAGACTTTTCATCAACGGGCAAACCTCCGTCGGAATTTCCGACGAAAAAATAGAGAACCTGCTCTCTAAGTCCGTCAGAAATTCCGACAGAAAAAGTCAGATGGGGTATACACACGGTTGGAATATCTCCCATCTGACTTTTTTTGTCGGAAATTCCGACCGTGTGTACGCGGCATTAGAGAGGCGGGGGGGGGGGGTGGAGAAACAGCAATACACTGATCTTTACAATGGCTGTGCAGGGCTGTGAATTCACACAAATTCTGAACACTGGAGGATAGGCAGGCTGTTCTCCCAGCATGGCTAGAAAGCTGACCAAGCTGGGAGGGATGTGTTCTCATGCCTATTGTGGTCAGTTTTTTTTATAGGAACGCAGAGACAAACCAGACAGGATACTGTTTAACACAAGTACATGGTACAACAGACACATATCAGGAATATGAAACATATTCTTTAAAGTATGCAAACAAAACATTTATATTTGAATATTGAATATTCATATTCATATTCTGGATATGTGCCTGCTGTACAATGTATTGGTATGAAAAAAGCACCCTGTTCTCTTTGTATTGCCTTATTTTTGTGAATCCCTGGTGTTCCTGCCAGTCCCTCTGCTTTCCTATTAAAAACCAACCATACTAGGCAATGGTCAGTGTAATGGCTGTGCTAAGACTTCAGCCTGCTCTCCTCCAATGATCAGACTTGTCCTGACTTGCCCCCCCCCCCCCCCTGCACATCCATTCATTGGGAAGACCAGTGCACTGCTGCTTCTACCCCAGCTCTCTGAGCCCCTTGCAACTGAGGATAAATGTTTGACAAAATAAATAAAAGTGAGCGCACATCTTGTACCGTGAGGATAATGTCTCAAGGTTTTTCACCTTAATGCAAAACCTTCTGTGCTGCAGCCCCCCAGAGCCCCCCTTTTACTTACCTGAACCCAATCATTGGCTCCCGCTGCTGTCAATCAAATCCAGTGACACGGGGGGCGGGGCCGAGTCCTGCTGTCTGTGTCAACGGACGCAACAGCAGGACTCGGGAGCGCTCTCACATGAGTGCCCCCATGGAATGCGGCTCTCCGTAGGGGCACTCGATGAGGAGGAGGAGCCAGGAGCACCGCCGGGGGGACCCTAGAAGAAAAGGATCACAGCCGCTCTGTCCAAAACCCTTGCACAGAGCAGGTAAGTATAACCTGTTTGTTATTTATTTTTATTTTTTTAAACAAACCTTTACAATCACTTTAAACCTTTCTCACGGTACTGCACTATGACATGTGCACTCTCTTTTTTTTCCTTTTGTCTTGTTACACATAGATTGCAGCGCTCCCCCACTCAGCCTACCAGCAGCAGCCTATCAGTTTCCAGAGGACTGTTTTTTATTCCTTATTATGTACTCTACACTCCGATTTTATTGTTTTTTTTTATTTCTTTTATTTTTAAGTTATTCAATATACATAGGATGGTCATTCCATTTGATCTGATACATCAATTAGTTAACACAACACAAATTTATACAAGTTCCAATATATAGCATCATTCCAAATTGATATACCTATATATACTACCATACAGGGCGTCCTTTATCTGAACTCATCAAGACCTAGACTTTAATTCAAAGGGTCCATACTCTGAGTTCCTTCCATCTTTCCCATCCTAGCCATACAAATAACTACTTTTAACTCCCAGCTCATTTTATTTTTGGAGGGTACACTTCCCCCCAGACTCCTTTAGCCACTTTGGGCTATGTCCAAACTTTGGTTTTTATATGCTAATGTTGTTTTTTGCGCATGACAATTTATTAACACCGTGTTTTTTAAAATATATATATATGTAGCGGGCAGTTCCTCCCCTCTCCCCGTCCCCTCTATTAAAGTTCTGCTCGCAATGTCTCTGGTCTAGGGGTATGATAGGGGAGGGAGAGGGTGCGCTACGCCTGGCTTCCACCACAGGTGTACAAGTGGTATCAGCAATGCCTTCCTTTACCTTCGGGCCTGTGTTGTGCATCGGATCCTCCCTCCAAGAGTCTCCGAGAACCTCGTCTGCCAGAAACTTGAGCCACACACCATTAAAGTCCAACACTCCTTTATTTAGAACATAACATGGACTCCCTTGGCTATAGAACAGAAAAGGAGGTGTGTGTACGAATAGGCCCAGACACAAGTTCGATCCTCCACTCTCCTCCAAAGAGTGGGTTATGGTCTCCGCATGAGGGAAATTCACCTTCCGGACGGTCTCCGACAAGAGGCTCACCCGTCAACGGCAGTATGCTGCACCGGGTCTTCAGATGAGGAGCTCTTCCCGGTCCATTACGCCCACCTCGGATTCATGCATCCATCTCCGGAGTACCTTAGGATCCTTCCCTCGCGGAACTCAGTGTTGGGCACTGAGCTCCGGACCGCCGCCCGAGTACCTCACCCCAGGCTAAAGGTGCCAAGGGTGGAACACGATCTCCGGTGGTCCTCTAGGCCTAGTCCGCCTAGATGACAAACACAAACTCAGTCCGCAGGCTAAAGGTGCCAGGGACCAACGACCCCGTGACCAAGATGGCCGGCCCCTTTTATCCCCTCTCCCAGCAAGCACGGCGGGTTCCCCGCCCCACCATACCGCTGCCCAGAGAGGACAAAAGTAAGCTCAGCACACAGCGGTATCCGTCCGTCGGCCCACAGTGACAGCGCCACCCAGTGGACCTCCGGAGATACACCACTGGTGTCACCGAAAAATTCAAAAAACTTACGGCGGGAAAGTAAGTACCCGCTACATATATATATAAATATATATATATATATATATATATATATATATATATATATATATGTTTTTCCTTTCATTTCATTTCTATTTTACACTGAATGGGTTGTTTTACAAAGTGACGGTTTACATATACTTTAGATCTATCCAATGTGTTTCAGCCATGTATGCAGCTTCCTGCCAATCTAAACTTGGCGCATTTTTCCATTGCATTGGGCGTTTCACTAGGCATGTACTTTTTACTTTATCTGGGCGTGCGTTTTTGCAAGCCTGCAGCAGCAATCACCTCTTTCCATCTGGGGGATTCTCCAGCTTCAGTAGACACCAAGGATGCCTACTTGAACATTCCCATCTTTCCTTCTCATTAACATTATCTACGTTTTTTTGGTGAGTAATCAACATTACCTATTTGTCATCCTTTTTGGCCTGTCCACAGCCCCCAGTGGACAGCGCAGACTTTGCAGAGTAGTTGTTGCACAGAAGTCATTGCTGGAACTGACTTTCAGTTTAGCATATTTGGGCCTGACATTGGATAGAGACCTGTACAGGATATTCCTGCCCAGGGAAAAACATCTATCCTTCAGCTCTCACATCAGTGCCCTTCTGTCCTGGAGCCGACCCTTGGTTCGTGCCTACATGAGGGTATCGGGCCTGATGGTAGCCTCTTTCAAGGCAGTGCAATACGCTCAGTTTCACTCTAGACCAGGGTCTCCAAACATTGTAAATAAAGGACCAGTTTACTGTCCTTCAAGCTTTAAGGGGACTGGACTGTGGACAATGTGAGTAGAAATAGTCCTGGGGTCACTGGGAGTGCCTCATCATTGGTATCATTAGGAGTAAATAGTGCCCCATTATCGGTATCAGTGGGAATAAAGAGTGTCCCGTCCTTACTATTAGGAGGAGGAATAGTGCCCTATTGTTGGTGTCATTGGAAGGAATAGTGTCTCCTATCAGTGGAAAGAATAGAGCAAGCAAAGGGCCCCATCCCATCCCTGGGTCACAGTTTGGAGACCACTGCTCTAGACCAGTGTTTCTCAACTCCAGTCCTCAAGGCGCCCCAACAGGTCATGTTTTCTGGCTTTCCATTATTTTGTACAGGTGATTTGATCAGTTTTACTGCCTTAGTAATTACCACAGGTGTTTCATTTGAGGAAAATCCTGCAAACATGACCTGTTGGGGCACCTTGAGGACTGAAGTTGAGAAACACTGCTCTAGACCATTGGAAGTCAACATTCTGGCAGTAATCGACAAACAGACTGGATCCTTGGAATATCCCATGTGTATGTCCTACAAGGTCAAAATCTCCCTGATATTGTGTACTTCCAGCCTGGCGCTGAAGTCAGGAGAACCTTTTCCACCAATGATGTGAAAAGTTGCCATGATGGATGCCAGCATGTGGTGCAGGGGAGGAGTCCCAGATACACTCTTAGTGCACGGGACCTGGTTGTAGGAGAAACATCCTGGAACACCCAACAAGAATCCAGCCAGACATTCCATGGTCATGGCCTACATCAATCAATTAGTCATTCCATTCCTGTCCACTGTTCACATCCCAAGCATGGAAAACTGTCAGGCAGACTTTCTCAGATGATAGAGGGCATCCTGGTGTTTTGCATTGCAGAAGCACGTGGTCCCTTCTGGATCTTCTGTTCCAAAGACCAGTGCACAATCCTAATTCTTGGTTGTTGTATTTACCGACTTGGCTGTTGAAACCCAGGTTCTGAGAGACAGGGGCCTTATTGGATTCTATCATCCCTACCTTCTTGAAAGCTAGAAAATGTACTTCTTGAAAAGTCTACCAACACACCTAGAAAGCTTATATTGCATGGTGCAAGACTAGAAAGTCCCATCCTTGGAAGTACTATGTGGGGCGCATTCTGTCTTTTCTACAGTCTGGTTTAGATCAGCATCAGGCCTTGAGTACCATAAAGTGACAAATCTCAACTGTTTCAGAGAACATTGGCCTCTTCGTTCCTCAAAGATGATGGTGATAGCATCTGAGAGCCTGCATTGGACAGTGCTAATGAAAAGCACTTTTGTAAGGTAAGTGTGCATAATGTGCACACACTGTGGGCAGCTATGTGTATCAAAAATGTATATTTTACATGCAAGTGGTGTCGCTACTTAAATCTGACCTGGTATCGACAGTTCTAAAGTGCATAGGGCCACTCAGTTCAGGCACTGTCAGGAGGCATGCTAGTAATAGAGAACAGAGTGACAGAGATATGAGCTCATCACTGTGCTGTATTGCCGTTTACTGTCCACTCACAGGATGGGGCGGGTCCAGGATGACTTTGGCTCATGACTTCGGAGGAAGTAAGTTAAATGATGCTGGCCATCAGACTGAGGACATCTAGTAGCAGTAAAAAGTACTGCAGGGGAATATTTGAATCAAAAGTAACTACTGTGGCAAACTGGTTTTATTTTATCTTTTGATAGGCTATTTATTTGTATCTTGTTGTATTTTTAGCTGGAGTTCCACTTTAAAAAAGTTTTCTTTTTCAAAGCCAGAGTCTCTTTAAGTAAGCAATATAGTTTATTTCATTTGTACAAAGGATAATCAGCATGTATTAATTAATCGTATTTATGTGAATGCCGTGTGGCAATCATCCAGCCAATTTGGGACTGTTGTTGGTGAAGAAGGGTGATCACAGGAAGATCCAGTATAATGATTTAGGCTCCATTCACACCCGATTGCGGGTAGATTTAAAATCGCTGCAAAATGCAGGATGCATTTGCGATGCCATTACTTCTTAATGGCACCCCAATTGCGACGTGATTTTGACACGCATGGTAAATCACACTGAAATCATCACACCCTACGATTGTCGTTTAAAAAGGAACATGAGCTTCTTTTGGGCGACAGTGTCGCGCGTTGCCATATGTGGCGATTCCAGCATGATTTACCCTGCGATTTACCCTGCGACAATTGCAGCAAAATCTCGATTAGGGTGCCATTGGGGTGAAGTAATGGCATTGCAAACACATCCCACGTTTTGCAGCGATTTGAAATCGCGAGCGGAATCATGGTGATTCCGTCCGCGATCAGGCGTGAATGGAGCCTTATGCCCCGTACACACGATCATTTTTCATGCCATTTTTTAAACCGACGTTTTTCTTGTCATTTTTTTCATGTTTCCTCTCAAGCCTGTCTTGCGTACACACGATCATTGAAAAAACTGCTCGAGCAAAGCGCAGTGACGTACAACACGTACGACGGCACTATAAAGGGGAAGTTCCGTTCGAATGGCGCCACCCTTCATGTTAGTAAAGTTTGTTGAGCAACGATTCGCGCTTTTCAGTCTCGTGCTTTTCAGTCCGTTACTGCGTGACGAATGTGCTATCTCCATTACGAACGCTAGTTTTACCAGAACGATCGCTCCCGTCTCATACTTGATTCTGAGCATGCGTGTTTTTTTTTCACGTCGTTAAAGCATACACACTATCGTTTTTCACGTTGTGAAAAAAACGACATGAAAAACGACGTGAAAAAAGAGAGCATGTTCGAAATTTTTAATGGCCGTTTTTCACGTCGTTAAAAATGCTCTGGAGCATACACACGATCATTTTTAATGGCCATTTTTAAAAATGGCATTTTTAACGCCATGAAAAACGATCGTGTGTATGGGGCATTAGGGTAAAAGCAGTGACGAGAAGAAAATATAATCAGGCATCTTTTTGTGTTAGTGGGACATCGGCTGAGCTAGAAAGGCTAAGTTCAGACTGGCATTGAAAGCAGGTGTTTGAGAGGCGGTTTTAACGCTCCTCAAACGCCTGTGCAAATGATACTATGGACAGCACACAATGCTGTTCACATTATCAAAACATGAAACGTTAGCTTTGCATAGGTAAGATATATATTCCCATGCTACTAGATAGATAAGCTCTTTAACTGCTTCAGGCACTGATGGTTTAATCCGAAAACCACAAAAAATATAAATGAATAATAAATAGTGCTGCGCTGTTAGATATAATCACTAATCTGTAAATAAATAAATATACATAATCTCATACAATGGGTGTGGCTGAAAGTCCATACATGATGAAATATCAAAGTGACTGTGTGCTGAATGAAAAAACATAAAGTGCTAAATTGCAAAAAAAGTGACAATGTGCACATGTGCAAAATCACATAAGTAAATCTGATTTGGAAATCTCAGTGAGAGGATAGGACCAAGTGCTGGATACCCTCTGAGATGTGATATAAAGGATGTCCGTTATTTCTTCTCAATGTGCAAAGCAACACAATGTGCAAAACCTTTCTTCTTCTGTGCAAAAAAAGTGCAGGGTGACTTCTATTCTTCAGTGCGGCATACTAAAATATTAGGTGGCCCCTTACCTCACGGCTGTAAGGTAACAGCATATAAATGTATCTTTAGAGATCCTGGGTGCTATCGCTTTATGTCCTAGTGGTGACCGACCCTTGTTATAGTGGTATGCGTCTGCTCCTTCCCGGTCAAATGCAGCAAATGTCAGGCAATACTAACGTTCCCTCAGTTAGCATATATAAGAGAGGTATATTTAAAAGAAGGGAGGATTCCGGATGGTGTAGTACAGTGGTTCTCAACCTGGGGGTTGAATGACGATTTTCTAGGGGTCACCGAATCCTGAGCTGTTTCTGAAGCCGGCACTGCTCAGCCTTTTCGCCGCTGCCCAGCAGGGCTGTCCCTAGAGCCTGTGGCCGCCCAGCTGAGCTGTTCCTGGAGCCCGCGGCCACGCACTCAGCCTCTTCACAGCCACCCATTCAGTTCACGGCATGGCTGGGGGGCAGAGACTAGGTCAGCTGACTGGTGAGGAATCTGAGGTGGGAGGGGCTGGAGGAGACCCTATCTCCTGATTTCAGCATAGGTGTCACTGTTGCGAGACAACACAAAGTCGGAGACACAGTGAAGCCAGAGGTGTGAGTAACACTACCTGTAAATATAGTTGCCATTAAAAGTCCCCACTACAGTTGTCAGATCAGCAGATGACCTTGATCAAGAGCACCTAAGTTTGCTGATCAGAATTCCCCCCAGCACTGCCACTGATCCCACCCACCGCCAGCACTGCCACTCATCCCAACTCCCCGCCAGCACCGCCAATCATCCCAACTCCCCGCCAGCACTGCCACTCCTGCCACTCATCCCATTCCCCCTGCCCCCTTACCAAGCAGTAAGAGAAGGAAAAGAGGCGGAGGAACAAATAAAAAGGGAGAAAAAAAATAAGAGAATAAACAAGAAAGATGGCTAGAGAGAGGGATGGGGGAAAAAAACAATAAATTAGGATAGAGAGGGCGAAAAGGGAAAGAAATGAGAACAAAGATAAAGCGTGGTACATCCTAAAATGTACCATAAGGGGTTTTAATATTGTACGAGTGGAAGGGACTCAGGGAGCACTAAATGTCCATGGGTTAGGGGCGCAAATTACTTGTTTTTCCTTGGGTTGCTGACAATCCACACTATGAAAATAATTTTACTATTAGGGGTCCCTACAACTTGGGAAATTTTATCAAGGGGTCACGGCACTAGACAGGTTGAGAACCACTGGTGTAGTACGTTTAAGGCATTTATTGGTATCAGTTAAAAACTTGCGTACTGAGTACTCACATTTCAAACAATCAAACAGTTCAAAGAACAACACGAGCAGCGTCACTTCCGGTGCCTGTATGTCCTAGCCCGTGTCGTCACGGTCATGTCACGGTCATCCCCTGATGAAGTTAGCGTTGCGTAGCTTCAAAATTGAAGCCTTGTGTCGAGTATGCAGGAGTTTAAAGCCTTTCAATGACTCCCTTTCAAGTTTATGGTAATGCTCTGCAAATGCACTGGCAGGCGTTTGCGGTGCATTTGTGCATTTGCTGCTTGAAGATGGCTGACATCAACTTCTGAGGGTGGGTGCATAAATCATGATACAAGGCATGAAAGTGCCCTTTAGAATATCTCTGAGAGGCAATTTAATGTACCCAATAGCGCCTGGATGCCCTTCACCTCTTCCTCTGCTCATTTCTCATACATCGGCTTCATCTACAGGAGGCCAAACATGAAGCATAGTAAAGGAATCCATGCGGCGGCCTTTCGTGCTAATTAACGATGGGCTCGGGCGTGTTCGGATCGAGCCTGCCAGGAAGCCGGCACTGAACACTGCCAATCATAGGCAGCGTGTGTATCTGCAGCTGCCGGTTGGGAAATGCCTCACTGCCTAACATTGGCGGTGTGCAGTGACGGCTTTCTGGCGGGCTCAATCCAAACACGCCCGAGCCCATCACTCCTGCTAATGGAGTATGCATAGGAAACATTCACCATGGTAAGCCACACCTCAAATTGTATCTTTCCTGTAATGTGACTTCCCTTAAAAAAAAAATAGACGTTTGTGGAGTGGTTTTAATGCACCTTAATGGGCATCAAATGCATGAAAACCATGTATAGGGTGCTTGGGGAGCGTTTTTAGAGTGTCATTAATGCTTGTAAAATGCCAGTCTAACGCCCATACTAAAACGCATTAATGTGAGTCTAACGCCCATACTAAAGCGCATTAACACTATAGGAGCATTTGTTAAGAGTAAGAAATGTAGTCAAGTGTGAGCAAGCCCTAACACCTCCATGTAGTCCAGGGGTCAGCAAACTTTTCAGTACGAGGGCCTCATTCTATATTTTACAAATGTTTGTGGGACAAAAATAATCGTTTTATTAACAAATTAATAATAAATGAATAAATGTTTTATTTGGATCCCATCCCAGAACTTTAATCAAATAAATCAAAGTCTCCCCCCACATTAGATTCCCCCCTACCTGAGGGTTCCCATAAAAGCCCCACTTACTCCATATTAGGAGTCCCCTCTTACATCAGATTCCCCCTTACATCAGAATCCCCATCAGAGATCCACTTACTGCATATTAGGAGTACCCCCTCACATTAGGGTCCCCCCTTACATGAGAGTGCCCATCAAAGTCCCCCCACCTTTTCATGAGGGTCCCGATCAGAGTCCCACTTACTTCATAGCAGGAGTCCCCCCTTACTACAGATTTCCTCATACATCAGGTTTCCCATCAGAACCCCACATACTCCATATTAGGAGTCCCCACTTACGTCATGGTCTCCTTAACATCAAAGTTCCCCCTTACATGAGACTCCACATCAGAGCCCCTTTTACATCAGGGTGTCCATTAGAGCCCTCTTACGTCAGAGTCTCTCCTACATTAGATTTCCTATCAGTGGTCTGCCCATAGCTTGGTTACAGAGTGGCTGTAGTCAGTGTAGCAGCAGGGCGGGAGCTAAAGCAGGTAAGGATGGAGGAAGTTCTGGCCTGCAGGGGTAAGCACATCATTGGTTGCCGTTGGTCCTAGTGACTGGCTGACAAAGAAAAAAGAAAGAGCAGTGGGTGGAACAGGACCCTAGCTGCGGGTAGAGTATAAACCAGTAGAGGGCCGGATTTTTGGAGACCCCTGATGTTGTCCATGTATTTATGAGCAAGATTTATAGCCAATTATATCTCTGCTATTACTTGTATTACATAAATATATAAATACGTAAAATAAAATGTACCTAGAACCTACATATGATTGATTCGGATTTGCCTTATTTATTTACAGTTTCTTTTTTTTTATTATTATTTATTTCAGCTTTTCTCACCAGGAGTGATTACAAGACCCCAGAAAGACTCACAAGATAATACAGCTGAATTTGATATGCCTTCTGTGATATCGGAAATAAACAGAGGAAAAAAACTGGTAGGAGATATACTGTATAAACTTCTAAAAACCAATAAGTGGGAAAGCACAGTGGCTTAATGGTTAGCACCTGTGCTTTACAGCAGTAGGCTCACCAGTTCAAATCCCAACCAGGACACTGCCTGCATGGAGTTTGCATTTTCTCCCTGTGCCTACATGAATTGCCATGCAAATCACGCTCTGAATGGCACCTGTGCCAACCACTTTGTTCAGAATGCAGAGTGAAGCTAGTGGAGAGTAGTGATGAGCCGAACACCCCCCGTTCGGTTCGCACCAGAACCTTCGAACGGACCGAAAGTTCGCGCGAACGTTAGAACCCTATTAAATACAATGGACGCGAACGTTCGAAATCTAAAGTGCTAATTATAACGACTAATATGCATGTTATTGTCCTAAAAAGGGTTTGGGGACCCAGGTTCTGCCCCAGGGAACATGTATCAATGCAAAACGAAGTTTTAAAAACTACAGTTTTTCGGGAGCAGTCGTTTTAATGATGCATAAAGTGAAAAAAAAAGTGAAATATTCCTTTAAATATTGTACCTGGGGGGTGTCTAAAGTATGCCTGTGAAGTGGCACGTGTTTCCCGTGTTTAGAACTGTCCCTGCACAAAATGACATTTCTAAAGGAAAAAAAGCCATTTAAAACTGCTTGCGGCTTTAATGTCATGTCTGGTCCCGGTAATATGGATGAAAATCTTTGAGAAAAATGGCATGGCTACCCCACCAGCCCACCCCCCCCCTACCCCAGCCCATTACCAGCCCCTTTGGATCTTGTATGGATATTAAGGGGAACCCCGCACACAAAATAAAAAAGGCCCTATATACTCTGAACAGCAGTATACAGGCAGTGCAAACAAGACAGGGACTGTAGGTTTGTTCTTAAGTAGAATCTGTTTTTTAATTTTGAACAGGTACATTTTTTATGTGTAGCTCCAGCCAAAAAATCTATTTTTAAGCTTTTTGGAAAACATAGGGAAGGGTTATCACCCCTGTAACATTTGTTTTGCTGTCTGTGCCCCTGTTCAGAACATTTCACCTCACTTTCCGTCCCAATGACAACTGTTTTTGAAAAGTGGGGTTTTTATTGAAACAAGGATTGGTGATAAAGCATCAGTAGACAGGAGACACCTTTTTCCAATATTAACTCTTACAGGAGAGAATTTCCCTTCCTAGGGGTAGATTTCCTCTCACTTCCTGTTGTCTCCTTCCGCTTGCAAGTAGGAGTCATTTGTAAGTTGGATGTTCGAAAGTAGGGGCCTGCCGTATATACTCTGCTGAAATTTGCCCCTTACATGTTGCTGTTGCCACAACACTGTGAGCCCTCACAGTTACTCTTGGTGGGCGCTGGAATGCCCTGCTGTGAACTATTATATCAGGAATTGTATTTACATGCCATTGTTGAACAGTGGTAGGAAAAATTGGGCCTTTGGTGGTGGTGCTGGTGCCACAACACTGTAAGCCCTCACAGTTACTCTTGGTGGGCGCATGAATGGGCCCTGCTGTTAATTATTAGATCAAAAGTTGTAATTGCATGCCCCTGTTGAACAGGGGCTGAAAAATTGGGCCTTTGGTGGTGGTGGTGGTGGTGTTGCCACAACACTGTAAGCCCTCACAGTTACTCTTGGTGGGCGCAGGAATGGGCCCTGCTGTGAATTATTAGATCAATAATTGTAATTTCATGCCCCTGTTGAACAGGGGCAGAAAAATTGGGCCGAAGCCACTAGTGCCACAACACTGCAACCCCTCACAGATACTGTACTTGGAGCACAGCAATGAGCCCTGTTGCAAAGTATTGCATCAAAAATTGTATTTACACGCCCCTGTTAAACAGGGGCAGAAAAATTGGGCCTTAGGCACTGGTGCCACAACACTGCAACCCCTCACAGATACTGTACTTGGAGCACAGTAATGAGCCCTGTTGCAAAGTATTGCATCAAAAATTGTAATTACACGCCCCTGTTAAACAGGGGCTGAAAAATTGGGCCTTAGGCACTGGTGCTGGTGCCACGATACTGCATCCTCTCCCAGATACTCTAGTTGGAGTGCAGGAATGAGCCCTGCTGCAAAGCATTGCATCAAAAATTGTAATTACATGCCCCTGTTTAACAGGGGCTGAAAAATTGGGCCTTAGCCACTGGTGGCGGCACCCAGAAACAAAAATGTTCTTCCAAGCTATCATCATAAATCGGATCATTGAGGAGGAGGAGGATAGTCAGTCAACATAACAGGGCAGTCACTCAGCACAGCATCAGTCTTGAAGGGATGTGACATTTGAAAAAAAATTATTCTGTTATATCAGCTTCAGGTGCTTGGTAGCTGGTGGTGATCCAAGACTGGTTCATCTTTATGAAGGTCAGTCGATCAACCGAGTCGGTGGACAGGCGCACCCTGTGATCCGTTACAAAGCCTCCAGCAGCACTGAATGTGCGTTCCGAAAGAACGCTGGATGCAGGACAGGCCAGTAGCTCAATTGCATATTGTGCAAGCTCTGGCCAGTGATCCATCCTCAACACCCAGTAAGCCAGAGGATTTTCTGTGGGAAAGGTGTCCAAGTCTGACCTTGCCCCTAGGTATTCCTGCACCATGTATATCAGACGCTGGCGATGGTTGCTGGAACCGATCATACCTTGGGGCTGCGGACTAAAAAATTGTCTGAACGCATCGGTCAGACAGCCACCTTCTCCACCGCTCCTTCTGCTACTGACCGAAGCCTCAGCAACTCGTTGTCCAGGACCAGGAGTTTGTAACCTCCCAGTCTCTGAGAACGCGTCGCACAGACCTTTCTGCAAGGCCTCCCGGAGATGTCTCATCCTCTGCTCCCTCTGCGACGGCAAGATAAGGTCCGCAACCTTACCCTTGTACCGTGGATCAAGGAGAGTGGCCAGCCAGTAATGGTCCCTCTCCTTGAACCGAAGAATACGAGGATTCTTCCGCAGACTTTGCAGGATCAGGGAGGCCATGCAGCGTAGGTTAGCTGAGGCATTCGGTCCGGAGTCCTCTGGGTCACTAAGGATGACATGATCCGCAGCCACCTCCTCCCAGCCACGTACAAGTCCACGGGTTTGTTGGGACTGTAAATCATCCCTAAAAGACTGCTGCTGTTGATGCTGAGTGCCATGCTCCACCTCCATGCTGACACAATCCTCCTCCTCCTCCTCATCCTCTTCCTGTGTGATGGGTGGGACAGAAGGAACACTGTCTGGGTAAAGGGGGCCTTAAGAGGCAAGGAAGTCCTCCTCTTCCTGCCTCTGTTCTGCCTCAAGTGCCCTGTCCATTATTCCACGCAGTGTATGCTCCAACAGGTGGACAAGAGGTACAGTGTCACTGATGCATGCACTGTCACTGCTCACCATCCTTGTGGCCTCCTCAAATGGTGCCAGGGCAGTGCATGCATCCCTGATCATGCCCCACTGGTGTGGTGAAAAAAACCTGAGCTCCCCTGACCCTGTCCTGGTGCCGTAGTCGCACAGGTACTCATTGATGGCCCTCTGCTGCGTGTGCAGCCGGTGCAGCATGGCCAACGTTGAGTCCCACCTGGTGGGCATGTCACATATAAGGCGGTTCTTGGGCAGGTTCAACTCCTTTTGCAGCTCAGCCAGCCGAGCACTGGCATTATATGATCTGTGGAAATGCACACAGACTTTCCTGGCCTGCCTCAGGACATCCTGTAAGCCCGGGTACCTGCCCAAGAACCGCTGCACCACCAGGTTAAGGACGTGAGCCACACAGGGCACATGGGTCAGTTGTCCCTGTCGGAGGGCGGAGAGGAGGTTGGTGCCATTGTCGCAAACCACCATTCCTGACTTAAGCTGGCGTGGCGTCAACCACCTCTCGGCCTGCCCCTGCAGAGCTGACAGAATCTCTGCCCCAGTGTGGCTCCTGTCCCCCAAACACACCAGCGCAAGCACGGCATGGCATCTTTTTGCCTGCGTACTTGCGTAGCCCCTTGAACGCCTACGGAACACCGCTGGTTCCAAGGACAAAGCACAGGAAGAGACCATGGAGGAAGAAGAAGAGGAGGGGGTGGAGGAGAGAGGTGTGTCACAACCAGTAGTAGCATTTTGGAAGCGTGGCGGCGGAACAACCTCCAACACTACTGCACCTTGTCCTGCATCCTTCCCAGCTGCCAAAAGAGTGACCCAATGGGCCGTGAAAGAAAGGTAACGTCCCTGTCCATGCCTGCTGGACCATGAGTCAGCGGTAATATGCACCTTACCGCTGACCGCCCTGTCCAGCGAGGCATGGACATTGCCTTCCACATGGCGGTAGAGAGCCTGAATCGCCTTCCGTGAGAAAAAGTGGCGTTTGGGAACCTGCCACTGAGGAACCGCACATTGCACAAACTCATGGAAGGGGGCCGAGTCTACCAACTGAAAAGGCAGCAGTTGAACTGCTAGCAATTTAGCCAAGCTAGCATTCAACCGCTGGGCATGTGGATGGCTGGGAGTGAACTTCTTTTGACGGTCCAGCAGCTGGGGCAGGGAAATTTGCCTGCTAGAATCGGACGTCGGTGTACTGCTAGCAGAGTGCCCGCAAGTATTTGGCTGTGACACACCTAATTCTACACCTTCATTCCTCTCAGTGCAGGTTTCAGAGAGGACTGAAGGTATAGTGGGGTTGGAGATCCCAGCTGATGCGGAGCAAGGAGAGGTCCGCTTTGTTCTTTGGTGTGGGTCTTTAAGGTAGGCTTGCCAACGAGCTGCATGGCAGGTCAACATATGTCTGGTCAAGCATGTGGTGCCCAAGCGGCTGATGTTTTGGCCACGCGAGATACGCTTGAGACATATGTTGCAAACAGCAGCGGTGCGATCTGATGCACTCGCCCACACCAAAGAACTTTTGGAATAACGGGCAGAGGCAGCGCCCTGCACAGGCGGAGCTCTGCGGTGTGATTCAGTCGGTGTGCTTCCCTTACGCTGGCCCCCGGAGGGCATCCTGCCTCGTTGGAGATGTGCCTCCTCCTCATCCTCCTCCTCTCTCCTATCAGGCACCCACGTGGAGTCAGTGACCTCATCATCCCCTCCCTCCTTATTACTGGAACCAATCTGGCAGTATGCTGCAGCTGCTGGAACATGACTGCCAGATTGGTATCCTTCTTGAGCATCCCCTCTCTCTGCTCTCACGCTACTGCCTTCCTCTAGCTGGGTATCATCTTCAGACCCTTCGAAACGCTGGGCATCCTCCTGGTGCATGTACCCAACACTGTGCTCAAACAATTCGGGGGACTCCTCAGGAGGACACGGTGGGTCTAGGGAAGGAGTGACTGATGATGACATTGAGGACGCTTTGGCAGCTGCTTTGTCAGTACCCTGAGCCTGGGTGAGAGAGGATGAGGAGGATGAGGAGGGCTTGGTCATCCACTCTACCAAGTCTTCGGCATTATGCGGCTCAACACGTCCAGCTGCCAAAAATAAGGACAAGCATGTCCCATGGCCACGTGCTGATGACGATGCACCGCGTCCATGACCAGCACTGTTGTCTCTAGACACAGAGCCTGCTTGCCCTCTTTTATTGGCTCCTGACTGTCTACCTCTCCTTGTTTGCCTTCCAGACATTCTAAAGGCCTGCAGGGAGATGGGAAAACACAGCAATAAGGGCTTGCTTCATGTGTATATTTTGCAAGAAGCACACTGCGCCTGCTATAACTGCTGCAGATGCCTGCCTGTGTTACACAACAGGAAAAAAAAGCAATAAGGGCTAGCTTCAGGTGTATATTTTGCAGGAAGCACACTACGCCTGCTGTAAGTGCTGCAGATGCCTGCCTGTGTTACACAACAGGAAAACACAGCAATAAGGCCTAGCTTCAGGTGTATATTTTGCAGGAAGCACACTACCCCTGCTGTAAGTGCTGCAGATGCCTGCCTGTGTTACACAACAGGAAAACACAGCAATAAGGGCTAGCTTCAGGTGTATATTTTGCAGGAAGCACACTACGCCTGCTATAACTGCTGCAGATGCCTGCCTGTGTTACACAACAGGAAAACACAGCAATAAGGGCTAGCTTCAAGTGTATACTGTGCAGGAGGCTTAGCAAAAATATCACTGACACTGTCCCCTGCCTATCCTTCTCTCTCCCTGCACACAAGGTTTAGCAGAATATCACTGACACTGTCCCTGCCTATCCTTCTCTCTCCCTGCACACAAGGTTTAGCAGAATATCACTGACACTGTCCCTGCCTATCCTTCTCTCTCCCTACACACAAGGTAAATGAACAAATATCACTAACACTGTCCCTGCCTATCCTTCTCTCTCCCTGAACCAGAACACACTACACAAGGCCGCCGCGCTGGCGGCCTTTTATAGTGTGGGGCGTGTACTAAACCCCTCTGAGCTATAATTGGCCACAGGCATCCTGCCTGTGGCCAATTATGGCTCTCCTCGCTGCTGGCGCTGTGATTGGCCAAGCATGCGGGGTCACAGTGCATGCTTGGCCAATCACAGCGCCGGAATTGCACTGCGATGGCGGATCGTATTGTTGGCCGTTCACGTCTCTCGAATTTGGCGCGAACGGCCCAAAACTTTCGATCTTCATCGAACAGCCGATGTTCGAGTCGAACACCGAGCTCATCCCTAGTGGAGATTAATGGAGTAGCAATGTCCACCTCAGTGATTTTCAGCTTCAATGGGAATCGGCCAGGTATGTTATATACAGTGCCTTGAAAAAGTATTTATACCCTTTGAAATTTTCCACATTTTGTCATGTTGCAACCAAAAACTTAAATGTAACGTAAATGTATTTTATTGGGATTTTATATGATAGACCAACACAAAGTGGCACATAATTGTAAAGTGGAAGGAAAATGATAAATGGTTTTCAAAATGTGTTACAAAACAATATCTGAAAAGTGTGGAGTGCATTTGTATTCAGCCCCCTTTACTCTGATACCCCTAACTAAAATCTAGTGGAACCAGTTGCCTTCAGAAGTCACCTAATTAGCAAATAGAGTCAACCTGTGTGTAATTTTATCTCAGTATAAATACAACTGTTCTGTGAAGTTCTCAGAGGTTTGTAAGAGAACCTTAGTGAACAAACAGCATCATGAAGGCCAAGGAACACACCAGACAGGTCAGGGATAAAGTTGTGGAGAAGTTTAAAGCAGGGTTAGGTTATAAAAAAATATCCCAAGCTTTGAACATCTCATGGAGCACTGTTTAATCAATAATCCGAACATGGAAAGATTATGGCACAACTGCAAACCTACCAAGACATGGCCGTCCACCTAAACTGACAGGCTGTGCAAGGAGAACATTATTCAGAGAAGCATCCAAGAGACCCATGGTGATTCTGATGGAGCAACAGAGATCCACAGCTCAGGTGGGAGAATCTTTCAACAGGACAACTGTAAAGCTTAGTACACACGACCGAGAATCTCGTCAGGAAAAAACCCATCGTTTTTCCTGACGAGATTCTTAAGCCCCATACACACGGTCGGACTTCCATAGAACTTTTCCCTGGATTTTTGTCCGAACTGAGTTGGCCGGGCACACCCATAGCATACACACCACAGGACTTTTCTGCAAACTTTCCCAAAACTTTTTGCAACATCACTTGGTTTTTCTGCTCTTTTCTGCTCTTTACCTCCACCCTTTGGTTAACTTCTGCTATTGTTGGTTGATTTTAACATTAGTTGTTTTGTCCATCGGACAAAAGTCCTATTGTTTTCTGTACACACGGTCGGACTTTGCTCCATCGGACTTTTGTTGGCCAAAAATTTGTCCGTTTGCAGACCCAACTTTTGTCCGATAAAAACAAAAAAAAAAAAAAAAAAAAGTTTGTCAGATGGAGCGTACACACGGTCGGATTGTTGGTCCAACTTGCTCAAAATGAAGTTTGTTGGCCAAAAGATCGACCGTGTGTACGGGGCTTTAACAAGAAACTTGTCCAGGCTGAGTGTACACACGTACGATTCAAAAGAACCGCCATTCTTTTGAATGGCACAAACGCGGTGACGTCATTGACTACAACGAGCGTGCGCTCGTCACATTCGAAACGTCGCCGCCATCTTGCTACACCCTACCTATTCCTAATGAATGACTTGTATAGCGCTACACATGCGAACTGAATCGCCTCTAGGTGCTTTTTGCAGCCAGTGTCTGCTTGGCTGGTGCGGTCATTTTACACTGTAGGATCTCGACACGCTTGGGACACACAGTCGTACACACATATATACATATATACTGGGCCAATTTGGACAAGATCCAATTAACCTACCAGTATGTCTTTGGTAGGAAACCAGAGTACCCGGAGGAAACCCACGCAGACACAGGGAGAACATGCAAACTCCAGGCAGATGGTGTCGTGGTCAGGATTTGAACCAGCGACCCTTTTGCTGCTAGGTGAAAGTGCTAACCACTACACCACTGTGCTGCCCCTTTTCCACGGCGACAGGTAAGTGTACACACTCTCGGGTTTCTCGTCGGGAAACAGGCCGACGAAAATCCCGACGAGAAAATAGAGAGCAGGTTCTCTATTTTTCTTGTCGAGATTCTGGCCAGTTTTCTTGACGAGAAACCTGAAAGTCTCGTACACACGCACAGTTTCCTCGGCAAGAAAGCTCTGCCAGCAATTTTCTTGCTGGTTCTTGCAGAAAAAAACAGTCGTGTGTACGAGGCTTTAGTCGTGAACGCCACAAATCTGTCCCTTATGGAAGAGTGGCAAGAAGAAAGCCATTGTTGAAAGAAAGCCATAAGAAGTCCCATTTGCAGTTTGCGAGAAGCCATGTGAAGGACGCAGCAAACATGTGGAAGAAGGTGCTCTGGTCAGATGAGACCAAAATTTTACTTTTTGGCCTAAAAGCAAAACGCTATGTTTGTGGGAACACTAACACTGCACATCACCCTGAACACACCATCCCCACCGTGAAACATGATGGTGGCAGCATCATGATGTGGGGATGCTTTTCTTCACCAGGGACAGGGAATCTGGCCAGCGTTGATGGGAAGATGGATGGAGCCAAATACAGGGCAATCTTAGAAGAAAGAGTTTGAGTCTGCAAAAGACTTGAGACTGGGGCAGAGGTTCACCTTCCAGCAGGACAACAACCCTTAACATACAGCCAGAGCTACAATGGAATGGTTTAGATCAAAGCATATTCATGTGTTAGAATGGCCCAGTCAAAGTCCAGACCTAAATCCAATTGAGAATCTGTGGCAAGATTTGAAAATTGCTGTTCACAGACGTTCTCCATCCAATCTGACAGAGCTTGAGCTATTTTGGAAAGAAGAAAGGCGCAAAAATTTCACTCTCTAGATGTGCAAAGCTGGTAGAGACATACCCAAAAAGATTTGGTAAGAGGGGAGGACGTTCGGGACTTTAAATGAGGCTCGTAAGTAGAACAATAAATCACATGAAAAAGCAATTTTAATAAAATAAGCACAAGTCATACAAATATCTTGGCCAGCAGGCTCCATATAAAGATATAAGTTAACAGCAATTCTTAAAATAGCTACATCACAACATGTATGATATCATCAAGCATCTAGGATAGCCTAAAGATTGAAAAGGCTGTAGGCTCGATGCGTTTCGGCGATTAAAGCGCGTCATCAGGAGCAGATGTATATAGTCTGAAAAAACATTATAAGAAAAAATAAGGACCAATGAAGTGTATTCAAAACTCTTAAAAAGGGGAAAAGAAAAAACAAAAAATAAAAAGGGACACAAGTTGGGGGTATGGAGGAGGGAAATAGACCAACCTCCTACTTACACAGTACGCACAAAATGTGCTGGTGGCACTGCATCGGCAGGAACCGTTGCATATCTCTGCCGGGAGCTGAGGGGACGTGGAAACCCAGGGGAGAGGGACACCAACAGAGAGCCTCCAGCGGGAAGGTGACGCCCACATTGGCATTGGTGACGATGCTGGGATGGAACCTGTGGAATGTGTAGAAAAAGTGTGATGATAAAAAAGTGTTGGGAACAAGAAAAATGTATGCTGATGTGTGGGCTCATGAGTGAAGGGACTGGGGTGGTGGGGTGGCAAGAGAGAAAAAAAAGGGAGAAAATGTATGAGATAAGGAAGAAGATTGAAAGGAAAGAGGAAAGAAAGGGATGAAGGGAGGTGAGACTGAGGGGTGAGGATAGGTGTGAGGTGAAAAGCACATGAATAGGTTGGGATAAAAGGAAGTGTGAAGAGGGTGGTGGAGAGGGGGATCAGTGGGGGGTAACTGACTAAAAATGAAAACCAACGAGAATTACCTGGTGTGTGCCAATGAATTGCTCAAAATGGTGAGGTGATGATAGACCCGGCATCCGCAGGCAGCGGACAAGGATATACCCAAAAAGACTTGCAGCTGTAATTGCAGTGAAAGTTGGTTCTACAAAGTATTGACTCAGGGGGGCTGAATACAAATGCACGTCACACTTTTCACATACAGTGGAACCTCGGATTGCGAGTAACGTGGTTAACGAGCGCTTCGCAATACGAGCACTGTATTTCCTAAATTGCTAACTCGGTTTGCGAGTGTTGAAAAACTAGCAGGGTTCAGGCCAAAGCGGTGTGCAGTACCGCGCTTGGCCTAAGGTGGGGGGCGCCGGAGCCGAACGGACAGTTCGGCTGACCTCAGCAGACCTCGGAAAGGCTCGTAAACGGAGTCTTTCCGAGGTTTGCCGAGGTCAGCCGAACTGTCCTCAGGCCTTTCCGGACGTTTCCGAGGCTCTCCGGCGCCCCTCCCCCGCCTCTGGCGGCATGCGGTATTGCATGCCATTGAAGTCAATGCGGAACGTATTATTTTAGTTTCCATTGACTTCAATGGTGAAACTTGCTTTGATATGCGAGTACTTTGGATTACAAGCATTCTCCTGAAATGGATTATGCTCGTAATCCAAGGTTTCACTGTATTTATTTGTAAAAAAAAAAATTGAAACCCATTTATCCTTTTCCTTCCACTTCACAATTATGTGCCACTTTGTGTTGGTCTATCACATAAAATTCCAATAGAATACATTTACATTTTTGGTTGTAACATGACAAAATGTGGATAAGTTCAAGGGGTATGAATACTTTTTCAAGGCACTATACATAGTTACATTGGTCCAAGCTGGAGCATGTAGCTATGTATAAAATATCCATACTGGAATTTACCTTTAAATATATTCCTCAATAGCAGAGGATCTAAATCCACTATGTGTTCACCAAATGTCTTTGCAATCCCAGTTGTTCCCTTGGAAATGTAACACTGACAAAATAACTGAGCTGTGGGAAAGACTCATCAGGCTTCCTCCAGAAAACTACAGGAGGGGGTGGATAAAAGACCAGTCACCCTGCATAAAGATAGAGCAGCAGTGACCAGTTTTTATTACAGGGAATTTCTTAACAGAGACTAAGGTTGGGCATACATTATACAATTTTCTTGTACAATTTTCCTTTAGATTTACCAAAATCATATAATATGAGATCAAAAATAAAGACTTTCAATTTGTATGCACCAGGCAGGCCCTTGCTCAATATCAGGGGTCTCCAAACTTTTTAGCCCGAGGGCCACATGGTAGATTTTACAAATATTCGCGGGCCGAAAAAATTGGTTATTTATAAATAAATGAATAAAATCATAGCCTATCCACATGTCTGTGTCTCCGTCAGAGTCTCATTGCACATTGTGTCCCCACCAGACCCTTCCACACATCTGTGTCCACATTAGAGCTTTTCCGCACCTCTGTGTCCCCCATCAGAATCTCCCCAATATCAGTGTCCCCCATCAGAGTCTCCCCAATACCAGTGTCCCCCATATCTCTGTCCTCCATCCATCAGAGTCTCCTCATCATCAGTGTCCCCAGCAGAATCTCCCCAATATCAGTGTCCCCATCATCAGTCTCCCCAGTATCAGTGTCCCCAGCAGAGAGTCCAAATCCTCAGTGTTGCTGTCAGCTGTCTCCCCATCATCAGTGTCCCCAGGATCAGTGCCCCTATCATCAGTCTCCCCAGGATCAGTCTCCCCATCAGAAGTTTCTCCAGCATCAATGTCCCCATCATCAGTGTCCCCATCATCAGTGTCCCCATCATCAGTGTCCCCAGGATCAGTCTCCCCATTAGCAGTCACTCCAGCATCAGTGTCCCCAGCAGTCTCCCCAGCATCAGTGTCCCCATCAGTCTCCCCATCAGCAGAGTCCCCATCAGCAGAGTCCCCATCAGCAGTGTCCCCAGCATCAGTTTCACCAGGATCAGTGTCCCCAGCATCAGTCTCCCCAGCATCAGTGTCCCCATCAGTGTCCCTATCAGCAGTGGTCCCAGCAGTGTCCAAATCATTAGTGTCCTTAGCATCAGTGTCTACAGCAGTGTCCAAATCATCAGTGTCCCCTGCAGAGCGTCAGAATCATCAGTGTCCCCATCAGCAGTCTCCCCATCAGCAGTGTCCCCAGGATCAGTTTCCCCATCAGCAGTGTCCCCAGGATCAGTCTCCCCATCAGCAGTGTCCCCAGGATCAGTCTCCCCATCAGCAGTGTCCCTAGTAGCAGTGTCCCCAGGATCAGTGTTCCCATCAGCAATGTCCCCAGGATCAGTCTCCCCATCAGCAGTGTCCCTAGTAGCAGTGTCCCCAGGATCAGTGTTCCCATCAGCAATGTCCCCAGGATCAGTCTCCCCATCAGCAGTGTCCCCAGGATCAGTGTTCCCATCAGCAATGTCCCCAGGATCAGTCTCCCCATCAGCAGTGTCCCTAGTAGCAGTGTCCCCAGGATCAGTGTTTCCATCAGCAATGTCCCCAGGATCAGTCTCCCCATCAGCAGTGTCCCCAGGATCAGTCTCCCCATCAGCAGTGTCCCTAGTAGCAGTGTCCCCAGGATCAGTGTTCCCATCAGCAATGTCCCCAGGATCAGTCTCCCCATCAGCAGTGTCCCTAGTAGCAGTGTCCCCAGGATCAGTGTTCCCATCAGCAATGTCCCCAGGATCAGTCTCCCCATCAGCAGTGTCCCCAGGATCAGTGTTCCCATCAGCAATGTCCCCAGGATCAGTCTCCCCATCAGCAGTGTCCCTAGTAGCAGTGTCCCCAGGATCAGTGTTTCCATCAGCAATGTCCCCAGGATCAGTCTCCCCATCAGCAGTGCCCCCAGGATCAGTCTCCCCATCAGCAGTGTCCCCAGGATCAGTGTTCCCATCTGTAGTGTCCCCAGGATCAGTGTTCCCATCTGCAGTGTCCCCAGGATCAGTGTTCCCATCTGTAGTGTCCCCAGGATCAGTGTTCCCATCTGCAGTGTCCCCAGGATCAGTGTTCCCATCTGCAGTGTCCCCAGGATCAGTGTTCCCATCTGCAGTGTCCCCAGGATCAGTCTCCCCATCAGCAGTGTCCCCAGGATCAGTGTTCCCATCAGCAGTGTCCCCAGGATCAGTGTTCCCATCAGCAATGTCCCCAGCAGAGTCTCCTGTATATGTGAATAATATAGAGAAGCCTGCGCTTAGGACTAAAACAAATGGTCTGCTGCCCCCCCGGTTTTGGCCCCTGTAACCAGGGACTAGAAATAGTTGTGTGTATGTGGGGTGAATGGCGCTCCCAATGGAGGGTGTGTATAGATCAGAATAAAAGATCTGTGTAAACCTGGGTGACTGGGCTGTGTAATACCCAGAATGGTGCACTAAAACAAATAAATGAATAACAATAAATGGGTCAGAAATGACCTCTCCGTGCTCCTAAGTTTATGTGAGATAATAAACTTGTGCTGATATATAAGTTTCTAAAATGCTAGGTACATACGTGTGTAAGAAGAGTGAAAAAAAAAATATTTTTTGTATATATATAAGGCAAAAAATGAAAAAATGAAAAAATGGGGGGTAAAAACCTCCGTGGTGGGTGTAAGTTAAACCAAACCAAAAAACTGAAAGAGTATAAATCAATTACAATAACAATATTGGTCCCGGTGTGGGACAATTAACCAATAATGTCCACCGTAACAGGTATGCAGGATCCTGATACTTAATTCAGTATAGGATAAATTAGTTCAGTATAGGAAAAATTTCCCCAATAATGTCCAATCAGGAACAATGAAGATAGGTGACTTGTGTGAGATTCCTTGCATCTATTTATCGGCGTATAACACGCACCGGCGTATAACACGCACCCCAAGTTTAGGAGGGAATTTTAGGGAAAAAAACTTTTAGGAGGGAAGTTTAAGGAAAAAAAAAACTTACATTTAAATGCAGCCTTACCAGTGTCCATTGCAGCCTTGTCAGTGCAGCCTTGCCAGCAGTGTCCATTGCAGCCTTGCCCCAGTGTCCAGTGCAGCCTTTGCCCAGTGTCCAGTGCAGCCTTTGCCCGGTGTCCAGTGCAGCCTTTGCCCAGTGCAGCTTTACCAAGTGTCCAGTGCAGCCTTTGCCCAGTGCAGCCTTTGCCCAGTGTAGCTTTGCCCAGTGTCCAGTGCAGCTTTACCCAGTGTCCAGTGCAGCCTTTGCCCAGTGCAGCCTTTGCCCAGTGTAGCTTTGCCCAGTGTCCAGTGTAGCTTTACCCAGTGTCCAGTGCAGCCTTTGCCCAGTGCAGCCTTTGCCCAGTGTCCAGTGCAGCTTTGTCCAGTGCAGCCTTTGCCCAGTGTCCAGTGCAGCTTTGCCCAGTGTCCAGTGCAGCCTTTGCTAAGTGCAGCCTTTGCCCAGTGTCCAGTGCAGCCTTGCCCCAGTTTTCAAAATTGGCGCCGCCGAGATCGCCGCAGAGACTGGGCGGAGCGGGGCGAACGCCGCCGAGAACGCAGGGACTGGGCGGAGCCGAGATACACATAGCCGAGTGTACTCGGCTATACTCGGCTTTTCTCGGCTTCGCTCACAGTCACGCCGAGTCCCGCCCTATGATGGACATATCACAGGTCCAATGGCGGGACTGGGCGTGACTGTGAGCAGAGCCGAGAAAAGCCGAGTATAGCCGAGTACACTCGGCTATGTGTATCTCGGCGGCGATCGCTGCGCTCCGCTCAGTCAGCGGAGATCGCCGGGATCAGTGGGTATCGGCGTATAACACGCACCCACGATTTTCCCCTGATTTTAAGGGGAAAAAAGTGCGTGTTATACGCCAATAAATACGGTAATCCAGGTGACACTTGTGCTCCCCCTTAAGATGTTCTACTCACCAGAAGATGGAACTCCTGCAGCGGTACAGAGCGTGTAGGTGAGTGACTTGATGCCCTGGGGCGATGCCGTGGGTCTCTGCTGGTCCTGGTATTCCTCTGCGTCCCTAGACTAGCCGCTCCAGCACACAACAATGCTCCTCAAGGGAAAAAAGAGGGCACGAACCACCATAGCGTAATCCAGATTTATTTTAAAAAAACATCCATAAAAACAATATCTACCAGGTAGATATATGTTGAACAAAATTAAGAAAAAATAAAACATAAAAAATGAAAATAGGACAGACCTCGGTCCAAATACTGCTCTCACTAAACCTTCACTGCTGCCAGTGAGAAGTTTAAAGTTCCCGCACTCGGTCCCTGTATCTGACAGAACAGCCGTGTGTAGTCGGCGTGCGTTCCACCGCTCAGAACCAGGGAACCGGAAGTGACGTATTGGCGTGTAGACGTGAACAGACCAATCACCTGACGCGTTTCGTCATGTGACTTCTTCTGAGGTGAAGAAGAAGAAGTCACATGACGAAACGCGTCAGGTGATGTTTATCCTTTTTTTAAATAAATCTGGATTACGCTATGGTGGCTCGTGCCCTCTTTTTTCCCTTGAGGAGCATTGTTGTGTGCTGGAGCGGCTAGTCTAGGGACGCAGAGGAATACCAGGACCAGCAGAGACCCACGGCATCGCCCCAGGGCATCAAGTCACTCACCTACACGCTCTGTACCCCTGCAGGGGTTCCATCTTCTGGTGAGTAGAACATCTTAAGGGGGAGCACAAGTGTCACCTGGATTATATTAGATGCAAGGAATCTCACACAAGTCACCTATCTTCATTGTTCCTGATTGGACATTATTGGGGAAATTTTTCCTATACTGAACTAATTTATCCCATACTGAATTAAGTATCAGGATCCTGCATACCTGTTACGGTGGACATTCTTGGTTAATTGTCCCACACCGGGACCAATATTGTTATTGTAATTGATTTATACTCTTTCAGTTTTTTGGTTTGGTTTAACTTACACCCACCACGGAGGTTTTTACCCCCCATTTTTTCATTTTTTGCCTTATATATATATATACAAAAAATATATATTTTTTTCACTCTTCTTACACACGTATGTACCTAGCATTTTAGAAACTTATATATCAGCACAAGTTTATTATCTCACATAAACTTAGGAGCACGGAGAGGTCATTTCTGACCCATTTATTGTTATTCATTTATTTGTTTTAGTGCACCATTCTGGGTATTACACAGCCCAGTCACCCAGGTTTACATAGATCTTTTATTCTGATCTATACACACCCTCCATTGGGAGCGCCATTCACCCCACATACACACAACTATCTCCTGTACATGTACATTTGCCTTTTGCCTCGAGCAGCTCTCCTGCACCTCCCGACTCCCGCCCGCTGCTACACACATGGAAGGATCTCTAACACAAACAGCGGGCGGGACGCCGGGAGGTGCCACGCTGATGACGTCAGTCGTTATTGGTTGCTAGGACAGGCAGTCCCAGCAGCCAATCCTCAGTGCAGTGTGGCAGCCTGGGAGTGTGTGGGGGAGCAGCTTTGTTTGCGGGACCTGCCAGTCATACTGACGATCTGCTGCTTTTAAAGGCAGCAGATCAGCAATCCTATAAGTGTGGGTGAACCGCGGGCCAGGGAAGAGGCACAAGCGGGCCAGATGTGGCCCGCAGGCCGGCATTTGGAGACCCCTGCTCTATATAGTTGAAGTTAAATCGAAAAAAATCATATAATGTATGGCCAGCCTAAGCTTCATACTGGATTACTGTAGATTTAGAAGAAACCTACAAAGCACACCAAGATGCAAATAAAAATACATGTGCCTCTTGTATTTATACAATGTTACAATTATTAACGTGTTCTGTTTCCCAAGTAACAAAGTACATGTATTACTGTGTCCCATCTACCCATTGACTGTCTAATGGTTAGTACAGGTCATCCCTCCTCCTTCAATGGCCGCCCATGAACTTATCTGGTAAGGAGACAGCCCCCAGTCCCCCTAATACCTACGTGAGACCCATCTTGAACCAGCGATGTGCACAAAAGCCTCGGCTGTCCCTGGTCTCTCTCTTCTAATTGGCTCCCGCTGATGTCAATTACAGCCATGGAGCCAATAAGGAGAGAGCGGGGGCAGGGCCAAGCCATGGCTGTGTGTGAATGGACACACAGAGCAGCAGCTCGGGAGCAAGCCTGCTCGGGTGCCCCCATAGCAAGCTGCTTGCTGTGGGGGCACTGGGCAGGAGGGAGGGGCCAGGAGCAGTAGCAGGTGACCCAAGAAAATGAGGATCAGGGCTGCTGTGTGCAAAACCACTACACAGAGCAGGTAAGTATGACATGTTTGTTTAAAAATAATCACTTTAAGCTGGGTATACATGGACAGACTTTCCTTTTTGTGTGTACCCCTGTCTGCTCAACAGAACCAGTCATTAGACTGGCTTCTGTTGAACGGTCCTGCTGGAAAACCAGCATTCAATCAGTGCTTGCAGCCTATAGCTGCAGCTCTGAACTGTGCATTCTGATGGGGAGTGTCCCCACTATCAGAACACAATAGCGCAGTGGGGAAGATCCCTGCATCGACATCACTTGTATGGATATGGGAAAAAAACTGCCTATGAAAAAACTACTTTACACAGCACATAGGAAGATAACACAAAGTACTACATTTACTTTGTCCCCTACGGAACAAAACATAGTAATAAAAATTAAAGTGAGACTTCTTTAAATTTGTATCCTTATTTTAATTTGGTGGTTTTTATCATGCATATAGAAAAATAAAAAAAGAAGGCTCTTGGAATATGATATGTATGATACCCAATATAGAAGCACTGCACCCCTCGAGGGGTGAAATGAAATACAAGAAACGCAAAATATGTGCTTGGTGGACTTTGCAATACTTCCACGTGAGTGAATCATACATATCATATACCAAGCGCCTTCCTTTTTAATTTTTTTGTATACTAAAGGGTGTTGTTACATTCTTAAAGGGGCAGCTGGTAAACACCACTGTTATAGCCTCAGTATGGAAACATATCATTTTAAAAGGTCAGCGCCATCTTTTTTTGGACAATTTTATCATGCATGTGTCTGAGAAATGAGCTGAGCAATCAAAACATTAATATGTATGTTCGATTTGCAGAATTGTTCATACTGTAACATAAAAGGAGCAACTGTTGGCTGTAATAACAGATGGTGCAGGAAAACATACCATTATCTATGTGTGACGAAAGCCAAAGGTACACGCATTAGAGATGAGGACAAAGAACTGTATATGTAAGTCCCATTTATATTGAAATTATATCCTCTAACTTTCTTAAGCTAAACTAAATCTGTTATGAGTTTCTCTTCCTATGGATCCATAGCATAGGGTTATCAAGGATTAAAATATCACCACTGAGGGAACCTTTCAGCTATTTTTAAAGTGTCATTGAACTCAGACTATGAAAAGCTCTCATTACATGCTATTTAACAGAGTATGCATACTCTCAAAGCCACAAAGGCATTTGTTTTGTGTAGAGTGAAATATACCTAGTTGATCCTGCCTTCAGCTGTCCTTCCCATCTTTTCTGTGTCCCCGCTGCAGCCTGAGATTGTGTAGACTGGCTGTTGCCATCCGCTGAGCAAGCTTCAGTTTCAGTTCACTTCTAAGTTTTTAATTTCCTACTTTTTCTTATCTGTGCAGCCCATGTAACTAAAGAGTCACATGTGAGGGCTTATACACAAAGGAAAATGATACCCTCCCTTCTCCTCCATGTCCCCCTATTGATAAACACTATGGGGGGGGGGGGGGCAGAATATAGTATGCTGATTCACTAAGAAACATTCACTAAGAAACTAACAAAAAATGTTTAGTTTTAATAGAAGTCAGCATTAAATATATTAAATGTAATTGCTAATACCTGTAAGGTAAAAAGAGTCTTGGGTGCAAATGCTGTCTGAGCAAAATGAAAGCTAGTGACAATCATCTTTGACTCTTTCTGCACCATAATAATGCACAAAAAAATACACATTTTATGTACAATAAATATTTATAGGGAGCGTTTTCAAACAGGAATGTAATGGGATTTTATAGATGCCAGTTAAGTCCACCAAATGAGTAAAATTTAAAACCTGTACATTTTATTTGTAGAAAAGGATAAAATCCAGATACACATACAAATTGTAAATGTGTGAAAATAGATAGACAGCCGATAGTGTTGCATTGCACTAAATTCCAAATGCATATGGGTCTTCTACATGTTTCGCTGAATTGGCTTCTTCAGGAAGTATTAAAGTGCAACAGTACAAACTATATACTGTACAGTGCCTTGCAAAAGTATTCACCCCCCTGGCTTTTTACCTATTTTGTTACATTACAGCCTTTAGTTCAATGTTTTTTTAATCTGAATTATATGTGATAGATCAGAACACAATAGTCTAAGTTGGTGAAGTAAAATTAGAAAAATACATACACAAAACTATTTTTCAGAAATAAAAAAACTGATAATTGGCATGTGCGTATGTATTCACCCTCTTTGTTATGGAGCCCATAAAAAGCTCTGGTGCAACCAATTACCTTCAGAAGTCACATAATTAGTGAAATGATGTCTACCTGTGGGCAATCTAAGTGTCACATGATCTGTCATTACATATACACACCTTTTTGAAAGGCCCCAGAGACTGCAACACCTAAGCAAGAGGCACCACTAACCAAACACTGCCATGAAGACCAAGGAACTCTCCAAACAAGTAAGGGACAATGTTGTTGAGAAGTACAAGTCAGGGTTAGGTTATAAAAAAAAAATCCAAATCTTTGCTGATCCCTAGGAGCACCAGCAAATCTATCATAACCAAATGGAAAGAACATGGCACAACAGCAAAAAAAAACAAAACTGAATTTTTTGGCCATCAAAGAAAACGCAATTTCTGGCGCAAACCCAGCACATCATATCATACAAAGAACACCATCCCCACAGTGAAACATGGTGGTGGCAGCATCATGCCGTGGGAATGTTTTTCAGCAGTCAGGACTGGGAAACTGGTCAGAGTTGAGGGAAAGATGGGTGGTGCTAAATACAGGGATATTCTTGAGCAAAACCTGTACCACTCTGTGTGATTTGAGGCTAGGACGGAAGTTCACCTTCCAGCAGGACAATGACCCCAAGCACACTGCTAAAGCAACACTTGAGTTGTTTAAGGGTAAACATGTAAATGTGTTAGAATGGCCTAGTCAAAGCCCAGACCTCAATCCAATAGAAAATCTGTGGTCAGACTTAAAGTTTGCTGTTCACAAGCGCAAACCATCCAACTTGAAGGCGCTGGAGCAGTTTTGCAAGAAGGAATGGGCAAAAATCCCAGTGGTAAGATGTGGCAAGCTCATAGAGACTTATCCAAAGCGACTTGGAGCTGTGATAGCCGCAAAAGGTGGCTCTACAAAGTATTGACTTTAGGGGGATGAATAGTTATGCACATTGACTTTTTCTGTTATTTTGTCCTATTTGTTGTTTGCTTCACAATTAAAAGAAAAAAAAAACATCTTCAAAATTGTGGGCATGTTCTGTAAATTAAATGATGCAAATCCTCAAACAATCCATGTTAATTCCAGGTTGTGAGGCAACAAAACACGAAAAATGCCAAGGGGGGTGAATACTTTTGCAAGGCATTGTATAAAGAAAGTATATATGGGAAAAACTTGTGCGCTGCTATGTAAAAAAATTAAGCATCAAAAAAAGGTGTGTGTGAAAAGACTCAGGACAATGCTGTTTTTGAACAGCTGCGACCACTCAAAAGTGTACTCAAAGCACTAAGTATGCAGAATAAAACAAGAAATAATGGTGCGCTTATTCAATGAATAAAAAACACCCAGTAAATATATTACTAATGACTAAAGTCCAAATACAGATTATTAAGTGAAAAAAACCCAAAACAAAGTGCAAAAAATAGTTCAAGTGAAAAAATAAATATAAGTTTGTAAACAAAGTGACTGATTAGTCTATAACTTGATAGAAGGAGACCAAACATCAATCCAACACCGAATAAAACCAATGGAAATATTTATAGATTGGCCGCTCACCTTCAGGAATGACCAAAAGTCAAATAAGGCTTAACAGATAACAGATGGGTATTCCTGCTGGTACGTCTGGGAAGACACCCTCCGATACCAAGCCAAGACTTTACTCCCGATATAATCCTGGGATCAGAACATCATGCGATCACCACTGTATATTCCCACAGGTCTAAGCAGGCTCGCTCCAATAAGATTGTTTCTTGTATAGGCGTCACTCAGAGAGAACAAAGACATCCATAGTGCAATATTGCCAGTAAAATTAACAAGTTTTATTAAAAAATCTGCTTACATGAAAGTAAGATAACATCCGCAGTTACAAAAAGGTGTAGTGACACACTCGCCTCCTCACCACACCTCCATTCTCGATAGCAGTATAGCAGGCGACCAGAATTGGGTAAGAGTCCGCTAAATCAGTAGTGGCCCATAACAGCATTTGATATTTCTCGTGATGGTGAGATAATGGTACTATATTCGCTGCAGTGTAATAGGCGTGTAAATTGGGGACCGAGAGACCACCGTTGATCTTACGGGCGTATAGAACTTATTTATTCATTCTGGGTCTAGTGGAGCCTCAGACAAATTTCTGAATTTTGTTTCAAATTTGTGAAAATTATGTAGAGGGACCTGGACTGGTAAAACTCTGAAAAAATAAAGCAGTTTTGGAATATAGGTGTCATGGATATTCATTAATGTCTGTCTGCCATCTTACCTTTCCTCCTCATGTTTTGTTCTTAGAGGCCAGAACCCTTTCACCTGGCTTCCTTTATAATCTCCTCCCAGCCTGACTCCACCCCAGGCCCTATCACAGAACACTATATTAACCTGTGCACTGCAAGCCTGCTTTGCTGATCAACGTGTTTGTTAGGCATTGTGTGTTTGGGTTCCTGCCTGCCGTGTGCTATGTCTGTCTCTCTGTTACGTTATTGGCTTGTCCCCGACTATCCCTGTCTGCTCGTGACCCTTGACCTTCGGCTTGTCTTTCGTTATCCTTGTCTGCTTGTGGCCCTTGACTTTCAGCTTGTTATTCGTTACTCTTATTTCTTGTGCTGCTGCTTCCCCTCTTGTCCCCTTATCCTACGGGGCGTGAGCTAGGAGACTCTAGGGGCCGCGACCTGGACCCAGCCTGCAGCATAACATCCTCACCACTAGAGGCTCTGGAGAAGACCTGCTGGGTCTTAGACTCCGCGCCCTGGGGAATCTTGGCTCTAGCTTCCTATAGGATCCCGGTTGTGCTCCTCTGGTCCCGCTTTCCACAACCACCCAGTTTCCTATCCGCAGCAGTCAGCCATAGGGTTCACTACCTTGCGGTGCACTCCTGTCCCCCTACGGTGTGCATCTGTCACCTGCCCGTAGGTGACCTGACAATAGGTCATACGCACCGCGGTAATTCTACCGAACCAAGATAATGGGAGATGGGTCCAAGAGGACAGCGTATCTGATAGCTTCTTAAACAAAAGAGGGAAATTGGCCTGATAGAGTCCTGCATATGTCAGAGTAAGCCTAATCCCCAAATAAGGCAATAAAGGGACCCACTGAAATGAGAAGCCATTTTTTTAGGGTTGCCAACTCCAAGGGTGGAAGGTTAATCGACATAGCTTTTGACTTGGTAGGATTGACGGACAGACCCAAGAATGAGGCAAAAGTATTCAAAAGGGAAAACAGGTTAGGAAGGCCCATTCTAGGATTAGTAAGGGACATCAAGATATCGTCCGCAAATAACGATATCTTATAAGAAGTACCAGCTACTTCTACCCCCGTTATGTGTGGGTGAGAACGAATCGCTTCCGCCAGAGGTTCCAATGCCAAGATAAATAAAAGTGGGTAGAGTGGACACCCTTGCCGGGTTCCCCTCCTGATGGGGAAGAGAGACAATTCAAAGCTATAATACTTGACTTTAGCCTGGGGGGAGCCATATAATGCCAACACCCAGCTTAAGAATGAGGTGCCAAAGCCAAAATGGCGGAGGACCGTTATTAGATAGGGCCAAGACAGAGTGTCGAAGGCCTTATTCACATCAAGAGACAAGAACATGGTCGACAAAGATCTACTATGAACTATATGTTATTCAGCAGGATTTTGACTTTCAATATTTTTATTAATCAAATGACAAGACGATGTCTCAAAGAATACATTCAATAATCAACAATGTTTGCAAATGAGAAAGTAAGCGTAAGCCGCCAAATGTCCTTCCATCAGGATAAACAGAAATACACCACCTCAACACAATAAATTGAGAAATGTCAATATAGAATACTTTTGATGGAAATAGTGGTGAGATTGACAGAGTGAAATAACATAGAAGTTTAAGAGTTGTTAATGATCAGATCATGAAGTATGCTTCTGATTTGTTGGGGACTAACTACATAAAGTCCCAATGAGTCATTTAGGCCTGCAATATTAGGAAGGGATATAGCACAGGGAAAAGGTACAGTATAGGAAGCAAAGGAAGAAAATGTGGAGTGGGAAGGGAATGTGGAGTGGGAAGGGAATGGGGAGGGGGAGGGATAAAGGAAAAAAAAAAAGGGGGGGGTTCTCTTGTGCACCTTCTCTCGAGTATCAGCAACCTGGAAGTATATGTATTATTAGGACATCCTGTATCTACAAAAATATATCTGATAAGCAGTAAATATGAAAAAGAGGAGAAAAAAAAAAAAGAGAAAAAAAAAGAAAAGAGAGAAGGAGAAGAGAAGAAGAGAGAGAGAGAGAGAGAAAAAAAAAAAGGGGGGGGGGGAGAAGAGAGAAGAAGAGAGGGTCAGCCAGAGGTGTATTAGGATGGAGAGATGTATCGTATCCACGGATCCCATATCAGATCAAATTTCTTAGTAGTGTTGCGGAGGATGCAGGTGAGTCTATCATTAACCATGATCCAGTTGAGCTTATTCTTCACAGAGTCAAGAGGAACCATCGACTGCTTCCAATATTTAGCAATGGTTATTCTGGCAGCTAAAAGTATGTATATAATTAGCTTCCTCAATTTTTTAGGGACCCCTTCAGGAAGCCTTTGGAAAAGCGCCACCTCCGGGGATCTACGGATATTAATTCCTGTCACAGAGTATACCAGGTTGAATATCCGAATCCAGAATCTAGTGATATTGGGGCACTTCCACCAAACGTGATACATTGTACCCATCTGGCCACATTTTCTAAAGCAAGTGGGGGATGCAGATGGATGCATCCTAGCGACCCTGGTTGGAACCAAATACCAGCGAAGGAGAGTTTTATAGTTAGCTTCAATTAATGTCGTATTAATTGATACTTTAGATAACGCATAAGCAATATCCTGCCATTCAGCCAAATCAAAAGTGGTATTTAAATCCCGTTCCCATTGAATCATGTAAGGGAGTTTAGTATTCGGGTCAGTAAGGGTAGCATATACCGCAGAAATCCGTCCCCGTAGGAGGCCCCTTGTTTGGCAAGATAATTCAAAATTTGTAAGTGTAAAAGGTCTGTCTAACAATTTAAGTTTAGAACGTATAAATGAAATAAGCTGATTGTACCTAAACAATTCACTAGAGGGCATCTGCAGCGTGTCTTTAAAATATTGCAAAGAGAGTGGTTGATCTCCATCAAGATAGTCTCCTATCCTAAGAAGTCCCTTATTAAGCCACCATTGAAATAACAGTGGAGTCAGGCCGGGAGAAAACTCAGGATTACAGAACAAGGGGGCTAGTGGGGTATGTGGAGACGATAGGCATCTACGATGTCGCACTCTGTCCCAAACCGTTAGGGAGTGAGACAGGGTGGGGCACAAAATGGGGGGGGCGGCGGCGGCTTGGGAGCCACATTAGTGATCCGATACTAAAAGGATGGCACGAAAGAGCCTCAATAGAAACCCACAGGAGTGGAGACCCCTTAGCTGTTGTGTAGGAAAGCTGTGTTATTTGAGCTGCTTGATAGTAAGCTTGTAAATCAGGGAGGCCAAGCCCACCACATGGTTTCGAGACAAATAACGTCAGTTTGTTCATGCAAGGTTTTTTATTACCCCAAATAAAATGGAGAAAATCCGATTGTAGTTGTTGTAAATCTCCCCTCGGGACTGCAATTGGTAGAGTTCTAAAATAATAAAGTATCCTGGGTAGAAATGTCATCTTAATGGAATTGATTCTACCAAACCAGGATAAGGGATAGTCTGCCCATCGTTGAAGATCTTCTCGGAGACGGCGAAACAGTGGAGGATAGTTAGCCCGATATAGAGTGTTAATTGAAGGCGTCAGCTGAACACCTAGGTACGGAAGGGAGTGTGACGCCCATTGAAAGTTATATGTAGTTCGTAGATTCCATTCCATCGAGGGGGGTAAAGAGATATTAAGAGCCATAGTCTTCTGAGTATTTAAAGAAAGCCCTGAGAGCTGGGAAAATTGACGAAATAGAGCTAGTAGATTAGGTAGAGTAACTTGAGGGTTAGTGACATACATGAGGACGTCGTCAGCAAAAAGGGAGCATTTATGCTCTTGTTGCCCACAGCATACTCCATGTATTTTGGGGTGGGATCGAATTGCAACAGCTAAGGGTTCAATTGCTAACGCAAAGAGCAATGGGGAAAGTGGACAACCCTGTCTTGTCCCTCGTCGGATAGGAAATGAAATTGATCTATAACCTCGAATGGAGACCTGGGCCGACGGATTGCTATATATTGTTTGTAATAGGGTGATAAAGGTAGAACCAAATCCAAAGGCCTTTAAGGTGGCAAATAAGTAGTCCCAATTCATTCAGCAGGATTTTGACGGAAGAAGTGATAAGTCACCCCCTGCAACATGGAAGCTAGGGGATAGATCACTGTATTAACTTTTTTTTTGTAGAATTTTTCCATGGGTGGAAGGAGTCTAAAGTTAAAGTAGCAAACTAAAAGCAAAACGTTTCATTTTGCGTAGAGTAGAAGGAGGGTTATAACCCCAGCCAGGTTCTTTTATTCCCATCTGTGTCCTATTGGGAAAATTTCCCTTTACTTTCCGTGCATAGCCACAACAGGAAGTGAGAGGAAATCCCTCCAAAGTGAGGGAATCTCTGGTTGTCACCAGAACTAGCAACTTCATTGAAAGATTTCCAATCCATTACCATAGCCCTATTCTGGAGGAAATGCCCCTCTTTTGGAAAACTCTCAATCCCTCTTTCCTCCATATTTGTTCATCATTTTGTCTGATGTATATACCTGTATAAAATGCATTATTTATCTCTCATATTGTGTTTTTCTCTGCTAACATTTACCGTATTTATCGGTGTATAACACGCACAGGCGTATAACACGCACCCCAATTTTAGGAGGGAAGTTTAAGGAAAAAAACTTACATTTTAAATAAAGAACTTTGAAGCAAAATTAGCGTCACAGCTCATCAATGCACCCTGCTCAGTGCCCATCTGCAGCCTATACATTTACCAAAAATGCAGCCTGTTCAGTGCCCATCTGCAGTCTCACCTTTCCCATCATTGCAGCCTCGCCAGTGTCAGATTATCCCTGCTGTCTCCAAGGGAAGAGGAGGAGTGAGCGCCTCTGAATTTACTTACAAAGGGTTATATAAGGGAAATCAAAAGAAAAAAACCCTAAAGAAAAGACGGCTACTTAGGCTGCAGAAGGCAATAATGGGTCGTTGATGAATTACAGTCAAATTTATTTAGTCAAAAATATACAAGATAAAAATTGCTCATACACGTAGGCTCTATGCAGGGTATATTCATAATGGCCAATTTGCCTTATAATGCTGATAGTGTCAAGAGGATGTATCTGAGTTGCACTATAAATAACATGTCGAAAAGACATGCAAAACAAGAATGTTTAACAGTTCAGTGTAATGGTTCAAGTGGCAAGCATAAATCAGAGCAATGTCCCTACATTACCACCACATCCATACAGTGTTCCGGCAGACTGCCTTCCACTCTCTTCCTCTATGGCTGTGATTTGTGGAGTCCTTCCGGCATATGTTAAATTTTTCATGGCCACATTCGGAAACACATGGAAGCACCATGCAAGGTACTCAGAGATACTCGATATTATAACCGGCACTCCTACAGCTCTCCATGTCCCAGCTGAATGGGGGATCGTAAAGGCGGCGTCACAGGGCTGTGATGACTGCTGAATATATATAGAGCGGCGATCTCCTGTGTTCACGGCACTCCTCCGCCACTCCCAGCCACGTCTCCTGGCCCTGCTCAAATGATAGACAGAACAGTGGCCCAATGCGGGCCCAGGAGGTGTGGCTGTGCGTGACAGAGCGCCGGGTACACAGGAGATCGCGGCTTTATGTAATTCAGTGGCGCTCGCTCCTCTTCCCTCAGACAGCAGGGATCGGCGTATAACACGCACCCACGATTTTCCCCTAATTTTAAGGGGAAAAAAGTGCGTGTTATACGCCGATAAATACGGTAATTACATTTTTAAATGATTGCAACTGTATACTTCAGAAGTCAGTAAAAAGAAATTGAAGTGGTAAAAAAAAAAAAACACTTGTGGGTTAAACCAATCATTTTTTGTGTATTAATTCTCCAAGCAACTGGGGTGTGACAGGGTTGTGTCTTTGGCCTACATACCTTTTTGTTAATAGGTGTCCCATTTTCTGGGGATAACCCAAAATTTTAGATTTTCTTTCACTCTCTGTAAAAATGGTAAACAGGACAAATAGAGAGGGTGAATCTCCATAATAGAGACATAGACATCAATAAAAACCTGACATTTGTTGCAATCTCAGACTGGCTGGAACAGAATCCGCGGCGTCCATGTGATGTGGATCACAGGAGTAATTCCCCCGGGAAGACTGAAGGGGCCCAGTGCCTCCTGATTTGAATGGGTCTACCTGGTCTGGCCATGAGCTGGGAAGGCAAAGAGCCCACGGTGTCAGTGTCCACTGGGGATTGGTCGCCCCAGGAGTGCCCCTAGTATCATTTGAGCATGGAAAACCCACTGTGAGAGCATATGGCCAAAGCATTTAAGCTTTTTTTCTGCACTGTGCCTCTTTGGGCTAGGCCTTTTGGCTAAGTCCGGGGCAATTTTTGTTACCAGACCACAGGGCCCAGCCTATGCACCTGTACTGTCACTTATTTATATAATTTATTTTTCCAAGAAGCGGATGTGTGGCCATTAATTTCCTTCCTCCCATGAACTGGGTGGTCTCTATTTGGGGGAGCCCCTCACCTAGTACTGGTTGGCCTTGGCTGATCTTGAAGCGTTTTGGCTAGGAGGACCAAGTTGAGCCGTGCCCCTGTTAGAAGCCTTGCGCCCCAGGGGGTCAGAATAGAGTCCTACTTCTTCGGAAGGTGGACTAAAGACACATCCTTAAAGGAGTTGTAAAGGCAAAAGGTTTTTTATCTTAATGCATTCTATGCATTACAAGTAGCACAAGTGTCCTAAAGTGATACTAAAGGAAAAAAATATATATATATATATATAACAAATACGTAAATACTTACCTGCTCTGTGTAATATATTTGCACACAGCAGCCTCGATCCTTTTCTTTTCAGGTCTTCTGCCAGCGCTCTGGGCTCCTCCCCCCTGCTGAGTGCTCCCATAGCAAGGCATTTGCTATAGGGGCACTCGTGTATGCTCACTCCCGAGCCCCGCTCTGTGTGTCCACTGACATACAGAACTGGGCTTGGCACTACCCTCCACTCCCTACATATTGGCTGTGATTGACAGCAGCGGAGGCCAATGGCTTCCGCTGCTGTGTCTGAACCAATGAGGAGGGGAGAGCAGCTGCTCTCGTGCACATCGCTGCATCGAGATGGGTAGATATTGGGAGGGGGGCTGGGGGGCAGCTGCACACAGAAGGTTTTTTTCCCTCAGGCATAGAATGCCTGAAGGTAAAAAACCTTCAGCCTTTAGAACCACTATAACTTTTTAAACAGAAAGCTTTACATGGATGGATATATTTTATGCTCATATTCGTTTACCCTATTCTAAACTGGCATTTATATAAATGATTTGTTAATCAAATGCTTTTTTTCTCTTTACAGTGCCTATTGTTATAAACATGCAAGAAAAGATCAAATTGCAAAAGGTAAGTTAAGTTTATAAACAGTGCGCCAGAAAACATGCATTGACCACAAGTGCACCTCATTCCCGGCTGTGATCTGAGCTGTGTTTGGACAGCTCAATTCATAGGCACAATGTGCAGAGCCAGTCAGAGTGGCTCTGTAACTTGTGTTCGCTGTGAAGCAGAGCCATAGAAATGTAAACACCTCTAGTGTTTACAAAACTTTAGCCCTTTTTTGAAGGTAAAGCAATAAAAGGTAAATGTAAGAAATGTCCAATTTCTTGTCTTTGCTTTTATATATTAAAAATAAAAACCCCATTAGTTAATAAATACCATCAAAAGAGTTCCTATCTGTCTAAAAAATAATGTAAAATTAATTTAGATACAGATTTGCATGATTGAAAAATGGTCTAGTAATGATGTGTCTAAAACGTTTGGTGAATGGTCTGATATCTCAACGGCAACGTGGGCCAGACATGCGTGAATGCTCATAGCTATCCAGAGACACGCCGAGAAGCGCCACCTAGCGTGCAGTACATGTGACCGTCAGGGTAAACCCTCTGCGGGCAGTCAAACGTAGTCAGCGTGAGAGGTAGGGTCACAGTGCAATGGGGCAACGAGTGAACATCAAGTTCTGCTCCAAATTGGGGAAAATGGCAACAGACGCATGAAATGTTGGTGCAAGTGTACAGGGTGGAAGCCGTGAGCAGAAAATGTGTTTTCGACTGGTTCAAATGCTTTTGCGACAGGAAAGAAATGACTGAGGATGAGCCAGGTTTGGGTTTGCCGTCAACATGCAGAACCCCAGATATGAACGAGCAAGTGTCACAAATGCTGGCACGAGATCAGCAACTGACTACGATTTATGATCGTCCGTGAAGATTAGGGTAAGCGGAAGATCTGTTCCCGGTTAGTGCCACACAAGCTGGCAGACAAACAGAAAGCACAACAGATGAAAACCTCTGGAGATTTCCTCACCATGTGCGACAAGGATCCATCCTTTTTTCGAACCATCCTCACAGGGGATGAGACCTGGTGCTACCAGTTTGTTTTGAAATCCAAACAGCAATCGATGGAATGATGTTCACCGTCTTCCACGTGACCCAAAAAGAGTTGCCAGCAAAAGTCCAAGGTCAAGACAATGTTTTTTCTGACGTGGCGGGAAATCTAAAAATGTGTGACAGCGGTTCTGCAATCGATTCCTAAAGAGGCCTTTGCTGACAGTTTCCAGAAGCTTTATGAACGTTGCTAAAAGTGTGTTGTGAAGCATGGTGATTATTTTGAAGGTGAAAAAGGGTATTTTGTTCGTATCTTCTGTTTTGTTTGTTTTCTAATACTATTCACTGAACTTTTTAGACAAACCTCGTATATACGGTAGAGTAGTACTCATGTAGTTAATAAACATTGTTCTCCAGTTATCACCGCCAGGATTTTTTGCATTTTGCATTTTGCAGGTATTTTTGGCTCAGGCATGTGGCGTGTAGGGTCCTTTTTCTCCTCATATATCCTCTGTATGGATTATCCTAAATTCTGCATAGATTGCACACTAGTAATCACATAGCACTTTTTTTCTTCAGTGTTCACATATGACTCCAGAATGGTCCTGGGCTCCATTCTCTGCAGGAGGTGGGTTAAATGACTCTTGCCCAGAAGAGGACCCCATTGAACCTCGGAGCAGTTGGTCTGGGGAGGGACACCATGGGGGTTATTTACAAAAGGCAAATCCACTTTGCACTACAAGTGCAAAGTACACTTGAAATTGCACTGAAAGTGCACTTGGAAGTGCAGTCGCTGTAAATCTGAGGGGTAGATCTGAAATGAGGGGAAGCTCTGCTGATTTTATTATCCAATCATGTGCAAGCTAAAATGCTGTTTTTTATTTTCCTTGCATGTCCCCCTCGGCTCTACAGCGACTGCACTTCCAAATTCAGTACAATGTCAAGTGCACTTTGCGCTTGTAGTTTGCACTTGTAGTGCAAAGTGGATTTGCCTTAAGTAAATAACCCCCAGTGTATATAAAGGTAAAAACTATAATGTTATTGTGTTTAACAGAAATGTTAAAGGGTAAGTTCACCTTTACAGAAAATCTGTAAGGTGCACTTACTGTACATTGGACCCCCTCCCTATCCCCAGTCCTGCTATACCTGAGGCCGGCGATCACCCGCTAGGAGACATCGGGTCGGCGCTTCACCGACCCAGGGATTTGGGGGTCCAGTGTAAGTTCACCTTACAGATTTTCTGGAAAGGTGAACTTACACTTTACAGTAAATGTAATCCAATGGCATGCAAACTTTCTGAAAGTAAAATGTATTTCAGAAATAAGGATGGGTTTATAAGCTGTATTTCTTTGTTAACAATGATCCTGCAAGATGTAAGAAAACAATGATAGCCTATATTTATTAATAACTGTGATCAGTGTATGGCTAGGTAACCAGAGAGACTGATAATGATCCGCACTGTGCCAAGTGTAAAAATCTAGTAATAGAACCCTGATATCTGCTGTATACTTTTTTTTTTTTTTTTTTGAGAAAAAAAGTTTTTATTGAACAATTTACATTTGGAACATAATTCTGCAAGTTACAAGGCAATACTGGAGAAATGCATAAAACAAAGAAATGTGGCTTATACATATATAGGCACAGTAGATCAAAAAACTTGTTCAGATTGAACACTGGATTCAGTGACTATCAATAAGTGGAAAACCCTATGTCCACGCTATTCATGGAATTGCACGCTAGAAGGATGTATAGTATTACGGACCATCAGTGCATGTGTCTGCGGACTCAAGCCATCGATCCCAGATTTTGTAGTACTTATCTGGACAACCTCTGTTGATGTATATGAACTTTTTGTAGGGAAGAGTGTTATTTATATCTAGTTTCCAATCGTTGAAGCTGGGGGGAGTGGGTCTCATCCACTGTCTGGCTATAATTTTTCTAGCATTAAACAATGTTTCATGCAAAAATGTTTTAGTGAATTTGTCCATCTCAGAGTCGGGGAATATCCCCAGTAAGCATTGTTTGGGGTCCAGGGTCAATGGGGATCCCATGTCATCATGGAGGAAGTCAACAATCTGCTTCCACAGACCCTGAAGGACCGGGCACGCCCAGAGTAGATGGAAGAATGTGCCCGTCGCTTGGTTACACATTGTGCACAAGGTAGAAAACTGTCGTCTAAAGCGGGCGATTCTTAGGGGGGTGAGATACGCTCGGTGCACCACGTATAACTGGGTCAGCCTGTCAGAGAGCTTGGGGGATACAGTCTTGCACGAGTCTAGTGCTTCACTCCACTCCTCATCCTCCAGTAGGCCCACCTCTCTTTCCCATCTTGGTTTAAGGCTGTAAGCTAGCGTGGTAGATGATGGGGTGAGAAGCATGACATAAAAATCAGAGATCAGCTTTCGCGGGTCCACACCCTTAACCACTGCCATAATAACATTGGGCGTAGATTGTGGCAAAGGCTGGGGAAACTGAGCTTGGGCTGCGTGACGCACCTGGAAGAATCTAAAAAGCATAGAATTGGGCAGCAGGAACTCATTTTGGAGGTCCTCAAAGTTTTTAAGTGTGCCATCGGAAATTATGTGGTGCAAATAATATATTCCATATTCGCACCATATCTCTGTGTCAGGGATCAAGAGAAACTCTGAGAGTAGTCTATTGTGCCATAAGGGGGTATAATTGTTGTGTTTAGGGGTCGTTAATGTTTTAGTGGTGATGTCCCATACGCGCCTATATTGGTACAATAGGGACCCACGGTCTCTATTGGAGTTATTCCCACTATGTCCCACTGCAATTGCAGTGAGTGGGTCAGTGGTCAGTTGTGCCCACCGTGGACAGAGGAGGGTGAGGAATCTGAGTCTGTCGGTTTTATCTATGTGGTATAGTTGAGACAGTTGGGACGCAAGGTAATAAAGATTTAAGTCAGGGAGGGCTGTTCCACCTAGGTCAGTAGGGTTCTTAAGGACTCTCCAGGCCAGCTTGTGTCTGTTGGTACCCCAAATAAATGTCTTGAGTATGGCCTCCATTGACTTGAAAAATTTCAAGGGTAAGTATACGGGTGTGTGCCAGAGTATATACAATATTTTAGGAAATAATATCATTTTAACAATGTTAATGCGGCCCCACACGCCGAGCCGTAGTCTCGCCCATACCTGGGTTCTAGACTTGATGAGATCGAAAAGGGGTTCTATGTTCAGGGATATATAGTCAGCCGGTGTTCTATTCACCAATACTCCAAGATATTTGATAGTGTTCACTCGCTGGAGTGGTAACTGTGCCTGTAGCTTGGGAGAGGGGAAACTATCCATAGGCAATATTTGAGATTTCTCCCAATTAATTTTAAGGCCAGAGAACTGACCAAAGTGTTCAATTGTATGTAACGCCTTCCGAAGCTATGTGGCAGAGTCGGCCAGGTATAGTAGCGTGTCGTCTGCGTATAAGCTAATTTTTTCAGTCAGGGAACCAAGGCAGAGACCCTGAATCTCGGGGTCCTCTCTAATGGAGATTGCAAGGGGCTCCGCCGCCAAGGCATAGAGGAGCGGAGACAGTGGGCAGCCCTGTCTAGTGCCCCTGGATAAGTCAAATGTCTGGGAGGCCCTCCCGTTGGCCACTACTTTACCCCTGGGTGCCAGATATAATAATTGAACCCACTTAATAAATTTAGGTCCAAAACCAAAGCCACGGAGGCATCCCCAAAGGTACCCTGCTGTATACATTTAATAATACAATTGGTGTTACTTTTTCATTATTTTATATAGGCAGACTTTGCATTTTGAACAATAAAAACTGTTTGTGTATTTTTACTTTCAGACGCTCAGATGAATAATGGCACAGAAACAGCTGGACCGTCCACACCATCAGCCTGCTCAAACAAAGCACGTAAAAACAAAACACTGGTAAATGAAATAAAAATGTACTTGTTTGTCACTGTATTATGTTCAGATAAACCTTTTTAAACAATAAATCATGAGCAGGAAGGGAGTGGTTAAAAACCGGAAGTTGAGCTTCGGTTTTACCAACTGCCCACCTAAAAGATAACATGCAGACTTAAGCTGGCCATACATTATAACATTTTCTTATTTGATTTCCTTTAGATTTGTCCTTCAACTATGTAGTGCAAGGGCCTGCCTGATTGCATATAAATTGAAAGTGTTTAGGTTTGATCGCATATTATATGGTTTTGGTAAATCCAAAGAAAAATTGTACAAGAAAAGTATCTAATGTATGGCCAGCTTTACACATACTGTGGCCATAATGCCTGTTTTGCAGCACATTTAGCTCAGCTTGTTGAGTTTGACAGGTGGGACTACCTATCAAACTTACCCATTAAAGTCAATGTGACCATACTGCAACCGCAAGCCAACTGTTGGCTCAAGGTTGCAGTGTAGTATTCCAATACAAAATCCAGCTGCGGCTGGGAAAAAAACAAACCAAAATAGGCCTTTAGGAGACAGCAGGATCAACTTCTGAATGCATGGAAGCTGCAGCTCTACCGACCCCTGAAAAGTGATCTACCACTAATCACTTTTCAGATGGGTGATAAAGACTGCAGCCCACCCAGTTAAAGCCTGCTTGTACTTTCAAGATGAAAATAAATGTTAAAAAGCATGGTAAACTTCGTGATACCAGGGGGTGTCCAGTAGGGCCCCTGGTATCACTAAATAGGTCACAGTGGATATACTGCAGGGGATGGTAAGAGATTATGGGCATGCTGGTTGGAAGCAGTGATCTCAAAAGTCTAGCCTTAAGCCCATGTAGGGGCAAAGTATACAACAGGAATATAACATTGCATTTCTGAAGAAAAGGGTTTTCAGAGATTGTCTAAAGGTGGCCAGAGTAGGAGATGGCCAGAAAGATTGAGGATGGAAGAGGCTCTGGAGAAGTCCCGGAGATTTACATGGGAGGAGAAGACAAGGATGCTTGATAGCAGGAGGTCTTGGGAGGAGCAGAGAGGACGGTTTGGATGATATTTGGAGACAAGATTGATGATGTAGCGTTGTATGACAGTATTTTGAATTTATTTGCTGGGTTATTGGCAGACATTGAGTGGTTGGTGAGGTAGATGTGTCTGGCGGCAGCAGAATTCATGATAGACTGAAGAGGGGATAGCCTATGGAGTGGAAGGCCTTTGAGAAGTGAATTGCAATAGTCAAGGGAGTGAATGAGTAGCTTGGTGGTTTCATTAGTTAGGCCCTTTCACACTGGCACGTTTTTCAGGCGGTTTATCGCTAATATTAACGCTGTTATACCGCCTGAAAAAATCGTGCCCTGTATTCTTCAATGTGAAAGCCCGAAGGCTTTCACACTGAAGCGGTGCGCTAGCAGGACCGCTCCAAAAGTCCTGCTAGCCGCATCTTTACAGCGGTGAAGGAGCGGTGTGTTCACCGCTCATTTACCGCGGCTGCCCATTGAAATCAATGGGACACCGCGGTATGAACCCTTTTTCGGCCGCTAGCGGGGGTTAAATTCACCCCGCTAGCGGCCGCATACCGCGGTGATAACGACGGTATAGCGGCGCTGAAAATCGCGCCGCTATACCGCCACCGCACCTGCCCGCCCCAGTGTGAAAGGGGCCTTAAAGATATTATGGATGTGAAGTGTTTGCTGGGCTTCTGGATATACTGGGTGACATTGTATTGAATTGAGGACAGATTGCAGCGTTGATTCCTGGGCTAATTTGGGCTTCTTTCTCTTGCCCGAAATTTTGATGTTGATTTGATCCTTGGGCTGTGTCAGGCCTTTCCTTGGACATTGGTGTCTCCCCTAGGACAGGATTATAAGATAACCAAATTTTGGCAGGATACGGTACAGTATACATATCTTATGGCCATCTAAATTTATATGCAGCATTAGTGGTTTCCTTTCCCTGTATAATTAATATTGTGAGGCTGATATCAGGTGAACACATCTACCCAAATTCATATTTTAACTTCTCTACGTCATCAGTCCATTAACCCCCTGAAGAAGAAACGTAATGTTTATAAGTTGAAAGACATTGGGACTGTTCATAAAGAGGGGCCTTGATGCCCTCTGTGTGAGTTGGATGAATCAAATTGATTGTATATGGGCTGATATGATGAAGCATCTATTGACTGTGTTTTGTAATCAATATTTGTACAAATAAAATTAGAGTTTTTATTATATTTTTGTATCTGTGGCGCCTTAAAAGTCCCATATACGTTTAATATCTATTTTTTTAACATCTTGTTGTGCGAATTGTGTGCCTCCACGCTTGTTTTCTCTGCATGAACAGGTTTTGGCCTACTCAAAGTTTATGCAAGTTCTCCTCATACATAGTAATTATGTGGCACTGGCACCACTGGCCTGGTCTGAGCCCCATCAATTCTTGTTTTCTCCAAAGTAGGTGCTAATGGTTATCCTGTCTATGTCCTTCCCAGCTTCACAGGGTTACAGTGAAAGTGGACCTCGCATAAAAAAAAAAAAAAAAAAAAGTTTTAACCACTTAAGGACCAGTGCACACATATATACGTCGACAGAATGGCACGGACAGGCAAATGGGCGTACAGGTACGCCCCTTTAAATTTGCCGCTGGCGGCGCGCGCGTCCCTGCCGCGAGCTCCGTGACCGTGCCCGCGGGACCCGCGGACGCGATGTCTGCCGGTGTCCCGCGATCGTGTCACAGAGCTGAAGAACGGGGAGATGTTACTGTAAACACAACATCTCCCCGTTCTTCCTAGTGACATGTCACTGATCGTCTGTTCCCTCTCATCGGGAACAGCGATCAGTGACGTGTCACTCGTAGCCACGCCCCCTAACAGTTAGAATCACTCCCTAGGACACACTTAATCCCTTCCTAGCCCCCTAGTGGTTAACCCCTTCACTGCCAGTGTCATTTTTACAGTAATCAGTGCTATTTTATAGCACTGATCGCTGTATCAATGACAGTGGTCCCAAAATGGCATCAAAAGTGTCCGATGTGTCCGCCATAATGTCGTAATCACGATAAAAATCGCTGCCATTACTAGTAAAAAAAAAATTATAAATAAAAATGCCATAAAACTATCGCCTATTTTGTAGACGCTATAACTTTTGCGCAAACCAATCAATAAATGCTTATTGCGATTTTTTTTTACCAAAAATATGTAGAAGAATACGTATCGGCCTAAACTGAGGAAAAAAAATAATTTTTTATGTATTTTTTGGGGATATTTATTATAGCAAAAAGTAAAAAATATTGTTATTTGTTTTTAAATTGTTGCTGTATTTTTGTTTATAAAGGACGTCAATTTTGTTTGGGAGCCATGTCGCACGACTGCGCAATTGTCAGTTAAAGCGACGCAGTGCTGAATCGCAAAAAGTGCTCTGGTCTTTGGCCAGCCAAATGGTCCGGGGCTTAAGTGGTTAAAGAAATATAAGTGATTTTTAAACATGTTATTGAAACAACTGTATTTTTTTTTTTTTTTAAGAATAAAAGGAAAAAGGAAACGGAACACAAGACTGCAAGGTAAGAGCTTATATCCTAAAAGGATGGGGAGATGTGGGTGCCTGGGGAGGGGGGGGGGGGGTGTAGGGGAAAGAACACAGAAGGCAGCCAACATTCTAAAATGAAATAGACATAGGATAAGCCCAACCTAACGTACAGCAAACCAAGGCCCTTTCATACTGCAGAAATCAAGATGAATTATTTATGTGACCCTTTCCCTTTCCTGATCTGTAGTGGTCAGGACCTACCAATAATGGTTCAAGGGAAGAAAACCAGTGACAGGGCCATGGGCAGCGAAGGCTCATTGATGCAAGTGGGGAGCAAACGATGGCCCATGTAGTTTGATCCAACAGAAAAGCTACTGTAGCTCAAAATGCTGGTTCCGATAGAAAGGTGTCAGAACACACAGTGTATCGCAGTTTGTTGTGTATGGGGCTGCGTAGCTGCAGAACGGCCAATGTGACCATGCTGACCCGTGTCCACAGCCAAAAGCACCTACAATGGGCACATGAGTATCCGAACTGGACCACGGAGAAATGGAAGAAGGTGGCCTGATCTGATGAATCACGTTTACTTTTACATCATGTGGATTGCCAGGTGCGTGTGCGTTGCTTACCCAGAGAGGGTATGGCACAGGATGCAGTCGGTGGAGGCAGTGTGATGCTTTGGGAAAAGTTCTGCTTGGAAACCTTGGGTCCTGCCATTCATGTGGCTGTTACTTTGCAGTCCATGCCCCAACGGGTCAGGGCTGGTTTGGCAGCAAAAGGGAGACCTACTTAATATAAGATGGGTGGTCATAATGTTATGGCCTAGTTGGTGTGTCTATAATGTAGACAAAAATAATCAAATTAGTCATGCAGCTGTGGTATCTTATACATGATTTTCCTTGTTAATATTGTTCATGTTCTTTATTACAGGAAAAAATTGAGATTTGATAGAATGCCTAATCCTGGTAAGATATTAAATCAAAGCAAACTTTTCACAGACAATTAAATATTATCTCCTATTGCAGTAATCATTATGAAGCTTACATTAGAGGTATCACTAATCATATTAATCCAAGATGGGAAGGCGCGCACCCGATATATTGCTATTACTAAGGCTGCTTGCCGAAACATGTAAACTTCTTTTTGCTGTAATTTTACTGGTTGTGCTAATACAAGCTATGTTTTAGCATGCACATATGTCGGGGTGTATACCTTCCTATCTTGGATTAGCATTGAGTGTTGGGGATCAGCACCCTTGGCTGCAGCACCGATTTCTACCTCATGCCTGTCTTCAGAGATGGAACGCAGTTTTGGGACTGATCATTGAAGAAATTATGGACTTTTGCTTATCCACTTTAACCGCTTGCCAACCAGCGCACAATGATGTACGTCGGCACAATAGCACGGCTGCGCGAATGGGCGTACAGGTATGTCCCCTTTAATCCGCGGCTTAGTGGACGCGCACACGCCGCCAGCGGGGCTCGCATGCGCCCGGTGCGTACTCCGTGACCGTGCCCGCGGGTCCCGCGGACTCGGTGTCCCGCGATCGTGACACGGAGCTGCAGAACGGGGAGATGCCTATGTAAACAAGGCATTTCCCTGCTCTGCCTAGCAACATGACAGGGATCCACTGCTCCCTGTCATCGGGAGCCGTGTTCGCTGTCGTGTCAGTGGTAGCCCAACCCCCCACAGTTAGAATCACTCCCTAGGACACGCTTAACCCCTTGATCGCCCCCTTGTATTTAACCCCTTCCCTGCCAGTGTCATTTACACAGTAATCAGTGCATTTTTATAGCACTGATCGCTGTATAAATGACAATGGTCCCAAAATAGTGTCAAAAGTGTCCGATATGTCCGCCATAATGTCGCAGTAACAATAAAAATCGCAGATCGCTGCCATTACTAATGAAAAAAATATATAAAAAAATGCCATAAATCCCCTATTTTGTAGACGCTATAACTTTTGCGCAAACCAATCAAAATACGCTTATTGCGATTTTTTTTTACCAAAAATATGTAGAAGAATACATTTCGGCCTAAACTGAGAAAGAAATGTGTTTTTTTATATATTTTTGGGGGATATTTATTATAGCAAAAACTAAAAAAATTTCCTTTTTAAAAAACATTGACGCTCCTTTTTTGTTTATAGCGCAAAAAATTAAAACGGCGGAGGTGATCAAATACCACCAAAAGAAATCTCTATTTGTGGGAAAAAAAGGACATCAATTTTGTTTGGGTGCAACATCGCACGACCGCGCAATTGTCAGTTAAAGCGACGCAGTGCCGCATCGCAAAAAGTGCTCTGGTCAGGAAGGGGGTAAAGTCTTCCGAGGCTGAAGGGGTTAAGCAATGCACTCATATAGGGTAACATGAAAAAGTTCAATTACAGCTGCATTGCATTCCATTCAGTTAGGCTGCCCATGGATGAGTTTTTTTTTTTTTCATTTAATCAGCGGGTTTAATAAAAAAACTGACCCTATTCCCCCATACACACATTCACATACAGCTGAGCTATTGTATTCTGACAGCATGGAGACTGTCCCAGTGTCAGAATACACTGTTCAGAGCAGTAGGCTATAGCTTGCAGCGCTGATCAAGCAGTTAAAATCCAACAGGAAGGTTGTATAGAAGTTGATAGGTTGATTGACCTCTGTTCAACCAGTGTGCCCATACATTGATTTATATTCGCTGGTCCCTGCTGAACCAGCCAAATTTTGATGTATGGCCAGCTTTAGACACACAAAAAGCAGCTAAAGGAAGGACTACCACCTCTGACCAGTTTTCATTTGTCTCAGAAGAAAGAAAGTTCTGGCTTTTGTTCAGCTTTAAAGCTAAACTCTTGCACTGTATAAAATATTTGGAGGTATACTTTTAAATACCTTGAGAGACTTCTGTTCTGTAAATGCTAGTTGAGAACTTTCTTGTGTAGCTGACATTTTTCAGAAGAAGTGGATAGCATGGAAAATGATTAGAACGTCTCTGAGGTTTTTATTTTTTTCTGTGTCCCCAGTAGGGAGATTTACCCCCACTATTTCCCCAGATGACCATACTCAGCAAGACAGAAAGGAAAATGGGAAATCCAAAAGTTGTCTAGAAGTAAGGGGGAAAACATAAAATGTGAACAAATGACCTGGTGACAAATGTTTAAGGTCTTGTTCACAAGTGTGGGCTGTTAAAACAGGTGGGTGAACCAGGGTTTTACTGACCGGACACTGAGGTTTACATAAACATAACCACTACCAGTATGGCAAGGTGAAATTTATACAACTTGACATGTTTGGCAGGTAGTAGAGCTGCACAATTATTCGTAAAAGAATCAAGATCGCGGTTCAACCACCCTTGCGATCTTAACACAGCATTTCCCTGATCCAGTGCAGAGTTCTCTGCTCAAGCCGACAGCTGTCAAAAAAATGAAAAAAAGCAGGCAGTCTGCCAAGTTTATCGCAACATTGCTTAGGCGGAGATAAAGAGAAACATTGTAACATTTAGTCCTTTTAGAATAGATCATAGGAATGAACTTTGGTCTGTAGATGAGGGCAGTTTAACCACTTAAAGACTAAACCTTTGTCTGACACTTGTTGCTTACAAGTTAAAATCAGTATTTTTAGCTAGAAAATTACTTAAAACACCAAAACATTATATATATATATATATATATTGTGACAGCAGGAAGGTAAAGTCACCTGGTTGCATCCAGGGGGGTAGATATATTTCGCCCAGATTCAGGCTTTACGCCGACTTATACAACTAGGTGGAGAGTTGTATAAGCCCAGCTAAGGCTAGTGGGCTCATGGATGACTCATACCTCTAGGGAGAGTGTGGGGCGTCGTGCAGACAGGGAGTTGATGAGACCAGCTGAAGCTTGTCAGCTCATTTAGGCCTCTATAAAAACTCCCAGCTTCATTAGATGTTAGCTCATGCCTGGAACCAGACCTGTGTGGACTGTCTAGGGAGAGTGAACCCCTGTGCGGTGAGACAAAGCCTGTGTGGCTATTTGCTTGGGCATTTAAAACCAGGGACTTAGGGACTAGGACAGCACTAGGCTGATCCCAGTTGTTAGTTAGGAAACCTGTATGTTTAGTCAGAGGTCAAGTTGACCAGGATTTATTTTGTTTATGTTTCTTTTGGCTTTGCTGTGTTTTGTCACTGTAAATAGAAAATAAACCGCACCTTTTTTTTTATTTTGAAAACCACAACCTCCGTTTGCTGGGCCTGTTTTTGGGTGGGGAACCCATCCCGGGGGTCACACACACCCGCTGCCGAGCTAACCCCCTCACAGTTGGTGGAGAATGCGGGCAGTTTTTTTAAGCCAGCATGGAGGAGATACTGAAGCAGCTGGCTCTAGCAAATGCCAATCAACAGCAGACAAATGCAGGTTTGCAAAAGAGCCTTGCAGCTCAACAACAGAACTTCGCAGCCCAGCAGCAAGCTCATCAACAGAGCCTTGCAGCCCAGCAGCAAGCTCACCAACAGAGTCTGGAAGCTCAGCAACAAGCCCAGCAGCAATCTGAGGCCCGCTTCATAGACCTGTTACAGAAGCAAGAGCAGAGACTACAACAAATGGAAGCAGTAATGCAGCAACGTCCGCAGACCAGTGAGGAAAGCCGTCCCACTAATACCGCGTCCTTTGGGGTGAGTCGTTTATTGACAAAAATGACTGGAGAGGATGATCCAGAGGTATTTTTGACCACATTTGAAAGGACTGCTGAAAGAGAAAAGTGGCCTGAGGAGCAGTGGGCTGGACTGGTGGCTCCTCTGTTAACTGGTGAATCGCAGAAGGCTTACTATGACCTAGAGCCTGACCAAACAAAAGACTATGTGATGCTAAAAGCTGAGATATTGGCAAGGCTGGGTGTCACCCAGGCTGTCCGGGCTCAGCGTGTGCATAACTGGACTTTCCAGCTTGGAAAACCCCCCAGGTCTCAAATGTATGATCTCATTCACCTGAGCAGAAAGTGGCTACAGCCAGAGACTTTGTCCGCACCAAAGATTGTGGAACGTGTTGTAATGGATCGGTTTTTGAGAGCTCTTCCTACTGCCATCCAAAAGTGGGTAAGCCATGGAGACCCAGAGACGGCCGATGGTCTTGTGGATCGTGTGGAGAAATACTTGGCTACAGAGAACCTGACGGCCTCTTCCAGAGACACTCGGACTTTCCACCCTAAGACCAGACCATCCCCAGGGGCGGATAAAAGGATTCCAAGGGGTAAGGGTGGAGAGAGTGAGAGGGTGGGAGCTCTACCCCAAGTTTGGCGAGAACAGCCTGGGAAATCAGCGGCTCAAGAGGCGGCAAGAAGGATCGTTTGCTACCGCTGCCGGCAAGCGGGACATATTGCAGCCAATTGCCCGGTTGTGGAGGAACCCATGCAGTGTGACTTTCTGACGGGCAGACATCAGTCGCTGTGTGCGACCGTCGCATGCACTGCCATTCGAGGAACTGAGAAACATTTATGCAAAATGTGTGTTAATGGTAGAAATGTTGTGGTATTGCTGGATTCAGGTAGCCTTGTGACCCTGATAAAGGCTGAGTTAGTTAAAACAGAGGTCTCTGGGAATAGCAAGGTAGCTGTTATTTGTGTGCATGGGGACACCCGAGAGTATCCAGTGACTACAGTGTGTTTCGAGACCCCCAAAGGTACCCTCTCTCATCCAGTGGGCTTAGTATCTCAGTTACCGCATGACGCCATTGTGGGAAGGGATTTTCCGAAGTTCTGGGAACTGTGGGATGATCCTGAGCCCCCCACTGGTGCCCCTATGTACCAGGAATGTGATAGCCAGAACTCCCCTGAGAGTGGTGAGGACTCTCCGGAATTTCCCTTATCAGTATTGGCAGGGGAGACTCAAGAAACTGGAGAGGAGCCCACCTCCTCAGATGAAAACCTACCGTCTGTGGAGTTTTCTGATCTTGAGGTTCACAGGGAAAACTTTGCCACAGAACAGTTGAAAGACCCCGCCCTAATAAAGGCACGGGAAAACGTAGTGAAAATAGATGGCGAGTTAGTGAACCCAGATAATACCTGCACTTACCCATACTTCAGCGTAGAGAAGGACCTACTGTATCGGGTGGCAAAAAGGGCAGAAGAAACCGTTGAGCAGCTTGTGGTGCCCAAACCTTACAGGAAGTTGGTGTTGGAGTTGGCCCATGGGCACATTCTTGGAGGTCATCTGGGGACAGAGAAAACCCGAGAGAGGGTATTACAGAGATTCTATTGGCCGGGGGTGATGAAGGACATAGAAAATTATTGTTCCTCCTGCCCTGTGTGTCAGAGGTCGGCCCCGATGCCACATTTCCGTAGCCCGCTGGTCCCTCTACCCATCATTGAGGTCCCGTTTGAGAGGATCGCCATGGATTTGGTAGGTCCTATAATCAAGTCCGCTAGGGGGCACCAGTACATATTAGTTATAATGGACTATGCCACCCGTTATCCAGAAGCGATCCCTCTCCGAAATACCTCGGCCAAAACCATAGCCAAAGAGCTATCTCTTGTGTTTAGCCGGGTGGGTATTTGTAAAGAACTGCTTACGGACCAAGGTACACCCTTTATGTCCCGGGTTATGAAGGAGCTGTGTAAATTGTTCAAAGTGACACAATTACGTACATCTGTGTATCACCCCCAAACCGATGGGCTGGTTGAAAGATTCAACAAAACCCTAAAACAAATGTTGAAGAAAGTGGTGGATAGAGATGGAAAGGATTGGGACTGTCTACTTCCTTATCTGATGTTTGCTATTAGGGAGGTGCCCCAATCCTCTACGGGATTCTCCCCCTTTGAGTTACTGTATGGGAGACACCCAAGAGGGCTGTTGGATATTGCCAAGGAAACTTGGGAAAGTGAGAGTTCTCCCCACAGGAGTGTGATTGAGCATGTCGCCCTGATGCAAGACCAAATTGCACAGGTAATGCCCATCGTGAAGGAACATTTGGCCCAAGCGCAGTTAGCACAGCAGAGAGTGTACAACCGTGGAGCCAAGACCCGTACCTTTTCCCCGGGGGATAGGATACTGGTACTTGTCCCTACGGTTGAAAGTAAATTCCTTGCCAAATGGCAAGGCCCCTACGAGATAATGGAAAAAGTGAGCGAAGTGAATTACAAGGTCAGACAACCAGGAAGGCGAAAGCCCGAACAGATCTATCACGTTAATCTGTTGAAAGCCTGGAGGGATAGAGAGTCCCTAGTCGCAGACACTTGGTCACCAGCTCAAACTGGTTGCGTGATTCCTGAGGTTGGAATAGCAGCCACCTTGTCACAACCCCAACAACAGGAGGTTAAGGAGTTTGTGCTTCGCAACAAGCAGGTATTCTCTGAGCTGCCGGGACAAACATTTGGGGTAGAGCATGACATCATTACCCCGCCCGGTGAAAGGGTGAAGTTAAAACCCTATCGGATCCCAGAGGCCCGACGGGAGGCAATACGGGAGGAAGTACAGAAAATGCTGAACTTAGGGGTGATAGAGGAGTCCCAAAGTGATTGGTCTAGTCCCATTGTGTTGGTGCCTAAACCGGATGGGAGCTGGCGATTTTGTAACGATTTTCGTCAGTTGAACAAAGTTACAAAATTTGACACCTACCCCATGCCACGTATAGATGAGTTGATCGACCGGCTGGGAACAGCCCGATACATGACGACTCTTGACCTCACAAAAGGGTATTGGCAAATCCCCCTGGCCAAATTGGCCAAAGAGAAAACCGCATTTGTAACCCCAGACGGGGCGTTCCAATATAAAAGAATGCCGTTCGGGTTACAGAATGCGCCGGCCACATTCCAGCGGAAAATGGACCAGATGCTGAGGCCCCATCGGAAGTATGCTGCGGCTTACCTGGATGACGTAATTGTCCATAGCACAGATTGGGCCTCACATCTGCCAAAAGTGCAAGCAGTCCTGGACTCTGTTCGGGAAGCGGGGTTTACGGCTAACCCCAAGAAGTGTACCATTGGGCAGGAGGAGGCCAAATATCTTGGGTACACGATTGGGAGGGGAGTAATAAAACCCCAACTCAACAAAGTCGAGGCCATCCAGAGTTGGCCACGTCCCAACAGCAAGAAGCAGGTACGAGCCTTTCTGGGAATCGCTGGGTATTATCGGCGATTCATTCCCCACTTTGCTTCTAAGGCTGTGCCCCTAACCAACCTAACGAAGGGGAAAGGGTCGGTCATGATTAAATGGACCCCCGAGGCTGAGGCAGCATTCCAATTCTTGAAACAAGCCTTATGTAGCCAGCCAGTGTTGTACTCACCCGACTTCTCTAAAGACTTTGTCGTACAAAGTGATGCGTCAGATGTGGGGTTAGGAGCAGTATTGTCCCAGGTCTGGAACGGGGAAGAGCACCCAGTCATTTACCTCAGCAGGAAGTTGAAGTCCCATGAGGTAAATTACGCCACCGTTGAAAAGGAGTGTTTAGCGGTGAAGTGGGCTCTAGATTCCCTTCGGTACTACCTGCTAGGTAGGCACTTTGACATGGTTACGGATCACGCTCCGTTAAAGTTGATGGCTCAAAACAAGGAAACAAATAGAAGAGTGAATAGGTGGTTCCTGGCCCTCCAGGAATTCAACTTCACAGTAAAGCATCGCCCTGGCGTTCAAATGGGGAATGTGGATGCTTTGTCTCGAGTACATGAATGCCTGATTGCTGGTGTTCCAACCCCGAGGTTAAAACAAGAGGGGGGGGTATGTGACAGCAGGAAGGTAAAGTCACCTGGTTGCATCCAGGGGGGTAGATATATTTCGCCCAGATTCAGGCTTTACGCCGACTTATACAACTAGGTGGAGAGTTGTATAAGCCCAGCTAAGGCTAGTGGGCTCATGGATGACTCATACCTCTAGGGAGAGTGTGGGGCGTCGTGCAGACAGGGAGTTGATGAGACCAGCTGAAGCTTGTCAGCTCATTTAGGCCTCTATAAAAACTCCCAGCTTCATTAGATGTTAGCTCATGTCTGGAACCAGACCTGTGTGGACTGTCTAGGGAGAGTGAACCCCTGTGCGGTGAGACAAAGCCTGTGTGGCTATTTGCTTGGACATTTAAAACCAGGGACTTAGGGACTAGGACAGCACTAGGCTGATCCCAGTTGTTAGTTAGGAAACCTGTATGTTTAGTCAGAGGTCAAGTTGACCAGGATTTATTTTGTTTATGTTTCTTTTGGCTTTGCTGTGTTTTGTCACTGTAAATAGAAAATAAACCGCACTTTTTTTTGATTTTGAAAACCACAACCTCCGTTTGCTGGGCCTGTTTTTGGGTGGGGAGCCCATCCCGGGGGTCACACACACCCGCTGCCGAGCTAACCCCCTCACAGTATATATATATATATATATATATATATATACAGTATATATATATATATATATATTGTAAGATTGGGGGTTGTTAGCTCTCGTAGTAGATGCATTTTTCCAGTGATTCAAGCCAGTCAGGAACTCTATTTAAGGGCATGGTAGCCCACTTTTATTTAAAAACACAAAAAGTTCACAAATACATCAGTTGCCCTCGCAGGGGGGTTCCACCATTACTGTGTCTTGCATACTCAACAGTTTACCTCCTGGCTTCCCCTCTTGCGATCTGGCTGTTCAGGCCTTTAGCCTAGGCCTTAGGTCTGCTCCTCAGAACAAACAGTTTCCAAGAGATAAGCTCACTCCTCGCTTACTCCTGGTCAGCACCTGGTTGCTTACTTCACCAATGACATCTGCCTCCTGCAGACATGCATACTCTGGCTGCACCCATGCAGCGCCTGACTCCTCTCCAAGGGATGGGAGTCCACCTGACTCCCATACACAGACTTCCAGTCTGTTGGGTGGAGCCCTGATCCATAGTCATGTCAGAATTAAATAGCCCAAGACACAGCTGTTCAATCAGCATGTCTTTCTTTACCAAATCTGGCGTAAACCAACACTCTTTAAGGACGTACAGGGTCTCACCATCACAATATATATATATATATTTAGCAGAGACCCTAGGGAATAAAATGGCGGTTGTTGCAATATTGTATCTCACACGGTATTTGCGCTGCGGTCTTTCAAACGCTATATATTTGGGAAAAATACACTTTAACAAATTTAAAAAAAAACTAAACAGTAAAGTTAGCCCAATTTTTTTGTATAATGTGAAAGATGATGTAATGCCGCGAGAATCGCGATCTTTATTCTAAGCAAAAAAATCATGATTCTCATTTTAGCCAGAATCGTGCAGCTTTAGCAGGTAGTAACGCCACCAAGCGTCACCCATTCAAGGGAATTGGACCTTGGTGCAGCCACGTGTAATGCATATGCTTGTGGTGCATTGCAAGGAGGCTGTCACTGGTTAAAACAGGTATTTAGAAGGTGACATATCACCTCCGAACCGCCTGTGAAATAACTCTGAGAATTGTGGATCATTTTTAAGACGGGCAAGTTAACACCGCCACAAATGTAAAAAAATTGTAGATTTCCTATCACTTCATGTTGAGTCCCTGGACAAACTGGAAGGAGATTCACCCCTTCAACCAATTAAAGGGCTATATATAGATTCGTTATGGCGTTAGACAGAGTTGCAGTAAAACTAGGGGCTATTTACAAAGAAAATGAGAAAAAGAGAATAAAAACACAACATGGGTATTGTGAATAGCAGATAAATATCTGACCTGGGCATCAGCACCATTAGTTTCACCAACTGCTTTATAAAACGAATAATTCACTAAGAAACTTTAATATACTGTGATATGCCACTCACTCAAGACTCTATAATAAAACAGAAAATTAATTATTCTACCAATTTTTTATTTAATAATTTTTTTAAATATAATTCCATGCTCAAATCTAAAAGAAAATTATACATCTTCAAACCAAAGCAAGTACACAGTATATATTATGCACTGCTGAAATCATCGACAAAAATTATTCACTACTACAGTTTACTGCAATGAGCCTGTTATTTGGTAGTCATCGCTCCTTTAATTAATAACATTAATAATGTGTACGATGCGAACAGAAAGGAGTTTGACAAAGGTGTAGCTTTGTTTATTTTGGCACATGGACCAAAAACCCATTTTATTGTAAAGCCTTATGTAAAAGTAACCCAAGAGAATGATTTTGAACACTAAATGCAGCGTATTTTCAACTACTTATAATGTTTAATAGGCTTTGCAAACAGTATAAAATAAAGACTTCAATATCACATGTTGAATGACAGTTTTTCGTCAGCCACACCTACATTCCCACCATAATATTACGTGCAGAATGAGAGTTTTTTCATCAGCTACACTTGATTTCCCACCACATTAGTCTGTAAACAGGAGTACATTCATGTCTACAAAAGTATCTGTATATGCTTTTACAGTAAGGGCTAGTTTACACTTGCTTTAATACATGGCTCCGGACAGGCTTTGTTAAAGCTCTCTGAACGCCAGTCAAAGCTCCTGTCACTAAATAAAATGGTTAGCTTACAGTCCTGTTTGCACCTTGCTTTTGCTTGATGCTTCGGTGGGGTTTCGATGAGGCTTTGGTGGGGCTTCGGTGGTGCTTCAGTGGGACTTCAAGCGAGCTTTGCCATAGACTTCTATGGAGGCTTTGAAGCACCACTAAAGCTACGTGGGGTATAGTTTTTGAAGTGAAGCAAATGCAAGGTGTAAACAGGACTGTCAGCAAATGCAAGGTGTAAACAGGACTGTAAGCAAACCATTGTATTTAGTGACAGGAGCTTTGACTAGCATTCAAAGTCTGGCCAAAGCCTTATTTTGAAGCAAGTGTAAACTAGCCGTCAACGTGTGTTGGAGCCAAAGCAAGTGTAAATGAGCCCTAAAAGTGAAATAGCTACTTATCACCACTCTACGCTGTTCTCATGTGGTATTGGGTAACACAGACTCATGTATAACCAACCAGTTTCGCAGGTCTCTCATGCTGCATCAGGGACATTTTTGGGATGTGAGTAGTTCAGTAGTAGCTGGCTATAGACTTAAGCCCCGTACACACGGTCGGACTTTTGGCCAACAAACTTCATTTTGAGCAAGTTGGACCAACAATCCGACTGTGTGTACGCTCCATCGGACAAACTTTTTTTTGTTTTTTGTTTGTTTTCATCAGACAAAAGTTGGGTCTGCAAACGGACAAACTTTTGGCCAACAAAAGTTCGATGGAGCAAAGTCCGACCGTGTGTACAGAAAACCATTGGACTTTTGTCCGATGGACAAAACAAATAATGTTACAATCAACCAACAATAGCAGAAGTTGACCAAAGGGTGGCGATAAAGAGCAAAAAAGAGCAGAAAAACTACGTGATGTTGGAAAAAGTTTTGGGAAAGTTTGCAGAAAAGTCAGAGCGTGTGTATGCTATGGGTGTTCCCGACCAACTCCGTTCAGACAAAAAACCACGGAAAAGTCCGATGGAAGTCCGACCGTGTGTACGAGGCTTAAGACAGTGTTTCAGCTATCCTTGCTTTGGTTTTTTGTTGACATGAGGGGTCAGCGGTGTCAAAGTTTACAAAACAGGCTGCATGCAATTGGACCTTAGCATCAATGCACAACTTTGGGAGCAGAAGTAAACCGGTTACAGGTGGAAGAGATGGGAATTCTGGGATATTCTGGCTATAGACTCCTGCTGTGATGCAGAGAAAACACATTAAAATTGTTTTGATCAAATAAAGAAAATGACAGTAGTGTTGAACCTGTGTTTTACTGTTAGGCATCTGGTTCTTTCCACCCCTGCAGCCTGATAGAGGGTCCTGGTATGGTGGTGATGCATGTACACCAGTGCCTGCATGTATGTATGGGAAGAGCTTAAGGAAAACATACGCTCATTCAGGCCGGGTTCACACCTATGCGAATTGGTTGCGGCTTACACCGCATCCAATTCGCATAACATTTTAAAATACATTGATTTCAATGAGGCTGGTTCACATATGTGCGATGCATTCCCACTGCGCATTGCCAAGAAAACGTGTGCGTTTTCTAGGCATTGCGGTGCGTCTCAGGTGCGAATTCAGGTCCATTATCTTCTATGGGGACGCATCTGATTCGCAGATGTGTTCAGTTCTTATCATGATTTCTCTCCTTCTCTTCACTACATTTCCCCCCTCCCCCTCCTCTCTCCCAGGTCACCAAATTCGCAGCTAAAACTGAGATGATCTGCTGAACAGTTCTCTTATCTTTTTGCAGAGATAAGAGAGCTGGAATTTCCACCGCACAAGTGTGAACCCAGCGTAAGATGTATGTTAGGCTTCATGTACACAGGTAGCATCTAAACGTGAGTTTAGGAGCTTTTGGCGTTTTTTTTTGCCAGAGGTCTTAAACTTAACTCCATAAAAGCTTATGTGTCCATGCTCATATAGGCTTTTACCGGAGTTTAGGAGCTGCCGCGTTTAGGTGAGGTTAAACCTCCATCTCCTGAATGTGGAATAATCGTGATCAGGATTGAAATGTTTTTACCACTGGCCGTGGGAAATTGCAGCAAAAACGCATTTTATGTTTTCCCGTGGTCAGGGTAGGCCAATGTAGCCTTAAAGTGTATGTAAAAGCCATTTTTTTTTTTTTTTTCGGATTGGGTAGGGAAAGGTTTTATTGCTGTCTGTGTTCCAGCTGGGGAAATTCAATTCTCTGTTTGCCAGGTGACCATTGTCAACATTTTGAGTTGTCATGTGAGTAAAAGGTAACAGACAATAATTCCATTCACTGTGGAGAGATGTCTTCTCATATCCCTTTGAGTCTCCAGCACAGGAAGTAAAGGGAAATCTTCCCAATGGGACAAAAGCAGCAAAACAACTGCCATATGGGTATTAATCCTTCTCTACTGTTATGCCGCGTACACAGGAACGTTTTTAATGTCATTGAAAAAAATGATGTTTTTCTCGACGTGATTCTTCTCAAGGCTGCCTTGCCTACACACCATCATGAAAAAAAATGCTCGAGCAAAGCGCGGTGACGTACGAAATGTACGACGGCACTATAAAGGGGAAGTTCCATTCGGATGGCGCCACCCTTTGGGCTGCTTTTGCTGATCCTCGTGTTAGTAAAGTTTGGTGAGAGACGATTCGCGCTTTTCAGCCTTGTGCTCTTCAGTCTGTTACAGCATGACGAATGTGCTATCTTCATTACGAACGCTAGTTTTACCAGAACGAGCGCTCCCGTCTCATCACTTGCTTCTGAGCATGCGCATTAAAGCCTACACACGGACGTTTTTCATGACGAGAAAAACGACGAGAAAAATTAGAGCATGTTCCAAATTTTTAATGGTCATTTTTCACGTCGTGAAAAATGCTCTGGAGACTACACACGATCGTTTTTTATGACCAAATTAAAAAATTGCATTTTTCTCGTCATGAAAAACGGTCGTGTGTACGCGGCATTAGTTCCAGGTATGCCACAGAAAGCCTTGGGGAATAGTGCCTGCTTTGCATCTGAGGAACCTATAAACCCAAGACCTTAGTTCCTCAATCTGCATCCAGCAACACATACTATACCCTACAGTGCAAAGCAAAACTGGTTCAGCAATACTGAGTTGGCTGGCAACACATTTGATGCTAAAAGTTGTCATTGTACTTATCTGTCGGCAGTTGCCAAGTTGAACCTTTGCTCATTTCCACCATTATCAATGCAGAAAAGTTGCCAGAGAGTTCAGGAAAGCGATTGTGCTTTGTCTTGTGATGCAGTTTATAATAATGTTCCTGAAAACAACTGCTTACTCTTTGCTTTTAGACAAAGAATTTAAAAGAAATATCACGTTGGGTCTATAGCAGAAAATGTAGCCTCTTTAAGAATTTAGAGTGCGTTTGTGCCCTTTCGCCAATTTCCATTGCACATAATGCAATATGCTCATATTTTATTCTGTTTTCAGGAACTGTGCGAAATGCAGAAATGCGTCATGACTCAGATAACCACACAAATGAAGACGACATGGTTAGTTCTGTGATGATTTGTAAATAGCTCCTCCATTATTTAGTAGTATTATTCAGAGTGTGTGTGCCTTTTCAGATAAGCAGTCCTGTAAATGACCTTTTCATATCTACTTACTTTACCTGATGGGTTTTGGAACTCTTCTTAGTTCTCCCTGAGGCTACATTCAGATGGCATTAAAGCAGCGGATAGCTAAACGCCACCTCTGGAGGCAGCAACACTCCGTGCTATGGCCAAAAAACAAACTGGATGCTCATCTGTGGCCAGTTTGTGTGCAGTCAAAACGTCTCAGAAATGCCAACCCAGGATACATACTGGCTGCATCCAGGGTCAGTCTGAAGCTCAATGGTCATATAACCACTTAGATGAGCCATTACATACAAACACGAATCTTACAGATGGAGCTGTCAGTGGGGTTGATTTACTAAAACTTGAGAGTAAAGCCCTGTACACACGGTCAGACTTTTGGCAAACAAACTTCATTTTGAGCAAGTTGGACCAACAATCCGACCGTGTGTACGCTCCATCGGACAAACTTTTTTTGCTTTTTTCTTGTTTTCATCAGACAAAAGTTGGGTCTGCAAACGGACAAACTTTTTTTTTTTTTTTTTTTTTGTTTTCATCGGACAAAAGTTTTGGGTTTGCAAACGGACAAACTTTTGCCCAACAAAAGTCAGATGGAGCAAAGTCCGACCGTGTGTACAGAAAACCATCAGACTTTTGTCCGATGGACAAAACAAATAATGTTACAATCAACCAACAATAGCAGAAGTTGACCAAAGGGTGGCGGTAAAGAGCAGAAAAACCATGTGATGTTGGAGAAAGTTTGCAGAAAAGTCCAAGCGTTTGTATGCTATGGGTGTTCCCGACCAACTCTGTTCGGACAAAAAAACACAGAAAAGTCTGATGGAAGTCCAACCGTGTGTACGAGGCTTAAGGATGGGCTCAGGCATGTTCGCAACTCCACATGCACGCGCCTGCCAGGAAGCTGACACTCCGCAGCGCTAATCACAGGCAGTGAGACATTTCCTGATCCGCGGCTGCACAGATTAAGAAAGGTCTCATTCCTGTGATTAGCGCTGCAGAGTGTCAGCTTCCTGGTGGGCACGGGCACGCGGGGTTGCAAACACGCCTGAGCCCATCCTTACTTGAGAGTAAAATCTGGTGCAGCTCTACATAGAAACCATTTAGATTGCAGGTTTTATTGTCAGAGCTAATTGAACAAGCTGAAGTTAGAATCTGGTTACTTTGCACAGCTGCACCACATTTTGCACTCTCCAGTTTTAGTAAATCAACCCCAGTGTGTGCAGGCTGCTCTTATAGCCCCTGGCAAGAATCTACTGATTCATGCCAGTGGTTGCCCCTGCTTACTACTATTTTGCCATCTGAATGTAGCCTTGGAGTAGAGAAGTATCCACAGTAAATCAGTAATTCAGGTACTCTGTATCTCCCACTGTAATGGCAGCAATTAAGGACCCTTTCACATGGCCGCTGTTCGGTCCGATCAACAGGGAATGCATGAGCAGATCCCCTACTGAATCTGAGCAGAACGGAATGGATGTCACTTTTGCGGCATCCTCGTCCATTGAGTTTTCTGCTGAGTTTAAATACCAAAGCTTTCCTGATCCATGGTAGACCTATGGGAGGCTGAACATAAACAGACATGACACTACATCAGATTGGTTTGAAAATACGGTAAAGGGTGCAGATATTTTCAGTTCATCTTAGATTTGATAGGACTTGGAGGTCATCAGACGCAAGGCCTGGTTTTCACTGGTTGCAGTTTGCATTTACAGGTACATTTTGCATTTTTCAATACACATTTTTGATCCATTAAAGTCTATGGAACCAAAAACCAGAAAAAAGTCCCTGGCCCTTTCCATAAAATACTCAGATGTGAATTACATCCATAGAAAACCATGTTAAATGGACTGTAGTGTGTTTCTGCAAAACTGAAAACGCACTAAAAAATGCATAGGTGTGAACCAGGCCTTAACCTCCCTGGCGGTATTCTCGAGTCTGGCTCGGGGTAAGATTTCAGTACCATTAGCGGTAACCCCGAGCCAGACTCGGGCTGCATCGCAGGATACAGGGAGAGTTACTTACCTTGTTCCCTGGATCCTGCGATGTCTCCCCGCTGTGTGTGCGAGCCGTCTCCTCGCTGGATTCACACAGTGCCCGAGTGCCGCCGAGCTCCGTTCCCTGCTACGTTGCGGCGCACCGGGGCGGAGATCGGCGCCAAATTCAAAAAAGTAAAAACACATTACACATACAGTATACTGTAATCTTACTGATTACAGTACTTTTTAAAAAAAAATTACACATCACCTTTGTCCCTAGTGGTCTTTCCAGTGTCCTGCATGCACTTTTATATTATAAATACAGTTTTTTCTGCCTGGAATTTGGAGATTGTTCATAGCAACTAAAAAGTGTCGCTTTACGTCAAAAGTGGTTTTAGACCAGCTAGAAAACAGCGATAATAAATTAGAATCACTTGCAGAATTGTGCGATAGCGATTTGTGGGGAAATTCATCATCAAACAAATCTAATGACAGCGACAATTCTGCAACTGAGCAAATTTCTGTGTTTTTGATTTGATTACATTATTGAATAATTTTTATTATTATTATATTATTATTTGTTATAATTATTTATAGTTATTTATTATATTATACTTTATGATTTTGTATTTCAAACTTTATCATACCCGGGATGTCTACTAGACTCTGGTTTGGACAGATTTAAGTGAGTTATTCCTAAGAATTACAGGCCTACAATATAAAACGCCAAATTTCCATGCAAAATAATTGTACCGCTTTCAGCACCAAAAATCTGACAGAATCATACCGCCAGGGAGGTTAATTGACACATGTCAGTTTAAATCCAGCCACCCGAGCAAGGCCACATAGCTTTAGCTCAGGTCTGCCTAAAAAAACTGACAGGCAGACCTGGTTAGACCATCTGTATGAAAAGGGCCTAATTCTAAAGCCCCGTACACACGGTCGGACTTTTTGCCAACAAACTTCATTTTGAGCAAGTTTGACAAAAAATCAGACCGTATGTATGCTCCATCGGACAAACTTTTTTGGTTTTCATCGGACAAAAGTTTGGTCTGCAAATGGACAAACTTTTGGCCAACAAAAGTCCGATGGAGCAAAGTCCGACCGTGTGTACAGAAAACCATCGGACTTTTGTCCGATGGACAAAACAAATAATGTTAAAATCAACCAACAATAGCAGAAGTTGACCAAAGGGTGGTGGTAAAGAGCAGAAAAGAGCAGAAAAACCACGTTATGTTGGAAAAAGTTTTGGGAAAGTTTGCAGAAAAGTCCTGTGGTGTGTATGCTATGGGTGTGCCCGGCCAACTCCGTTCGGACAAAAATCCACGGAAAAGTCCGATGGAAGTCCGACCGTGTGCATGAGGCTTAAGACCCCTTTCACACTGACACGTTTTTCAGGCGGGTTAGCGCTAAAAATAGCGCTGCTATACCGCCTGAAAAAATCGAGCCCTGTAGTCTTCAGTGTGAAAGCCTGAAGGCTTTCACACTGAAGCGGTGCGCTAGCAGGACCGCTCCAAAAGTCCTGCTAGCCGCATCTTTGCAGCGATGAAGGAGCGGTGTGTTTACCGCTCCTTTACCGCTGCTGCCCATTGAAAGCAATGGGAAAGCGCGGTAATACCGCCCCCAAAATGCGCCTCTGCAGAGGCGCATTGCGGGCTGTATTAACCCTTTTTCGGCCGCTAGTGGGGATTAAAATCACCCCACTAGCGACCGAATATTGCGGTAAAAATTACGGTATAGCGGTGCTAAAAATAGCACCGCTATACCGCCAGCGCACCTCCCCGCCCCAGTGTGAAAGGGGCCTTATTGATCTGTGAGTATATTCAAAATTTTTGCTATTGAGAAGCATTTTTAATGGCATATTATAAAACTCTCTAGATGAATTAATTATTTAATTCCATAACTGCTCTGTAACAGCCCACAATGAGCTAAATTTTTGAATACTCTAGCCTGTAGTATACGTTTATTGCAGTTATAAAAAGCTCCTGTTTATGTATATGTTGACAGTGCACAGTATTCAAATATAATTTGTTGATGTCATTGATGCCATAGGAAGTTCCAGGAACATCTAGGACATGCCTTGTTCATATGTAAGTTATATTGTTTTATTAAACTAGAAGTAATACATTATGATTGAATGTGTGTTGTTTCTGTGGTCATTTTTTTTTCTACCATGAATAAAGTAAATCTCATCTTAGGTGACACCTTTCAAGGGGTACAAATGAACATGGTTCATAGGACCTTATCTTCTTACTAGTGGCGGCTGGTGTTTTTTTGTTTTTTGGGGGGGGCGGCAAACAACAAACCCCCCCCCCTCCCCAGGGTGGCCAGTGGTCTGGTACTTATCCCATCTGGGTGGCGGGCTGCGAGCAGCGGCTCCGGTGTCCTCTCCTTCAGCGCGGTTGTTTCCGCCGTGCATCTCCTCTCTCCTCCTCCTAGGCGTCCAATAGGATCGCCTGACATTTTGTCGAAACAGGTCTCACGACCCGTTTCCTGATTGGTGGGGAGGAGATTTAGTGTGAACATAGCGAATGTTCATTCGCTATTGTCACACAACTGGGTGGGATCAGGGCGGAGTGCTCTGTGCCCCTAGGCCACTCTTTGTTTAAGCCTATTAGAGCCTCTGGCTCTAATCATGTGCTTCAAAAAAACACCCCCATCTCATTGGAATCCATAGTCCGGTGCACTGTATGTAGATCAGGGGGGCGGACGCATGGATAGGGGGGCAGCGCCCATGCGCCCCTAGCCATTGCTTCTTACCTTTTCTACAAACAGCTCAAGCAGTAGACCTGGCCATTTTCACTATAGGGGGTGTACAGGACACCGAGAATGTGTCCTGGATGGTAGGTACAGTTCCCCAATATTTGAGTTCTGGTCCCTTTAAGGGGGACAGTTGCAGAGACATTGCTGTACTTGGGTTCTCACCCATGCAGGGTGAGGTGTTCCGGGTTAAGTTTGGCTGGAGAGGACTGACATTCTGTACACTTTGGATTGCTAAATTAATATTAGGGACCCTAGATTTCGAAGGTTCAAAGAGACTTGGGTGGGAAGAGCCTCCAAACCCTGATTTCCAGGACTTTGGTCCCAAAGGGGTTAAGCCCCAGGTGAGGGGGTCTTGAAAGTCAGCAGAGAGAAATCAGCACCTGTGTCAGGGAAGTGAGTGGAAGAGAGATATACAAGCAGTGTGAGCTCCCAGACAAGTTGAAACATAGGTTGCTAACTCCCGTTTGTTGCCCCCCTGGCACCCTTACTATGGAGGAGCCTAACCCCTGTATGGTACCGAAGATTAGCGGTGAGCCTGCTGTTTAGTTTGTGATACCAGGATTTGGACTGTTTATTGACTTTGGCTGAAGTAAGCTATCTTTTTGTTTAACTGTAATTCAGATAAATGAACTGTTTAGCTTTCACCAAACTGGCTGGCAGTCATTCCAGAGCTACCCCAGATTACATGGGATTTAGAAGATTGCTTGTAAAGTGCAGATTTGTGGAGCCTTGCAGAACACCCTCTAAATGTTTAAGGCTGGGTTCACACTAATGCCAATCATCCAAGTCACATGACCGGAGCCTGTGACTGGCTCTCAATGGACTAGTCAATATTCCACTCGCACACGTTTCGGGAAAAGCGGCTCTTGTAAGATGCTGGGTGCTGCAGCGATCACCAGATGGGTCCTGGAAACATCAACGATTAACTATATTCACCAGCACACCAAGGATCGTTTCAGTTACGTCCAAAAAGTTTTATTGTATAAAACATCACAAAAGTGCAACGTTTTGGAGCCGCGTAGGACCCCTTCGTCAAACGAAGGGGTCCTACGCGGCTCCGAAACGTTGCACTTTTGTGATGTTTTATACAATAAAACTTTTTGGACGTAACTGAAACGATCCTTGGTGTGCTGGCGAATTGTCTGACGAAGGGGTCCTACGCGGCTCCGAAACGTTGCACTTTTGTGATGTTTTATACAATAAAACTTTTTGGACGTAACTGAAACGATCCTTGGTGTGCTGGCGAATTGTCTGACGAAGGGGTCCTACGCGGCTCCGAAACGTTGCACTTTTGTGATGTTTTATACAATAAAACTTTTTGGACGTAACTGAAACGATCCTTGGTGTGCTGGCGAATATAGTTAATGGCTCTCAATGGAGCCGGTTCACACAGCTTCAGGGCAAAACTGGAGTGGATTGCACAGGGTCCTGTGTGTCTTTGGCTCAGTTTCAGGTCCGAATTCAGGCAAAAATTTGTCCCTGAAACGGCGAACAGGGAGACACCGGACCCCTGTTGTGAGCCACTCATCACAACAGTGGGAACCCAGCCTAAAGCCTGACTTGGGGGGCTGCAGTCACTGTTTGGGTATTCTGACAGCTGCAGGTGTGGCTGTCTGAATACAGTAGCCATCAAGGAAGTTTATCCATCCACACTGTTTAGCATTGATGGAAAAAGCTGTTAGATTTCATACGTTCGGTCTGCAGGGTGAACAAAACAAATCTGTGCATGCATGGTCAGTTTGAAAGTTTAAAGGTTAAGATCATCTTTAGGAACATGTTACACCTGTATTATGTTCTTAAACACTCTCCTCCCACCACCAGTGCCCCCTCTTTTTACAGCGTGTTGGGGTTCCTCATATTTAAAGTTGTCATGGCTGCGCATGGCTCTGCCCACACAGCTGCATCATTTCACTAACAGGTATCTGTGAATGAATAAACTAAGTGCCATCTGCCACAGTGGAAGATGAACTTGTAGTTATCAATGGAGGATGAGTGCAATGATCAATGCCCTCGTAGTACCTTGACACTTCTGAAAGCCCATACAGAGGTTACAAGATTGCTGGAGGGAGAGTCTACAGGAGCCTGGCATTGCATCTGTAATCCACTGATCGCAGGTGAATTGTTTTCAGGCTTATGTGGGGAAAAAATAATCTATGCACATTTATATCCTGCAAAAATATATGTAATAGTTGAACTTAGCCTTTGAGAAATACTGGGCCAAAATTTGTAACATTCTCCTCTTGTGTGGCCATCCTTACTGTAAATGAGGCATGAAGAGGTTGATAACATGCATTTCATTGTAGATCGGAACTGTACTGACACAAAATTCTGAATTCTTTTTTGCAGAGATTTTTATATTAGAAGTGATTCTGGATCTGAAGTGGAATCATCAGAGTCAAATGGTTCCAACTCCGCTCAGATAGGTACGTCTGCACTGTATTTTCATTGAGGATTGGTAGTGCAACCATAACATTTGTTTTAGGCTGGATCCTATGCGAATTGGATGCAGGTTTCTCCGCATCCAATTCGCATGACAGGAGATTGTGCCCGGGGTTCTCTATGGAGCCGGTTCACATATCTCAGTTGCAGCTGCTTAGCCGCTTGCGCAGGAACGCTGTGCATCTTTGGCTCCATTTCAGGGTCGAATTTAGGCAAAAATTCAGCCCTGATTCGTCCCTGGAATGGAGAACAGGGACGCATTAGACCCCTGCTGCGAGCCACATCTGTCGGAGGTGTGAACCCAGCATTAATGTATTTATACCGTTTATTTCTGACTATGTGACCTTATCTAGAGGATAGTTAATAAAACCCAACCTTAAGGCCTCATGCACATTGGACGTTTAAATAACATTATAAAAACGCCAGTAGCTTTGCAGTGAGTTTTTCAACGTTTTTGCAATAGCGTTTTTAGCGTTTTCTAGTGTTTTTCCGCGTTAGCGTTTTTTAGCGTTTTTCCGTGTTAGCGTTTTTTATTTTTGAAAAATCTTTCAATGGATCAAAAACGTCAAACGCTGGTGAGCCAGCGTTTATCAGGCGTTTCTTTTACGTTAGAGTGTTTTTACAGCTGAAAAACTCCTCTCAGAACCCACTAGTTTTGGGTTTTTTTTAAAGCCAAGAAATGCCCCAGCCCCAGCCAAAGGCTGCCCCAGCCAAAAGCTGCTAAAAACATAGGATAACATGATAGGGAGTTTATTGACTGTAGAAAAAAAATGTCTAAAGCCAAAAACGCTGCTGTAAAAACGTCCAAAAACATCCAGTGTGCATGAGGCCTAAAGATTCCTAACCCTTCCAGCATATGTAATACCCATGCATCAGATTACCAGAGTGGATTTTCAGGTGCTTAATAGTTTTCATTATTGCATTGTTTAAAGAGGAAGTAAAGCCCAAAAATTTTTTTTAGCTTATTATGTAATACTCACCTCCGATCGAAGCCCTCGCAGCCGTCCTCGAAATAGAGAGGAGATCTCTATTTTTTGTTAACTGCAGCAGGAAAAAAATGAGGTCTCCTTTTCTGCTAGACAGAGCTGTGCTGTGGGGCTGAGTTGTGAATCTCAGAACTTGATTAATAGAAATCTAAATCTTTGGTTGGTAAAACACATGCCCCATATGTATGTAATCGGTCTTTAGCTGGTTGCCTGAAGTTCAGCTTTAACTGTTAACAGAATAATGGCCTTTTTCTGAACATACAGTAAACTGGTTCTGCATAGAGTTTCTGTAGTGCTTTTTGCTGTGCTTTCTGCGTTTTTGTAACCCCGTTTTTACCACGATTTGCGTTTTTTTTTTTTTTTTTTTTACATTTACTGTATATAGCTGGTTGCAAAGGAGCGGGTCAGGAAGCCGGCTGCCGTGTCCTTAGCAATGGAGGAGTCATCAGCTGACAGCGGGCTTCCCTCCTGACAGCTGAATGTAAAAAAAAAAGATTGCCGGCTTAAAAAATTCATGACAAAAACGGCGTGGGGTACCCCTCCCCAGTCCATACCAGGCCCTTTGGTCTGGTATGGATTTGGAGGGGACACCACTACGCTAAAATGTTAAAAAAATCGTGTGGGGTGCCCCCCCAAAATCCATATCCATGGGGACAAGGGCCTCTTCCCGACAACCCTGGCCGGTGTTGGTGCAGTCTGTGGGCAGGGGGCTTATCGGAATCTGGTAGCCACCTTTAGCATAAGGGCCCCCAGATCCCAGCCCCCCTGCCTATGTGAATGGGTATCGGATACATCGTAGCCCTACCCATTCACCAAAAAAGCAGTGAAATGTAAAAAACAAGAGCCGGTTTTTGACAAGTCCTTTATTAAAAAAATAGCTCTGCCTTCTCCCCGAGCCGTCTTCTCCTGCCACCGTCTCTCCCGCCGCCGTTTTCTCCCAGGGGTCTTTTCTCCCGCGCCACTGTCTTCTTCCTCGCAGCCGTTTACAAAAACAAGAAGTCCGCTCTTGTCCTGATGCTGTCTTCCTCCGTTGTAACGTCCCACGCTGTCTGACATCTCTTATGGGGCATGACCATCCAATGATGTCACCTGGAGAGCCCTCCCCCTTGTGACCTGCTGGGCTGCATGCGCAAATAAGGGTCTGGTATGGATTTTGGGGGGACCCCATGCCTTTTTTTTTAATGTTGGTGTGAGGGTGTCCCCTCCAAATCCATACCAGACTGAAGGGCCTGGTATGGACTGGGGGGGACCCCACGCCATTTTTTTTTCGTGAATTTTTTTTTTAGCCTGCAATTTTATTTCTTTTTACATTCAGCTGTCAGCGGGGAAGCCCAACTGACAGCTGATGACTCATCTGTTGCTAAGGATGCGGCAGCTGGTTTTCCCACCCGGCACAAAAAATGCATTGATGTGAACGTGTTCCATAGGCACCCATGTTAAAAAAAATTCACTGCATTTCTGCAAAATGCAAAAAGCATCAAACGCATTAGCGTGAATGGAGCCTTTGAACTAATCCATGGACAGTGGTTGAGTATTTCAGCATGTTTGGCTACATTTTGTGTTGCAATGAATAAATTGTATAAAACGCAATTACAAGTGCATGTAATTTTGTAGCCACATAGAGGCATATTAGGCCCGATTCACATCTATGTTGCTTTTGAGCGTTTCTGCAGTGCTTTTTGCGGTGCTTGCTGCGTTTTTGGACACACATTTTTACTGCGTTTTTACTGCGATTTTTGCCGCGATTTGCATTTTGCTTTTTTTTTTCACTGTATATAGCTGGTTGCTAAGGAGGGGGCCGGGAAGCCGGCCGCCACGTCCTTAACAACCGATGAGTCATCAGTTGTCAGCGGGCTTCCCGCTAAATGTAAAAAAAAAAAAGAAATGCCGGCTAAAAGAGAATTGAGAAAAAAAACAGTGTGGGCCCCCCCCCCCCAGGTCCATACCAGGCCCTTGGGTCTAGTATGGATTCGGAGGCGACCACCATGCCAAAATGTAAAAAAAAATGGCGTGCGGGTCCCCCCAAAATCCATACCAGACCCTTATCCGAGCATGCAGCCCGGCAGGTCAGGAAAGGGAGGGGACGAGCGAACGCTCCCCCCTCCTGAACCATACCAGGCTGCATGCCCTCAACATGGGGGGGGATGGGTGCTTTGGGGCAGGGGGGCTCTGCGCCCGCCACCCCAAAGCACCTTGCCCCCATGTTGATGGGGACAAGGGCCTCTTCCCGACAACCCTTGCCCGGTGGTTGTCGGGGTCTGCGGGCGGGGGGCTTATCGGAATCTGGAAGCCCCCTTTAACAAGGGGGCCACCAGATCCCAGCCCCCCCTATGTGAATGAGTATGGGGTACATTGTACCCCTACCCATTCACAAAAAAAAAAAGTAGTGTAGTGTTAAAAAATACAGTAGACAGTTTTTGACAAAAAAAAAGAAGAGCGGAAGAAGAAGCAGGAGGAGAAGACCGGAGGATGAAGATGCGGGAGAAGATGGAGGAAGACCGGAGGAAGAAGCAGAGAAGAAGAAGATTTTTAATAAAAATCTTCTTCTTCTCTGCTTCTTCCTCCGGTCTTCCTCCATCTTCTCCCGCATCTTCATCCTCCGGTCTTCTCCTTCTTCTTCCACTCTTCTTCTTTGTCCGGTGTTCTTCTTCCTCTGCCGCCGCTCCCGCCGATGACCCTTCTCTGATTCTGCGTCCCGCTGATCTGTCAGCGCCGCTGTCCTGCATTTCCTAAATAACGATGGGGGCATGGCAATAGGATTACGTCATCTGGAGGCCACACCCTCTTGTGATGTCACGGACCCATCATGCCCCAGACGGTGACGTCACAAGGGGGCATGGCCTCCGAATGACGTAATCCGTTTGCCACGCCCCCATCGTTATTTAAGAAATGCAGGACATCGGCGCCGACAGATCAGCAGGACGCAGCATCGGAGGAGGGTCGTCGGCGGGAGAGAAAGAAGAACACCGGACAAAGAAGACAGAAGAAGAGCGGAAGAAGAAGCAGGGGGAGAAGGAGAAGACCGGAGGATGAAGATGTGGGAGAAGATGGAGGAAGACTGGAGGAAGAAGAAGAAGATATTTTTAATAAAAGACTGTTTACTGTATTTCTTAACACTACACTACTTTTTTTTTGGTAAATGGGTAGGGCTACATTGTACCCCATACTCCTCATTAACATGGTGCCGGGATCTGGGGGCCCCCTTGTTAAAGGGGGCTTCCAGATTCCGATAAGCCCCCCGCCTGCAGACCCCGACAACCACTGGGCAAGGGTTGTCGGGAAGAGGCCCATGTCCCCAACATGGGGGCAAGGTGCTGTGGGGTGGGGGGCGCAGAGCCCCCCTGCCCCAAAGCACCCATCCCCCCCACGTTGAGGGCATGCGGTCTGGTATGGTTCAGGAGGGGGGGGGGCGCTCGCTCGTCCCCTCCCTTTCCTGACCTGCCGGGCTGCATGCTCGGATAAGGGTCTGGTATGGATTTTGGGGGACCCCACGCCATTTTTTTTAATTTGGTGTGGGGGGGGGGGCCCTTTCGAATCCATACTAGACCCAAGGGCCTGGAATGGACCTGGGGGGGGAGGCACGCTGTTTTTTTTTTTTACCAGACATTTCTTTTTTTTTTTTTACATTGAGCGGGAAGAATGACTCATCGATTGTTAAGGAAGCGGCGACCGGCTTCCCGGCCCCTCCTTAGCAACCAGCTATATAGTGTAAAAAAAATAAAATAAAAACCACAAATCGCTGTAAAAACGTGGTACTTGCATTGTGGATGCGGGTCCATTGAATTCTATTACATGCAAAACGCTGCATTTTGCGGGGGGGGGGAAAAGTCCCAGACCCTTTCCAAAAACGCAGAGGCACAAAAATGCATTGATGTGAACATGTTTCATAGGAACCCATGTTAAAAAATTTCACTAGTAAAAGGAAATCAGACAGCACAAAACCAATCCTACCACAATGCAGCTGAACACTGAAGGTCAATATATATAAAATCCTTAAATGAAACGTGTATAAAAAAGCAGTGCAGCGCTAAAATCGCATGTAACACAAAAAGTCCAAGCAGTATAAAGTTCAAAGAGCAGAAAATTATTGATGAGTACAACAGCAAGGAGATAGAAGGATCCTCTAGCCGTGAAGCAGGGTGCCTGAAAATGATCACTAGTGAAACCACTTCCGTGTATAGCCACCACCAGATGTACAGGCCGCTCACCTCAAAGCATGGACCTCTGTATTACCAGAAGGTCAACTATGCAGTCCCTTAACAAGGGTAATGTTAAAGATGAGAGGGCTGTCCTCATGCAGTCCTTCAATCGAAATCCTCAATCACTCAATGATCCCAAAACGAACTCATAATATTGCGTAGTTACATGCAAAATGTCAAAAAGAAAAACATAGTGCTCTCTGTATATAAAACACTTGGTTTATTAAATATAAAAAGTTACTCACAAGCAAGGCACAGAGAACCCTGTGCTCGGGTAACAGTCATGTAACAAGGGTATGGAACCAGGTGGATGGCTGTCCTGACGTCATATAGCCCCTCACACGCGTATCGTCCGTGGGCAAGGACTTCCTCAGCGAAATTGTAATGGGGCCAGCATGTCAGTACGTTTAAGTAAGCCATATTCCTGGTGTGTGCAATATCTGATAATGGAATCCCGCCTACTCCAAGTTGTAGGAACAATGTAACATGCGCCCTCATTGGTTGTCGCAAGACATACCATATTAGAGAAACCTGGCACTCATTGGCCAGAAGCATATGAGGCACAAACAACTTCCGGGTGGAGACCCTCATCTGGTCCGCCGCAACTCCAATCAGCGGCTGATCCACAAAAGGTGCCGCCTCCCAGTCTAAACACTTCTGGGTTAGCGCTCCCCACGTGATCCGTTGTCAGGACGACAGCGGTACACCGACGTTGTATTCGTTCCGCCCACCGCACCTACCTGAAGCCGAGGGCGGGGCGAAACTATCACATGAAACCAAATGTCAACAAAGCTTGAAGGGGAATGATCCCCTTACGAGCAGACCCCAAGGCTGCAATCGTCAAATCCGCCCTTACTTATGATGGTCATCTCTTCAAAGTGCAACATAGGTGTCATGGATAAGGGCATATAATAATGCGGACAGGCCATATTATTAGTGATATACCGCACACGCAGTACACCATAAAATGCCACCCAGTGTCCAAAGCCTGTAATGCATATCAAACGGGATAAAGAATATATGATAAAAGTAAATAAAATAAGCACCAATGTCCCCACTGTCCATAGCGAAAAATACTACATAGAGGGGTACCGTGCTGATATGGAACTTATATAAGCTCCCTGGGGTCACAAATAAACCAACCAAATAAACCTGACCATATATAGGGCACAATGGTCAATAAGTATAAACATTCACTCCAACACACCCCTCTTAGGTTTTTTAAGGGACCAGTAGGTCCTCATAATAATAACAATCGTGGCAGTAAACAGGGGACAAAGATGCATAAGAGTAATAAAACAGTCATAAATAGACCTGTAGACTTATTATAGACGTCAGCACAACCATCTCACCTGTTAGACAAATATCACATATAACATGTGTAATAACATATTAAAACCTAAAACAAACATTATCAATGCTAGCGGTCAGAAATAAAACAATTCAGATCGAACTCAACGTTCAACCCCAACGGAACCCCCACTTTCAATTCGTATACCCAAAATGACTCACGTCGGCTAAGATGCCGAATTAAGTTCCCTCCCCTCCAATGATTCGTCACCTTCTCTATCCCCCAGAACTGCAGCCCGGCAGGGCTACGGTTATGGTGGAGGCGGAAGTGTTTCGAAACATTGTGTGTAACCAACCCCCTTTTTAATATTGTTGACGTGTTCCCCTATCCTCACATGAAGGGGCCTAGACGTCCTACCTACATATTGTAGACCACAGTCACACTGTAACATATACACAACCCCAGTGGTGTCGCAAGTAATTAGATCCTTGATCTTATAGTTTTTTCCAGTTGCTGATGCCACAAATTCCTTCCGCTTCTTTCGATTCTTTTTGGCCTGTCGACATGGTGGACAACGACCACATTTATGAAAGCCAGTCAAAAAATCAAAGATTATATTCTCAGAATGAGTGGGGGCGTCAATGACCCCAGGGGCTAACTTATCCCTTAAGGAAAGTGCTTTTTTGTAAATGAATTGCGGACGATCAGGAAGTACGGGGCCTAGAATCCTATCATGCTTAAGAATTGGCCAGTGCTTCTGTACATATCTCTCAAACTTCCTGTACTGGATATTAACCACTTGAGATCCGCGCTATAGCCGAAAGACGGCTGCAGCGCGGCTCTCAAGAGCCGAGTGGACGTCCCCAGGACGTCCTTCTCTGTTTACATCCCACCGCGCGCCCTCTGCGGCGGGAACAGCTGTGCGCTCCGCATCACGTGATGCCGATGCGCATGCCTGGCGGCCGCGATGTCCGCCAGGTACATGCGATCGGCTGTGACAGAGGCAGGACGTGGATCTCTGTGTTACACACAGAGATCCACGTCCTGTCAGGGAGAGAGGAGACCAATGCTGTGTCCCTTGTACATAGAGACACAGATCGGTCTCCTCCCCCAGTCAGTACCCTCCCCCCCACAGTAAGAAACACTAATAGGGAACATATTTAACCCTTTGATCGCCCCCTAGTGTTAACCCCTTCCCTGCCAGTCACATTTATACAGTAATCAATGCATTTTTATAGCACTGTTCGCTGTATAAATGTGAATGGTCCCAAAATAGTGTCAAAAGTGTCCGATATGTCCGCCGCAATATCGCAGGCCTGGCAAAAATCGCAGATCGCCGCCATTTCTAGTAAAAAAAAAAAATATAATAAAAATGTCATAATTCTATCCCCTATTTTGTAGGCGCTATAACTTTTGCGCAAACCAATCACTATACGCTTTTTGCTAATTTTTTTACCAAAAATAAATAGAAGAATACGTATCGGCCTAAACTGAGAAAAAAAATAAAAATTGTAAAAAAAATTGGGATATTATTATAACAAAAAGTAAAAAAATATTGTGTTTTTTTTCAAAATTTTCTGTCTTTTTTTGTTTATAGCGCAAAAAATAAAAACCGCAGAGGTGATCAAATACCACCAAAAGAAAGCTCTATTTGTGGGAAAAAAATGATAAAAATATAATTTGGGTACAGCATTGTATGACAGCGCAATTGTCATTCAAAGTGCGTCAGCGCTGAAAGCTGAAAATTGGTCTGGGTACGAAGGGGGTTTAAGTGCCCAGTAAGGAAGTGGTTAAAATCTAGGATCATTCGTGTCCCCAAGAAATCATTCTGATTGTCCTTGGGGACATTTGACACAAGTACTCTTCTATCCAGATTACGAACTTTCTCAATTTCTATACCTATGCTGTTCTTATCATATCCTTTTTCAATAAACCTTGAGGCCAACACATGTGATTGTGAAACAAAATCACCTTCATTAGTGCAATTACGCCTCAGGTATATTGCAAAGCCATTTGGAGTGGTGGCAGCTTTCAATAGGGATAAAGGCGTTACGGTCTGTGACCTTAAAATGGGTAGTCATGTTAATCCCATCTCCATTTTTGGTTAGGTCAAGATCCAAAAAGACCAATCTATCTAAACTGATGTTCCATGTTAGAACAATGTTCTTACTGTTAGTATTCAGTCTAGAGGCAAACGTGTCAAAGCTTGTTCTGTCGCCATCCCAGATCATAATGAGGTCGTCAATGTACCTCTGGTAACATATCAGTTGTGGGGGTTTGTTCTTATAAACAGCCTCTTCCTCCCAGTGCGCCATAAATAGATTGGCAACACTGGGAGCAAACCGAGCCCCCATAGCTAGCCCTCTAGCTTGAAGGAAAAATTGCCTATTATACCAAAAGTAGTTCTTTGATAAGCAAAAGGTAAGGCTGTCAATCAAAAAACTCAGATGTCTTCTAGACAAACCAGATGCTTCTAACGCCCAACTAATCGAGGATAAAGCATCCTCATGGCTGATGATCGTATATAACAAACTGACATCAGCCGTAATTAAAAGGCAAGTGGGCGTGATTGTCAGAGCCTCCAGAATTTGTATGACATGTTTGGTGTCTTTGAGAAATGCGTTCGTTTTTGTCACTAACGGCTGGAGGAAGGAGTCTATATAATGACCCAGTCTTGAGGTAACCAAATCGATCCCATTCACTATGGGTCTTCCGGGGGGATTTGTGCTGTCCTTATGGACCTTAGGGAGAAAATAAATGATTGGTGTGCGGCAAAACAGAGGGTCTAGATAAAGTGCCTCCTTTGTGCTCAACACTCCTATATGCTTCCCCCTTTCTACTAAAAAATGGAGTTCTCCTTTAAATTCAAGCATAGTATCTTTTGTCATAATGCTATAAGTGTTAGTATCACTAAGGAGATTATCCATTTCATTATTGTAGTAGGCCTTACTAAGTACCACCAACCCCCCCCCCCCCCTTATCAGCAGGGCGTATGACCAGGTCCTTCCACTCAGTCAGTGATTGTATACCATTCTGGATGTAGACAGGATCATTCACCTTACGAATTTTTAACTTTTCTAAATTTCACTGCATTTCTGAAAAATGCAAAATGCATAAAAAATCGCATTAGTGTGAATAGAGCCTTACAAAGGAAGCAACATTTTCACATTCAAGAATATGTAAGAAACTGGTCACCTATAAACTCCCATCACCCTACGTTGGTGGTCCTCTTTAGGCTCTGCATGACAGCCTTTAGTATTTTTGGAATTTATTTGAAAAGCGCTTCAGTCATAACACAAAAATTCTAATTAAAGCACCATTCAAAAGCAAACATTTTGCAGCTTACCAATTCTTAAATGTTATGGCTGTACTAGTTTTTGTGTTTTTTTTTTTTTAGGTGTTCTTTCCTATATTTTCCATCTGGTGATCTGGATAGTAAATATGTTGTATATCAAAAGAACACGCTCTCTTGCAATTGCAGGGATGAGACAAACAATTGACTACTGACAGGGGAGCTTACAATAATCAGTTTTATTGACTTATGGAAATCCTTTATCCTAAAAAGAAACAAACTGATTGCTGTAACTGCTTATAAAGTATTGGCTGGAGTTTTGCTTCAATTTGGTAGTGTGTTTAAGGCTGGGTTCGCACAGCAGGAGATTGTGACTGACTCATAACTCTGCAGTGGCTCCAGTGCAATTTGCACAGGAGTCCTGTGCATCTTTTGGTCTGTTTCAGGTCCGAATTCAGCCCAAAATTCGGGCTGAAATCGGACCTGAAATGGTGAACCAGGATGCACCGGACTCCTGCTGTGAGCCGCTCCTTGCTCATATGTGAACCCAGCCTAATGTTCTACTACATATTACACTCCTCTCCCCCAACACTGACAATTTTGTCCAAAGATGCCCCCTGTGCGCCTTGATCCAGAATGTAGGCACTTGAATACAGGAGGTCTGTTACTGGCCAGATCACCAGGTGAAAACGGGGGTGAAAGAACCTTAGGCACCTTTCACACGGGCTGTCCAATCAGGTCTTCCTGTCAGTTTTTCAGACAGGCCTGATCGGACCTTACACTCTCCATTATGGAGTGGCAGATGTCAGCGGTGACATGTCCCCTGACATCCGCTGCTATCCAAGCTGATCCTGCCCGCAACGCAAAATGCAGATGGATGGTGGTCCTATTTTCCATCCGTCTGGCGAATCGGATGAAAACAGACTGGCGGTCCATTTTCACCCGCTTTCCCCCATAGGGGAGAGCGGGACTGTGTCCATTTCTGCTCTGCACAGTGAGTAAAGACAGACTTGTCACCCATCTGTTCAGGGGGGATCAGTGGAGCAAGCCACCCACAAGCATTCATGTCTTTGGGGGCATGCATGCAACACCAGGGCCTCCTGGGCACCAAAATATATCAGTGTTTTTATACTAGGAGGGATGTGCCCATATGCATGAACCCCTATAGTAATAGCTTTTCAACTTTTATCTGTTTTGTTTTTAGATGCAATGGGAGGTTTACTAAAACTAGTGCGCACAGAATCTGGTGCAGCTGTGAATAGTAACCAATCAGCTTTTAAGTTCAGTTTCTTCAATTAGGCTGGGTTCACACTAGTGCGACACGACATCTGTCCTACTTTGGATCCGACTTTGCCCTGCGACATGAAGCCGACATATGTCCGACTTTCAATGAACGGGGATCCGACTTGGATCCCCGCCAATGGCAGGCACTGTGTTTGGTATGAATCTTGAGGGGGAACTCCAGGCCAAATTTTAAATAAAAAAACGGCATGGGTTCCCCCTCCAGGAGCATACCAGGCCCTTGGGTCTGGTCTGGATTTGAAGGGGAACCCCTACGCCGAAAAATCGGCGTGGGGATCCCCCCCAAAATCCAAACGAGACCCTTATCCGAGCATGCAACCTGGCAGGCCGCAGGGGAAGAGGGGGGGACCAGAGAGCCCCCCTCCCTCCTGAACCGTACCAGGCCGCATGCCCTCAACATGGAGGGTTTGGTGCTCTGGGGCAGGGGGGCGACCTGCGGCCCCCCACCCCAGAGCACCCTGCCCCCATGTTGATGAGGACAGGGCCTCTTCCCGACAACCCTGGCCGTTGGTTGTCGGGGCCTGCGGGCGGGGGGCTTATCGGAATCCGGGAGCCCCCCCCTTGATAAGGGGGCCCCCAGATCCCGGCCAGCCCACCCTATGTGAATGAGTATGGGGTACATCGTACCCCTACCCATTCACCTGGTGGGAAAAAAAATTCAAGAAAAAACACAACACAGCTTTTTAAATTAATTTATTGCACAGCTCCGGGGTCTTCTTCCGACTTCGGGGGTCTCCGCGCTCTCCGGTTCTTTCTTCTGCCGGGCCTCCGCTATCTTCTTCCAGCTCTTTTGCTAGCGGGGCCCGGTCTTCTCCGTCGCCTTCTTCTTCTCCCGTTCTCCGGTTCTTCTCCCGCTCTCCGGTTCTTTCTTCCGCCGGGCCTCCGCTATCTTCTTCCAGCTCTTTTGCTAGCGGAGGCCCGGTCTTCCCGTCGTCTCGTCCGGCTCTCCGTTGTCCTTCTGCTGGCCCCTCCACTAACTTCTTGTAGCTCTTTTGCTAGTGGAGGGGCCGGTCTTCCCGTCGCCGTCACCGTCTTCTTCTCTCTTCTCCTCCTCGATGTTGACGCGTCGCTTCCTCCCGCTGTAATACTGGCTGTTCGCTCCGCTCCGCATTAATATAGGCTTCTCATGACGTCACAGTCACATGCTCCCATGACGTCACAGTCACATGCTCCGGGGCCACCGGAGCATGTGACTGTGACCTCATGAGAAGCCTATATTAATGCGGAGCGGAGCGAACAGCCAGTATTACAGCGGGAGGAAGCGACGCGTCAACATCGAGGAGGAGAAGAGAGAAGAAGACGGCGACGGCGACGACGGGAAGACCGGCCCCTCCACTAGCAAAAGAGCTAAAAGAAGTTAGTGGAGGGGCCGGCAGAAGGACAACGGAGAGCCGGACGAGACGACGGGAAGACCGGGCCTCCGCTAGCAAAAGAGCTAAAAGAAGTTAGCGGAGGCCCGGCGGAAGAAAGAACCGGAGAGCGGGAGAAGAAGAAGGCGACAGAGAAGACCGGGCCTCCGCTAGCAAAAGAGCTAAAAGAAGTTAGCGGAGGCCCGGCGGAAGAAAGAACCGGAGAGCGGGAGAAGAAGAAGGCGACAGAGAAGACCGGGCCTCCGCTAGCAAAAGAGCTAAAAGAAGTTAGCGGAGGCCCGGCAGAAGAAAGAACTGGAGAGTGCGGAGACCCCCGAAGTCGGAAGAAGACCCCGAGCTGTGCAATAAATTAATTTAAAAAGCTGTGTTGTGTTTTTTCTTGAATTTTTTTTTCCACCAGGTGAATGGGTAGGGGTACGATGTACCCCATACTCATTCACATAGGGTGGGGGGGCCGGGATCTGGGGGCCCCCTTATCAAGGGGGGGCTCCCGGATTCTGATAAGCCCCCCGCCCGCAGACCCCGACAACCAACGGCCAGGGTTGTCGGGAAGAGGCCCTGTCCTCCTCAACATGGGGGCAGGGTGCTCTGGGGTGGGGGGCCGCAGGTCGCCCCCCTGCCCCAGAGCACCAAACCCCCCATGTTGAGGGCATGCGGCCTGGTACGGTTCAGGAGGGAGAGGGGGCCGTTCTCTCGTCCCCCCCTCTTCCTCTGCGGCCTGCCAGGTTGCGTGCTCGGATAAGGATCTGGTTTGGATTTTGGGGGGGACCCCCACGCCGTTTTTTCGGCGTAGGGGGTTCCCCTTCAAATCCAGACCAGACCCAAGGGCCTGGTATGCTCCTGGAGGGGGAACCCATGCCGTTTTTTTTTTTTTAATTTGGTGTGGAGTTCCCCCTCAAGAGCAGCAGAGCACAAGTCGCATGCCAAAGTCGGATCATGAAAGACTGCGGTCCGACTTTGATCCGACTTCAATGATAGTCAATGGGCTGAAGTCGGATCAAAGTCGGACAAAAGTAGTACAGGGAGCATTCTCAAAGTCGGACCGACATGTGTCGGACCAGTTAAGACGGCTCCCATAGGGAAACATTGATTTTGACACGTCATGCGACATGAGCTCCCAATGTCGGAGCGTTTGTCGGACCAGTGTGAACCAGGCCTCAGGCTTTGATAAATAAACTGAGAAACTGATTGGTTATTATGCACAGCTGCACAAGATTCTGTGTGCTCCAGTCTAATGCTGGCCATACACTATACGAAAAATCGGGTGAAAATCGGTCGTTCAGACAGTTCTTTTGTTTTTCGAACAGTTAATGGGCACAAAATCGATAATCGTTGGGACGTTTTTGAGCCGAAAAAACGAAGGACAAGTTTGGAAATTTTCTGCCAAACGAACAATAAATCGGAAGGTTAATGTGTTTCCCGTCCGAACTTTCTGCACTAGGTATATGTAAAAAAAAAAAAATGTTTATTTATATCCACTGAGCGATTTATCGGTCATTACATGATGGCAATATCGTTTGCACTCACGGCCAAATGTTCGTTTTCCGAAAGTTCGTTCGGACGATTTTTCGTAGAGTATATAGCCAGCATTAGTAAATCACCACTTATGTGTTTGTGGACACAAATTATCCAAGGCACGCAATTCAGTTTACTCACAATTTATCCTGTTTTCAGGAGATGAGCAGAATTCAGGAATGAGAACGGAGCCAGCGAGGATGCACACGCTGTCAGATCACACATATCATGAACAAATGGTCAGTATTGTAATTATTTGTAATAAACATCCACTCTCTGTCTAAGGCTGGCCATACATTATACAATTTTCTTGTGCAACTTTCCTTTAGATTTACCAAAACCATATAATATGAGGTCAAACCTGAACACTTTTAATTTGGATGCAATCAGGCAGGCCCTTCTACTACTTAGTTAAAGGTAAATCTAAAGAAAATTGAATAAGAAAATTGTATGGTGTATGGCCAGCTTTAGGCTTGATTTACACTAATGCGTTTTTTGATGCATTTTGCAGAAATGCAGGTAATTTTTTTAACATGGGTCCCAATGGAACATGTTCACATCAATGCATTTTTGTGCCTCTGCATTTTTGGAAAGGGTCTGGGACTTTTTTTTTCTCCTGCAAAATGCAGCATTTTGCATGTAATAGACTTCAATGGACCTGCATCCAAAACGCAAGTACCCGCGTTTTAACCACGATTTTGCAGCGATTTGCGTTTTTGTTTTTTACACTGTATATAGGTGGTTGCTAAAGAAAGGGTCGAGAAGCCAGCCGCTGCGTCCTTAACAACCAACAAGTCATCACCTGTCAGCGGGCTTCCCCGCTGACAGCTGAATATAAAAAAAAGAATTGCCAGCTAAAAAAAAATTGTGTATTAAAACAGCATGAGGTGTGAGATCCCCCCCCCCCCCCCAGGTCCATAGCAGGCCCTTGGGTCCCCCACGCCAAAATTAAACATCATCCGGAGGCCCCGCCCCCTTCACTGCCCGGGCCATGATGGGTCCATGACGTCACGAGGGGACGGCTGATGACTCATCGGTTGTTAAGGACGTGGCGGCCGGCTTCCCGACCCCCTCCTTAGCAACCACCTATATACAGTGTAAAAAAACGCAAATCACTGCAAAAGCGCGGTAAAAACACAGCAAGCACTGCCGAAACGCTCAGGCCTGATTCACACGTATGCATTTTTAGTGCATATTTCAGATTTGCACTACAGTCCATTTAACATGGTTTCCTATGGACCACATTCTGTAGTGCAAATCTGCAAAATGTAAAAAGCACTAAAAATGAAAAAGGTCTGAATCAGGCCTTAACGCTGCTGTGTCTTGGCATGAAATAATTTTTCCTAGAACAAAGAGTACGGTGCAGCTGAAAATGATACATATTGATCAAGTTCAAAAAAGAAAAAACTCCACCTTTGTATCATTAGGCCCCAGTTACGCTTGTGGCCATTTTGCAGTTACCCACAGGAGACTCAACAGAGGTCCATGCAAACGGGTGCAGACAAGAAGCACCTTTTAAGAACAATGGGAGCCTGACAGTGCCCCAGCATTTATTGGCATTCATTTGCATGTAATAACTCATGCAGTGTGAATGTAATGAGTAAGGCTAGGTTCACACAAGACCACGCTGTGCATTCTGGTTGTAGGTGCAGGAATTGCATCTGTTCCCCCACCTGCAGCCAAATGGCGTTGCTCTTAGGAGACGCATGGGGCTGTCATTCATTCTAAATGGCACCTCCACACATCTCCGCACGCTTTGCAGGTGCGAGACCCACTGGGAAATTGCATTGTCAAAAAGAGGGATTTCCCTGCAGCCGCGTTTTTTAAAAGGTGCCTGCCCTTTTTTTTTGCGGAAACGCAGGCACAGCAGCCTATTCATTTAAATGCTGCCGTGCCTATGAGAAATACGGCCCGCACAAAATGCAGAAGTGTGACACTAGGGTAAAGCTGACTATACATTTAGTAGTATTTTGTTAGAAAATGTTTGTTTTTAGAACATTTGTTTGATTTTCTAACCGTTAGTGGGGTCAAATTGACATTCGTTTTTAACCGCAACGACAATAAAATTTGAAGGTACATGATGGAAAACTTTTCTAACAGTGAATGTGGTTTTCTTTAGGAAAAATCCATTCATTCCAAAAACATTTTAAAAGCAAACAAAATTTTAAAGTACTTTTGTACTTTTGAACGACATTTGTTAGGTCATTAAATTTACTAATGCAAATTTTTGCAGGACTGTTCGTACAAATGTTCTTCAAAAATCTACTAATGTATGGCTGGTTTTATTTGACCTCTTATTGGAAATCGCTTTATTAGCAACTCATTGCTTTTAATTTGCTGAAAAGGAGATGCTTGCCAATAAGTTGTCCAGTCTTTCAGGTTATGAAAATCTGCAATGTAAATTTTGTCTTTACAGTTATGCCGTTTTTGTGTTATGTATGTGAATTTTCTCACTTCTTAATATTGGTGTTGTGTTATTAATGTTTAGAAAGCACTAGAACCATCTACACCTTTGCAGCAGCAAGAGCAACCGTAAGTTATATTATTTATTAATACATGATGATCTTATTTGCTAGGGCTGTTCCATAAAGAGGGGCAAATGGCGTAAATCAGCATTAAAGTCAACACAAAATTTAATATTTTGCAGCTTACCAATTATTATGCCGCGTACACACGATCATTTTTCCCGTCGGGAAAAATGTAATTTTTTCCTTTGGACGAGAAAAACGATCGTCTGTGGGCTTTTTGTCATTTTTCCAGACGGGAAAAACAGCATTAATCACGACGAGAAAAATTAAAACATGCTCTAATTTTTCTCGTCGTGATTCCTGTCATTTTTTTCCGCTGCAGTTTTCCCATAGGGAAACACTGCCGCGGAGCCTACACACGGTCGTTTTTCTCGCCAAGAGAAAAAATTACGGGAAAAATGGCCGTGTGTCGGGGAACAAGCCGTTCCCTCGTTTTTTCTGTCGTGATTCACGGCAGTGTTTTCACCGCCGTGAATCACGATCGTGTGTACGCGGAATCAGATGTAGTGGCTGCATTGGTTTTATTTTTTAGGCTTTTTTTTTCTGTTTTTATCTGGTGGCCAGTAACACGCCACCTGCATTAGAGTGCCACCACTCTGGATAAAAGAGCACGGGGTCACCTTTGGACAGCAGCATTGTCAGTTTGGGGTGAGGGGAGTGTTTGGGGTGAGGGGAGTGTTAGATGTACTAGCAAATTTATATACATTAACAAATTGAAGCCAAACTCCAGGTCACACTGCAGTTGCAGCAACATTTTTTTCCCCTTTGGGATAAAGGTTTACGTGAAAAAAAACAAAAAAAAAAACGAATCGTTGTAAGCACCCCTGTCAGTGGTAAATGGACTGTCTTAACACTCTAACTTATACATTTTCTGTTGAAAAACCATACACTTTTTGGCTGGATCACCAAATGAAAATAAAGAAAGCTAATGCAGTCATCACATCTAAGATATTTGTAAGCTGCAATAATGTTTGCTTTTGGTTTTAATACCCAATTAAATCGGTACTAACCACCAAAACATTGACCTCTTGTCTACCAAGGTATGTTGATAAACCTCCTGAAATACGAGGGGTTATAACAAGCCTGGTATAAATTTTTATAGCTGTGGTCATCAGGTTTCAAGAAAAAGTGGCTCTAGAGCTTTTACGGTGCCATGAACACCGTCAGCGGCAGGGCTGGCCCAAGACATTTGTGCTGCCTGGGTCCAAGAATAAAAATTACGCCCACAAAAAGGCCCCCACATCCATTATTTTATATCATGATAATTAAAATAAAATTTATCAGGAAGTCAGATTTACATGCAGCAGCACCTTGTCTATATGCAAAATTATATGACATTATGTTCAATTCCAAGGGGCGGGCTAGGGTAGTATAGGGGCGGGCTAGGGTAGTATAGGGGCGGGCTAGGGTAGTATATGGACAGGCTAGGGTAGTATATGGACAGGCTAGGGTAGTATATGGACAGGCTAGGGTAGTATATGGACAGGCTAGGGTAGTATATGGACAGGCTAGGGTAATATATAGACAGGCTAGGGCAGTATAGGGGCAGGCTAGGGTAGTATCTGGACAGGCTAGGGTAGTATATAGACAGACTAGGGTAGTATAAGGGTAGGCGGAGAGGCCCAGGGCAGTTGTCGTCATGACACACAAAACTGCTGGAAAAAAATCTTGGTCATCAATTTGCTGGGTAAATAGAAGAGAAGAAGAGGCGGTCATGGTTCAATTTGCTGCCCCTCTCAAAGTGCTGCCTGAGTCCAATGGACGCACTGGGACCCATGGTAGGGCCAGCCCTGGTCACAGCTTACGGTGGCTCCCTGGCTCTACATGGAGCCTGGAACTGCAATAAAATGCTCACATGTTGAGAACAGGAGTAGATCAGGGAAAATGCATTACTCAGTCTTCTTCAATATGTCTCTAATAAACCAAGAAAGATGTGTATTACGTCACTTCTTGATTCAGAACTGTCATTCTCTGGCTACTGTACCCGGGAAAGCAACTAATCAAGCAAGATCTCTGCTGAATTAGCTGCAGTGGAGGGCAGAGGAGGCCTTGTGGATCTATTAGACCCCTGATGTCTCCATATAGAGGACCTGTCAGCTGTCTTTGCTATTACATTTCTATTGTTTTGCAAACAATTTCTATTTTTTTCATACATTTAAATGTAACTTATGTTTACAATAGCACCGCCATATACAGTTCATATCAATGACAGCCTGTACGCTGCACCTGGGCTGATTGAGAAGAGGAAATATACCGTCAATTAGGCTGAACAGGCTCAGCCGGCCTGTGTGCAAGAGCCCTTAAACTGTTTGTCTCCGCTCTCTATCTACCGCTTTTGCTGCACAGCTTGGTCTGTTAAAGGAAGTTAAAAAATAACTGGCAGCATCATCAGGTTAAGATGGGAAAAGCCTAAAAGTAGAAAACAAATGCAGCCACCACATTTTGGGTTTAATAACACTTTAAAGTGAGCTCTGCAGAACTTAAAGTGGGAATTCAACTGACAAGTCATATGCTGCTCTGTTACTTCTAAATAGGACACGCTACGTCTAAATGGTGCACCTTTCCCCTGGTCTTAGATATGCTCCTTTGTAATACTTTAAAGGAGTTCTGTGGCCACAGCATTCAGTTTTCTCTTTAACATCAGCATTGTAATTGCAATACAAACACTGGTTTATTTTTTTACAATCCAATATAAGATTACTGGAAAAATCTCTTTTCACATTGTGCCTGCTTGGTCATCTCTTTCCACAACTTCCTGGATTCCCTGCATGCTTTGCAGCTTCTCCTCTGCTCATTACTTTGGTTAACTGTTGATTTCCAGTGACTACACATCCCATGGTACCTAGCTGCCTGTAAGCATTGATTTCTGTACTGACCCCGCCTCCTGAAACTCCTCCTCCCAGCACTGATGTAGCTCAGAAGGAAGGCTCTGTGAAATGTGTGACACAACACAAGGGTGAAGTGTATGTATAGAATTCTTAAAGTACATTTTCAGACTTCAAGATTGTTCAGAACAAAAGGAGTAGGCTGGAAATAATTGCAATACATTGTACAAAAGAATATTTGATTTTACTTTTTGACTATAGATACAATTTAACCAATTCTACATAAATCAGATTGATTTCTATACTGTATCAACAACTGTAAACCACAACAGTTGTACTGCGGCTTTTGTCAAAAAGCTGGCATGTAAACACAATAATATTCTATTGGATGAGGAGTGGAGCAAAGCTTTAATGGCACTTAGATTCCCCTAAAGCTGAACTTTGGGCACAAAAACTTTATTTTAAATATATATTCCTAAATATCCACAAGGGGTATAAATATACTTTGTGTGGCTTAAATGTCTTTTCATACCCAGTTATTACCTTGTAAAAGGAGCAGTGACATCATAACTCATGTACAAAACCCACGCAGAGAGCAGAGCTGTGGGAGGGGCCCAGCAGGCTCCACCCACTACAGGCTGCCTGCAGGAGGGGCAGATATAAGACCAGTCAACATGCACAAGGAGAGAGAGCAGAGAAGCACATTGCCTAAAATAAACAAGGAGGCAGATTACATGACATTTCCCTTTTTTTTGCAGTACAATTGTCATTGGAAGTGATACTGAAACCGAAGATGAATTACCAGAGTTTAATGGCTCTCAGCTTGTTAACATAAGTAAGTATTTACTGTTAAGCAATTGTGGATTGGTAAACATTTTTATTGTAATGTTTTTACATGTGCATTTCTAACTTTTTTGACCATATGTGAACAGTTAGGTTTTCCATACCCAAAAAGTAATTTTTACAGCAAAAGATTTTTTGAAGTAGTGAAAAATAAATAAATAAAGAATGGTTTAGAAAGCTTTCCCATAGAAGATCTCCATCAGCTTAGGACTCATGGAACAAACTGGAGTTTCATGGAGTAGATGGAGTTAAATGAGGGTGCACTTCTCAACAAAGCTTTTGCCAATGTCCAATCACATGAAAGAAGCAACATAAATCCAATGGCCCATGACTTCCTGTACTGTACAAATAAGATGGAGGTTTTTTAGTTAGAAAGGATCCCCAATCAAGTTTTAATTGTTGCCTGTGTACCCTGCAAGTAGATACATTTTTGTGTCCTAGTGAAACTTGTTAATAAGGGGGGGGAATCCAAAATGTTACAGTTGTGACCAGTTGCTTTCCCGCTGACAGCTGAATGTAAAAAAATACATTGTCAGCAATATATATATATATTTTTTTAAACGAGCATGCAGCTGGCAGGCCAGGAAAGGGGTGGAGTGGGACAAGCGAGCACCAGAACCATACCAGGCCACATGCCCTCAATATGGGGGGGGGGGGGGGTGTGCAGTTAAGGTGACCAGACATCCCCGGTTTCAGGGGACAGTCCCCGGATTGAGGACACTGTCCCAGAACCAAGTCTGTTCCTGGTTTTGTCCCGGGATTGAATTTGAACAGGGGTTGGGGCAATTTCAAAGACAGTCAGTGCAGAATTAAAAATGAAACCCCCCCTGCTCCGCCGCTCCTACTAGCTTAAGGGGGGTGTATTTGTTTCCATTATCTGTGCCCCTTTCTGATGATCATGTACTGGTCGGAGCGGAGGGAATATTTCTTCAGTTTCGGGTGCATGCCAATCCAGCTCCGCTCGCATGTTTTTCTGCCTTGGCTCAAGTCCCGGCCAGCCGCCTGCCTGCTTATCTCCTTGCCTTCCCTGGCGGAGTGATCTTCCTCCGCACCCCACACAGTAGTAGCCGGGGCCCGGAGAGTAAGACTTGACGGGCTGTGAGGCGGGCAGCGATGGGCAGAGAGTCGCTGATTGGCGCCATTACTAGTAAAAAATAAAAATTTCATTTGAAAAATCTGGTCACCTTAGGTGATGTTGCGGTTTTTTTTTTTTGCTTCGTTTTTCGGGTCCGGCGGCAAGCGTTCTGACGATGGATCTACATCAGGGGACTACTTTTTGGTGAATAAGTAGGCGTACAATTAACCCCATACTCGTTTGCGTGCTGTACTTTAACTATGTGTTATACCTTTAAAGCGTAATTCCACCCAAAAGTGGAACTTCCGCTTTAAGCACTCCTCGCCACCTTACATGCCACATTTGGCATGTCATTTTTTGGGCTGAAAGCTGTCACGGCTGGGTGCCCAGAGTGGCAATGGAGGTGCCGGCGGAGAGGCGGGGGAGATGAGCGACGCTCTGGGTGGCCGCATCGCTGGACCGTGGAACAGGTGAGTGTCTGTTTATTAAAAGTCAGCAGCTACCCTTTTTGTAGCTGCTGACTTTTAATAAACATAAAAAGCCTGGAACTCCGCTTTAAACAGGATCTTCGGGTTAAAAAATATTTTAATAAAATAAAGGTCAGGAGCTACAAATACTGTAGCTTCTGACTTTTCTTGTCAATTTTGTTTATTAAGTTTTAAGAGTTGTTACAGATATATCCATATTTGACAGTCATAGTTACAATAAATAGTAGCATGTATAGAAAACAGAGAATTAATGTCTGTATCTAGATTGAGTTCCAATAATAAAAGAAGAAGGCTTAAGCTAATCTATAATAAGCAATAACTGGTGTTACATAAATTAAAAATATGTTTGATGTAAATTCTAATAGATTACAAGACAGATATAAACAATTTATAATAATGGTGTATGAATGGACACCGTTATTAAGATGAAAAATAATAAAAATTTCAATGTATATATGTCATTGAATTAACATATATTGGGATGGAGAGAAAAAAAAAAAAAAAAAGCACGAAAACAGACATTTACTACATATCTGATAAGTACATATTAATTCTATGGAACTCAATAACTTATTGTATAACAAACAAAAAATAAGGAGTGTGAGATAAAGAACTTTGCTACTAAATTTATAAACCTCAATGGATATCAAAAGAAAAGACAGGCTAAGAGAAGAGAATAGAATAGAAAGAGAAATAAAGGTAAGAACAATAAAGATAGGAAAAATAGAAGGAAAAAGAAGTCCCTGAGGTTTTTTGAAATGTTAGTCATACATATGGGTATACCAGGTATATATTTGTATCTGTGTGAACAAGGTCTTAACCACTTAAAGCGGTTGTATGGTCTTTTTTTTTTACTTTTACCTACAGGTAAGCCTATACTAAGGCTTACCTGAAGGTAAAAGAAATATCTCCTAAACCTTTACGGTTTAGGAGATATTCCCCTTGCACTGCGCCGCTGACTGCTGGGGTGCATGCGCACAGGGGATTCTCGGCTGAAGGCCCGGCGGACGCCGGACCTTGCCGGAAAGAAGTCTCCCACGTGCATGCGCGGGAGTGACGAATCGCGGCTCCAGCCATTCACAGCGCTGGAGCCGCGATACCCGGAAGACGCGCCGAAGCATAATGTCAGCTGCCTCGGCGTAGACCGGGAGGGACACCGACGCCTCGTTCTAAGGTAAGTATTTCATAATGAGCTTGTATGCTGTGCATACAAGCTCATTATGCCTTTTCCTTTACAGGTGTTAAAAAATAAAAAATGCGGGTATACAACCGCTTTAAGCCCCGGACCATTACGCAGCTTAATGACCAGAGGTATTTTCACAATTTGGCACTGCGCTGCTTTAACTGGAAATTGCGCGGACATGCAATGTTGTACCCAAACGAAATTTGCGTCCTTTTCTTCCCGCTAATAGAGCTTTCTTTTAATGGTATTTGATTGCCTCTGCGATTTTTTTTATTTTTTTTGCGATATAAACGGAAAAAGACTGAAAATTTTGAAACAAAATGATATTTTCTACTTTTTGTTATAAGAAAAATCGAATAAAAAAAATCGAATAAACTCAATTTTAGTCATACATTTAGGCCAAAATGTATTCAGCCACATGTCTGCGTATATTTATTGGTTTGCGCAAAAGTTATAGCGTCTACAAACTAGGGTACATTTTCTGGAATTTACACAGCTTTTAATTTATGACTGCCTATCTCATTTCTTGAGGTGCTAAAATGGCAGGGCAGTACAAAACCCCCCCAAATGACCCCATTTTGGAAAGTAGACACCCCAAGGAAATTGCTGAGAGGCATGTTGAGCCCATTGAATAATTTTTTTTTTTGTCCCAAGTGATTGGATAATGACAAAAAAAAAGACAATTTATTTTTTATTTGTATTTTTTTTGCACAAAGTTGTCACTAAATGATATATTGCTCAAACATGCCATGGGCATATGTGGAATTGCACCCCAAAATACATTTTGCTGCTTCTCCTGAGTACGGGGATACCACATGTGTGGGACTTTTTAGGAGCCTAGCCGCGTACGGGACCCCGAAAACCAAGCACCGCCTTCAGGATTTCTAAGGGCACAAATTTTTGATTTCACTCCTCACTACCTATCACAGTTTTGAAGGCCATAAAATGCCAAAATCGCACAAAACCCCCCCAAATGACCCCATTTTGGAAAGTAGACACCCCAAGCTATTTGCTGAGAGGCATGGTGAGTATTTTACGGCTCTCATTTGTTTTTGAAAATGAAGAAAGAAAATAATATTTATATATTTTTTTTCAATTTCAAAACTTTGTGACAGAGAAAATTAAGTACTGTCCGTGATACTTTTTTTATTTGCACTAACATAGAATTTTTCAGGACAAGCTTTCGGGGTATGTCCCCTTCTTCAAGGTCCAAGCAGTACTGATTCACAATTTTTTTAGCAGAATGTTAAAACAAAACAAGAAAAAAATCTCAGAGGGAAAGGAAAAACAAACAAACATACAAATCAATGGTAATAAAGATAGCAGCAGAGTTAGTGAGATAAGACAGAGTTAGTGAGATAAGACAGAGGGAGAGCTATAGACTTGAGGGGGGAGATGCTAGTCACAGAGGGGGTCATAAAACCTTAGTATAATGGGTAAGGAAACCAATATCTAAATTTAGGCCATTCGTTTTTGTGTCAAAAAGAATTATCATTCTTAGTTCAAATGTTTTCCTTTCCTGGATAGTTCTGAAATTCCCTTTAAGAACTAAAACATTGAGGTCTTCTATAGTGTGGTCCGGTTGTGAGAAGTGATGTCCCACAGGTGTGCAGAAACTCTCTTCTTTATGTTCCTTGATGGTATGTCTGTGAAAATTCATCCTCGCTTGCAGCTTCTGTCCTGTTTCACCAACATAAGATCCTTTGCCACACCTGTTGCATTGGATGAGGTACACAACATTACTGGAGGTACAGTTGTAAGATCCCATGATAGTGAAGGTCCCATTTGTGTGTGTGACACTTTTGGATGGATTGATCTGGTTGCACAGTTTGCAGCGTTTTTTATTGCAGGGTTTGCGTCCATTATTTGTGACTTCATAATCAGAGTGAAGTTTCCTGCTGATTAGTTTGTGTCTGAGGTTGGGTGGTTGTCTGAAAGCCAATAATGGGGGTTGTTGGAATATTTCTTTCAGAGTTTCATCCTCTGTTATAATGGGCTGTAAATCTTTGATTATCTTTTTGATCCCTTCTAGTGTTGGGTTGTATGTGGTGACCAGAGGTACTCTGTTATTTGTTTTTTTCTCTTTGTATTGGAGGAGATTTTCTCTTCGGGTTTTCAAGGCTGTGTTTATGCTGTTGTTGATGGTTTTGTCTTTATATCCTTTCTTCTGGAAAGAGCTTGCCAGTGTTCTGAGATGTTTATCTCTGACTTCTGGGTCTGAACAAATTCGGTGGTATCTGATGGCCTGGCTGTGTATGATGGCTCGTTTAGTGTGTTGGGGATGAAAACTGGAACTATGAAGATAGCTGCATCGGTCAGTCGGTTTTCTGTATATGGAAGTGTGAAGCTTGTCATCCCTGATGTATACTGTAGTGTCTAGGAAGTTGACATGTGTGTTCGAATAGTCCATTTTTAGTTTGATAGATGGGTGAAAAGTGTTGATCAATGAGAAGAATTGGTTTAGATTTTCTTCACCTTCAGTCCATATCATGAAGATATCATCAATATAGTGTGAGGGGGTTAGCTCGGCAGCGGGTGTGTGTGACCCCCGAGATGGGCTCCCCACACAAAAACAGGCCCAGCAAACGGAGGTTGTGGTTTTCAAAATCAAAAAGGTGCGGTTTATTTTCTATTTACAGTGACAAAACACAGCAAAGCCAAAAGAAACAAACAAAATAAATCCTGGTCAACTTGACCTCTGACTAAACATACAGGTTTCCTAACTAACAACTGGGATCAGCCTAGTGCTGTCCTAGTCCCTAAGTCCCTGGTTTTAAATGTCCAAGCAAATGGCCACACAGGCTTTGTCTCACCGCACAAGGGTTCACGCTCTCCAGGAAGTCCACACAGGTCTGGGTCCAGGCATGAGCTAACATCTAATGAAGCTGGGAGTTCTTATAGAGGCCTAAATGAGCTGACAAGCTTCAGCTGGTCTCATCAACTCCCTGTCTGCACGACGCCCCACACTCTCCCTAGAGGTATGAGTCATCCATGAGCCCACTAGCCTCAGCTGGGCTTATACAACTCTCCACCTAGTTGTATAAGTCGGCGTAAAGCCTGAATCTGGGCGAAATATATCTACCCCCCTGGATGCAACCAGGTGACTTTACCTTCCTGCTGTCACATACCCCCCCCCTCTTGTTTTAACCTCGGGGTTGGAACACCAGCAATCAGGCATTCATGTACTCGAGACAAAGCATCCACATTCCCCATTTGAACGCCAGGGCGATGCTTTACTGTGAAGTTGAATTCCTGGAGGGCCAGGAACCACCTATTCACTCTTCTATTTGTTTCCTTGTTTTGAGCCATCCACTTTAACGGAGCGTGATCCGTAACCATGTCAAAGTGCCTACCTAGCAGGTAGTACCGAAGGGAATCTAGAGCCCACTTCACCGCTAAACACTCCTTTTCAACGGTGGCGTAATTTACCTCATGGGACTTCAACTTCCTGCTGAGGTAAATGACTGGGTGCTCTTCCCCGTTCCAGACCTGGGACAATACTGCTCCTAACCCCACATCTGACGCATCACTTTGTACGACAAAGTCTTTAGAGAAGTCGGGTGAGTACAACACTGGCTGGCTACATAAGGCTTGTTTCAAGAATTGGAATGCTGCCTCAGCCTCGGGGGTCCATTTAATCATGACCGACCCTTTCCCCTTCGTCAGGTTGGTTAGGGGCACAGCCTTAGAAGCAAAGTGGGGAATGAATCGCCGATAATACCCAGCGATTCCCAGAAAGGCTCGTACCTGCTTCTTGCTGTTGGGACGTGGCCAACTCTGGATGGCCTCGACTTTGTTGAGTTGGGGTTTTATTACTCCCCTCCCAATGGTGTACCCAAGATATTTGGCCTCCTCCTGCCCAATGGTACACTTCTTGGGGTTAGCTGTAAACCCCGCTTCCCGAACAGAGTCTAGGACTGCTTGCACTTTTGGCAGATGTGAGGCCCAATCTGTGCTATGGACAATTACGTCATCCAGGTAAGCCGCAGCATACTTCCGATGGGGCCTCAGCATCTGGTCCATTTTCCGCTGGAATGTGGCCGGCGCATTCTGTAACCCGAACGGCATTCTTTTATATTGGAACGCCCCGTCTGGGGTTACAAATGCGGTTTTCTCTTTGGCCGACTTGGCCAGGGGGATTTGCCAATACCCTTTTGTGAGGTCAAGAGTCGTCATGTATCGGGCTGTTCCCAGCCGGTCGATCAACTCATCTATACGTGGCATGGGGTAGGTGTCAAATTTTGTAACTTTGTTCAACTGACGAAAATCGTTACAAAATCGCCAGCTCCCATCCGGTTTAGGCACCAACACGATGGGACTAGACCAATCACTTTGGGACTCCTCTATCACCCCTAAGTTCAGCATTTTCTGTACTTCCTCCCGTATTGCCTCCCGTCGGGCCTCTGGGATCCGATAGGGTTTTAACTTCACCCTTTCACCGGGCGGGGTAATGATGTCATGCTCTACCCCAGATGTTTGTCCCGGCAGCTCAGAGAATACCTCCTTGTTGCGAAGCACAAACTCCTTAACCTCCTGTTGTTGGGGTTGTGACAAGGTGGCTGCTATTCCAACCTCAGGAATCACGCAACCAGTTTGAGCTGGTGACCAAGTGTCTGCGACTAGGGACTCTCTATCCCTCCAGGCTTTCAACAGATTAACGTGATAGATCTGTTCGGGCTTTCGCCTTCCTGGTTGTCTGACCTTGTAATTCACTTCGCTCACTTTTTCCATTATCTCGTAGGGGCCTTGCCATTTGGCAAGGAATTTACTTTCAACCGTAGGGACAAGTACCAGTATCCTATCCCCCGGGGAAAAGGTACGGGTCTTGGCTCCACGGTTGTACACTCTCTGCTGTGCTAACTGCGCTTGGGCCAAATGTTCCTTCACGATGGGCATTACCTGTGCAATTCGGTCTTGCATCAGGGCGACATGCTCAATCACACTCCTGTGGGGAGAACTCTCACTTTCCCAAGTTTCCTTGGCAATATCCAACAGCCCTCTTGGGTGTCTCCCATACAGTAACTCAAAGGGGGAGAATCCCGTAGAGGATTGGGGCACCTCCCTAATAGCAAACATCAGATAAGGAAGTAGACAGTCCCAATCCTTTCCATCTCTATCCACCACTTTCTTCAACATTTGTTTTAGGGTTTTGTTGAATCTTTCAACCAGCCCATCGGTTTGGGGGTGATACACAGATGTACGTAATTGCGTCACTTTGAACAATTTACACAGCTCCTTCATAACCCGGGATATAAAGGGTGTACCTTGGTCCGTAAGCAGTTCTTTACAAATACCCACCCGGCTAAACACAAGAGATAGCTCTTTGGCTATGGTTTTGGCCGAGGTATTTCGGAGAGGGATCGCTTCTGGATAACGGGTGGCATAGTCCATTATAACTAATATGTACTGGTGCCCCCTAGCGGACTTGATTATAGGACCTACCAAATCCATGGCGATCCTCTCAAACGGGACCTCAATGATGGGTAGAGGGACCAGCGGGCTACGGAAATGTGGCATCGGGGCCGACCTCTGACACACAGGGCAGGAGGAACAATAATTTTCTATGTCCTTCATCACCCCCGGCCAATAGAATCTCTGTAATACCCTCTCTCGGGTTTTCTCTGTCCCCAGATGACCTCCAAGAATGTGCCCATGGGCCAACTCCAACACCAACTTCCTGTAAGGTTTGGGCACCACAAGCTGCTCAACGGTTTCTTCTGCCCTTTTTGCCACCCGATACAGTAGGTCCTTCTCTACGCTGAAGTATGGGTAAGTGCAGGTATTATCTGGGTTCACTAACTCGCCATCTATTTTCACTACGTTTTCCCGTGCCTTTATTAGGGCGGGGTCTTTCAACTGTTCTGTGGCAAAGTTTTCCCTGTGAACCTCAAGATCAGAAAACTCCACAGACGGTAGGTTTTCGTCTGAGGAGGTGGGCTCCTCTCCAGTTTCTTGAGTCTCCCCTGCCAATACTGATAAGGGAAATTCCGGAGAGTCCTCACCACTCTCAGGGGAGTTCTGGCTATCACATTCCTGGTACATAGGGGCACCAGTGGGGGGCTCAGGATCATCCCACAGTTCCCAGAACTTCGGAAAATCCCTTCCCACAATGGCGTCATGCGGTAACTGAGATACTAAGCCCACTGGATGAGAGAGGGTACCTTTGGGGGTCTCGAAACACACTGTAGTCACTGGATACTCTCGGGTGTCCCCATGCACACAAATAACAGCTACCTTGCTATTCCCAGAGACCTCTGTTTTAACTAACTCAGCCTTTATCAGGGTCACAAGGCTACCTGAATCCAGCAATACCACAACATTTCTACCATTAACACACATTTTGCATAAATGTTTCTCAGTTCCTCGAATGGCAGTGCATGCGACTGTCGCACACAGCGACTGACGTCTGCCCGTCAGAAAGTCACACTGCATGGGTTCCTCCACAACCGGGCAATTGGCTGCAATATGTCCCGCTTGCCGGCAGCGGTAGCAAACGATCCTTCTTGCGGCCTCTTGAGCCGCTGATTTCCCAGGCTGTTCTCGCCAAACTTGGGGTAGAGCTCCCACCCTCTCACTCTCTCCACCCTCACCCCTTGGAATCCTCTTATCCGCCCCTGGGGATGGTCTGGTCTTAGGGTGGAAAGTCCGAGTGTCTCTGGAAGAGGCCGTCAGGTTCTCTGTAGCCAAGTATTTCTCCACACGATCCACAAGACCATCGGCCGTCTCTGGGTCTCCATGGCTTACCCACTTTTGGATGGCAGTAGGAAGAGCTCTCAAAAACCGATCCATTACAACACGTTCCACAATCTTTGGTGCGGACAAAGTCTCTGGCTGTAGCCACTTTCTGCTCAGGTGAATGAGATCATACATTTGAGAGCTGGGGGGTTTTCCAAGCTGGAAAGTCCAGTTATGCACACGCTGAGCCCGGACAGCCTGGGTGACACCCAGCCTTGCCAATATTTCAGCTTTTAGCATCACATAGTCTTTTGCTTGGTTAGGCTCTAGGTCATAGTAAGCTTTCTGCGATTCACCAGTTAACAGAGGAGCCACCAGTCCAGCCCACTGCTCCTCAGGCCACTTTTCTCTTTCAGCGGTCCTTTCAAATGTGGTCAAAAATACCTCTGGATCATCCTCTCCAGTCATTTTTGTCAATAAACGACTCACCCCAAAGGACGCGGTATTAGTGGGACGGCTTTCCTCACTGGTCTGCGGACGTTGCTGCATTACTGCTTCCATCTGTTGTTGTAGTCTCTGCTCTTGCTTCTGCAACAGGTCTATGAAGCGGGCCTCAGATTGCTGCTGGGCTTGTTGCTGAGCCTCCAGACTCTGTTGCAAAGTTGCGTTTGTCTGCTGCTGGGCTGCAAGGCTCTGTTGATGAGCTTGCTGCTGGGCTGCGAAGTTCTGTTGTTGAGCTGCAAGGCTCTGTTGATGAGCTGCAAGGCTCTTTTGCAAACCTGCATTTGTCTGCTGTTGATTGGCATTTGCTAGAGCCAGCTGCTTCAGTATCTCCTCCATGCTGGCTTAAAAAAAAAACTGCCACTGGTTCTCCACCAACTGTGAGGGGGTTAGCTCGGCAGCGGGTGTGTGTGACCCCCGAGATGGGCTCCCCACACAAAAACAGGCCCAGCAAACGGAGGTTGTGGTTTTCAAAATCAAAAAGGTGCGGTTTATTTTCTATTTACAGTGACAAAACACAGCAAAGCCAAAAGAAACAAACAAAATAAATCCTGGTCAACTTGACCTCTGACTAAACATACAGGTTTCCTAACTAACAACTGGGATCAGCCTAGTGCTGTCCTAGTCCCTAAGTCCCTGGTTTTAAATGTCCAAGCAAATAGCCACACAGGCTTTGTCTCACCGCACAAGGGTTCACTCTCTCCAGGAAGTCCACACAGGTCTGGGTCCAGGCATGAGCTAACATCTAATGAAGCTGGGAGTTCTTATAGAGGCCTAAATGAGCTGACAAGCTTCAGCTGGTCTCATCAACTCCCTGTCTGCACGACGCCCCACACTCTCCCTAGAGGTATGAGTCATCCATGAGCCCACTAGCCTCAGCTGGGCTTATACAACTCTCCACCTAGTTGTATAAGTCGGCGTAAAGCCTGAATCTGGGCGAAATATATCTACCCCCCTGGATGCAACCAGGTGACTTTACCTTCCTGCTGTCACAATAGCGATAATATCTGTATGGCTTTTGTTGTATGCTGTTCAGGAATTTGTCCTCCAGATCAGCCATAAATAAGTTTGCATATTGGGGTGCCATTTTACCAGCAGTACCCATACATTGGAGATAGATGTCATTGTTGAAAGTGAAGTAGTTGTGTGTAAGAATAAATTCGATGAGCTGTGTAACATCCTCAGCCGTGTATTTGTGGTTTGGTGTGGATGATAAGAATCTGTGACATGCTGCCAACCCATCCTTGTGAGGGATGTTACTGTACAGAGATTCTACATCCATAGTGACTAGAAGTGTATTTGGTGGTAATTGTTGTATATTGTTAAGCTTGTTCAGAAAATCAGTGGTGTCTTGCAGGAAACTAGTAGTGTTCATGACTAACGGTTTTAACATTACTTCTACAAGGCCTGAGATATGTTCGGTAAGTGTATTCATACCTGTTATAATGGGTCTGCCTGGATTTCCTGGCTTGTGAATTTTGGGCAGCATGTAGAAGTCTCCAATATCTGGATTATCTGGAATCGCATTGATGAGTTCTGAATGCAGGTGGCTTGGTATTGTCGCAATCAGACCTTTTAATTGCTTAGTAAAATCCTGGGTCGGATCATAATCCAGTTTTTTGTAGTAAGTAGTATTTGCCAGCTGCCTCTGACCCTCTTGTATATATTTGTCTGTATCCATCACAACGACTGCTCCCCCTTTATCTGCTGGTTTGATGGTTATGGCCTGATTCTTGCGCAGATCGTGTACAGCTCTTCGCTCCAGTGGTGAAAGGTTGTATAATATTTTCTTTTGCTGGGTGGATATCAGGGATGTTACTCGCAGCCTGAAGCTGTCAATATAGGTATCCAGTTTGGGGTTGCGTCCTTGTGGAGGTGTGAAGTTGCTGTTCTTTTTCTTTTTATCACCTCCTATTGTCCTAGGATTCCTTTCATTACTGTGAAAATATTCTTTGAGCCCCAGTCTCCTAAAGAATTCCTCCATATCTGACCATACCTGTAAATTATCCAATTTGGTGGTTGGGCAGAATGTGAGGCCTTTGGAGAGGACTGTTGTTTCTGGTGCAGAAAGTTTATGAGCTGACAAATTTATGATTCCAAGATCCTCTGTTATATCCACATTTTCTGTCAGGTCAGCATTTACACAAGGGATACCTTGGGATTCTGGATCGGGTTCCAAGTTGCTGATAGCAGGAGTTATAGAAGTTGTGTTTGTTTTGTGTTGTTTAGGTTGTATCCCCGAGATCGGGAAAAAGCGAGGGCTCTGGGTCTCCAAATTGGAGACTTGCTAGATCAGAAAGTCTTGATCCCTGTTCCCCGCTCAGAACAAAACAAGGGGTTTTATTCCCATATTTTTGTGATCAGAAAGCCATCAGGAAAATATCGGCTTATTCTGAACCTTCGGTCTCTAAACCGATCGATCAGGTACAAGCACTTCCGTATGGAGACAGTGTTCACAATCAAGAACCTGCTTTATCCAAACTGCTTCATGGCCACGCTGGATTTAAGGGATGCTTATCTTCACATCCCTATCCATCCAGCCTTCCAAAAATTCTTGAGAATAGCAGTCAAAATGGGAACAGAGATTCGGCACTTCCAATTTCAAGCCCTCCCCTCCGGTCTGTCCTCATCCCCACGCATTTTCACAAAAGTGTTGGGGGAGGCGCTGGCTCCGCTAAGATTAAGGGCGATAACTATTATCCCCTACCTGGACGACCTCCTAGTGGTGGCGGAGTCTTACCAAAAGTTATCAGCGGATCTCCAGACTGTACAGGACTTCATGCAATCCCTGGGTTGGTTGATAAACAGAGAAAAGTCTTCCTTGATTCCGGCCCAGAAGGTGACATATTTGGGATACGACTTTTGCTCAGTAGGCCAAAAAGTTTTTCTCCCACAAGAGAAGGTCTCAAAGATGGTGCAAACAGTCTCAGCTTTACAGACCAATCAATCGGTCTCACTGAGAGAGCTTGCAAGAGCAGTAGGTCTGATGACCTCATGCTTTCCTGCAGTTCCATGGGCAAGATTCCATCAAAGACCTTTACAGATGTTTCTCTTAAGGAAGTGGAATGGAGACGCAAGGTCTCTGGAGTCAAGGGTCTTATTGCCTACCAAGGTAAAAAGAAGCTTGTGGTGGTGGAGGACAAACCTTCACTTAACAAGAGGTCTTCCATGGTCCATTCCTATATCCCAGAGGATCACGACGGATGTGAGTTCCTGGGGTTGGGGAGCCCACCTCAGCAACAAAGTCGCACAAGGACAATGGTCCTTGAGAGAAGCAAGAGCTTCATCGAACCAGAGAGAGCTTCTAGCAGTTCAGAGAACCCTGCAAGTTTTCCAGTTGGAGATCAGGGGTCACAATCTCCAAATTCTGTCCGACAACATCGCGACAGTTGCGTACCTCAACAAGCAGGGAGGTACAAGGAGTCGGATTCTTCATGCTATTGCCCAGGATATTTTGTCATGGGCAGAAGGGAATCTAGCCTCAATTACAGCAGTACACCTGAAAGGGACTCAAAACTGCTTGGCAGACTATCTCAGTCGCCACAGAGTGGATCGAGACAATTGGTCTCTTCATCCCAAAGTATTTGCGGAGCTCACCGACAAATGGGGTTTTCCCGAAGCGGATCTGTTCGCGAACCAGGACAACCTCAAGACAGAGGAGTTATTTTCTCTGAACCCAGCAGATCAATCATTGGGGGTCGATGCTCTGGTGAATCCGTGGACATTCAGCCTCTGTTACGCCTTCCCGCCAATCAGACTTATTCCGGAAGTTCTCCGGAAGTTTCTCCTAGAAGAAACAGACCTTATTCTGATCGCCCCTTTCTGGCCCAAGAGGCCATGGTTTTCCCTGTTACAGACTCTGGTCTCGAAGCCTCCGCTGAGGCTTCCGAAGAGAGAGGACTTGCTATCGCAGGGTCCAGTGTCGCACCCACAGGTGGTTGCCTTAAACTTGACGGCTTGGTATCTGAAGAGAAGATACTAAGGGCCCAGGGGTTCTCTGAAAAAGTAGTCAAGACCCTGGTCAATTGCAGGAAACCAGTCACTAGAGCCATATATTCCAAGGTCTGGAAAAAGTTTAATTCATGGTTATCGGAAAATCAAAGATTAACTCATGATGTTCCTTCTATTTTGGAATTTTTTCAAGAGGGTGTTGACAAAGGTATTTCAGTTAGTACCTTAAAGGTACAAGCGGCAGCTATCAGTGTTTTCCTCCAGTTTTCTCTCCTGGAAAATCCCACTAAAGCTAGATTTTTCAAATCCATTTCTAGGGCCAGGCCAGTAGTGGTGAGAAGTTGTCCAACTTGGGACCTGTCCCTGGTGCTTCAAACTCTGGTAGAATTTCCTTTTGAGCCCCTAGAGGATATTTCTATTAAGTTACTTACTTTAAAAACAATTTTTTTGGTAGCAATTAGCTCAGCTCGTAGAGTAAACGAGTTACAGGCCTTATCGGTGAGGGAGCCGTTCCTCACGATTTTTGAGGATCGGGTTGTGTTGAAAACGGATCCCGGTTTTTTGCCAAAAGTGGCCAGTACATTTCACAGATCGCAGGACATTGTACTGCCAACCTTTTGTAGTTCGCCGCAGGGCGACCAAGAAAGGAAGTTTAGCTTTTTAGATGTGAGAAGAATTCTTCTCGTCTATCTTGAGGTCACCAAGACCTTTAGGAAAACAGATGCCTTGTTTGTCCTTTTTTCAGGTACGCACAAAGGTAAGAGGGCATCTAAAGCCACATTGGCTAGATGGATAAAGCAAGCCATCTCGGAAGCTTACAGAATTAGAGAAGTTCCTCCACCTTTTGTCACTGCGCATTCAACAAGAGCCTTGTCTGCGTCTTGGGCTGAGAGGGCTGGTGCCTCACCGGAACAAATTTGCAAGGCTGCCACATGGTCCAGTTTTTCGACCTTCATGAAACATTATCGCCTGGATCTCCTTTCTGCACAGGAGCAGGCGTTTGGTCGAAAGGTCCTTCAGGCAGTTGTCCCACCCTAGACTGGTAAGTTCTGGCTCATCGTCTCATGGGCTGTCCTGGAAGACGCTTGAGAGAAAAGCTGAGTTAGGCTTACCGGTAACTCCTTTTCTGAGAGTCTTCCAGGGCAGCCGGATTCCCACCCGGTTTCTGTCTGGAAGTTATGTATATTATGCATGTGATTTTCAGGGTTGTCCTATGGTTCTCGAGAAGACTGATGTGGGGCCTGGAGGACCGCCCTTTTATCTGGTGGGGGTAACGTGTTTCCTGTCCTGGTAGGAGGAGCCCTAGCTCTCATGGGCTGTCCCATGGGCTGTCCTGGAAGACTCTCAGAAAAGGAGTTACTGGTAAGCCTAACTCAGCTTTTTGAAAAAACTGGGGTCTATTAGACCCTAGATCTTTCCTCTGCCCTCAAAGCATCTGACCACACCAAGATCGGTGTGATAAAATGCTTTCCCAAATTCCCAATGGCGCTTTTTATATCCGGGGGGGGGGAACATTCCCTCCCACTGCTTGTAAAAGGAGTCCAGAGGCTAATTAGCCGCTAGGATTGCTTTTACATGAAAGCCGGCCGCTGGCTGAAAAGAATGATACCAAGATGATACCTAAATCCGCAGGCATCAATCTGGTATAACCATTCAAAGTCCAGCAACATACCAGTACGTTGCTGGTCCTTGTTGGACATGTATTGTAATCTTTTTTTTGTGCAGCCTGTTGGCTGAACAAAAAAAAGAGATTGATCGGTGGGTATGCCCACCATTAGAATACCTCCCTTCATCCACCCACTTCTAATGATGGGCATACATGCACCATTTATATATGCCGAAGCATGGGGGCATCCTCCCGCAAAAAAGTTATGCCGCACACACGGTCTGACTTTTCCATGGGCAAGCCACCGTCTGAATTTTGACCGTATGTACGCGGCATTAGGAGCAAAATCGCTCCTCCGCTCCTCCGCCCCTGCTGCCCCCATGCTTCGGCATATATGTTTTTTTTTTTTTTTAACTGTGGTGGTGAAATCACCTCCTACAGCACTGGAGTTGCAGGGATCAGGCCTGTCTCTACGAATGCTGCAGTTATGTGTGTTATGTTTTGTAAGTGACAGTGATCGATCGATACTGCACTTGGGTGGCCTGGGCTGGACGGAGGGGCAAAACGCAGGTGCTAGCAGGTATCTGGGCTGATCCCACTAACACTGCGTTTTTGGGAACCCTAAACTGCTGGGGACGCTAGTATAGATCTGATCAGATCAGATATTGATCGGTTCAGATACTATACCACTAAGGGGGGGTGTATGCTTCACGCGTGGGTGTTAGCGTTACTGGCACTAACCTGACGCTGCCTGGGGCGACGCAGACCCTCTCTGACGCTAAAACCTAATTGATATCACCCGCCGGGCGATCAGGGGGTTAAACCTTTATTGGGTTATATACGGCGGGTGCCCTGACACTATAAAAAGCAAACTAACTAACCAGCGTCACCCGTAACACTTATATGGTGATCACTGGTGAAAGGGTTAACTAGGGGCGATCAGGGGGTTAAACCTTTATTAGATAATATATGGGAGTACCTGACGCTATAAAAACCTGCGGCGAAATAACTGGCTACCTATCGACACCACCGACACTAATACAGCGATCAGAAAAACGATCGCTTAGTGACACTGCAAAAGGGGGTGAAAGGGTTACCTGGGGGGCGATCAAGGGGTTAAACCTTTATTAGGGGGGGTTAGGGGGCTACACTGGACCTAAAACTAACTGCCCTGACACTTTTACAGTCACAAATGTCACTGATTGCAGTGATCAGTAAATAAATGGTCACTGCAATCAGTGACACTGTGACTGGGGGGTGATCTGGGGGTGTCTGGGGGGGAGATCGTGTGCCTATGTGTGCTGGTGTCCGTGTGCTGTTTAGTGCACTAACCTGTATGTCTTCTCTCCACGGCGCTCGGTATATGTGAGCGCCGCAGGAGAGATGACATCACTTCCTCCTGACTGTGTAAACATTACACAGGCAGAGGAAGATTCTCATTCGCTCCCGGAACGATGCCGACTGCTCACTGTATAGAAGGGGGGTCCGATGGGACCCCCCAACTATACGAAGGCAGTCACGTACAGGTACGTGATTGTGCCTGTCCGTGCCATTCTGCCGACGTATATATACAGTGAGCGGTCGTTAAGGGGTTAATAAAGTGCTGTCAAAATTGGGGGAGAGGAAATGAGCCACCCAAGAATTCCAAATTCTATTTATGGTTTCAGAAATCGTTAATGTGTTTGTTTTCCAAGCTTTGGCGATTGTCTGCTTTGCAGCTGTGGTGATTTGTAATAAAAGGTTAAATTGAGTATGCAAAATATTGGCCGGTTTCAGGATTAGGAGCGCAATTAGAGGATCTGATTTAATCGATTTATTGAATAAAGTTGAGAGCATTAGAAAAATCTCTTTCCAAAATATGTGTATATGGGATCCTAATTCACCGCAGCCACGAAAGCAGAGCGGAGAGAATTGGGGGCTATATTTTGCAATTCCAACAGGGACCAGGTACCAATGCATAAGTACTTTATAGTTCGTTTCTAGGGCTGTAATATTTTGTGAAGATGATTTTGTTGCAGTCCAAATTTCATCCCAAGTAGATGCCTCCAAACGAAGTCCAAGGTCTCTCTCCCATTTCATCATATATGATGGTGTATCTGCGTTAGGTAAAGTAACAAGAGAATTATATAATAATGATATGAGATGTAGCTTCTGACTTTTAATAAACACACACTGACCAGTTCAGGAATCCTCATCCGGGCCGGTTATTCAGTTTCAACGCCATCTTGGATGTTGGAAGCCAGTTGTGGCTTCCTGCAGCTTCACAGCTGGCTGCCCACTGCGTATGAATGAACCCTGACCCTTTGTGAATACAATAGCAGTCTCCTGGGACCCGTGATATGTCCAAGGAGGTTGTGGGCGGGGTTGGGTATACTGAACTTTTTGTCCGGATTGCTTAGGCGATCTGAGTGGAAGTGGGCCCCTTACAGAAATAGGTACCCGCTTCCCTTAAAAAATAAAATAAAAAGGGAGATTAGAAAAAGTGGAACTTCCCTTTTCAGGTAAAGTTCCGCTTTAATAATCATATCACATGAGCAATAGTGTTGCTGTTCATAGTGCCACTGATGAAGCAATGGAAAGCTATTCCTAATCTATACAGTGAGGGAAAAAAGTATTTGATCCCCTGATGATTTTGTACGTTTGCCTCCTGACAAAAAAATGATCAATCTATAATTTCAATGGTAGGTTTATTTTAACAGTGAGAGACAGAATAACAACAAAAATATCCAGAAAAACGCATTTAAAAAAAGTTATAAATTGATTTGCATTTTAATGAGTGAAATAAGTATTTGATCCCTTATCAGGCTGGGTTCACACTAGTGCGACACGACATCTGTCCTACTTTGGATCCGACTTTGCCCTGCGACATGAAGCCGACATATGTCCGACTTTCAATGAACGGGGATCCGACTTGGATCCCCGCCAATAGCAGGCACTGTGTTTGGTATGAATCTTGAGGGGGAACTCCACGCCAAATTTTAAATAAAAAACCAGCATGGGTTCCCCCTCCAGGAGCATACCAGGCCCTTGGGTCTGGTCTGGATTTGAAGGGGAACCCATACGCCGAAAAAAACGGTGTGGGGTCCCCCCCAAAATCCAAACCAGACCCTTATCCGAGCACGCAACCTGGCAGGCCGCAGGGGAAGAGGGGGGGGGGACGAGAGAGCGCACCCCCTCCCTCCTGAACCATACCAGGCCGCATGCCCTCAACATGGGGGGTTTGGTTCTCTGGGGCAGGGGGGCGACCTGCGGCCCCCCCACCCCAAAGCACCCTGTCCCCATGTTGATGAGGACAGGGCCTCTTCCCGACAACCCTGGCCGTTGGTTGTCGGGGTCTGCGGGCGGGGGGCTTATCGGAATCCGGGAGCCCCCCCTTAATAAGGGGGACCCCAGATCCCGGCCCCCCACCCTATGTGAATGAGTATGGGGTACATCGTACCCCTACCCATTCACCTGGTGGGAAAAAAATGTCAAGAAAAAACACAACACAGCTTTTTAAATTAATTTATTGCACAGCTTCGGGGGTCTTCTTCCGACTTCGGGGATCTCCGCGCTCTCCGGTTCTTTCTTCTGCCGGGCCTCCGCTATCTTCTTCTAGCTCTTTTGCTAGCGGGGCCCAGTCTTCTCCGTCACCTTCTTCTTCTCCCGCTCTCCGGTTCTTTCTTCCGCCGGGCCTCCGCTATCTTCTTCCAGCTCTTTTGCTAGCGGAGGCCCGGTCTTCCCGTCGTCTCGTCCGGCTCTCCGTTGTCCTTCTGCCGGCCCCTCCACACTCTTCTTGAAGCTCTTTTGCTAGTGGAGGGGCCGGTCTTCTCCGTCGCCGTCTTATTCTCTCTTCTCCTCCTCGATGTTGACGCGTCGCTTCCTCCGGCTGTAATGCTGGCTGTTCGCTCCACTCCGCATTAATATAGGCTTCTCATGACGTCACAGTCACATGCTCCCATGACGTCACAGTCACATGCTCCGGGGCCGGAGCATGTGACTGTGACGTCATGAGAAGCCTATATTAATGTGGAGCGGAGCGAACAGCCAGTATTACAGCGGGAGGAAGCGACGCATCAACATCGAGGAGGAGAAGAGAGAAGAAGATGGCGACGGCGACGGGAAGACTGGCCCCTCCACTAGCAAAAGAGCTGCAAGAAGGTAGTGGAGGGGCCGGCAGAAGGACAACGGAGAGCCGGACGAGACGACGGGAAGACCGGGCCTCCGCTAGCAAAAGAGCTGGAAGAAGATAGTGGAGGCCCGGCGGAAGAAAGAACCGGAGAGCGAGAGAAGAACCGGAGAGCGGGAGAAGAAGAAGGCGACGGAGAAGACCGGGCCCCGCTAGCAAAAGAGCTAGAAGAAGATAGCGGAGGCCCGGCAGAAGAAAGAACCGGAGAGCGCGGAGACCCCCGAAGTCGGAAGAAGACCCCCGGAGCTGTGCAATAAATTAATTTAAAAAGCTGTGTTGTGTTTTTTCTTGACATTTTCTTCCCACCAGGTGAATGGGTAGGGGTACGATGTACCCCATACTCATTCACATAGGGTGGTGGGCCGAGATCTGGGGGCCCCCTTATCAAGGGGGGGGGCTCCCGGATTCCGATAAGCCCCCCGCCCGCAGACCCCGACAACCAACGGCCAGGGTTGTCGGGAAGAGGCCCTGTCCTCATCAACATAGGGGCAGGGTGCTCTGGGGTGGGGGGGCCGCAGGTCGCCCCCCTGCCCCAGAGCACCAAACCCCCCATGTTGAGGACATGCGGCCTGGTATGGTTCAGGAGGGAGGGGTGCCACTCTCTCGTCTTCCCCTGTCCTGCCAGGTTGCGTGCTCGGATAAGGGTCTGGTTTTTTCGGCGTAGGGGTTCCCCTTCAAATCCAGACCAGACCCAAGGGCCTGGTATGCTCCTGGAGGGGGAACCCATGCCGTTTTTTTATTTAAAATTTGGCGTGGAGTTCCCCCTCAAAAGCAGCAGAGCACAAGTCGCTTGCAAAAGTCGGATCATGCAAGACTGCGGTCCGACTTTGATCCGACTTCAATGATAGTCAATGGGCTGAAGTCGGATCAAAGTCAGACCAAAGTAGTACAGGGAGCATTTTCAAAGTTGGACCGACGTGTCGGACCAGTTAAGACGGCTCCCATAGAGAAACATTGATTTTGACACGTCATGCGACATGAGCTCCCAATGTCGGAGCGTTTGTCGCCCCAGTGTGAACCCGGCCTCAATCAGCAAGATTTCTGTCTCCCAGGTGTCTTTTATACAGGTAGTGAGCTGAGATTAGGAGTAATCTCTTAAAGGGAGTGCTCCTAATCTCAGTTTGTTACTGTAACGAAACGTCCACTTGAGTGCTTTCATCATATACCACTTTCTCCCAGTCTGAATATAGATATCAGATATTCCAACCGCTGGCAACCACAAACTAGGCAGTACTCGCTTGGTTGCTCAACATGAACTGTTTATTGAAACACAGGTACACAGGTAATTCTCGGGACAACCCCCCCCCCCCTTTGCATTCCGGGCGGGGTAGACTGCCCAATCAGCAAGGAGAGCTGTTGGGGGAACCCCCCCCCTATTGGAGACACAGGGTGACTTAGACATAGGAGGTGCATGGGGAGCTAAAACAAGGGTTTCCCAACCTCCTCAAGGGATTCTGGGTTCCACGGGCCCCCCGCCCAAAGTGACTCTCGTCACAGTTACCTGTATAAAAGACACCTGTCCACAGAAGCAATCAATCGGATTACAATCTCTCCCACATGGCCAAGACCAAAGAGCTGTCCAAGGATGTCAGGGACAAGATTGTAGACCTACACAAAGGCTGGAATGGGCTACAAGACCATCGTCAAGCAGCTTAGTGAGAGGGTGACAACAGTTGGTGCGATTATTCGCAAATGGAAGAAACACAAAATAACTGTCAATCTCCCTTGGTATGGGGCTCCATGCAAGATCTCACCTTGTGGAGTTTCAATGATCAGGAGAACGGTGAGGAATCAGCCCAGAACTACACGGGAGAATCTGGTCAATGATCTCAAGGCAGATGGGACCATAGTCACCAAGAAAACAATTGGTAACATACTACACCACGAAGGACTGAAATCCTGCAGCGCTCACAAGGTCCCCCTGCTCAACAAAGAACATGTACAGGCCCAGCTGATGATTGCTAATGAACATCGGAATGATTCAGAGGAGAACTGGGTGAAAGTTTTGTGGTCAAATGAGACCAAAATCAAGCTCTTTGGCATCAACTAAACTCTCTTTGTTTGGAGGAATGCTGCCTATGACCCCAAGAAAACCCACCGTCAAACATGGAGTTTGAAACCTTATGCTTTGGGCGGTGTTCTTCTGCTAAGCGGACAGGACAACTTTGCTGCATCAAAGGGACGATGAATGGGGCCATGTACCTGAAATCTTGGATGAGAACCTCCTTCCCTCAGTCAGGGGATTTAAAATGGGTTGTGGATGGGTATTCCAGCATGACAATGACCCAAAACACACGGCCAAGGCAACAAAGGAGTGGCTCAAGAAGAAGCGCATTATGGTCCTGGAGTGGCCTAGCCAGTCTACAGGAATAAATCCCACAGAAAATATGTGAAAAGAAACTGAAGGTTTGAGTTATCAAACGTCAGACTTGAAACCTTAATGACTTGGAGAGATCTGCAAAGAGGAGTGTGACAAAATCCCTCCTGAGATGTGGGCAAACCTGGTGGCCAACTACAAGAAACGTCTGACCTCTGATTGCCAACAAGTGTTTTGCCACCAAGTACTAAGTCATGTTTTGCGAAGGGGTCAAATACTTATTTCACTCATGCAAATCAATTTATAACTTTTTTAAATGCATTTTTATAGACTGATCAGTTCTTTATCAGTGGACAAATGTACAAAACCAGAAGGGGATCAAATGCATTTCCCTCACTGTATGAACATCTAAACTAGTTCATAAACAAGCAAAGCTGTGAAATTAGGCAAAAAGATCCCCAGCTTGCAGATGCAACTGATCTTTTTTTTTCGTATTTTTTTTTTTTATTGAACTATTGGAATTGCCATGTGGTGAGCAGCCATTATAGAATATTATCAATTTATTTACCAGAGTTGAGGAAAGAAGTCGAGAGACCAGAAGTCTGTGACAATGGTATTAAATGGACAGGGTGCTTACAACGGTTAGCCTTTGTTCCAAAATAAATAAATCACGTTTTGACCATAGATAGGCTTTAAATCATATTGTTTAGTGTATGGCCAGAGGTCTCAAAAGTTATGCACAGGTGTCATAGACAAATACAGGCCCTATCTATCGTCAAAGGCACTGCTGAGCAATGCTAGCTGCCAGTCCTGGATTGTGCATTCGCCCAGAGAGCGTAAACAGACCGGTGTATTTTAGTGCCCGGAAGCCCCTAGTGCTGCGTACAGCTTCCCATAGACACAAATGGTGGAAGGCAGCTGTATACAGCTATGTGCCACTACTTGCGTAAAACTGCATTTGCAGAGATTTACATCCCAAACAAAGGTAATCTACTGTCAGTAATCTGTACTCATTCCCCACTTTACACAAGTAGTAGCTTACAGCATTTAGGTCTATGGGTGGCTGTACACAGCACCAACGGCTCCCGGGTACCAAAATTCACCTATTTGTTTACGCTCTAAGGGTGAATGCACCCATATGCATGAACCCTTACTGAGCTTTCTGTTATGATTTATTATTACCTCCTGCTTTCACAAGATGTATTAATTGCTTTAATTTCATTCTAGAAGGAGAAGGAACTTCAACCAAAGGTGATACGCCTGTTACGGATACGCCATCTAGATTATTGCAAGTAAGTAAATTACTGATGTACGTTTTATAGTGTTCTTTCATGAAACCTTTGGATCAATTCACATCTCATAAATTTTTAATGCAAATGGTTACACAGCGTACAGTAATTAGTCTTTTGCTGGTTGTCTGGTTAGTGTACTGAGAAATGCATATTTTGTTGCTATTTCACATTATTGCATTACAGTAAAGCCTCGTACACACGACCGAGTTTCTCGGCAAAAACCAGCAAGAAACTTGCTGGCAGAGATTTCTTGCCGAGAAATTTGTTCGTGTGTATGGTTTCTCGTCAAGAAAGGCGACAAGAATCTCGACGAGAAAATAGAGAACCTGCTCTCTATTTTCTCGTCGAGATTCTCGTCAGCCTGTTTCTCGACGAGAAAATTGTGTGTGTGTACACTTACCTGTTCGCCGGGAAGCCCGCGCATGCTCGAAATGACTTTGACGCATGCGCGGTAGCTTCCTAGGCATAGGTAGGGTGAACCAAGATGGCGGCGACGGCATCGAATGTGACAAGCGCATGCTCGTCGTATTCTATGACGTCACCGCGTACGCTCCATTCAAAGAACCGCGGGTTCTTTGAAATGAGCGTGTGTACACTCGGCCGGGACAAGTTTCTTGTCCAAGGATCTCGTCGAAAAAAACAACATGTTTTTTACGACGAGATTCTCGCCGTGTGTACGAGGCTTAACACAGTGTATTGCCGTGCTTTTCCTTTTTGAAGAGTGGGCAATCCACCCACACCACAACTTGCATGCTGCACTTTGCATTGCGGTGCGCTGCATTAAAAAAAGTGGCAGATATGATTTTTGCTCCATTGCTGTGCATCGGCAGTCCATTAATAATGTTTCCGATAAATGTGAATGGGCCCTTAAATTAACCCAATCACAAACCTGGGCAATTCAAACTGAGCATATGTGGAAAATAAATGTACCTTTTTAGTGTCAAAACAACCAGTAGATCAGAGATATAGGCTGGTAACATTACATACAAATCTTAGCTTATTTTGAAAAAGTCGTGGCTTGGCCCAACCCAACCTACAACGCTTACACATTAAAACAGAACTAAGTCCACAATACTTACCTTTGCCTCAGTGTCAAAGCTGCTAGCATATTCTTCCCGACTTCTTCTGGGCACTGGTCTTTGGCCATCTTAATTTGCCACTGCAGGATGACGTCACTCCCGCACATGTGCAAGCGCAGTCACTGTGCCAGAATGTACACTAAATGGCTGCACATGCACAGCTCAGTGTGCCTTCTACAGAAGAGGCAGCAAGCAGGCAGATAGGTCTATTTTATTACAGAAGAGACAGTGCATATCTTTTCTGCAATAAAGTGCTTGACTGTCCGTCTTTTTTTTTTTTTTTATTACAATTTAATGTACTATGACTAATGTTTGTAAGAGGGTAGGACCTAACTCAACTTTCATATGAGACGTGGAAATGTGCATACATTTTAGATGCCTATATTTGGATCTATGGAGTGTTTTGAATTGCAGCTTTCGCTGCACGTTTTTGTCATATACGTTGTTTGATTTGCCCAGATTTATGACATCTTAATTGACTCTCTTCCCATCTCATTGAAAATTGTAGACAAATATCCAGAATTAGTTTGATTTGGTCAAAAGACATTCAGACTATGTTTGGAACACTACAGTGAATCTAAACCCTAAAACAAAAATGGTGTACATTTCATCTCACTAGTCCTTAGATGTGGTGGTTACATTTTGCAAACTTTTTTTCCTTTTATTTTTACCTACGGATACTGCCAGTAACACGCTTCAAAACTCAATCACTTTTCTGTATTAACAACAGAAGCAAGATAGCCCCACAGAACCCTACCCTTCTCCTTTTCTTGTAGCACCCTCCTAGCTAGGTTGCTACATTTTTGGGCAATATCGTTTTTGGTTCTTCTGTAAAAGAGGAGTGGTGTTCAATTGCTTGATTTTCACACGTCATGCGACATGAGCTCCCAATGTCGGAGCGTTTATCGCACCAGTGTGAACCCGGCCTTATTCTCAAAGCTTAATTGAACAAGCTGAAGTAAGAAGCTGATTGGTTGCTATGTACAGCTGCACCAGATTCTGTATGCTCCATGTTGTCAATCAGCATACTGTCTATTCAACAGGAAAAAAATTAAACAGCCTTGGTAGCATTAGAAAAAAATACATTACCGTTATACTTTTTCTATTGCAGGAAACTCTGCCATCACCTGCTCGGGAACGGTAAGATCTGTGATTTTCTCATGTTAAATACCTTTTTTTTTCTTTTTTTTTTTTTTTTTTTTAGCCAAATCAATATGAAACATTGCATACTTTTGTATACTGCATGTGTAGCAAGCAGTGCTTCAGAAAAAAAAAACAAAAAAAAAAACATTTTCTTCTCTTTATTTTGTTAACATTTAAAAACATGTAAATGGAAGAGTGTTTGATAAGGCCTGGTTCACACTTATGCGGGTGGTTGCTGGTGCGGGAATCGCATCTGTTCCTGCACCCGCAGCTAAAATTGTTGCAGGAACTGCTGGGAAATCGCATGGTGCTTTTCCAGCCTTGTGTCTTGAAAATGGTGCAGGAAACTTTTTCCTGCATGAAATGCAGGCACACCAGCCCATTTAAATGAATGGGCTGCCATGCCTGTGCAAATGTGGCCTGCAGACCCACGATACCAGGCGTTATAGTCCTCATGCAGTGTGTCACATAATAGTGTTGCATGTACTATGCAAGCATATTGATGTGACAGGTATGAAAAAATCCAGTTTGGCTGTAAACCATATTATAATTTCTGCAATCATCTGATTGGTGGGTTTTTCGAAGGTAGTGCAATCTTCCAAACCATTTCAGAGAGCACATACTTGCTTTCTTTAGTTTAAAACAGAACTTAAAAAAAAAAAAAAAATTAGTTGGTACAGTGCAGGACACATGATATCTAGTCATAGATAGTCATGTCTAGTCCTTTCAGGTGATTGGACACTGGCAGAAAAGCTGCAGGCACATCCCGTCTATTTTTTTTTTTTGCTAGTGTTCTTAGGTGATGGATATTCTCTCTCCTGAGTAAACTTACTTCTACTTCCACCTTTTTACTGGGGTTTACTGGGAGTCTTTTATCAAGTTGTAGCTGCTCTATAGACATTGTGACTTTGGTGTGTAGCTTTCTGGATGAGTTAACTGAGCCTTGGGGACCTGAACCTAGACCCTGCCTGGAAGATGCTCAGCCTGTATTGTGCCTTTAGGCACTGGATCTTGGATAAGCACTCATTTTGGCACAACGTGCTTTGCTTCGAGTTAGCTACAGGATGCTTTACAGCCCAAAGTCATGGTCCATCAGCAGGTGGAGCCCTGTTTTTGATGATTCCTTTGGGGGTATGCCTATCCAGGAGGCCAAAACCAAAATTGGGGCTTTTCCAGTCAACCCTGTTACACTACTTTGGAGCTCTGCTACAGTAAATGGGACTCAACCTCTTTAAAACTGGTCCCCAGTGTGCCAGCTCCAATCCCAATGGGCCTTGCAAGTACAGGCTGCGAGACTTTTGTTCAAATTTGGCACCATTTTGGGTCCCTGTTTATTGCAGATCTGTTGCGTCTGGGCTGCTAGTGCATCTGTGTGGCCACGGAATCCCGGGCATACTGTCTGTGCGTGTGGACTTATACTGGGTACAGTTTCCTCTAGTCAGCATCACTGTCTCCTAACTCCTACACAAACAGCACAGCGATCCTTGGACACACCAACAGCCAACAGGGTCTGGCACAGAAGGCTTTTCCTCTTCTCATAGCATTCATGGAGGTTGTAAATACCCCTTTTTGTGGACACAGCTCTGTGCATGACAGATTACAAAGGTAGAGATAGGAGGTCAGAAGGCTCAGCTTACAACTTTGGTGAGGGTCATGGTCTCTCTGCACAGGGTCCTATTCTCCCCAGTTCTGATTCTCTGCCCCCCTCTGGGGGCTTGCCCCCCCCTTTTGGACTTCTCCTCTGCAGGGTCAGTCACTGACTTTTCTCTTGTGGCTGCTGCATAGCCTGATGATGAATACAAGGAGGAGGAAGGTGAAGAGTCATCTGCTTCCTCAGAATTGGAGGAGGTGTTGTCTAATGAGATATATCCAGAAGTAAAGGATACCATTTCAGTGCTTATTGATGAGGTACATTTCTGCCTGGGTCAGAGACCACTCTAGGTTTCTAGCATGGGCTCCCTGCAAATGCCCATCCCTTCTAGGACTGTTCACTCTCTCTCTCTTAGAGCCTATTTTGTACAGTGACTGGCTTACCCTGAAAAGATTTACGCACTTCCCAAACTCATTGCTCATCCGTATACTATTGAGGAGTTGTTCCTTGAAAAATGGTCTGTTCCTTTAGTGGCCATTTTTTACCTTAACAAAACTTAACTGCCATCTTCATGTTTTTAAGCACTCGGTGGACAAGGGTTTGGAAGCTTCTTTAAGGCCATGTTCGCCCCCCCCCCCCCCCACTGGTTCTGCTATGCATCCTGCTGTCACATCCATGGCAGTTTATAAGACCCTGACTGTGTGGAAAAATTGCATGGCCTGTGACTCTGATTCCATTTTAATGAATCCCTCAGTCCACCATCACCTGGATCTTTTGCTTGTGGGTCCACACTACTGCTCAAATGGCATGGCAGACATTGGCATCCTGTTTGTTCACATGCAGAGCATCCTCTTGTTAAAATGCTGATTAGTGGAACTTCCGTGTAAGAAGTTCCTTGAGTATGCCATTTGAAGGAAAATGGCATACATGTCTTCTCCCTGCTTCATGCTCTCAAATGTGCCATCCTCTCTGGTGGAAGTACGGTATGTGCTTCTGTTTAGCAGCTTCTTGCACAGGATGTTATTGCCCTCTTTCTGGATTGAGAGCATTTTCAAGGGTTTTACTCCAAACTGTACACTGTTCCTATTCCAGATTGAGGAAACTGTTCTGTTCTGGATCTCAAGACCCTCAACCTGTTTCTAAGGGCTCAGAAGTATTGCATGGAATCTGCAAGGCTGATCAGTTTTTTCTTCTGCCGGGAGATCAGTTTTTTCTTCTGCCGGGAGATCAACTGGTCTATGTGGATGCTTACCTAAACATCCCTATTTTCCCACATTATCAGCTATCTGTGGTTTACAGTGGGCAGGCTCTACTACCAGTTTGTTGCCCTTCTCTTTGGCCTGCCCATAGCCCCCCGCATATTCACCTAGACATGGTCTTTGACCTGCTTCAAACTAGGCTGGTGTGAAGCCTCTCTGGCCATAATAGGTTTTGTTATTAAGTATGTGATAAGAGCCACAGAGCACGATGTATATTGCATCCCTGTTTCAACAATCTTATGGTGAATGTTTGAGCATAATGTACTGTATGCTATTTTGGAAAATTAATAAAAATTATTGGAACAAAAAAAAACCTAGGCTGGTGCAACTTAACATTTTGGCTGTGTGGGACTAACTTAATTTCTGGTCTGCCCCATGCATCTGAGCAGCAAGACAAGACCTATCCTGGCTTGGTGGATTTCAAATCGGTCAGAAAAGCTTTTTCCTTTTAAAAATGTGGGAGGTTCCTATGGGAGATGCTAGCCTGTTGGGCTGGGGTGCAGTCCTGGATGCCCCCTCAGTGCAGGAGACTTGGTCGTTGGGGGACACTTGTCATCCCATAAACGTTTTAAAACTGTGGGCAGTTTGTTTGTCTCTCCAGTGCTAAATCTCTCTGCTGTGAGGTCACCTGGCCAGAATCCAATCAGGCAATGTACAGCAGTGCCCTATATATAGTTTCCATTATTTCCTATGGAGAAATTTGCTTTTATGTACAAGTGCTTTGGATTACAAGCATGTTTCCGGAACAAATTATGCTCGCAATCCAAGGTTTAACTGTATATGTACTTTTAAATAAAAGTGGGTTTTAAGTTCATTTTAGATTAATACCTACCTAGGTGGATGCAGCATGGGTCCGATGCTGCATCTGTCCCCCAGCGCCTCTGCACTGAGAACCGAGCGATTGAACACTGCCAATTGCTTGGTTCTGACAGCTACCCGAGCAGAGAGCTGGTGACTGTCAGTCACAGCTCTCTGCTCTGCTTCCTTCTCGCTCATTACAGTGCTGATCTGTGGAGGGGGCGGAGTAGCCGACTCAGGCTCTCAGCGGCTCCAGGCGATGACGTGGTGCCTGGACCGACTTCTGTGACATCAGCAGAGAGCGGCCTACAGCCCGCTCTCTGCCGAAAACGGGTCACAGGAGTGCAATTCGAGCTTTGGCTATACTTCTCCTTTTAATTGCGTGTATAGCTATTTGCCTAAAATTTTTGATATTTGCCTCCGCGCCAAAATAAAAAAAATGGCGTGGAGCCCCGCCCCCCCAAAATACATACCAGACCCTTTTTCGAGCATGCCGCCCGGTAGGTCAGGAAAGGGAGGTGACAAGCGCCTGCCCCCCCTCCTGAACCATACCAGGCCGCATGTCCTCAACATGGGGGGGTGGGTGCTTTGGGGCAGGGGAGGTCTGAGCCCCCCACCCTGAAGCACCTTGCCCCCATGTTGATGAGGACAAGGGCCTCTTTCTGACAACCCTGGCCAGGGTTTGCGGGCGAAGGGCTTATCAGAATCTGTAAGCCCCCATTAACAAAGGGGTACCCCTACCCATTCACCAAAAAAACTGTGACATGTTAAACTACAAGAGCCGATTTTTGACAAGTCCTTTATTAAATAAGAAGTCCGGAGCCGTCTTCTCTCGGAGCCATCATCTCCCGGTGTCGTCTTCTTCTTGTGCTGTCTGCTCCTGCGGAGCTGTCTTCTTCCTCGCCGCCGGTTACCCGCTAAAAAACAAAAAAAGCCTGTCTTATCCTGAAGCTGTCTTTTTCCGTTGTGATGTCTCTGCTGTCCGGAACCTCTTATATAGGCATTGGGGGTGGCCATCCAATGACGTCGCCCGGAGAGCCCGCCCCTTGTGATGTCACAAGGGGCGGGCTCTCCGGGCGACGTCATTGGATGAAAAAGACAGCTCCACGGGAGAAGACGGCTCCTGGCTTCTTATTTAATAAAGGACTTGTCAAAAAAGGTTTTTGTAGGTTTTTTTAACATGTCACTGCTTTTTTAGTGAATGGGTACCCATTCACAATGGGGGGGGGGGCGGGATCTGGGGGCCCCCTTGTTAATGGGGGCTTCCAGATTCGGATAAGCCCCCCGCCCGCAGATCCCGACAACCACAAGCCAGGGTTGTTGGGAAGAGAGAGGCCGTTGTCCTCATCAACATAGGGGCAAGGTGCTTTGGACTGGGGTGGGCCCAGAGCCCCCCGCCCCAAATCACCCACCCCATGTTGAGGGCATGCGGCCTGGTATGGTTCAGGAGGGGGGTGCTCGCTCATCCCCTCCCTTTCCTGACCTACCGGGTGGCATGCTCGGTTAAGGGTCTGGTATGGATTTTGGGGGGGACCCCACGCCATTTTTATTTTAAAATTTTGGCACCGTTTTTTTGCCGGCAATTTTTTTTTTTTTCACATTCGGCTTTCAGCGGGGAAGCACGCTGACAGCTGATGACTCATAGGTTGTTAAGGACTTAGCAACCAGCTATATACAGTGTTAAAACAATAAATGCAAAACACATCAAAAATCGCATCACAAACACAACACTTGCGTTTCTGGTGCGGCTCCATTGAAGTCTATTACCCGCAAATCGTGGGAGAAAAGTCCCGGACCCTTTCCAAAAGTGCACCAGCCGCAAAACCCATAGATGTGAACTTGTACCACATGTTGTTTCTGCAAAGTGCACTAAAAAATGCATAAGTGTGAACCTAGGGTAACAGGGGAAAAGGTGTTTTTTTTATAGGGAAAAAGGTGTTCTAATTCCTCTCCACTCTATCAAAAACTGAAAACTGAAAAAAAGTTTTGTCTTTAGGGCCGTTTCACACTGATGCACTGTTGATGGTTTCCCATTGACTTACAATGGATGGTGATTTTTTGATGTGCTTTTGAATAACTGCAGCAAAGATACAGCATGCAGGATTTTTCAAAGCGCAGCGCACGTGCAATGTGAACAGTTACATAGGAAAAGTCTTCATCTGCTTTTGTCACGCTGGAAAAGCACGGCAAAAGCAAAAAGTATGAAAGAGGTCTTATGCCGTGTACACACGATCTATTTTTTCGACGGTGAAAACACCGTCGAGAAAATCGACATGAAAAACGAGGAACAGCTTGTTCCCCCCACACACGGCCATTTTAAATGACATTTTTTTTTTGGTCAAAAAAAAACGACCGTGTGTGGGCTCCTCGGCAGTGTTTCCCTATGGGAAAACTGCCGCGGAAAAAAACGACGGGAATCACGACGAGAAAAATTAGAGCATGTTCTAATTTTTCTCGTCGTAATTAATGCCGTTTTTCCCGTCGGGAAAAATGACAAAAAGCCCACAGACGATCGTTTTTCTCGTCCAAAGGAAAAAATTTCATTTTTCCCGACGGAAAAAATTTCATTTTTCCCGAAGGGAAAAATGATCGTGTGTACGCGGCATAAGTTGCACTTTAAGCATTAACACTGCCCTACCTCATGTGTTCATCTTTATTTCTTTTAACTACAGTACGTCAAGCATCAGCACAGATTCCAGCGACTCTTGTACCCCAGAAATATTTCGTTCTCTCTCTATGAGTAAGTGTTGTATCTTTTGTTTTCTTTTGCAAAACAGAGATTTTGTGCTTTGCTGGTTATTAAAAGGTCCCATTATAGTAAATGTTTACTTTTGTATTTGCCATGAAGGAAATTTGTAGGGGCTATATTACTTTAGCTGGTATTACGAGCATTTGTGATAAAGTGCATAATTCTACCTGCCTTTCTTAGGGGATTTTAGCACAAACGGATCTTCTGGAAACCATTAAGACAGCTTTGTGCAACCATGCCAGCATTACACAGACCTATGGAAATAAGCTAAATCAATATAGTTTATCCAGTTTTCTGTATTTATAGAGCACAGATGTTTTATGCAGGTTGATGTACATCAGTCCATGCCTTCCAAAGAGGTTATATCCTGCTGTATCCTGGCCTAGGCCAACAAGGCCCAGGCCTAGGGCAGCACTTTGCAGGGGGGCAGCATGGAAAGAGTCCTTGCCGGCTTGCGCTACACTGTTAGTGTTATGGGGCGGACTGTGCAGAGATGCAAATTAGTCTAGCGCCCACATAAAGCGGCCGCACTGCTTCTGGTATGCGGGCGGCCGGCATTCCGCAACTGTGGAGGGGGGGTCTGCGGTGCTTCTAATTTTGACTGTCTTATCATCCTGGGCCACAAACCTTCCTCACTGTGCTATATGTTTTCTGTTGCACCATTCACATGGTTATATCTTCTTAGTCCTCTCCATAAAATTATCAGAAATTTGTGCTTAAAGTAGAACTATAGGCAACACTTTTTTTTTCTATTTGGATAGAGTAAGGGAAGGTTATAGCCCCTGTAAGTTTATTTTTTACCATGTCTGTCTCATTGCAGAGATTTCCCTTCACTTCCTGCCCCATAGCCAAACAGGAAGTAAGAGGAAATCTATGCAAATTAAGGGACTCCATTGCCCCCCCCCCCCAGGCCCTCAGAACTAGTGTCCCCACTCAAAATTTTCAGGGCGGGTCTTAAACAGCAAGGGATGTGGCCTTGACAGGAAGGGGTGGGCAATATTTAAATTAGGGGGTGCATGAGTTTAGTCAGGCCTAGGGCAGCACAAAACCTAAATACACTACTGCTTCAACCATAGTCCTACAGATACACACCTAAATACTAGTACAAATTGAGGACAAACAGATGTCATTGTAGCGTGGTACTGGTTGCCAGTTGAAGAGTTGATGACTTTGCTGCCTGGTCTTATAATACTCTAACTTTGCCACAAAGGTGAACTTGCATAGTAGAGGCTATTGACTGATCAGTAGAAATTTCCCATACAAACCGTGCAAGTAAATTTAATGATGTTAATCATTTACAATTGGTCACATAAAATATATATCGATAAATGTATTTGCTTCCTCATTATTCTTTGAACTCTAGGCAAACAGCTAAATATACAAACCAAATAAAAAATACCTACCAAAGATCTGTTTTTTTCTCTGCAGCAAGACAGTCAAGCTGGGTCCAAGGCTTCCAATGCAGCTCCTGCGCTGCACCTGGACCCAGACGCATCCTCAGCTTGATTGGGCAATAAAGGAAAAGTCACGCATAGACTGAGTGATCCCTTTGCTTTTTCCTCTTATCTGCATGCTCAGCTCCAGTACACGTACAGTAGGGAAAATAATTATTTGATCCCCTACAGATTTTGTAAGTTTGCCCACTTACAAAGAAATGAAGGGTGTATAATTTGTTTTATCATAGGTGTATTTTAAATGATAGAGACAGAATATCAACCAAAGAATATCAACCAAGAATCCAGAAAAAAACACAGGATACAAATGTTATAAATTGAGTTGCAGTTCAGTGTGTAATATAAGAATTTGATCCCCAAGCAAAACATGACTTAGTACTTTGTGGAGAAACCCTTGTTGGCAAGCACAGAGGTAAAACGTTTCTTGTAGTTGGTTACCAGGTTTGCACACATCTCAGGAGGGATTTTGGTCCACTCTTCTTTACAGATCTTCACTTTAGGCCCCTTTCACACATGCGGACCGTATGTCCGCTTTTTTATCCATCCGTTTACGGATGAAAAAGGGACATACATTGGTCCCTATGAGATCGTGGGTGTCAGCGGATGAACATCCGCTGACACCCGATCTCATCCGGGTCCGCAATCCTCCGATACTGCAGACGGAGGAAAATCCTATTTTTCTATCCGTCTGCAGAGCGAAGCGGATGAACACGGACAGACGGTCCGTGTTCATCTGATCCCCCCATAGGGGAGAGCAGAGATCTGTGTGCAGGGAGCGCCCTGTCATCCGCCGGCTCCGCAGGTATCAGCGGAGCAATCCCCGCTGAGCAAGCGGAGGTTCACGGGGCGGATCTTCACGGTCCTGCCCCGTGTGAAAGGGGCCTAATCCTTAAGGCTTCTTGGCTGTCGCTTGGCAACTCAAAGTTTCAGCTCTCTCCAGACCTTAGTCCTAAATTTTCTTTAGGATTAAGGTCTGGACACTGGCTAGGCCACTCTATGATCTTGATGTGCTACTTTTTGAGCCACTCCTTTGTTGCCTTGGCAGTATGTTTTGGGTCATTGTTATGCTGAAAGACCCATCCATGACCCATCTTCAGTGTTCTGGCTGAGGAAAGACGGTTCTCATCCAAGATTTTACAATACTTGGCCCCTCAATGCGGCAAAGTTGGTCTGTACCTTTAGCAGAGAAACAGCGCCTAAGCATAATGTTTTCACCTCTGTGCTTGACTGTAGGGATGGTGTTTTTAGGGTCATAGTCAGCATTTTTCTTCTTTCAAACATGGAGAGTTGAGTTAATGCCAAAGAGCTCAATTTTGGTCTCATCTGACCACAGTACTTTCTCCCAATCCTTCTCTGAAACATTTAGATGTTCATTGGCAAACTTCAGACGGGCCTGTACATGTGCCTCCTTGAGAAGGGGGACCTTGCGGGTGCTGCAGAATTTCAATCCAATGGCGGTGTATTGTGTTACCAATGGTTTGTTTGATGACTGTGATCCCAACTGCCTTGATATCATTCACAAGCTCCTCCCGTGTAGTTCTGGGTTCATCCCTCACTTTTCTCATGAAAACTTGCATGGAGCTCCAGACCGAGGGAGATCAATGGTTATTTTGTATTTCTTCCATTTGCGAATTATCGCTCCAACAGTTGTCTCCTTCTCACCAAGCTTCTTGCTGATGGTCTTGTAGCCCATTCCAGCCTTGTGCAGGTCTATAATCTTGTCCCTGACATCCTTTGACAGATCTTTGGTCTTGCCCATGATGGTGGGTTTGAATGGAAAAAAGAGATTCTGTGGACAGGTGTCTTTTATACACATAACAAGTTTTCGTTCGGAGCACCTTCTAAAATTGACAGGACTAACCTGTGTACCACATGAGCACATACTGTAGCCAGTCTGTGGGAGCCAGAATTATTGTTAGTTGGTAGGGGATCAAATACTTATTTTACTCACTGAACTGCTACTCAATTTATAAAATGTGTATTGTGTTTTACTGGATTTTTGGTTGATATTCTGTTTCTAGCATTTAAAATACACCTATGATAACAATTTATAGACCCTTAATTTCTTTGTAATTGGGCAAACTTAAAAAATATGCAGGGGATCAAATCATTTTCCCACTGTATATAGCAGAGCTTCATTGGCACCTAGTGCTGCCCCTCCCATCTGCCAAGTGCTCTTATACAGTCAATTATAGGAGGCTGGTATTTAACCACTTAACGACCGCTCACTGTATATATACGTCGGCAGAATGGCACGACAGGCACAATCACGTAGAGTGACCCCCCTCCTATACAGTGAGCGGCCGTTAATCGTTGGGGAGCGATCAGAGATGAGGGGGTGACCATTCGATTTCGGCCACCCCCTCGCGATCGCTCCCGGCCAATGAAAATGCTTCCTCCGCCATGTGATGTAAACACAGGCAGTCTTTTCGATTCCGGCGCCGAGGAGAGAGGAAGCAGGTTGGTGCACCAACAGTCCACTGACACATAGGTACACATTTCACCCCCCAGTCACCCCCAGGTCACCCCCCAGCCCCCAATCACAGTGTCACTGATTGCAGTGATCATTTATTTTACTGATCACTGCATTTAGTGTCATCTGTGATAGTAAAAAGTTGCAGGGCAGTTAGGTTTAGGCCCCTTTAGGTCCAGGGTAGCCCCCTAACCCCCCCTAATAAAGGTTTAACCCCTTGATCGCCCCCCAGGTAACCCTTTCACCCCCTAACGCCAGCGTCACTAAGCGATCGTATTTTCGATCGCTGTATTTAGTGCCGGTGGTGCCCTAGATAGCCAGTTATTTATTTTTAGTTTCGCCGCAGGTTTTTTAGAGCGTCAGGTACCCCCATATATTATTTTAACCCACTGATTGCCCCTAGAGTTAACCCTTTCACCAGTGATCACCGTATAAGCGTCACTGGTGACACTGGTTACCCAGTTAGTTATTTAGGTAACCCGTCAGGTTTTTATATAGCGTCGGGTACCCCCATATTTAACCTAATAAAGGTTTTAACCCCCTGATTGCCCCTAGTTAACCCTTTCACCAGTGATCACCATATAAAGGTTACGGGTGACACTGGTTGGTTAGTTTGCTTTTTATAGCATCAGGGCACCCGCCGTATATAACCCAATAAAGGTTTAACCCCCTGATCGCCCGGCGGGTGAGATCAATTAGGTTTTAGCGCCAGAGAGGGTCTGCGTCGCCCCAGGCAGCGTTAGGTTAGTGCCAGTAACGCTAACACCCACGCGCAAAGCATACACCTCCCTTAGTGGTATAGTATCTGATCAGATCTATACTAGCGTCCCCAGCGGTTTAGGGTTCCCAAAAATGCAGTGTTAGCGTGATCAGCCCAGATACCTGCTAGCACCTGCGTTTTGCCCCTCCGCCCAGCCCAGCCCAGCCCACCCAAGTGCAGTATCGATCGATCACTGTCACTTACCAAACACAAAACACATAACTGCAGCGTTCACAGAGACAGTCCTGATCCCTGCGACCGCTAACAGTTTTTTTTTGTAGCGTTTGATATATTTGCTGACGACAGTCGGGTGCTTTTTTTCCTGTGAATCTTACTAGTGTACCCCTAAATTTAGAGCCCAAAATGGCAAGTCGAAGGTACACTAGTAAAGAGGCCTACGAGATTCTGAGCATGACAAATAGTGAAGAGGAGGTCACGTATCTGTCAGATTCAGGCTCAGAATATCTTCCCGTAGAAGACAGTGACGTCAGCGGCCCCACGTCAGATAGCTCTGACGACGAAGTTGAGGTCCCTGCTAAGGTCAGGCGTACCCGATCCCGATCTTCTGAGGTTGTTGAGGAGCAAGAACCGCAGGGCTCTCGTATCATGGAGCAGAGGAGTACTAGCGCCGCTATTCCTTCTGGTGAATTGGCAAGCACCAGCGGCCTAGTACAGCCTGGGCGTACATCCAGCACTGCAGTATCACGTGGTGACGTGGCGAGTCCCATAAGTGCAGTTCAAGCTGGCGAGGTGGCAAGCACAAGTAGTGTCCCGCTGCCACCAATAAGAAGACAAAGGCAGGCCCGTCGTACCCATAGTGCTCTTCCTGCAGAATTCGCCTATCCTGATTGGGTCCCCACCACTTCTGCAGAACCCGTACTTCCCCCATTCACTGCCCAACCCGGTATTCAGGTGGAAACAGCTGATTTTATGCCAATCGATTATTATTCGCTGTTTTTCACGGAAGATCTCTATAGATCTATTGTGGACCAGAGTAATTTATATGCTGGTCAATTCATCGCCGCTAATCCCCAGTTGCCTTCCATTGCCAAAGATTGGAAACCAATTACGGTTTCCGAATTTAAGACCTTTCTGGGCCTTTCCCTCAACATGGGCACACATAAATTCCCGTCATTGCGTGCTTATTGGTCCACGCACCCAATTGACCACATGCCCGTGTTCTCTGCCTCCATGCCCAGGAAACGATACGAGCAGATTTTGCGGTTCATGCACTTCAACGACAATGAACTTTGTCGTCCACGTGGGGACCCTGAATACGACCGGCTCTATAAAATTCGGCCCCTCATAAACCACTTCAACAAACGTTTTGCAGCCTTGTTTATTCCCGATCAAGCTGTCTGCGTTGATGAGTCCCTGATTAAATTTTCTGGCCGCTTGGCTTTCAAGCAGTACCTTCCCAGCAAGCGTGCCAGATACGGGGTCAAGCTCTATAAGTGCTGTGACAGGGCAACAGGCTATGTATGGAGCTTTATGGTTTATGAGGGAAAAGATAGTCAGGTTGAGCCGGTCAACTGCCCGGATTACATAGGGAGCGCTGGCAAGATAGTGTGGAACTTGGTGTCACCCTTATTCGGAAAGGGGTACCACTTGTATGTGGACAATTATTACACAAGCGTGCCACTGTTTAGTCACTTGTTTGATCATCAGATTGGAGCATGTGGCACCGTGCGACCTAATCACTGGGGCTTTCCCCAGCGGCATGTAGATGCCCGTCTTAGGCTGGGGGAGAGAGCCTGCGTAAAGTGTAATAACTTGCTCGCTATGAAGTGGAGGGACAATAAGAATGTTTTCCTTCTTACCTCCCTTCATGCAGACATGACAGTCCAAATTCGTACGGCGACTGGTGTTGTGGAGAAACCCGTCTGTGTCCACGAATATAAGAAAAATATGGGAGGGGTGGACCTCAACGACCAGTTGATGGCGCCGTATCTAATTGACCGTAAGGCGAGACGCTGGTACAAAAAAGTGTCTCTATCCTTATTCCAATTGGCTTTGCTGAACGCTCATGTGCTATACAGAGCTTCAGGCGGGACTTTATCTCTTCTAAAATTCCAGAATGAGATAGTCACAGAACTCCTGTATCCAGGCGGTTCTGCACCTCACCATCCCCTACCAAATGCAGTAAGCCGGCTGCATGAGAGGCATTATACGCATCTCCTCCCGAGTACCCCTACCCAACGAGCCCCCCAAAAAAGATGTCGTGTCTGTAGCAAGCGTGGATTTAGGTGTGACACCCGTTATTATTGTCCACTCTGTCCTGACAAACCTGGTCTTTGCCTTGGTAAATGTTTTGAACGCTACCACTCAAAAGTGAAGTTTTAGCGTAGGGTACAGCATTTCACAGACTAGGACACACTTACACAGGGTCTCCCAAGATGCCATTACATTTTGAGAGACCCGAACCATTACAGTTGTTAAAGTTTAAAAAAAAAGTGTAAAAAAGAAAAAAAAAAAACGTAAAAAACAAAAACACAAAAAAAATATAAAATAAAAAAACCAAAAATAGTTGTCGTTTTATTGTTCTCTCTCGCTCTCTCTATTTTCTCTCTATTGTTCTGCTCTTTTTTACTGTATTCCATTCTGCAATGTTTTATCATGCTTGCTTTTCAGCTATGTAATTTTTTGTTTTCAGGTGCGCCATTCAACTGCAGCGCGGAATTATTTATCTTGACAGCAACAGCGTTTGCTCCCACGATACATAAAGCCGTGACTCCAGTGCTGTAGGAGGTGATTTCACGATCACAGTTAAAAAAAAAGAGCATATATGCCGAAGCATGGGGGCAGCAGGGGCGGAGGAGCGATTTTGCTCCTAATGCCGCGTATATACGGTCGACATTCCGACGGAGGCTTCCCCGTGGAAAAGTTCGACCGTGTGTACGCGGCATAACCTTTTATGCCGCGTACATACGGTCGAAATTTCGACAAAGGCTTGCCCGTGGAAAAGTCCGACCGTGTGTACGCAGCATAACTTTTTTGCGGGAGGATGCCCCCATGCTTCGGCATATATATATTTTAGGCACAGGTTGCGTTAAAAAAATGTTTTATTTTTTACTAGGTTTTGTTTTGGTATTTGCTTTGCAGGTATGGTAAGGTAAGGTCTTACTGTTATTCTGTAATGTTACCTTGTTTTAATGTTAACCATCATTTGCTTAGCAGGTACGCCATTCAGTTGCATCGCAGATTTATTTATCTTGACAGCAACAGCGTTTGCTCCCATGATACATAAAGCTGTGACTCCAACGCTGTAGGAGGTGATTTCACCACCACAGTTAAAAAAAGAGCATATATGCCGAAGCATGGGGGCAGCAGGGGCGGAGGAGCGATTTTGCTCCTAATGCCGCGTATATACGGTCGAAATTCCGACGGAGGCTTGCCCGTGGAAAAGTTTGACCGTTTGTACGTGGCATAACCTTTTATGCCGCGTACATATGGTCGAAATTCCAACGAAGGCTTGCCCGTGGAAAAGTCAGACCGTGTGTACGCGGCATAACTTTTTTGCGGGAGGATGCCCCCATGCTTCGGCATATATGCCCATCATTAGAAGTGGGTGGATGAAGGGAGGTATTCTAATGGTGGGCATACCCACCGATCAATCTCTTTTTTTCATTCAGCCAACAGGCTGCATGAAAAAAAAGATTACAATACATGTCCAACAAGGACCAGCAACGTACTGGTATGTTGCTGGACTTTGAATGTTTATACCAGAATGATGCCTGCAGGTTTAGGTATCATCTTGGTATCATTCTTTTCAGCCAGTGGCCGGCTTTCATGTAAAAGCAATTCTAGCAGATAATTAGCCTCTAGACTGCTTTTACAAGCAGTGGGAGGGAATGCCCCCCCCCCCCCCGGATATAAACAGCGCCATTGGGAAATTGGGAAAGCATTTTATCACACCGATCTTGGTGTGGTTAGATGCTTTGAGGGCAGAGGAAAGATCTAGGGTCTAACCCCCCCATTTTTTTTCAAAAAAAGAGTACCTGTCACTACTTATTGCTATCATAGGGGGATATTTACATTCCCTGAGATAACAATAAAAATGCTAAAAAAAAATAAAATATGGAAGGAACAGTTTAAAAATAAAATAAAAAAGCAAAATAAATAATAAAAAAAAAAAAAAAAAAAGCACCGCTGTCCCCCCCTGCTCTTGCGCAAAGGCGAACGCAAGCGTCGGTCTGGCGTCATATGTAAACAGCAATTGCATCATGCATGTGAGGTATCACCGCGAAGGTCAGATCGAGGGCAGTAATTTTAGCAGTAGACCTCCTCTGTAAATCTAACGTGGTAACCTGTAAAGGCTTTTAAAAATGTATGTAGTTTGTCGCCAATGCGCGTTTGTGCGAAATTTTAAAGCATGTCGTGTTTGGTATCTATGTACTCGGCCTAAGATCATCATTTTTATTTCATCAAACATTTGGGCAATATAGTGTTTTTTAGTGCATTAAAAATAAAAAAAGTGTGTTTTTCCCCCAAAAAATGCGTTTGAAAAATCGCTGCGCAAATACTGTGTGGAAAAAAAATGCAACACCCACTATTTTAATCTGTAGGGCCTTTGCTTTAAAAAAATATATAATGTTTGGGGGTTCAACATAATTTTCTTGCAAAAAAAAAAATGTTTTCATGTAAACAAAAAGTGTCAGAAAGGGCTTTGTGGTTAGAAGAGTGGATGATGTGTGACATAAGCTTCCTAATGTTGTGCATAAAATGCCAGGACAGTTCAAAACCCCCCCAAATGACCCCATTTTGGAAAGTAGACACCTCAAGCTATTTGTTGAGAGGCATGTTGAGCCCATTGAATATTTTTTTTTTTGGTCCCATGTGATTGAATAATGACAAAAAGAAAAAAAAAAAAAAATGTACAAAAAGTTGTCACTAAATTATATATTGCTCAAACATGCCATGGTTATATGTGGAATTGCACCCCAAAATACATTCTGTTGCTTCTCCTGAGTACGGGGATACCACATGTGTGAGACATTTTGGGAGCTTAGCCGCGTACAGGACCCCGAAAACCAAGCACCGCCTTCAGGATTTCTATGGGTGTAAATTTTTGATTTCACTCCTCACTGCCTATCACAGTTTCGGAGGCCATGGAATGCCCAGATTGCACAAACCCCCCCCCCCCCCCAAATGACCCCATTTTGGAAAGTAGACACCCCAAGCTATTTGCTGAGAGGTATGTTGAGTATTTTGCAGATCTCGCTTTTTGTCACAAAGTTTTAAAAATTGAAAAAAGAAAAAAAAAAATATGACTTTCTTCATTTTCAAAAACAAATGAGAGCTGTAAAACACTCACCATGCCTCTCGGCAAATAGCTTGGGGTGTCTACTTTCCAAAATGGGGTCATTTGTGGGGGTTTTGGGCTATCTTGGCATTTTATGGCCTTCAAAACTGTGATAGGTAGTGAGGAGTGAAATCAAAAATTTGTGCCCTTAGAAATCCGGAAGGCGGTGCTTGGTTTTCGGGGTCCCGTACGCGGCTAGGCTCTCAAAAAGTCCCACACATGTGGTATCCCCGTACTCAGGAGAAGCAGCCAAATGTATTTTGGGGTGCAATTCCGCATATAACCATGGCATGTTTGAGCAATATATCATTTAGTGACAACTTTTTGTACATTTTTTTTTCTTTTTGTCATTATTCAATCACTTGGGACAAAAAAAAAAAATATTCAATGGGCTCAACATGCCTCTCAGCAATTTCCTTGGGGTGTCTACTTTCCAAAATGGGGTCATTTTGGGGGGTTTGTGCTATCTTGGCATTTTATGGCCTTCAAAACTGTGATAGGTAGTGAGGAGTGAAATCAAAAATTTATGCCCTTAGAAACCTTGAAGGCGGTGCTTGATTTTTGGGGTCCCGTACGCGGCTAGGCTCCCAAAAAGTCCCACACATGTGGTATCCCCGTACTCAGGAGAAGCAGCAAAATGTATTTTGGGGTGTAATTTCACATATGCCCATGGCATGTGTGAGCAATATATCATTTAGTGACAACTTTGTGCAAAAAAAACAAAGTTTGTCATATTCCTGCAACTTGTGGCAAAATATAAAATATTCCATGGACTGAACATGCCTCTCAGTAAATAGCTTGGGGTGTCTACTTTCCAAAATGGGGTCATTTGGGGGGGTTTTGTGCTATTTTGGCATTTTATGGCCTTCGAAACTGTGATAGGTAGTGAGGAGTGAAATCAAAAATTTGCGCCCTTAGAAATCCTGAAGGCGGTGCTTGGTTTTTGGGGCCCCGTACCCGGCTAGGCTCCCAAAAAGTCCCACACATGTGGTATCCCCATACTCAGGAGAAGCAGCAGAATGTATTTTGGGGTGCAATTCCACATATAACCATGGCATGTGTGAGCAATATATCATTTAGTGACAACTTTTTGTACATTTTTTCTTTTTTTTTTTTCTTTTTATCATTATTCAATCATTTGGGACAAAAAAAAAATATTCAATGGGCTCAACATGCCTCTCAGCAAATAGCTTGGGGTGTCTACTTTCCAAAATGGGGTCATTTGGGGGGGTTTTGTGCCATCTTGGCATTTTATGGCCTTCAAAACTGTGATAGGTAGTGAGGAGTGAAATCAAAAATTTATGCCCTTAGAAACCTTGAAGGCGGTGCTTGGTTTTTGGGGTCCCGTATGCGACTAGGCTCCCAAAAAGTCCCACACATGTGGTATCCCCGTACCCAGGAGAAGCAGCAGAATGTATTTTGGGGTGTAATTTCACATATGCCCATGGCATGTGTGAGCAATATATCATTTAGTGACAACTTTGTGCAAAAAAATTAAAGTTTGTCATATTCCCGCAACTTGTGGCAAAATATAAAATATTCCATGGACTAATCATGCCTCTCAGTAAATAGCTTGGGGTGTCTACTTTCCAAAATGGGGTCATTTGGGGGGGTTTTGTGCTATTTTGGCATTTTATGGCCTTCGAAACTGTGATAGGTAGTGAGGAGTGAAATCAAAAATTTGCGCCCTTAGAAATCCTGAAGGCGGTGCTTGGTTTCCGGGGTCCCGTACGTGGCTAGGCTCCTAAAAAGTCCCACACATGTGGTATCCCCGTACTCAGGAGAAGCAGCAGAATGTATTTTGGGGTGCAATTCCACATATAACCATGGCATGTGTGAGCAATATATCATTTAGTGACAACTTTTTGTAATTTTATTTTATTTTTTTGTCATTATTCAATCACTTGGGACAAAAAAAAAATATTCAATGGGCTCAACATGCCTCTCAGCAATTTCCTTGGGGTGTCTACTTTCCAAAATGGGGTCATTTGGGGGGGTTTTGTACTGCCCTGCCATTTTAGCACCTCAAGAAATGAGATAGGCAGTCATAAATTAAAAGCTGTGTAAATTCCAGAAAATGTACCCTAGTTTGTAGACGCTATAACTTTTGCGCAAACCAATAAATATACGCTTATTGACATTTTTTTTACTAAAGACATGTGGCTGAATACATTTTGGCCTAAATGTATGACTACAATTGAGTTTATTCGATTTTTCTTATAACAAAAAGTAGAAAATATCATTTTTTTTCAAAATTTTCGGTCTTTTTCCGTTTATATCGCAAAAAATAAAAATCGCAAAGGCAATCAAATACCATTAAAAGAAAGCTCTATTTGTGGGAAGAAAAGGACGCAAATTTTGTTTGGGTACAACATTGCATGTCCGCACAATTTACAGTTAAAGCAGCGCAGTGCAAAATTCTGAATTCACCTCTGGTCCTTTAGCTACCAAATGGTCCGGGGCTTAAGTGGTTAAGTAAAACGAAGCTTCACCCAAAAGGGGGAGTTCCACTTTAAGGCCTCCCCCCCACTCCTCATTGACAAATGGCACTTTTTTTGGTGGTTGGGAAGCAGATACCTGTTTTCGACAGGTTCTTCACCCTTCACGCAGTCTTCTGGGACATGTCAGAGGTCCCAGAAGACTGTGAGATCATTCCCAATGCGCAGTGCAGTGGGCAGACAGCTGTGATGCTGCAAGCTGTCATATCCGGGTGCCCACAGTTAAAATGCCACCACCAGGGACCGAATACCAGTGGAACAAAAGGCTCTGGTGAGCACATCGCTGGATCCTGGGACAGGTGAGTATCTGTTTATTTAAAGTCAGCAGCTACAGTTTTTGTAGCTGCTAACTTTAGGGTTTAAAATATATTTATTGATAGTTTAACAGATAATACAAGGAACAATGTATAAAGTTACAGTCTGGTGACAATCGCAAGCAATCATGTGTGATGAGTCAGCCCAATAGCTATCGCCCATAGCTGAACTCCTATTGTCATATGGCATATGATTAACATTGACGACTGTCACTCGATGTAAGGAGCAATTCTGGCTGGGAGAGCCGCCTCGTCCAGAATATAATTGTGTGCAAAAAAATTGAGAGACTAAAATAAAAGGGTAAAGGAAAAGGGGAGCGACCCAGTATTGGGCGTGAAGCGAAAGAGAAGAAGAAAGAGGAAGAAAGAAGCAACAGAAAGAATAAGAGAGAGAAAGTCATATAAGAGCGTAAGGGCTGCTGAGGAGACATTCAGAGAAAGGAGTTACTAGGGGACAGTGGGGGAGGGACCCATGGGTACATGCCCTGCCCATCTCACTGTCAGGCTGTATGTTAGGGTGATCGTGTCGGGGTTGACAGCATGTTGGCGAGAGTATCGGAGGCAGAGAAGCAGAGCCAGATGGACCACAGTACCTTGTACATATCAAAGGTATCGTTGTCAAGGGCCAGCATCTCCTCCATTCTCAAGATATCATTCATAATCGGGACCCATCGTGACAAGGGAGGAGTGGTGGTCGTCTTCTAAAATGATGAGATGAGCTGTCTAGCCGAGGACATGAAGAAATGGAGGAGGCTCCGTTTCTGCGACGTTATTGACCCAGGAAGTATTGAGAGAAGGGCAATCTTGGGGGAAGGTGTCAGCGTTTCATCATAAATTCTATTATAACATTCAAATACCTGAGTCCAAAAGGAGCGGATCCTCTTGCATTCCCACCAGACATGCAGATAGGTCTCTGTGGAAGAAGTACATCGCCAACAGGATGCTGGAGTAGATGGGAAAATTTTTTGTAATGTGGAGGGGTCCCTATACCATCTCGACAGAATCTTGTAGTTCTTTTCCTGCGAATAGCAAGATATTGTGGATTTGTGAGTAAAATGAAACAAGGTCTGCCAATTTGGTCAGGGGATGTCCTAACCCAAGTCTGCAGACCACATCCTAGTGTAAGGTGGCAAGTCATCATGTGTAAGAGCTTGTAGGAGACATTATATGGTCGAAAGAAGGTGTCTGGGTGTTTCAAAAAGGGAGCACAGCCGTTCAAATTCAGTGAAAGAGCGGTGAATTTGGGAGAAAGAATGTAAATGTTTGGAGAATGTGGACAAGTGGAGGGTGGTGAGCCAGTCATGAGACCCCATCAGCGTAACTGGTGTCCTTTGTAGTGGGTGCACAAAGGAGTGCGCTTGGGGCCAATCAGGGGGTTTAAAGGGCCCCAGTGTTGTTGCTCCAACTCCCTGGGGGAAAGCGGGGTTATCAAACAAGGAGGACAGCGGAGAGGGGTCAGAAGACAGAGTGGAGCACAAACCTCTATTATACCAGAGTCTGAGAGAGATGAGTGTCAGCGGAGAGGGAGAGGGCATACGGACAAGGTCGGTTTTATATCCCCAGAAAAGTGCCCGGAGGTCTACGGGTGCTAAGTCTGTTCTATGGCGACAGAAGCCTTCAGGAATGGACGGGGAAACCATTCCAGGATGCGTGCCACATGGGCGGCTTTGTAATAGGCCTTGTATGCAGGTAGGCCCATCCCACCCTGCAGCTTCAGAAGAGTAAGCAAGTTGTATTTCACCCTAGGCAACCCCTGGTTCCACATAAACCTGATAGCGAGTGAGCGTAGAGAGGTAAAGAAGGTTTTGGGAACCATAATGGGGATCGTCTGGAAGAGATATAAAAGCTTGGGCAGGGTGTCCATCTTAAGGGTATTGATCCGCCCAAACCACGGTAAGGAAGAACCACCCCATTCCTCCAAGTCCTTTCGTATATGGGAGAGCAGGGGAACATAGTTCAAGGCAAATAGGTTGGAAAGGTTGGAGGGAATGATGACCCCTAGGTAGGATATGCCCTTCGTCTGCCATTGGAAAGAGAAGTTTGACCATAGTGAGGACATCGTGGAGGTGGGGAGGGAGATGTTGAGGGCTTCAATCTTGGATATGTTGAGTTTGAAATTACTAAAAGAGCCAAACCGATGGAATTCTAGGAAGAGGGATGGTAGAGAGGTATGGGGGTGTTGTACATAAACCAGGAGGTCATTGGCATATAGGGACAGCTTATAAAGAGAGGAGGGTGTTTGGATACCTTGGAGGAAAGCGTTCTGCCGAATGGCATAGGCATGGTGTTCTATAACGATGACAAATAAAAGGGGGGAGAGGGGGCAGCCCTGCCGTGTGCCATTGGTAATGTCAAATGGCTCAGAGACAGTGCCATTTACCAAAACCGAGGCGGAAGGTTGTTCCCAAGCCCAATTGTTTGAGTGAGAGTCGGAGTAATCTCCAGTTGACCCTATCGAACTCTTTTTCAGCATCGAAGGAAAGGAGGCAGGCTTTCAAGCATTTGCGTTGGATAAAGGAGATGAGATGAATCGTTTTGGTGGTATTGTCCCTTGCTTCGCGACCCGGGACAAATCCCACTTGGTCATTATAAATCACTCCTTGGAGGAGGGGAGATAAGCGGTTGACCAATACCTTTGCGAATAGTTTAAGGTCTATGTTGAGCAAAGAAATTGGCCGATAGCTGCTACATTGGGATGGGTCTTTTCCCGGCTTGGGTATTATGGAGATATTAGCAGATAGTAAACCTTTAGCAGGCGGGCGGGAGTCGTCTTTGGCATTGAATGCCTTAGCGATGAGTGGGGCTATTTGAGGGGCAAAAGTTTTGTAGAAACGAGGGGTATACCCATCTGTGCCAGGGCATTTGCCAATCTTCAAAGCTTTGATGGCGCCTAGGAATTCCGGCGCGACCAAAGGTTTGTCAAGCTCCATAGAGTCTAGTGTGTCAAAAGTGGGCAACGCCATGTCCATAATGTAGTCTTGCATCATGTCACCCGAGGAGGTGGTCCGAGTATATGGGGCTGTAGGAGGCAGATTGTAGAGTTGGGAGTAGTATTCCCTAAAGGCAGAGGAGATGCCTTTCGTATTGAACGTCTTGTTTCAGTCGGGATGGGTAATAAAGGGAATGGAATATTGGGGAGGTTTAGGATGGAGGACCCGTGCCAGGTGTTTGCCGCATTTGTTGGCTAAGGATTAATAGAAATTGCGCACCCTATCTCGAGCTATCAGGGAGTGTGAATCTAGTAGTTGAAGTAGGTCTCTACGGGCATTCGGTAATCGGATAAAAACGGCAGGGTCCAGGTCACATTTATGGAGAGGTTCGAGTTCTGCTATGGTGGAGAGGAGACGGCGGATGTCATCCGCTCTTATCCGTTTAAGGCGGGAGCCGTGCTGTATAAGCACGCCCCCACCACACATTTCAAGCCTTCCCATTGTATGAGAGGGGATGTAGTGTCGGAGGAGTGGCCAGATACAAAATTCCGAATGGTTTTAGAGACGTCCGCTACACAAACGGAGTCCCGTAGCAGATTGTCATTAAGCCTCCAGTGTGTACCTGTACGAGATGCCGGGGGCGCACTAGGGTCAAATAGACCGGGGCATGGTCAGACCAGAGTAGGTGGCCAAGGGATGCCTGGAGGGGGGTATCTAGAAGGGATTGTGATATCAAAAAGTGGTCGAGTCTGCTGTAGGAGTTGTGAGCCGCTGAATAATGACTGTAGTCTCTCTCTGTAGGATGCTGAACACGCCAAACATCCACCAGATGAGAAGAGTGTAGTAGGGATTTGATGCGTGTCAGTGTAGAGAAAGGAACAGAGGACTTACCCGAGGAAGTGTCTGCAGACGGGGACATGGGGATGTTGAGATCTCCACCGATGATAAAGCAGGGGCCCCCAAATGAGGATAGTCTGGTGAGAATGGATGAGAGGAACCGAGCCTGATCCACATTGTTGGCCACTGTGAAGAGAAAGTTGTTTAGTTTCAGCTTAAGAAAAATTGAGCGACCAGCCACGTCAATAAGGGAGTCTAGGACTTCAGGATTAAAAGATTTATGGAAAGCAATGGATACCCCTTTAGATTTGGCCTGAGGATTAGTACTGTGATACCATTGTGAATAGTACCTGTTGCGTAGGGTGGGTACAGAGCCCGAACGGAAGTGTGTTTCCTGTAGCAATAAAATATTTGAGCGCATTTTATGGAAGTAATACAGAATCTGTCTCTGCTTCTCCAGTATATTAAACCCCCTGCAATTGAAAGATGCTAAAGCAATCGGGCAAACAGCAGCCATGGTACAGTCAGGCATATGGGGGAGGGGGGAAAGGGAGCGGTAGGCATGTCAGGTGTCTCATGGGTCAAGAGCACTCCGTGGGAAAAGCGAGGCCAAGGGAGGCCCAGAGAGGGAGAGAGAAAAGAGGCAGAAAGGGAGGAAGGAAGAGAGGGCAAACAAAAAAGATAAAAAGAGAGAATGACATAGGTCGAGAGGACCAAATATATAAAAAAGTCATCAGTGTGGTCTCCGCCCCATATCCAAAAATAGTAAACAGGAACAATAAAGAAAAGTCACTCTGGATCAATGGGGAAGAGGACCCACAGGTCAAATTTAGAAAAAATGGAACAAGAACAAAAAAGGCCACTAGGTGGTTCCAAAGACTTAGAAGTAAGGAACGAAAAGACCTTACAGCGTGGTATACAGCAGTATACCACTCAGTGTCCATAATGGCACTGGAAAAAAAAACTCTTGGGGGGGGGGATGGTGAAGGGAAAACTCGCAGGGCAGAGTAGCCCCTGATCCCCGTCTCCACGAGAAATCAAATAATAAACAGAACCGTAAAACAGACAGTGTAACATGAAAATGGTGATAAACAGTATTGATTATGAGCAAGTTATAGGAAACTCAGGATGCAGAGAGATATTCAGTATATCTAAGGGTGAGCATAATATAAGAATCAAATACGGTTAGCAGCAGCAAAACAAAAACATATACATTGAAGTGGTAGAAAAATAACACATATTAGGAGGCCCATGGCATGAGCAAATTAACTAGGGCATCCTGGAGAGAAAGAGCAAAATTAACATGAGTAGGTCAGGTACAATAGTCCAGGTCGTAAGATGAATGTACTTGTGAGAAAAAACAACAAGAGAACGAGGATGTCCATAACAGGCCTCAAAAACTAAGCTAGTAATATACAGGGGAGGCAGACTGTAGGGGGATCGTGTCTGCGGTTGCTCTGTGTAGTCACAGGGGCATTCCCTGTGAAGGCAAAAAAAGACCAGTAAATACGACCAAGCCAAATTCAATCGTTGGGATCCTGTTGAGGCATAGACCTGGAATTGTGTTTGTGGTCCTGCTTCTGCCACTGTGGGGCAAAGGGTAGGCCAGGGGTAAACATGGAAATAAAAAGTGTAGCGCTAATCAAAAGTTGAAATATATCAATGATCAAAAATGCATGAAACACTCAAATAAATGATAAACCAGTGCAATATGAACATTCAAATATGAAGAAAACAATGAAAAGTCCTCATGTATATAAAACGTCCATATATAAATTGCAAATGAATGCAAAAGGATATTTCTGCAATGTGCAAAAATAAGTGATGTCCTAGGAGACGAAACGCGTCGCGAGGACTCCATTGTTGCCACATTCTTTGATAAGCGCTTTTATTTCAACTCAAATGTAAGTGTTTTCACCTTCATTAAATCTTGCTCTACATACAGAGTTACGCTATGTGGCTGTTTTTTTTTCTTCTTCCTTTTATGATATATACCTGCCTTTCCTGGACCACTACTGCATATGAGGTTACCTGCTAAGGAGTCATCCTTCTTCTGTGGTTTATATCTCCCTGTTGATGTTTGGCCATTTCCAACACAGTATCTGCAGCACATAGAGTGTCCAGGTTTCATTGTGGTTCCACCACACCAAGCCCGTTTGACCCATTGAACATATGTTCCTCTGGGTTCAAACCATCTGGTAAGCTTCTACCTTACTGGTGGTGGTTTTCTTCATCTTCTCACCGTCATCACTTTTTTAACATTTTATATTTACTTTTGAACTCACTACTGTCACTTATTTTTGCACATTGCAGAAATATCCTTTTGCATTCATTTGCAATTTATATATGGACGTTTTATATACATGAGGACTTTTCATTGTTTTCTTCATATTTGAATGTTCATATTGAACTGGTTTATCATTTATTTGAGTGTTTCATGCATTTTTGTTCATTGATATATTTCAACTTTTGATTAGCGCTACACTTTTTATTTCCACGTTTACCACTATTTGTCTAATTGTCGTGTCAGCAGCTTATCCAGAGGGCAGCGCGGAATTATTTTATATGCTACTTAGGCCAGGGGTAGTCGGCGTGAACGGCCAATACGGGAGAGACACCTGCGGGAGCTCCAGCGTGCTGAGGAAGGACAGCAAGTCTCCCAGAGTGCGGAAGATGGCGGATGTACCCGAAGATGGAAGGGGAAAGCTGCTAACTTTAAATTCTTAGAAATTTGACTGGAGCTCCTCTTTAAGATAGTTTAAGGTATCTACACTGATTGCATTTTAAGACTGAACTTTATCCTTATTTTCAGGCTTGCACAGTTGGACAGGCTCCTCCCCTGTATACTCTTATGCCGCATACACATGATCTATTTTTTCGACGGTGAAAACACCGTCGAGAAAATCGACGTGAAAAACGAGGAACAGCTTGTTCCCCTACACACGGCCGTTTTAAATGACATTTTTTTTCTTGGTCGAAAAAAACCATTGTGTGCAGGCTCCCCGGCAGTGTTTCCCTATGGGAAAACTGCCACGGAAAAAAATGATAGGAATCACAACGAGAAAAATTAGAGCATGTTCTAATTTTTCTCGTCGTGAATAATGCAGTTTTTCCCGTCAAGAAAAATGACAAAAAGCCCACACACGGTCGTTTTTCTCGTCAAAAAGAAAAAATGATCGTGTGTACGCGGCTTATTATATAATATAATATAATACATGCATACTCTAATTTCACTGCATACTGTGAGCTTCTCATTGTGTATTAGAAGCTGCAGCAAGTAATGTAGTGCTCACCTAATTTTCTTTCTGGAGAACATCCTGCATGAACCAGCCTTTTCCTCCCCAGCCTTACTATCCCTGGCTGTCCATTTCATTCATTGAATTTCAGGCTTAGCTTTACATGTGGTCAGTGGCGTAACGAGAACCTTCAGGGCCCCGATGCAAGAAACCATGAAGGGCCCCCCTGACCCCCGGACAGGGCTCTTTTCTCCGAGCCCAGTGGTGGAACAACAGGGCCCGGTTGCAAGTAGGTGGCGGCATATAAAGGAACAGATTTCTCCATTTCCCCCGGCTTCTCCTCCTCTCCCTCCCGCAGGCATTCAGCGGCTGCAGGAGGAAAATGGAGGGATCGATTCCTCTGTCGATGATTCTCAGTCTTTTTCCAGTCAGGGCACCCTTGAAGTATACCCCTAGGGGAATGGGGATGCACTGCAACCACCCTGCAACTGTGTGCATTGCATGCAGTTGCAGCATAGTGATGATGCATTTAAGGGGTTAAAACAGGCGGTCAGTAGGCAACATATTGCCTCTTTACTGGCTGTCAAATGCCGCTGAAAAGCGATCTGAGCATGAATCGCTTTTTGGAGGAACAGCATTTTTTTGCTGGTACTATGAACAAGCAAAAAAAAAAAAGGTTCTGATTGTACACAAATAGGGGGTCAGGATTAAAAGCGCATACATAAAATGTGTATACATACATGAAAACACACACACATATACACATATATAAACACACATATACTGTATATATACATACACACACGCATATATATAAATGCACATATGCACACACATATAAACCAGTGGCGGCTGGTGCTCAAAATTTTTAGGGGGGGCGCAAGCAAACTTAAAAATTCTGAAAAAAAAAAACATCAATTGCATCCACTGTGCCATCAAATGCCGCCACTGTGCCCATCAAATGCCGCCACTGTGCCCATCAAATGCCGCCCATCAAATGCGCCACTGTGCCCATCAAATGCTGCCACTGTGCCCATCAAATGCTGCCACTGTGCCCATCAAACTCTGCCACTGTGCCATCAAATGCTGCCACTGTGCCCATCAAATGCTGCCACTGTGCCCATCAAATGCTGCCACTGTGTCATAAAATGCCGCCACTGTGCCCATCAAACGCTGCCACTGTGCCCATCAAATGCTGCCAGTGTGCCTATTAAATTCTGCCAGTGTGCCATCAAATGCTGCCAGTGTGCCTATTAAATTCTGCCAGTGTGCCATCAAATACTGCCACTGTGTCCATCAAACGCTGTCACTGTGCCCATCGAAGTCTGCCACTGTGCCATCAAATGCAGCCACTGTGCCCATCAAATGTTGCCACTGTGCCCATCAAACGCTGCTACTGTGCCATCAAATGCCGCCACTGTGCCCAAACTCTGCCATCAAATGTTGCCACTGTGCCCATCAAATGCCGCCAGTGTGCCCATTAAATGCTGCCAGTGGGCCATCAAATGCTGCAACTGTACCATCGAATGCCACCACTGTGAATCCCCCACGGGGTCCTCCATGCGTCTCCTGCCATCCTCATCTCTTGTCCTCTCCTCCTGATAGGCGTCCAAAAGCCGTGCCTATCGTTTCAGCCAATCAGGTGACGGGTAACAGACCCGTGCACCTGATTGGCGAAGAGGCGGTTCAGTGTTAGGAAAGTAAATATTAATTTGCTTTTCTAACACACCTGGGTGGACTGTGAGCGGCAAGCATGGCGCTCGCAGTTCACTATTTTAAAGCCTATTAGAGCCTATGGCTCTATTCAGGTGCTTCAAACCCCCCCCCCCCCCGCCACTGTAATTCAGGCACCCGGAACCCCAAAAGGGGCCGGACACCTGAATAGGGGGTGACAGCGGTGGCCATGGATAGATTCATCTAATACTTGAATCTATCTATTGGTCATAGAGGGGGTGTCCGGAGAGAGGGGGGCGCCCGTGCGCCCTTATGGACGCACCTGTCAGGGTCACCTGTGGCCAGGTGACAGATGCACACCGTAGGGGGACAGGAGTGCACCGCGAGGTAGTGAACCCTATGGCTGGCTTCTGTGGATAGGAAACTGGGTGGTTGTGGAAAGCGGGACCAGAGGAGCACAACCGGGATCCCAACGGAAGCGAGAGCCAAGATTCCCCAGGGCGCGGAGTCTAAGACCCAGCTGGTCTTCTCCAGGGCCTCTAGTGGTGAGGATGTTACGCTGCAGGCTGGGACCAGGTCGCGGCCCCTGGAGTTTCCTAGCTCACGCCCCGTAGGATAAGGGGAAGCAGCAGCACACGATAGAGAGAACCGAATAACAAGCCGAAGGTCAGGGGCCACAAGCAGACAAGGATAACGAAGAACGAGCCGAAGGTCAAGGGTCACGAGCAGACAGGGATGGTCGGGGACAAGCCAGTAACGTAACAGAGAGACAGACGTAGCAAACGGCAGGCAGGAACCCAAACACACAATGCCTAACAAACACGTTGATCAGCAAAGCAGGCTTGCAGTGCACAGGTTAATATAGTGTTCAGTGATAGGGCCTGGGGTGGAGTCAGGCTGGGAGGAGATTATAAAGGAAGCCAGGTGAAGGAGGTCTGGTCTCTAGATGAACACATGAGGAGGAAGGTAAGATGGCAGACAGACATTAATGCATATCCATGACAGTACCCTCCCTCTTACGAGGCCTCCCCCTTCCCCGCCTGGGCCCAGGTTTAGAGGGAAACTTCAGATGAAACTCCTTTAACAGACGAGGTGCAAAGACCTCAGATGCAGTGATCCAAGACCTCTCCTCAGGACCAAACCCTTTCCAATGAACGAGGTACTGAAGAACGCCTTTACAGAGTCGGGAGTCCAGAATTTGACTGATCTCGTACTCCTGATTATCCTCAGAGACAGGCGCCACGGTAGGAAGAGGACGAGAGAATTTATTGAGGACTAAAGGCTTTAGAAGAGCAACATGAAAGGAGTTAGTGATTTTAAGGCTCTTAGGAATCTGGAGTTTGAAACAAACCGGATTCAGTTTAGCAGTTACCGTGTATGGACCGATGAATCGTGGAGCAAACTTCAGAGAAGGAACTCGGAGCTTGATGTTCCTGGTAGAGAGCCAGACTTTGTCCCCTGGCTGAAGAGAAGGCGGTTTACGCCTGCGGCGGTCGGCAAAGCCTTTGAATTTTTCAGCAGCTGCCCGGAGGGAATCATGAACGTGACCCCAAACGGAATTGAGAGACTCCTGAACCGAAGCCAAAGCTGGAATGTCTGGAGAACAGATCATAGGAAGAGGAAGTTGAGGGTGTTTTCCATAAACTGTGAAAAAGGGTGTCTTCTGCGAACTGGTATTCACATGATTGTTATGGGAGAATTCTGCCCACGGGAGTAGAGAGGACCAATCGTCATGGTGAGAAGACACAAAGGTGCGAAGAAAGACCTCTAACTCCTGATTAACCCTCTCAGTCTGTCCATTGGATTGGGGATGGTAAGAAGAAGAAAAATCCAAGACAATATTGAGGGATTTGCAAAAGGCTCTCCAAAAACGAGACGTGAATTGGACTCCCCTGTCGGAAACAATATGAGAAGGGACCCCATGTAGGCGGAGAATTTCTCGAATGAAAATGGGAACCAAGGCAGGGGCAGAAGGAAGACCAGGAAGAGGAACAAAATGAGCCATCTTGGAGAATCGATCGATTACCACCCAAATGACTGTATTATTCTCAGACAGTGGGAGATCGGTGATAAAATCCATGGCAATATGGGCCCAGGGTTCCTTAGGAATAGGCAAGGGCATGAGGAGACCAGCAGGAGCTTGTGTGGAGGATTTGGACTGAGCACAGACATGACAAGCTTTAACGTAGTCTTTGACGTCTGAGCGGAGATTAGGCCACCAGTAGTGACGACTGATGAGTAGGAAGGATCGGAGGAATCCAGAATGCCCTGCCACCTTGGAATCATGTCCCCAACGAAGGATCTTAGCTCTTAGCCCAGTGGGGACAAAGGTCTTACCAGGCGGAATTTTAGACTTCAGGGTGGTAGAGTGGGCAACAATGCATGAGGTGGGAATGATCGGCTCAGGTTCAGGGGCGGACTCCTCGTCCAAAGTGTCAAATGACCTAGAGAGCGCATCAGCCCGACCGTTGCAGGAACCAGGTTTGTAGGTAATCGTGAAATTAAAACGGGCAAAGAAGAGACTCCACCTGGCCTGTCTAGGATTCAGACGTTTAGCATTCTGTAGATACTGTAAATTCTTGTGATCGGTAAAGATCGTTATGGAGTGAGGGGAACCCTCCAAGAGATGACGCCACTCCTCTAACGCCAATTTAATTGCGAGAAGTTCCCGATCACCGATGGCATAATTCCTCTCTGCCTGAGAAAATTTTTTGGAGAAGAACGCACATGGTTGGCGTCTCTTCTCAAAGATTTGAAGAAGCACAGCTCCCACCCCCATTGAGGAAGCGTCCACTTCAATAAAAAATGCATTCCCAGGATTTGGTCTCCTCAAGAGGGGGCCAGAAACAAAGGCCTGTTTCAGGTTGTGAAATGCAGAGACAGCTTCGGGAGGCCAGTCTCTGGCATTCACACCCTTCTTGGTCAAAGCGATAATAGGCGCGGCAATGGAAGAGTAATTCCTTATGAACTGCCTATAATAATTAGTGAAGCCAAGAAAGCGCTGTGTGGCCTTGAGGCTAGCAGGAAGAGGCCAGTTGGTGATAGCCAAGACCTTCCCAGGGTCCATACGAAGCCCCGAACATGAGACAAAGCACCCCAAAAACAGGACCTCAGAACATTCAAAGGAACATTTCTCCAGCTTGGCATAGAGATTGTTCTCTCTAAGACGTTGAAGTACAGTGCGGACATGGTTTCTGTGGACGAGCAGATTTTCAGAAAAGATCAGAATGTCATCCAGATAGATGACAACAAACTGGTACAGCAGATCTCTGAAGATTTCATTGACAAAGTTTTGAAACACGGCTGGAGCATTACACAGACCAAAAGGCATCACCAGATATTCGTAATGCCCGTCTCTAGTGTTAAATGCAGTCTTCCATTCGTCACCCTCCCGTATTCGAATGAGATTGTACGCGCCTCTGAGATCCAACTTGGTGAAAATGGAGGCACCCTTCAACCTATCGAATAGCTCAGATATTAAGGGTAAGGGGTATCGATTTTTAATAGTAACCGCATTTAAACCCCGATAATCGATGCAGGGTCTTAAGGTACCATCCTTTTTGGCAACAAAAAAGAACCCTGCCCCTGCAGGCGATGAGGATTTCCGGATGAACCCTCTCTCCAGATTCTCTGCTACATACTCCGACATGGCCTGGGTCTCTGGGATGGACAGAGGGTAGGTACGACCCCTGGGTAGAGTTGCTCCGGGGACAAGATCAATAGCACAGTCAAAAGACCTGTGGGGAGGAAGCACCTCAGCTGATTTTTTACAGAACACATCCCGGTAATCGCTGTATGCGGCGGGAAGATCAGAAGAAACAGAAGTGGCAGCAACCGGAAGACTCTCCTTGGGGGTCACCTTGAGAAGACACGACGAGAAACATGAGGAACCCCAGGCCAGGATCTGCCCAGAGACCCAGTCCACATGTGGAGAGTGGAGCTGTAGCCAAGGGAGGCCCAATACAACTGGGGTAGAGGCCTTGGGTAGAATAAGAAAGGATATCCACTCCTGGTGGAGAATCCCTACCGACATCCTAATGGGTAGCGTCTGGAAGCGAATAGGGCCCCCTGGGAGAACAGTGCCATCAATTGCCGAGACTACCAATGGGGTAGTGAGAGGTGAAAGGGTAAGCTTCATAGAAGAAGCAGTTCTCCAATCCATGAAATTGCCGGCAGCCCCGGAATCCAGGTATGCAAGGGTTGACTGAGGAGAAGTGCCTACATGAAGGGACACCGGCAAGAGCAGGCGAGAAGGTGATGTTTCTGGGTCCAATACTCCACCTTCCAAATGTATTAGACCCGAGCGTTTCCCGGACGAAGCGAGCAGGAGTCACGAAAATGACCCTTGCCCCCACAATAGAGGCACAAGCCCAGAGTTCTGCGCCTAGCACGTTCTTCGGGGGTTAGTCTGGTCCGGCCCAGCTGCATAGGTTCTTCAGCAGGAAGAGGATGCTCCACGGAATGAAGGGAGGGGAGCTCAGACTGGCTAGGACCCAGAGAGTGCTGGCGTCTTTTTTCTAAGGACCTCTCTTGAAAACGAATGTCGATCTGGTTGCATAATGAAATTACATCGTCCAGACCGACGGGAATGGCTCTTCCCGCTAATTCGTCTTTCACTCGGTCAGAGAGGCCATGTAAAAAGGTAGCGACCAGGGCCTCATTATTCCAGCTCAATTCAGCTGTGTGGATACGGAACTGAAGAGCATATTGCCCCACTGAACTAGATTCTTGGCGAAGACGTAAGACAGCACTAGCCGCTGAAGAAGCCCGAGCCGGCTCTTCGAAGATATTACGAAAGAGCTTCAAGAATTCGGACAGACTGGAAACCACCGGATCGTTCCTCTCCCACAGGGGGGCAGCCCAGGCCAAAGCTTCACCGGAGAGGAGGGAAATGATATAGGCTACCTTAGCCCGGTCAGATAGGAAGCTTTGAGGCTGAAGCTCAAAATGAATAGTGCATTGGCTGAGAAACCCCCTGCAGGCCTTGGAGTCCCCAGAGAAACGGAACGGAGCTGGCAATCTTAGTGAGTGTGAGGCTGCGACTGGTGCGATAGGTACAGCCGCTGGTTGTACTTGGGGTTGCGGATTCGGGGTTCCCAAGGAGACCTGAAGCTGCTCGAATCGAGAAGCCAGATCCTGGAGGAATCGCATCACCTGGGTCTGATTTGATTCCTGGGTCTCAAGTCTGCGAACTATGCCCTGCAATGGATCATCCGCGGGAAGCGGGATGTCAGCCGGGTTCATGGCTGATCAAGCTGTCAGGGTCACCTGTGGCCAGGTGACAGATGCACACCGTAGGGGGACAGGAGTGCACCGCGAGGTAGTGAACCCTATGGCTGGCTTCTGTGGATAGGAAACTGGGTGGTTGTGGAAAGCGGGACCAGAGGAGCACAACCGGGATCCCAACGGAAGCGAGAGCCAAGATTCCCCAGGGCGCGGAGTCTAAGACCCAGCTGGTCTTCTCCAGGGCCTCTAGTGGTGAGGATGTTACGCTGCAGGCTGGGACCAGGTCGCGGCCCCTGGAGTTTCCTAGCTCACGCCCCGTAGGATAAGGGGAAGCAGCAGCACACGATAGAGAGAACCGAATAACAAGCCGAAGGTCAGGGGCCACAAGCAGACAAGGATAACGAAGAACGAGCCGAAGGTCAAGGGTCACGAGCAGACAGGGATGGTCGGGGACAAGCCAGTAACGTAACAGAGAGACAGACGTAGCAAACGGCAGGCAGGAACCCAAACACACAATGCCTAACAAACACGTTGATCAGCAAAGCAGGCTTGCAGTGCACAGGTTAATATAGTGTTCAGTGATAGGGCCTGGGGTGGAGTCAGGCTGGGAGGAGATTATAAAGGAAGCCAGGTGAAGGAGGTCTGGTCTCTAGATGAACACATGAGGAGGAAGGTAAGATGGCAGACAGACATTAATGCATATCCATGACAGCACCGCCACTAAAAACACATGCACATACATGCACACTCACATACATACATATGCACACACACACACACATACATATGCACACTCACATACATACATACATGTGCACACACACACACACATACATGCACAAACATATAAACACACATACAGTAGTAGATAGATAGTCTTATAAAAAAACGGCAGACATTTACCTTACCTCTTCCAGCCGGGTACTGCACTGTAGGGGGAGACAAAGAGCACACACTGTGCTTTCACTTTAGGTTAATGTGACGAGCTCCCCGCACAGTGCCATTACAGTTCGGCTGACGATCGGGGAGCTCGTCTCAGCCGCTCTTGCCGCTCCTCCTATCGAAGAGTACAGGGGGCCCTCAAGGGCCCCCTGCAGCAAGGGGCCCAGTCGCCATGGCGACCCCTATAATTCCGCCACTGCATGTGGTCATTACCAAGGGCAGTCTGCATGCAAATACAGTCTGCCTGGAAATGTTCACTTCTCCAGACTGACATCCACCCATCAAGGCATTGACTCCTCCCAAGAGCCATCCCACTGCTTGCATCTTGGCAGAGGGTTCTTAAAGTGGTTGTAAACCCACTTTTTCAACTTGCACCTACAGGTAAGCCTAGATTAAGGCTTACCTGTAGGTGCAAGAAATATCTCCTAAACCTACACGGTTTAGGAGATATTTACTAAAAATGACAGGCGCCGCTGTCTACGGCGCATTCATGGGGTTAATCCCTTTCACAAAATCGGCTACTTCCCAGCAATAGCTGGGCGTAGCCGATTGTTACGGCTCTCGCGCGCATGCGCAGAGTGACGTTTCCGCCGCTCCGGCCAATCACAGCGCCGGAGCGGCGCTGTGATTGGCTGGTGTGGCGATACCCGGAAGTAACCTTCTGGCTATCGCCGCAGCGATGGATGCGGCTGAAGAGGGAGACGAGGACGGCTTCGGGGGCCCCGACCTAAGGTAAGTGATGCATAATGAGCTATTATGCTAGTCATATTAGCTCATTATGCTTTTCTCTTACAGGTTGTTATAAAAAAAATATGTATTTTACCGGGTTTACAACCACTTTAACAGGAGTCTTGTTGTGATGTGTTCAGAAAGGTATGATACAGCACCATACTCCCCCCCCCCCACCAACCATGATTTGCCTTCATTGAAGCGAGAAGTACAGAGACCCAGTGATGACATTAGTGGGTCTAAAATAAGCTATGTAATAACAACAGAAGGTTTTATTTAAAAAAAAAGTCCTTAGCATTTTAATTTGGGGTGGGGGCAGTGAAGGCAACATTTAAGCAGATTAAACTTCGGCTTTAATGTTTTTTTTCTGAATAATTAATTGCTTTTACTGGTGTTTATTCATTCTTGCTTAGAGTTCAACTCTTTAAATACAAATACATTTTTACAGGTGGTTTTCCCCAAAAAAATAAGAAGCGCAAACGGAAAATAAATAATCCAGAGGTATGAGAATTTGCTTACTGCACTCGTTGTAACCTTATATATTCTGGTCAGCTACTGTCATTTTTAGGATTTAAACTTTTCCAGACATTACTTGCCTGAGAAGACAAAGCAATGGAAACTTTAAACTTTTGTATAAAGCAGCCAATAAATGTAGTCTTTTTTTTTTTTTTTTTTATATATATTCAGCCAGCGGTATACACTGATCAGTGCTGCTGCTTATAGTCAGTGGTGCTGATCGAGTGGAAATTTTTCAACCGGGCTGTTGAACAGAAGTCAATCAGTTGAACTTCAACTGGCTGAATTTTGATCCATGTATGGTCGGCTTAGGAGGGTAAATCAGATGCTCATTATAACAATGGATTTGTAGAAGTCTGTAGAGTAGGCCATGATATATATAAGAGATCTACCAGTGATGTTTGAGGTGCAAGAGAGCTTGGACTACATTATCAGCCATAAGGCTCCTTTCATGTGGAGCAGGGTCTGCTCCAATCAGCAAGAGATCCATGAGCTGATACCCTGCTGAATCAGAGCTGAACGGGGTGGATGTCATTTTTATGACATCCTTGCCCATTCAGTTTGTGCCTTGGAGGACTCATGACACCTCCATGAGCAACTCCACTGTCTGTATCATGTTGAGGTCCACAAAAATGGAAAAGGACGCAGTCCGTTTCGGTTTTTTTTCCAGACCTGGATCAGTGGTGGTTGTAAAAGGGCACAAGGCCTTTTACATCCGCCTACCCGTAGGGCTCCATGGAGCTTCCAATCAAGTCCGCCTGAAAGACTAACTGGTGGACCTGATTGGAATGCCCATGTGAAAGGGCCCTAGCTCCTTGGGGCCCACTGCTTGAATCAATCACAAAACGCTACAGACCATAGAACTTAAATAATTGTGGATACAAAAGTAACTTGAAGCTCTGGGTTTGCAAAAATATCTTCTATTCACTATATTCAATATATATGGTTTACCAACATTTCCCAAAAAATGATATCCCTGCACAGGCCAGTTAAAAAAAAAGTAGGGGTTTACCCGTCAGGCATGAAGTGTGTCTTTTTAAAACGAAACTGTAAATTATGTTCTGATGTTTCTTTCTTTATAATGAAAGCTTGAAACCGCTCTGTTGACTATGCCACCCGAGGAAAGGGATGCCTACTCTCAATTGTATGATGAAGTTGGGGGTAAGCACATACATTTTTTTATTTCATTGATTGTTTATATTAAAATCTTTAAAAAGAAAAAAAAAGCAGTACACAATTTTAAATATAACATAGTCCACAAAACAAAATCTATAACAGTTATTCACAATTCTTATGGCATAATAGCTAGGCGTTTTTTGGAACGAGGTTAACAATGGTGACCACTGACCACCATGTTTTTTCTCCCTGGAAAAGGTTTACCCTAAAGTGGATGTAAACCCTCTCATATACCCAGTGAAGTGAACGGCCTCAGATGATACACAGCGATCAAACAAATCTCCCTACATAAGTTTTACATGTATATCTGCTGTCTTCAGCTTTCTACATTCTTTAGAAAGTGCACACCATGTTAGAACATTTTCTTCCTGTTTCAGCAATGGGAGAGGAGTCTGGGCATATACTGTGTGAGAGCTGATTGGAGGAAAGGCACCCCCCCCTCCACATAGGCAGAGGAACAAAGAAACTTGCAGAGCTGTACTGTGAATAGACAAGCTCTCTGCTAATCTATCTCCAAGTTACCTCCCCGACACAAATGTGTAGCAGCTTTTATCTCTTGTGTTGGAGAGCTTGTCAGAAGTTATCATGCTGATAACAGAGGAACGGAACAGCAGGACACTTAGGGCTTTGGAGAGAGATACGTAAACACTGCAGATATACGTGCCCAGGTCAGATTTTATGAATGGGATTTACATTCACTTTAAAGTGGTACTCAGCTACCTCAATGTTTGTTTTTTTTTCTTGCCTGTAGTGCTGCATTTTCTTCAAAATTCTCACCTTCACAGCAAATTCAGCCTTAACCAGCTGTGATCAGGTGACATACAACGGGTCCAGCACCACCATCTTGGCCTCTTCTTGCCTTTTCTGAGTCAGACATCCAGCTACTGATGATTCCCTGGGCTGCCCTCTGGCCTGGTCCTTGGCTGCTAGGTGTGACCAATCATACAGCCTCCTGAGAGATGTGGTAAAAGTATCCCAGGAGGCTGCAAGACTAGGGACACCTCATTCTGGCCCAGGCAAAAATTGAAGCGGCGGGCAGGGTCAAATAAAAAAATAAATAAAATAATACAGGAAAAAAACACTCAATTCTGCTTGGGGAGGGCTGTTTAAATGGAACTAACTTCCTTTCCGGAGTTAAGTTCTCGTTAAACACTGGAACAATATATGCTGTGATGATTTGGGGTATTTTAGCTCATTGGCAGTGCCGAACAGTGAGTCCACTCCACTCTACGAAGTCCGTCTTAGGGCTTTTTCTGCCCACTTTTATTGAAAAATAAAATAAAAATTCACATCAGAATAGATTCCCTCGCGAGGGTTCTCATCATCCATGTGACAAACAAACAGTACTCCACCTCGTGGCTCTTCTCTGCAGTGTATCTGCTAATACCTCCTGCCTTAGTCCTCCAGACCATCAACCCCAGAGCTTGTGCACTAAACGCTTTACCTTGTCTTCTCTTACTGTTTCTCCTGCAGCTCCCTCACAGGCTCTGCCTTTCACTGTCCCAGCGTGGGCAGTACGGACTATGGGGCAATGCGCTCCTAACCGCTCCCTTGCACAGACTGGCCTCCTCGGGAGGGTGGGGCCACTCCCCTCTAATCCCAGCTCTAACATAAGCCCAGTGCACGCCTGGCTCATTAATGTGCCTGTTTTCTGCAAAATCTGACCAAAACTGGCAAGATCAACAGTGGCACGGGCTCGTCTCTACAATGCGCTATCCTTTTTTTTTTTTTATTAATCAGATTAGAGACCTACACCAGTTGATGTACTGTATGTCCTCTACTGAACACATGTATGCACCTCTCATGTACAAAAGGCTGCAAAAATATGTGTACACTCATACTGCATAGGCTGTTACCCACAGGTATGATTATCATTTAGGTCTTGGAGCTCCAACTTACCAACTTCTAGCTCAGGGATATGCAATTAGCGGACCTCCAGCTGTTGAAGAACTACAAGTCCCATGAGGCATAGCAAGACTCTGAGAGACACAAGCATGACTCCCAGAGGCAGAGGCATGATGGGAATTGTAGTCTTGTAACAGCTGGAGGTCCGCTAATTGCATATCCCGGATCTAGCTGATGATTTCTGACCTTTCATATTGAAAACATTGTTTCCTAAGCTCTGCCTTGCCATAAATATTGGCCTCTCTCTCTGCCCCTAAGTGAAGATCCATCCAGGCCACTGATACTAAATGTAGAAGCACAGTATAACAATGTGATCTGCTTGAACATTGCCTCTCCTATTAAAATACTCTACTGCTGAATTCAATTATACAATGTTATAATCTCTATGCAACTTCTTTATACAAATGTTATTATAATTGTACAAATGCTACTTTTAAGCATCAATAAAAGCTTTAGAGCCGGTTCACACTGGGGCGACTCGTCAGGCGACTCAGCCGCCTGACAAGTCGCGCTCCGCTCTATTCAATGGAATCGTTCTAATAGGAGCGACACAAGTCGCTCCAACTTAGAAAAAGGTTCTTGTACGACTTTGGGGGCGACTCGGGGTGACTTGCATTGACTTCAATACAGAAGTCATTTTGCAAGTTGCCTCTCAAGTCGTCTTGAGATCGCCTTGCCGAGTCGCCCCCAAAGTCATGCCGCCCCAGTGTGAACCGGCTGTAATTGTTCAAAAATAAATAAATAAAGGGGTAGATAGAGATGTGCTGTGCTGAATCACTCTGCAGCATTTCAAAATTGTAAACATAATAACAAATTGTATGAAGCCAAAATCAGAACACAAAAGAACAAAATACCTCTAGTTGTAAGTTGGATGAAAGCCTGTGACTCATGGTGCTATATTACCAAGAACTGCAGCAAAATCAGAATTGGATTTTAATTCTCTTTGCTTTCTAAGACTTTTGTCAGTTCTCCCAAGATGAATGATATGCTGTAACAAACTGATCATTCTTACTGATAATGTCATGAAGTAGGCGGTGGGGGGCAGGTTTAGCCACCGGCAGTGAAATCTGCAAAAACATGTTAGGCTAGATTTGAGTACTTGGCATCATGCCCAAATGTCAGACAGGAATTGTGCACACCCTCACACACAAAATACTTGCTTTCATTTAACTTCTCTTCTTTCCTTGCGTCCACCTACATCTTTCTTCTTTTTGATGATTTATATTTCATAATGTAGGCCCATGGTGGACAAAGTGTGTGTGTGTGTGTGTGTGTGTTTGTGTATGTACTGTATGTATGTGTATATATATATATATAATTTATATTTATATTTCCTACAGGACCTTTATACAGCCTTTCCCTCTTAGCAAATGTAGGCTCTAATACACAGACAGCATAGATCAGATCACAGTATACTTCATGGTGTAGAATGACGTAGATTAATGAGGACTATGCTTGGCCTCCTGAGTTCTATAGCTGCTGAGCTGTAATTAAAGGAGATAGCCAGCTGTATAATTGAACAAAATACATCCTATGTGTAGCACAGATCCCAAGCTGGTCCTGCTGTTTGGTCCCAGGTTCTGTTTCCTATTGGGTGCATGGTACCCAGACTGGTTTCCCAGTCTCTCAACACAATAAGGCAGCAAGTGTCTTTTTTTTTTTAAGTTTATTGCTGGTTAAACTTGGTTGGCATGTAGAGTAAAGCCTCGTACACACGGCCAGTTTTCTCGTCAAGAAACGACAAGAAAACTGCTGGGAGAGCTTTCTTGCCGAGAAAACCGGCCGTGTGTACGAGGCTTTCAGGTTTCTCGTCAAGAAAACTGCCCAGAATCTCGACGAGAAAAATAGAGAACCTGCTCTCTATTTTCTCTTTGGGATTCTTGTCGGCCTGTTTCCCGACAAGAAATGTGTATACTTACCTGTCGCCGTGGAAACCCGCGAAATGACTTTGACGCATGCGCGGTAGCTTCCAAGGCATAGGTAGAGTGAAGCAAGATGGCGGCGACGGCATTGAATGTGACTAGCGCATGCTCGTCGTAGTCGATGACGTCACGGCGGTTCTTTTGAATTGTACGTGTGTACAGTCGACCGGGACAAGATTCTTGTCAAGAATCTCGTCAGGAAAAACGACAGGTTTTTTCCTGATGAGATTCTCGGCCGCGTGTACGAGGCTTCAGCCTTGGGATAGTCCAATTGTAGTGCAAGCTGTAACAGAGGACACTCTCTGATAGTGGCTAAGCTCCTCAGGATGGACCTCTTGTGATATGAGTTTGTGGACATACAGGTCAAGGGCCTCCCACTTTGGAAGTGGCCCTAAGCCAGCAACTCTGGAACAGTCTCCCAGGGTTAAGCGATACCAGTCTCTAGGATCTCTCGCTCAAGCCTCTACTCACTGTGTCTCTGTGTACATTGATGCCTCCTTCCAGTACCAGCCAGACCCTGTATAGTAGGATGCCTCCTTCCAGTATCAGCCAGACCCTCAGTAGACTTTCTGTAAACTGTTCTCCGCAGCTGTAGAGACAGCCCCCATATCTCACTGAACTGTGATCTGGTGCCACAGACTATTTATACACACATCAGTCCTCTGCTGGTCATCCCCCTGACCTGAGATTGGCTGATGCTGTATGAATATTCAGCCCAGGTTCTGCCTCTTCCAACGCACTGTATTCTAGAACTTACCAGAAAATAGGGGGATGTAGTTGAGCTTGCAACCAGCAGGACCCAGAATAGCCAAAAGCAATCAAACTCTGCTCCACTGGCTAAAGAGACAAAAACGAATGTTACCTACTGTAATTCTACTAGCAACCTACTAGGAGGCATTGCATACAGTATGTAAAATACTAAGCCTGTGTAGGGAGAGCTCTGGAATTAAGTTATGTTTCCCCAAAAACAATGCAAAGAAAACCTTGTTTGGATCTCATTTCAGGTTCATTGGACATCTCCACACATGACTGTGATGTAAGTCCTTTGTTTATTTTTATTGACGCAGTTTACTTTTCTGAAACCGTAAAGGAAGCATTGATCTTTGTCTTAATTTGATACTTGCAGCATCATTGGTATGTTTTCCATCAGAATGCACCATTAACCGCCCCCCTACCGCCGGCCATCATATGACATCCTGGATTTTTCGGGGGGGGGGGGGGGGGGATATCTGAATGATGCCTGCAGCTACAGGCATCATTCAGATATCATTCTTTGCAGCTGGTGATTCTGTGCATGATAGAAACGATCATAGCGGCAAGCCCCCCCCCCCCCCCACCTTCCGCCGCCATCTGGTGCTTCTCCGGGCTCTCCCATGCCATCGGGGGCCCGGAGAACGAACAAAAAAGGAGGCAGCTCAGGTGTGGCTATCTTCACATGTGGTGCTGCTCATGAACACCCGGGTGCAGGCAATGCATATGCAAGGCAAAAGAAAGAAAATATCTTCTGGACGGCCGCACTCTGAATAAAAATTACCTTTATTGTAAAATCACCACAGCACTACAAGTCACAGCACGCCCCCGTCAAGCTGACGCGTTTCACACTCATAGCATTAAACACTAATACAGTGTGAAACGTGTCAGCTTGACGGGGGCGTGATGTGACTTGTAGTGCTGTGGTGATTTTACAATAAAGGTAATTTTTATTTGGAGTGCGGCCGTCCAGAAGATATTTTCTTTCTTTGGCCCGGAGAACGAATCGGACGGCGCCGGATGACGACGATAGAAGAAATCTGGTCACCAGTCATCTCTATGACCGTCAGAGGCCCGAATGTAAATTGGCTTCTGTCTAAAAAAAAAAATGGCCCGAGTATATGAATGTGAGTTGGGGACTTTAGATTGTAAGCTCCTTGAGGGTAGGGACTGATGTGAATGTACAATATATATGTAAAGCGCTGCGTAAATTGACGGCGCTATAGAAGTACCTAAATAATAATAAACAAAGCCGCGATCGCGGCTGTCAGCATGAGTTTGGTGAATATTTTTTCTCGATCTCATGCTTTCCAGCCTGGAGGAGAGATGTGGGGTCTTATTGACCCTGCATCTCTCCATAAAGAGGACCTGTCACAATAGATTCCTATTACAAGGGATGTTTACATTCCTTGTAATAGGAATAAAAGTGATCAAAATTAACTTTTATTTTTTTAAAGTGTAAAAAAAATATTAAAACGCCCCTGTCCCCGGTAGCTCGCACACAGAAGCGAACACACACGTAAGTCCCGTCCACATATGTAAACGCCTCTCAAACCACACATGTGAGGTATCGCCGCGTGCGTTAAAGCGTGTGCAACAATTCTAGCACTAGACCTCCACTGTAACTCTAAACTGGTAACCTGTAAAAAAAATTAAAGTGTCGCCTATGGAGATTTTTAGGCCGGTAGGGAAGTGGTTAATATGGACTAGTGGTAATACTGTACAGGCACATGCATGCAAGTCTTCAAAGCATCGCCCACATCATGCATCCCAGATGTATTGTTTGCACTTTCCCTACATGATTCTCAGTTTATAAAGTTTCAAAGAAAAAGTTCAGGAATTTTAGAAATCCCCCAGCTCCCCTCCCTAGCCCTTACTTACCTCCTATGACAGCTGCCGCCTCACACGTTGTTTACAACTCAGCTGATAACATCACATAGACTTGTGACATTACTCCTGCATTTACATTTACATCCTATTAAAGTAGGATGGGTTGCTATGATCACAGAACCCAGTTTGCCCTGGATCATTAGTGGCATGAGTTGCCATAGTGTGGACAGGCCGACTGCCAGCACCATAACAACCGATTATGCTCTAGGGCAGAATTCACGGCATCCTTTTTTGCTGCCCGCCCACGCCATGGCCATGCATGATACCCAGGGCAGGAGGCATGCAGGGTCACCCCCAGAATTCAAGAGAGGACAAAAGCATATCTCCTCCTGACTTGCTCCACCTCCTGCCCTCTACATTACTCCTGCAGCCAAAAAGTTGGGCTCTAATGTGAAAAGGAACCCTGTAATTTGGGAGCTCTGTGATGGGGACGCTGTGTAATTGGGGGCTCTGTGATGGTGAGACTGTGCGACTGAGGGGCTCAAATGGGATGACTGTGTAGTAGGTGGAAAATCCGTGATGGAGGGACTCTGTGATAGGCAGGGCCGGTACAAGGCAGGGGCGGAAGGGGCGAGTGCCCTGGGCGGTACCATTTGCTATAGGAGGGGGGGGGGGCGCAGCCTGCAGGTGAAGTTCTGCTATGGCCGCCAGTGTGTACAAGTACACCTGTGTCATAGGCAGCGCCGCGGCACTGTACAAATTGTGTGTGCCGAGTGCGCCCCTGCATTTGTCACCTTCCTTCCCTGTCAGTATCACTGTTTACTCCCCCTACGGAGGAGTCTCGTAGTCCCTGCCAGCGGCGTGACGTCACTCACGGCCGGGGGCAAGGTGGGAGGACTCAGAGGAGCGCAGGGAGCTGTTCGGCGCTGTGACCTAGAGGAGCCTGGCGAATCGTCACTCGAGGCAGAGCACACTGCAGGAAGGTGAGCTGAGCTGTTCTGGGGGAGGTCTGGGGAGATAAGCTGCAAAGTTTCTGCTAGAAGGATTTGATTTGTTTTGCAGTGAAAGGTGACAAGGAGAACTGGAAAAGACAGGGGGGTGGGGGGGGGGGGGTGGGTGGAGATTAGAGCCAGCAGTAACCCCCCAGAGCTGACAGACATTTCCCAAACTGACATGCAGCCCTCTCTATATAAACAAACCCCAATTGCTCTGTCCAGCTAATGTGAACTTAATTTATGACCATCCTATTTAACCCTGTGTTATCCAAAATCAGTACAACCCAAAACTCACCACCTATCTAAACACTCTATAAATGAAATAATAGTCCATAGCCACTTTCCGCTGGCTGTATGCATATATAAATGCAAACATTTCTGTACTGAGAATGTGCGCCCTTTACGCTTCCAGCATGATTACCAGCGAGAGCCAGAACAGTCCCGATGCATTCCCTACCTTCCCATCACCCCTTCCTATTCACCCCTCAGACACTGGCACTTAGACCACTTTCACGCTGAGGCATTTTACAGGTGTTTTTGCGCTAAAAAAATAGAGCCTGAAAATCGCCTGTAAACTGCCTTTTCTGCAGCCCCAGTGTGAAAGCCGGAGTGTTTTCACACTGGGGCAGTGCGTTTGCAGTACAGGAAAAAAGTCCTGCAAGCAGCATCTTTGGGGTGGTTTAGGAGCGGTGAATACACCGCTCCCAAAATGCCCCTGCCAGTGAAATCAATAGCCAGCACTGCCTAAGCACCTGCAAAGCGCTTCAGGAGCGGCGCTTTGCGAGCACTTTTTTAACCCTTTTCCAGACGCTAGCGGGGGTTAAAAGCGCCCCGCTAGTGGCCAAAAAGCGCAGCTAAAACTAGCCGCCAGCACCTCAGTGTGATAGTGGCCTAATATAAATATCTCCCCAACTAAAAGACATCCCCCCACAACTGCCTTCAAATCATCTGCACTTCCCTCCTGCATGCAGTCATCCCCTCCGAATTCCTCTCCTGTATATACTGCCACTCTTCTCCTGTATATACTTCCACTGTCATATCCCCTCCTTACATATTCTTGTTTTGAAACGACATTGATTGTTTTTTAAAAAACGGGGGGGGGGGGGGCGCAGTTTGCCATCTTCGCCCTGGGCACCAAATGGCCTTGTCCCAGCACTGGTGATAGGTCTTTAGAATTGCAATTGACCAACATACTTGAATAAATATTACCTTTTAATGTTTATTTTTTTTTAATAATCAGTCTAAAAATTGTATTATAACATAATGTATGATTATTTTCTTAAATATTTATTTCCAGGTTGAGCAAATAAAAGATGCTTCCAATGAGACTGTGGGTGACATTCCTAAGGTATATATCACACTAGCCAGTTGATTGGTTGTCATTTTCCTCAGTGATTTCTCTAAACAATCCTATGGAATGTTGCTTGTTGGGTAGTGGGCATATAAGTATTGTATGATTGTCAGTGATATTAGTAAGAAGACTCTAGGGTCGAAATGGAGGAGCAGTACCCATAAAGCTACCAAAGAGCAGTGAAGATCTGGCAATGGGTGTAACCCTGCCCCACTTCACCCATAGAATTTCTTCTGTTGCTCCTAGAGAAGTATTGCATTTTCCTTTGGAAAATACAGTGATCCTTTTCATTGTTTGTGCAGTAAAATAACAATTGGTCTTTAGGTTAAAATGTCAGACTGGTTCAGTTCTTCAGGCTATGGGCAATTAAATATTAAAATTTTCTTAACAAGCAATAATTAAGGTTTAAAAAAGCCCTTACTAACCTTTGTAGCTGCAGGCACCGTGACGCAATTCATCTCCCTCTTGCTCTCTCAGACAGTGGGGGCTAAGCAACCTAACAGCCTTTTAATGAAAACAGGCACCAGGCTTTTTAAGCCATTTGAATTATTATTTTTTACCAGACTTCAGAATCTTTGTTGTGATTCATGAAGATACATTTCTCCTCAGTGCCCACAGTTACAGAGGTCATTGTTTTAAAGCTTTTTTTTTTTTTGCATGTTAAAGCAGACCTCTACCCCCCAAACACAAAAATCCATGCTTATCCATAAAAAAACAAAATAAAGTTTTTGATGATGATGTAGCATTTGAAAATGGCAGCATAGGGGGTAGGTACATAGTAGTTTATACATAGGACTATTGTGGTAAAGTAGGAGGGGAAAAAACGGACTCAAATATATTTTGACACATTACCCTGAAAGAGTATTGCCAGTATATATTGGGGGAAGGTCCGCTTTAAGAATATGTAAATATTTGAATGTCCCTAGCCTGGCCAGTTAACTTTTTTTTTTTTTTTTTAACAGGAAAGTTTTTATTTATCATAGACAAATACAAAAAAAAAAACAACACAAAGAACTTTAAGACCCCATTCACACAGGGGCGACTCGTCAGGCGACTCAGCCACCTGACAAGTCGCGTCCCGTTCTGTACTATGGAACCGTTCTAATAGGAGCGACTGAAGTCGCTCCGACTTAGAAAAAGGTTCCTGTACTACTTCAAGACGACTTTAGGGCGACTTCTATTGACTTCAATACAGAAGTCATTTTTGAAGTCGTCTTCAGATCGCCCGGCACAGTCGTGGGACAAGTCATGCCGCCCCTGTGTGAATGGGCTCTAAATCACACAGTTCACTATATTATATCAAATAAGTAGCATTGTACACGAAAAGCTCTCAGAGCGCGCATGTTATACAGTATATCAACTGTGACAGGGGTCACTTTGGGCACAGGGTGAGCAAGAAAATAATGGACATTAAGAATATGTCTTGGATTGCTTTAAAATGGGACAGTGATATTTTTCCACAATATTCCCCAGGATATCTGTAAAGAACTATTTTCTGTTTGATTATGAACTCAACAGGTTAACTGAAAAGTGACTCCTTCATGATGTTGGGACACATACTGTTAGATGCTAATGTCACCACATCCAGCCCCCACCTGTGTCTGCTAAGATGTCAGATGTGTATTGGGAGACAGTGAGGCTAGCCTAAAGGTCATGTGTCTGAGTCATCACTGTAGTTAATTAGCTCATGTAAATTAGGTCTGGTCAAAGGTGTATTGTCTAAGGAGAATGTAAGAACCTCCTCTCTGTGTGTATAAAACTGGGAGTTTGTCATTAAAGATTGTCAGTCCAGTTGGAAACTTTATACAGAGTGTTTGTCTTGTATGTTTGGAAGGATTAATCCTATGGGAAGCGGTCGCCTGACTGTGGAGGATCGGCAGTGGATGTGTGTCCAGAGAGGGAATATCCTAAACGGCGTTAACCCCTTTCATACTTGGGGTGCCGTTACATTGGTTGGCAGCGGTGGGATTTTCAATCCAGTTACTGGGACACTCCAAACCACCACAGTGAATGACCAGCTATGCAGCCTGCAGGAAAGCCACGCTGAAAGACTTACTTGAGAGCCGTGGAGGGACCGGTGGGACAAAGAACAAGGCCACCTTGATAAGGAAGCTAGCCGAGATGGATCAGAGGGATGGTGATGCAGGACCCCGGTCAGTTGAAGACTTGTTTCAGCAACGAGTTCGAGAGCGGTTGGCATTATATGGGGCTAACCCATCAGAGACCGCCATACAGAAAGCCATTAGAGACATCCAGCTGCAGGATTAGCGACAAGAGAGAGAACTGGAGCGACAAGAGAGAGAACTAGAGCGGCAACATGAGCGGAGAATGGCGGAAATACGGCAATCGGAGACAACGCCTAAAGATGCAGCGCCTGTTCGTAAGTTGCCCTTTCGGGCGTTCAAACTATTTAAGAAAGGAGAGGAGGAAATTGAAGCGTTCCTGCAGGACTTTGAGAGACTATGACAGATACATGAAGTACTGCCCCAAGATTGGGTCGCCCTACTGGCAAGTAATTTAACTGGCAGAGCGGCGGATGCGTATCGGGCCCTGGAGGATGAGGACGCTAAAGACTATGACCCGGTAAAAGAAGCTCTGCTAGCCCGATTTGCCATTACACCCGAAGCCAGCCGGATTAAGTTTCGAGAATCCCGGAAACAAACCCACATAACATACGTGGAGTGGGCACATCGTCTGCAGCAAAACCTTAAGGGCTGGTTCCAGGGAAGCCGCGCTCATACCATAGAGGACATCACCCAGCTAGTACTCTTAGAACAGTTCTTTAACCACACCCCTCCAGTATTACGGGATTGGGTGCGAGATAAGCGACCACGGACTGTACAGCAAGCGGCTACTTTGGCCGATGAATATCTGGACTCTCGAAGGTCAGGCGAAAGCGAGCGCTATCTACTAACTCGGCCCAGTTTACCAGCCTCTAACCCCACTTTAGCACCACCTCCAGCGACCACTTCTCTTCAGCAGCCCAGGTTCAACTCCCAGGACTACTCACAACCCATCAGGTGTTTTTGGTGTAAACAGCTAGGGCACAAAAAGCCAGACTGTCCGTTGAATCCAGCCAGACAGTCCCAGTCATGGAGACAGCCAGCAAGGGGGAGCCCCCGCACATCCATGCCTGCGGCCCACTGCGTTGAGGAGGAAGAACATTGGAGCGTCCTGCACGAGGCTGATCCAATAAAAGCAGCTAACCGGGACAACAGGCAGCAACACAGGCAGACTGTCTGGGTCAATGGAAAGGTAGCCAATGGCCTACGTGATACTGGTGCCACCATGACCCTACTACAGAAGAACCTCATCCCAGAGAGCCAACACACCGGAGACACTGTAGCCGTAAGAGTAGCGGGAGGTACCATCTTCCGGCTACCCGTTGCCCGTGTTCACCTGGATTGGAGGGTTGGTTCGGGACACGTGAGTGTGGGGGTGATGAAGGATTTGCCAGCGGATGTACTACTGGGGAATGATTTGGCCCCCCTCGTTTCTGCCTATGCCCCGATGGGCCCCGCTGAAGCCAACCCAGTGACTACCTGTGCCCAGACCCATGTTGCTGGAACCGGCCCGCTTACGGCTGAGAACTGGGTAAGACTATCTTCCCCGACATGTACCTTAGATCAGGGAAAATATCACAGTCTAGAATTGGAATGTGACAAGTTGGCCAGGGAGAAATTCGGAGATGCAACGACACTACGTCATGTATTATGAGATGTTCCATGGCTTGAACAAACAGGCTGAAATTGTCAAAAGGTTAAATGGGATTTGCGCCCAGGTTTTGCCTTACCTCTCCCAAGAGCATCAGCAACAAGTTTTGGGAGCCATTGAGAGAGCAAAGCAAGTGACTGTTCCATAACTGAATCCATTATTCGCCCTGCAACCTTACAACTGCACCATCAGGGGCAAAGGGAGAGGTGGAGGGAAGAAAAAATAAAGGGGGGGGGCAACAGAGATGTAGAACATCACATTAGTCTGTACATTAGTCTCCAAACACATGGTATGCAGCGGTTAGTCTTTAGGTAGCCGCAGGCCTAGACTTCACCCGCTCTCCCCAATTCTTGTTCAACTTTTTAGGACATTTACAGCTCATGTAGGTAAGCTTGTAGAGGGGTAGGACGGTGTCAACAGTCGACCTCCATTGTGGTATCGTGCGGTCGCCCGCTAGCGTTGACATCTGTTTCCACACTCTAACTGTGGTAGACATTGGCATGGTTACGTTATCATGTGCCTTCAAGCCTCTGACTGGCCAGTTAACTTTAATCCCCATTTAACATTGATGAATGTCCTGCCCATCTGCAGGCACCAGTTATGAGCAAATATTAAATGTGTTCTGACAAGAGCACTGGATGTAACACTTGCCTTCTATTTTTTTGTTTTTTGAGGCAAGCTACAGATGATGCGATTTTCTTTCCTTCAACACGTGATTGCAGAAAATAAAATCACTCAATACCCCCATCAACACAGTAAGTGTTGATGGGGGAATCCTTCCCACAGCACTATTGTGTAGAACTCAATGACTATTGCCAGCGCCTATAGCCACTGTCAGTAATCACGTGCACAAAATCCGACAGGCTGGTTGTACTGAAAGTGGAGCACAAGGCCCCCCCCCTCTCCAAAAATTAAAAGTCAGCAGCTACCAATATTGTAGCTGCTGAGAGGGCCTTCTTAATGCCTGGGCCCTGCCCAGGGGCCCCAGGTGCGTGGGGTCCCCATGATAACCTTGCATTACATCATAATTGCCAACTGTCCCAGATTTGCTGGAACAGTCACATTTTTTCTAAGCTGTCCCAGAATGGCCGTGTCCCAGAACCTGTACTGTGCCCTCCTGATTCCAGGTTTGTGCCCTTCTGACCCCCCTTCCTCATACTGTGATTTCCTGACCCCCCCGTCGTACACTGCCCTTCTGCCTGTTGATTAGGCTTGATTTATGGCATGTTTTTTATTGTCTAAAATCAATTTTATTGAAAGTATATATTTAATTCTGTCAACTATTTATACTTTAATTCTTGAGAGTAGGTGTGTAAAGTGGGGCAGGCTGGTAGGGGCCCCAGGGCATTACTTTGCCCAGGGGCCCATGGTGCTATTAAGATGGCCCTGGCTGCTGACTTTTAATATTAGGACACTCACCTGATCAGAAATCCCATGAGGTCAGCACCCTAGCCGATTTTCCGATCGGCTCTTAGGGGCTGCCACTGCCATTCGTGGTAATGGAAACCAGCAGCCGGTTCCCTACTGCGCATGCAGATACCCGTTTCCCCCTCCCCCTCCCCCTGAAAGGTGCCAAATGTGGCACCGGAGGGGGGGAGGAAGAAAACAAGCATAGCTTCCACTTTCGAGTGGAACTCCGCTTGAAGTCAATCAATTGATCGACTTCTGTAAAACCAGTCTGTGCATAGATGGATCGAACCTGTCTGGTCCCCGCTGACCCGCTGGGATTGGATCCATGTATGGCCAGCTTTAATTTGCAAGGAAACAATTGTTTTACATTTTATACTGGATAGGGGACAATACATTTCTTCAGTACACTTTGGGATCTTTGCTCAGTGTTTCTGTTCCTCTATCTTTTGCACAATTTATTTAAAAGTGGGTATTGTTTAATTAGTGCTAGTGGTGCTCTGATTGTCCCTATAGAAAACCATGTGTGGTGCCTTCCACAACAGATAAGATGGCAGTATTTGAACTAGGTCTAAAAAGCTATCAGTCATTATTAGAACAAGCCAAATACTATATTTCTTGGATGGACATTTTGCTAAAAATCCTAAAAAATTATTGGGGAATCTAGATATGTTTAAATATGCTGTGCTCCTAAATGTGCAATGAGGACCATGTGATCGGACTTAAGTCTTCCAACTTTTAATAGGACCAACCTATGTGTGTGTTTTTATGTCAGCATTACATTATATCCCTGTATGTCATGGTCATTCAGGTGCTTATCTAATAGTTTTTTTAAATTATCGATGCTCTCAGCTGAAACCACTGCCTGTGGAAGAGAATTCCACACCCTTACCGCTCTTACATTAAAGAACCCTCTACGCAGTTTAACAGCTTCTGAACCAGTCGCTGCAGTTATACTGCCGCAGGATGGCACTGCTGGGCTAGCCGTCGTAGCTGTACCTCGGCTCTTTAAGACGCTGTAGCAGGCAAGCGTGCACCCGCAGCATGTCCCCAGAGCCGGAAACGATCACTCGTAAACACACAAATCCCGGTTCTCTCGGGAGAGGAGACAGATAATGTGTTCATACTAAGTATGAACACCGATCGGTGTCCTCCCCCAGTCAGTCCCACCCCCCCTACAGTTAGAACACACCTATGGAACACAGTTAACCCCTTGATCGCCCCCTAGTGTTAACCCCTTCCCTGCCAATGACATTTATACAGTAATCAGTGGCTTTCTTGTTCATACATCACGGGACACAGAGCGGCATAGTCATTACTATGTGGGTTATATAGAATTACCTTCAGGTGCTGGCACTGGCAACTTCCAAAACAGGAAGTACCCTCCCCTATATAAGCCCCTCCCATCCGGGAGCACCTCAGTTTTTTGCCAGTGTCTAAGGTGTTGGCCAAGGTTAACATGTATTCATCTGGGCTTGTGTACAGGTTCTCTGGGCCTTAGCAAGCTATTCCGGATCCGACCAAAAAAGCTTCATAGCTAAACGGTCGGTACCCGGGCCTTGCAGAGAAGAGCAGGGTTTTGCCTGTAATGCCTCTCTTAGGAGGGCTGGACCCTGGGATCCAGAGCTCTGGTCATACCCAAAACCAAGAGGCTATCTGTGCAGGGTGCTATACAGGTCCAGGGGAGTGGAATCCTTGGGAACCCGGTCCCTGAAGGTCTAGTACAATGCCTGCCGTGAGAGGTGAAGTTTGGGCTTCTGTGGACCAAACAAAGTCCTGCGGCGGGGAAAAGGTAAGTGGGGGCCCCTCAGGAACTTGGTTCTATTGAGGGGACCCCCAAGCCTAATATGTCTTTCTGCCTGTTACCTAAAGGTATTCCCGCTAATAGCTGTATATGCCTAAGAAATCCTAGAAATGTATTTTCATAAAGGAAGTTTTAAAAACTGTAAACCTAGAAATGTTTTTCATAAAGGAGGTTTTAAAAAACAAAAAAAAAAAAAAAAAGACAAAAGTGCGGTACCTGTGTTTGTCCACTAGAGGCCGCTGTGGAACGTCTTTTTTTCTTGGGACTATTCCTTCCATGGTGAAAGTCCAGGCAGATGAGTGAGCTCTCTATCAGGGAAGCTGCATTCCTCTGTCATGCTGCCAAGTAGTTTCCTTCCATCCCCGAGTCCTGGTGAAACAGGGACCCTGGCTCCTCTCCCTACATGGCGCCAAGAGCGCACACGTGCGCGCGCGCGCGCGCGCGCACACACGCTTTCTTTTTATAAGATTTAGCTTCAAAAAAGGGGGCGGAGCCTGGCGGATGACGCGCTCTGTGCGCCCAGCGCTTCTGCACATGTGCGGGCGTCCCAGCAAGATAAAAGGACTCAGTCCACGCTGCTTGCTATGGACACAGAGCATGAAAAGGAGCTGGTAGCATGGTATAGGGGCTTACAGCGGGCGGTTGATACAGGCATCCCCAGAAAGACGCATTAGTAGACACCCACTGATGTACATAGCAGCAAATTGCATTAGACTATTTCAGTAAAGGGGTGTATTGCGGCTGGAATACCTCAGCTTTGAACTAAGGAAAATGCCGCCTAAAAAACTCAGAGATATACCTCTCAGGAAGTGTAGGGGGTCTCCATCGGGCTCTGAGGATCTGGAGCAGTCATCTGCACCTTCCTCCCCTGAGAAATCAGAGGTTAATACCCATAAGGAACCCCCGGGAGTGCCAGGTACTGCGGCTGTCCTCAGTCCACCTGCTCCTGCATATATAACAGAGGAGGTTTTTGCCTCAACTCTGGAGGGATTGGAGCAGAGATTGGCAGCATTGATCGCTTCTTCTCTACAGGAAAGAAAGCGCGCCAGATCTCCATCCCCTCCATTAGAGTGCCTGTTGGCAGAGCAACAGTCCCAGGAAGGGACTGACCTTCCTGAAGGGGATCAGGAGGAGGTTAACTCTGTTTTTGAGGAATCGACAGTAGATGAACCATTTTCAGCATCACAGACTGAAAGATTGTGGGTCCAGACCCTAACTGACATGGTTCGATCTGCATTTAAAATGCCTCTTGTTGAACCATCAACTACTGCTGTCTCCTCGTTGGGGTCGCTAAAAGCTCCCTAGATTAATTGCTCCTTTCCAATTCATCCATTATTGGAAGGACTTATATACCAGGACTGGGAACATCCTGATAAACTATTTGTTCCACCTAAGAAATTTCAGGTGATCTATCCCATGGAGGAAAAATTCACCCCGAGATGGAATGTTCCTACGGTGGACGCAGCCATTTCTTCTGTGAACAAATCACTGACATGTCCAGTAGATAATGTTCAAATGTTCAAAGATCCAGTAGATAAAAAATTGGAATCTTTATTAAAATCTGCTTTTTCCACAGCAGGGGCTGTTACACAGCCAGCAGTGGCAGCTATTGGGGTCTGCCAAGCTTTAAAGGATCAAATGAAAATGGTCCTGAGGGATTTGCCAGACCAGCAGGCCCAGGCTCTGGCTGATCTGCCTAGAGCATTATGCTTTGCGGTTGACGCCATCAAGGATTCTATCCATCAGGCCTCCCGCCTCACGCTGTCTTTGGTACATATGCGTAGGCTTCTGTGGCTCAAGAACTGGTCTGCTGAGGCTCCCTGTAAGAAGCTCTTAGTTAGCTTCCCATTTCATGGAGAACGCCTTTTTGGCGAAGACCTGGATAAATATATCCAGAAGATTTCCAGTGGTAAAAGTACTCTCTTACCAATTAAAAAGAGGTCTAGGGGTCCGTCTTTTAAGAGGACTACCTGGGACGTCTGCTACTAAGCAGTTCCGACGGCCTCCTCGGTCAAACTCAGGAGGTAAAAATCAGGGACAGTCACAGGGTAATAAAAAGCCCTGGATCCGAAGAGGTACTAAACCAGCCTCCAAGTCAAGCCTATGAAGGGCTGCCCCCACTCAAACGGGTGGGGGGAAGACTTCAGTTGTTCACAGAGACCTGGCGGGAGACGATCAAAGACAGATGGGTGCTCTCCGCAGTAACTCGGGGATACAAGTTGGAGTTAAAAGAGTCTCCTCCTTCCCATTTTTATGTGGTCAGGCATGCCAAAAGACCCTCTGAATAGAAGGTGTCTCCTAGTGGCGTTAGAACAACTATTGCTCCAAGGAGTAATTATGGAGGTTCCTATGGAAGAGTGGGGGTTGAGTTTCTACTCAAACCTTTTCACAGTCCCGAAACCAAACGGGGACATAAGACCCATATTGGACCTAAAGAGTCTAAACAAATTTCTAAACGTCCGGTCCTTCCGGATGGAGTCGATCCGATCGGTCACCGCTGCCCTACAGGGGGAGGAATGGTTAGCCTCGATCGACATCAAAGATGCTTACTTGCATGTTCCCATCTTTCCAGGTCATCAAAAATTTCTACGCTTTGCAGTAGAAGGGCACCATTTTCAGTTCAGAGCCTTACCATTCGGTCTGGCCACAGCACCACGAGTGTTCACAAAAATTCTGGCCCCACTGTTGGCCGATCTAAGAACACGAGGTGTAACGATAATGGCATACCTACACGACCTGTTGTTGATGGACCACTCAGTTGCCAAGCTAGAAGTGGTAATTGTCGATACAATCAAGTATCTAGAATCTCACGGTTGGGTCATCAACCTGGACAAGTCAGCCCTACAGCCAGTGAAAAACCTGGTATATCTAGGGCTACGGCTGGATTCAGACCAGAGGAAGATTTTCTTACCTCTAGACAAGGTATCCTCTTTGAGGGGCTTGGTCCGTCTGCTTTGTGCAAAAAGACAGCCGTCCATACGCCTGTGCATGAGGCTGCTAGGAAAGATGGTAGCATCATTCGAAGCTGTGCCATACGCCCAATTCCACTCAAGGAATTTACAGAGGGCCATATTGTCAGCCTGGAACGGAAAAATTCAGGCTCTAGACTTCCCGATGGCTTTGTCCCCTTCCGTTCGGAAGAGTCTCTGCTGGTGGTTGATCCCCCAGAATCTCCAGAAGGGAAAACCCTTCAGTCCGATATCCTGGAAGGTGGTCACTACAGATGCCAGCCTTATAGGCTGGGGGCAGTACTGGAGCAATGGTCTCTCCAGGGCAGATGGTCAAATGTAGTAAAAACCCTGCCCATCAATCTCTTAGAGATACGAGCAGCCCGGTATGCCCTAGTAGCCTGGGCATCCAGACTCCAAGGGTCCCCTGTCAGAATTCAATCAGACAATGCCACAGCAGTGGCATATATCAATCATCAGGGAGGCACCAGGAGTCGTGCAGTCCAGAGGGAAGTAAGTCACATCCTGGAATGGGCAGAAAAGCATGTCCCATGTATGTCAGCTGTCTTCATTCCAGGGGTGGAGAATTGGAAGGCGGACTTTCTAAGTCGCCAACAGTTATGCCCAGGGGAATGGTCCCTTCATCCCGAGGTCTTCCGAGCAATATGTCAGCGGTGGGGAACACCGGATGTAGATCTGCTAGCATCCAGATTCAACGCAAAGGTGGACAGATTTGTCTCCCGGACAAGGGATCCCCTCGCTTGCGGCTCGGATGCTCTGGTGTTCCCTTGGAATCAGTTCAGACTGATATATGCATTCCCTCCGCTACAATTGTTGCCTCGACTCCTTCGCAGAGTCAGGTTGGAAAAGAAGCCGGTGATCTTGGTGGCTCCAGCATGGCCCCGAAGGGCCTGGTACGCGGAGATCATCAAAATGTCTGTGGGGAGTCCTTGGACCCTTCCACGTCGTCCGGACCTGCTTTCGCAAGGGCCGATATACCACCCTTCCTTACTAACTCTAAGTTTAACGGCCTGGCTATTGAATCCCACATCCTAAAGAAGAGAGGTCTCTCTAACTCTGTGGTATCAACTATAATCAATGCCAGGAAGCCTGTATCCAGGCAGATCTACTATAGAGTTTGGAAGGCGTACATCACTTGGTGCGAGGCCAGAAAGTGGCATCCACGTAAGTACGTTATAGGCAGAATTCTGGACTTCCTACAGTGGGCTGTAGACAGGAAGTTTGCCTTAAGTACTATCAGGGGTCAGGTTTCGGCCTTATCAATACTATTTCAAAGGCCCCTGGCTATGCATTCACTTGTCAAATCCTTTATGCAAGGAGTGACTCATATTATTCCACCGATTAAAGCTCCCATATGTCCATGGGATCTAAATTTGGTTCTGTCGGTTCTGCAGAAGCAGCCATTTGAACCTTGCGGCACATTTCCTTGGTTCTACTCGCCAGAAAATTGATATTTTTAGTAGCCATATGCTCGGCTAGAAGAGTGTCGGAAGTAGCCGCCATGTCCTGTAAAGAGCCATATCTGGTTATTCATGAGGACAGAGTAGTATTACGTCCTCACCCAGCCTTTCTTCCTAATGTGGTATCGAGGTTTCACTTGAACCAGGATGTGGTTCTTCCTTCTTTTCCCCAAACCGAGCTCGGTAGAGGAAAAGTTATTGCATTCTTTGAATGTAGTAAGAGCAGTTAAAGCTTATCTAAAAGCCACTGCTCAGATTCGTAGAACGGATTCTTTGTTTGTTCTGCCGGAAGGCCCCAGAAAGGGTCAGGCAGCGTCAAAATCTACTTTAGCCAAGTGGATTCGACAGGTCATAATGCAAGCCTATGGCTTGAGAAGTAGACCGCCTCCGTTCAAAGTTAGGGCGCACTCCACGAGAGCAGTTGGAACTTCATGGGCAGTGCATCACCAGGCCTCCCTGGCTCAAATTTGTAAGGCCGCAACATGGTCTTCAGTACACACGTTTACTAGGTTCTACCAGGTGGACGTTAGAAGTCAGGAGGATGTCACCTTTGGGCGCAGTGTGTTGCAGGCCGCAAAAGATCCTCATGCCTGATGGCGCCCAGCTTATGTATGGTATATCCCCCCCCTCATTTGGCATTGCTTTGGGACGTCCCACATAGTAATGACTATGCCGCTCTGTGTCCCGTGATGTATGAACAAGAAAGTAGGATTTTTAAAACAGCTTACCTGTAAAATCCTTTTCTTGGAGTACATCACGGGACACAGAGCTCCCACCCCTCTTTTGGGGACACGTATTGCTTTGCTACAAAACTGAGGTGCTCCCGGATGGGAGGGGCTTATATAGGGGAGGGTACTTCCTGTTTTGGAAGTTGCCAGTGCCAGCACCTGAAGGTAATTCTATATAACCCACATAGTAATGACTATGCCGCTCTGTGTCCCGTGATGTACTCCAAGAAAAGAATTTTACAGGTAAGCTGTTTTAAAAATCCTACTATTTTTAGCTCTGATCGCTGTATAAATGTCAGTGGTCCCAAAAAAGTGTCTGATCTGTCTGCCACAATGCCGCTGTCATGATATAAATCGCTGATCACCGCCATTACTAGTAAAAAAAAAAATGCCATAAATCTATCCCCTATTTTGTAGATGCTATAACTTTTGCGCAAACCAATCAATATACGCTTATTGTGTTTGTTTTTTTTTTTTTTACCAAAAAAATGTAGAAGAATATATATCGGCCTAAACTGAGTAAAACATTTTTTTTTATATATATATGGATATTCATTATAGCAAAAAGTCAAAAATATTGTGTTTTGTTTTTTTTCAAAATTTACGCATTTTTTTTTGTTTAACGCAAAAAATAAAAACTGCAGAGTTGATCAAATACCACCAAAAGAAAGCTCTATTGTTGGGGAAAAAAGGACATCAATTTTGTTTGGGTACAACGTTGCACGACCGCGCACTTGTCAGTTAAAGCGACGCAGTGCCGTATCGCAAAAAATGGCCTGGTCAGGAAGGGGGTAAATTCTTCCGGGGCTGAAGTGGTTAAGGTTAAACCGCTTCTCTTCTAATTTTAGAGAATGGCTGCGTGTCTTTTTAAATTCCCTTTCACGGAAAAGTTTTATCCCTATTGTGGGGTCACCAATACAGTATTTGTAAATTGAAATCATATCCCCTCCCAAGCGTCTCTTCTCCAGAGAGAATAAGTTCAGTGCTCGCAACCTTTCCTCATAACTAATGTCCTCCAGACCCTTTATTAGCTTTTAAATAGGTGAAACTCCGCTTTAATGTATGCCAATATTCTGTTTGCTCTGCTAGCTTGGCTTGACATACAGTGCCTTGAAAAAGTATTCATACCCCTTGAATTTTCCACATTTTGTCATTCTACAACCAAAAACATAAATGTATTTTATTGGGATTTTATGTGATAGACCAACACAAAGTGGCACATAATTGTGAAGTGGAAGGAAAATGATAAATGTTTTTCAATTTTTCTTTACAAATAAATATGTGAAAAGTGTGGCGTGCATTTGTATTCAGCCCCCCTGAGTCAATACTTTGCAGAACCACCTTTCACTGCAATTACAGCTGCAAGTCTTTTTAAATATGTCTCTACCAGCTTTTCACATCTAGAGTGACATTTTTGCCCATTCTTCTTTGCAAAATAGCTCAAGCTCTGTCAGATTGGATGGAGAGCGTCTGTGAACAGCAATTTTCAAGTCTTGCCACAGATTCTCAATTGGATTTAGGTCTGGACTTTGACTGGGCCTTTCTAACACATGAATATGCTTTGCTCGAAACCATTCCATTGTAGCTCTGGCTGTATGTTTAGGGTCGTTGTCCTGCTGGAAGGTGAACCTCTGCCCCAGTCTGAAATCTTTTGCAGACTCTAATGCCGCGTACACACGGTCGAAAATTCCGCCAAGAAAACCGTGGATTTTTTTCCGACGGAATGTTGGCTCAAACTTGTGTTGCATACACACGGTCACACAAAATTCAGATCGTCAAGAACGCGGTGACGTACAACACTACAACGAGCCGAGAAAAATGAAGTTCAATGATTCCGAGCATGCATCAAATTGATTCAGAGCATACGTGTTTTTTTGTGCGTCGAAATTGCATACAGGCGATCGAAAATTTCCGACAAGAACTTTTTCTTGTCGGAAAAATTGAGAACCAGCTCTCAAATTTTTGTTGTCAGAAATTCCAACAGAAAAAGTCAGATGGATACACACGGTCGGAATTTCAGACCAAAAGCTCACATTGAACTTTTCTTGTCGGAATTTCTGATCGCGTGTACGCAGCATAACAGGTTTTCTTCTTCTAAGAGTGCCCTGTATTTGGCTCCATCCATCTTCCCATCAACTCTGACCAGCTTCCCTGTCCCTGCTGAAGAAAAGCATCCCAACAACATGATGCTGTCACCACCATGTTTCACGGTGGGGATGGTGTGTTGAGGGTAATGTGCAGTGTTAGTTTTCTGCCACACATAGCGTTTTGCTTTTAGAGCAAAAAGTTAAATTTTGGTCTCATCTGACCAGAGCACCTTCTTCCACATGTTTGCTGTGTCCCCCACATGGCTTCTCGCAAACTGGACTTCTTATGGCTTTCTTTCAACAATGGCTTTCTTCTTGTCACTCTTCCATAAAGACCAGATTTGTGGAGTGCATGACTAATGCCCCGTACACACGAGAAAAGTCCGATGTGAGCTTTTGGTCGGAAATTCCGACCATGTGTAGGCTCCATCGGACTTTTCCTGTGGGAATTTCCGCCAACAAAAATTTGAGAGCTGGTTCTCAAATTTTCCGAGGGAAATTCGGATCGTCTGTAGCAATTCCGACGCATGCTTGGAAACAATTTGACGCATGCTCGGAAGCATTGAACTTAATTTTCTCGGCTCGTCGTAGTGTTGTACGTCACTGCGTTCATGATGGTGGAAAGTTCAGAGAACTTTTTTGTGACTGTGTGTATGCAAGCCAAGCTTGAGCGGAATTCCGTCGGAAAAACCATCCAAGGTTTTTCCGCCGGAAAATCCGATCGTGTGTACGCGGCATCATAGATGTCCTGTAGACAGATTCTCCCACCTGAGCTGTGGATCTCTGCAGCTCCTCCAGAGTTATCATGGGCCTCTTGGCTCCTTCTCTGATTAATGCTCTCCTTGCCTGGCCTGTCAGTTTAGGTGGACCGCCATGTCTTGGTAGGTTTGCAGTTGTGCCATACTCTTTCCATTTTCAGATGATGGATTGAACAGTGATCCGTTAGATATTCAAAGCTTGGGATATTTTTTTATAACCTAACCCTGCTTTAAACTTCTCCACAACTTTATCCCTGACCTGTCTGGTGTGTTCCTTTGCCTGCATGATGCTATTTGTTCACTGAGGATCTCTAACAAACCTCTGAGGGCTTCACAAAATAGCTGTATTTATACTGAGATTAAATTACACACAGGTGGACTCTCTTTACTAATTAGGTGACTTCTGAAGGCAATTGATTTTAGTTAGGGGTATCAGAGTAAAGGGGGCAAAATACAAATGCACGCCACACTTTTCAGATATTTATTTTAAAACATTTTAAAAAACATTTATCATGTTACATTCAGTTCACAATGATGTGCCACTTTGTGTTAGTCTATCATATAAAATCACAATAAAATACATTCACGTTTTTGGTTGTGTCATGACAAAATGTGGAAGATTTCAAGGGGTATGAATACTTTTTCAAGGCACTGTACGTTTAATTTAGCGTGTTCAATACTTTTTCCATGTGTCATTCCATTTTATTACATATGACTTATGCCACGTACACACGATCGTTTTTAATGTCATTTTCAAAAACGACGTTTTTCTCTACGTGAATTTTTTTGTTTCCTCTCAAGCCTGTCTTGCATACACACATTCATTAAAAAAGCGCAGTGACGTACAACGGCACTATAAAGGGGATCTTCCGTTCGAATGGCGCCACCCTTCATGTTAGTAAAGTTTGTTGAGCGACGATTCGCGCTTTTCAGCCTCGTGCTTTTCAGTCCGTTACAGCGTGACGAATGTGCTATCTCCATTACGAACGCTAGTTTTACCAGAACGAGCGCTCCCGTCTTATACTTGATTCTGAGCATGCGCGGTTTTTTTTCCCCTCGTAAAAGCATACACACTACCGTTTTTCACGTCGTTAAAAGAAACGACGTGAAAAACAACGTGAAAAAATAGAGCAGGTTCTCATTTTTTTTTAGGCCATTTTTCACGTCGTTAAAAATGCTCTGGAGCCTACACATGATAGTTTTTAATGCCCAATTTAAAAAATGCAATTTTTAACGTCGTGAAAAACGGTCGTGTGTATGCGGCATTCGTTTCTGAACTTATTTGTCTTGGTTTCTTTGTATGTGTGGATTGCATGGGTTGTTACCGACATGTGATGACATTTTCATGTCAATGACACCTTTTAGAAATACATTTACCTAGAAAAATCATGACGTCTTCAATACTTATTTTACCCGCTGTGTATAAAAACTATAAGTCACTATTTGGCCCATTTCTCACAGGGTGGACTCCACCAGCTCAGTGGGGAATCTGGCCCGCTCTCCTCTATGGGCAGTCGGATGTAAACTGTCTGTTTAAACCTGACTGGCATCCAATTCAATCTGCTAGACAGATAGGGAATGGATCTGCCTGCTTTTAGCACATTGGAGTGGATATTGGCTGGTTAAACGGACACACATCTGTTTGTTTAAATCTGCTTCATAGGAGACAGTGAAGGGTCCCATCGGATCCACCTGAAAAACTTGACAGGTGGACCAAATCAGTCCTCACGTTTGAAAGGGGCCTTTAATCTCTCAGAATGTGATTTACAGTGCTAAACATTTCAGAAAATTTCGAATTGTTGCATTTGCAAATTTCAGAAGCCAGCTAAAGGAATAGTATTGGTAAAAAAATGCTTTAAAGTGGTTGTAAACCCTTTGCAACCACTTTATGCTACAGGCAAGCCTATATTAAGGCTTACCTGTAGCTACCCAGGATATATCCTAAACCTGCACGGTTTAGGAGATATCCCCTGTACCCTGCATGTGCCGATGTCATCTGGGGCAAACTGAAGCAATGGCACCTATGTGCCGTTGCTTCAGTCTGTGTGCCGTCACCGGCGGCTCCCGGGTGCATGCGCAGGAGTGACGTCATATCGGCTCCGGCTAATCACAGCGCCGGAACCGCGATACCCGAAAGTAACCCCGGGGATAAATGTCGCCACCAGAGGGGGGGACAAGGACGGCTGTGGGGGCTTCGATCTAAGGTAAGTAATTCATAATGAGCCAATATGCTATGCATACTAGCTCATTATGCCTTTGTCTTGCAGGGTTTTTTTTTTTTTAAGGGTTTACAACCACTTGAAACAATCATTATTGTGTATTAATTTTCCATTTAATGTGGGTGTGGCAGGGTTTAGGGTTGTGTCCTTTGCCTACACACTTTTTGCTAATAGATGCCTCTCTTTTTTTACAAAGTTAGGAGGTATACTGTAGTTCCCTGTCAAACAAAAAAAAAGCATACATATAAACTGAAAAGGTGTTTTTATAACCTACACTTGTATTGTTTACAGGATCAACATACTGGTACAAAGGCGTGTTCAGATGGAAATAATCTCAAATTTGCTGCATTAGAGTCTTCAGTGTCAACACGGACCCCAGGCCAGTTTTCCAGCTCCACTCCTGTACACGATGCCACAAGTGTTTCACAACTTCCTAGACATTCTCCTGCAGTAACAAATTCTCCATCTTGGCAGTTTACTAACATGACAAACATAGCTTTGGCGCGCACTGTAAACTCTCACAATTCGGATGTTCCTGTAGACCAGACAGAAACGATCCATAAGAGACAAAGTCAATCTATAGCTCATCTCTCAGCCATTACAACTGGAACTGAGATGTTGATTGGGCAGCCTTCGTGCTCTTCCCTTGCCAGTAATAAATGCACAGGAATGTCAGCCAGCTCCCCTAGAGCAAAGAAGGCCTTCCTTCTAAAAGAATTACTGATCAAAGGAGCACATGCTGCCAGAGAAGAAATCCAACCAACATCCGCTGGTATCAAAGGTGATAAAGCAACAGAGGTACAGAATGCAGCTTGTAATGCCAGTCCACTGCACAGAAAAGCATTGTCACATCTTCCTAGACATTCTCCTGGAGTAACAAGTTCTCCATCTGGACAAATTATTCACAATACAAGCAAAGTAAAAAATCCAGATAGTCTGCAAGATACTACATTCAATCCAGCAAATGTTGCTAATGGCAGTGGTTGGTTATCTTCTATTAGTGGTGAAATGTTGACATCTGCAGATTCGGCTGCTGGTGAAAACAGAACAAGAGCACAACCTATGGACATATGTAATGGCAAAGATAAACTAGTGTCCACTAGTGCAGTCTATCATAATCCTACGGAACCTTTCATTGACCAGCCTTTGAGCTCCAGCAGTACATACAAGGCATCAGATAAACAGCAGCTTATGAAGTATCCAAATGATAACATATCAAGTGAGCAGCATAACAAACATACCAAAAATAAGGATCTAGTGCTGGAAAGTTTAGAAAAAACACTGAAGAAACATGAGCAACATTTTTCCAGGCATGACCCTAGCATAACTTTAGGCCCCATATTGTCAGATAAGGAGCCTCTTAACTCTCCAAGTGTTAGCAAGACATCAAATGAGCAACCTATGAACCCCCGATTTACCAGCAAGTCATCAGAGGAGCAGTGTAGGCTATCCTCAGGGAATGTCCTTACCACAAAAGCTTTGGTGCACACTGTAAATTCTCATGAATCGGATGCTCCTGTAGACCTGACAGCAACAGTCCTCAAGAGACAAGGTCAATCAGTAGCTCATCTCTCAGCCATTACTACTGGAACTAATTTGTTGATTGGACAAACTTCAAGCTCTTCCCTTGTCAATAATAAATGCACGGAAATGTCAGCCAGCTCCCCTAGAGCAAAGGAGGCCTTCCCTGTAAAAGAATCACTGATCAAAGAAGCACCTACTTCCAGGGAAAGAGTCCTACCAACATCCCGTGGTATCAAAGCATCAGATGTACAGAATGCAACTGGTCATCTCAGTCAACTGCAATTAAAAGCATTTTCAGATCAGCTGAAGAGAGGTAGGTTGTTTGTCTTATCTTGTATAAAAGTCTACAGCTTAGAGTTTAGATCTGGACAAAATATAAAAAAAGCTTCTGTACATTTCTGCAATGCATGCACATTTCCTGATGATTTGTCTCTAAAGACACAAGTACTGAAAAATATCCATTGATCTGCCAGAAATCCAGTGTGCTCCTAAATTACTGTAATAAGCACACACTACTCAGACACATAACACACAAGAAAAAACAACAATACAGGCGCCACTTAGTAAACTGTTAAACTTTAATTTTACAACAGCACTTGGAGTACGATCGTGGACCGGACCGCTCATATGCCTGCTACAGCTTACCTAAGAGTGAGTGCTTTAGTGCTATTGTAACATTAAAGTTTAACAGTTTGCTAAGTGGCGCCTGTATTGTTGTTTTTTCTCTGTTTCATATGTTTGGAGTCTGGCTTCGGCTCCCCCAGCAAGGCTGCCCGCTTGTATCCCAGGACTGTTTATACTCACACTCAGAGCTTTTCACACAGCTCAAAGGACTTCTTTGGTAAAATATATATATATATATATGCATTGTCTTTTTTTAAACTTTTTAAGCGCCAGTGTTGTAAATAATTCTGTCCACACAACACACAAGACCTCTGCTGCCCTGAAATGCCAACAGTGTTATCAGCAGGGGCGAGCCATCCATTAAGGGTGCACGGGCGCCGCCTCCCCTATCCATCACTATCGCCTCCCCTATCCATCGCCACCCCCTATCCATGCTTCTGGCCCCTTTCAGGACGCCATACCATGGATTCCAATGTGGAGTGGGTGTTTTTTTTGAAGCACCGATTAGAGTGAGACTTCAAAATAGGGTGGGCTCCAGGCGCAGAGCACTGCGCTACAACCGCATCCAGGTGTGTGAGAATAGCGAATGAATATTCCCTATTCTTACACTGAATCACCTCTCCACCAATCAGGAAGCACGGGTCTGAGACACGTTTACCAATTGGCCGAAAGGAGTTCTCATTGGCTGCCAAGGATGAGGGAGGAGACGGAAGCCGTCGAGCAGGGGAAGGGGTAGCTGCTTGTGATGCCCGCGGGGGAAGCCACCCGTGATTGCCCGCCATGGATGGGGTAAGTGTACCGACCGGCCGACTAACCTGACCCGACCCTTACGCCATAACATAAGATGGAGGTGTTCTGTAGATGAGAGGGAAAAACTGATAACCCTGTTTGGATTTTCAGTGCAGCAAAGGCAGAGTGAACATGGAAGTTAAGAGCTTTCTGTCAGATTACCATTTTTTTTTTTGTACTTGTAGCATTTAAAGGGAAAAAATATTGGGAAATGTACATTTGTTGCAGAGATGTATTAAAGTGGAGTTCCACCCAAAAGTGGAACTTCCGCTTTAAGCACTCCTCGCCCCCTTACATTTGGCATGTAATTTTTTTTTTTGGGGGGGAGGGCGGGTACCTAGTTTTGACAGGTACCCAGCTCCCACTTCCTGCTCTCGCCGCCTAGGTGACTCCTCTCCCCTTCCCTCTCTGCAATCTTTTGGGACACGTCACAGGTCCCAGAAGATTGCCTGGCCACTAAGAGAGTGCAGTATGACTCGTGCATGGGCAGTGTGCACCCGACTGTGAAGCCGCAAGCTGTCACAGCCGGGTGCCCACACTTGCAATGCCGGCGCCATGGAGAGGCAGGGGGGAGAGGAGCGAAGCTTTGGGCAGCTGCTTTGCTGGACCGTAGGACAAGTGAGTGTCTGTTTATTAAAAGTCAACAGCTACACTTTTTGTAGTTGCTGACTTTTAATAAACTTACAAACGAGTGGAACTCCGCTTTCAATGCATTTTTATTTTTTTCGCTTTGACATATAATTTAAAGTAGAATCAAAGGCTAAACCCGTGTCCACCACCACAAGCGTAACCCATGTCAGCTTTTTTTTTTTTTTGCAATCTGTATCCTATTGCAGGATTTCCCCTCACTTCCTGCCCATAGCCAAATCATGAGGTGAGAGGAACACCTCCAAAGTGGGTGTCACCAGAACTAGTGCCCCCAATTGAAAGATTTCCCCTCTGTTTTTACTCTGGTTACAACCTCAAATTTTGGGATTTTCTTTCCCTTTCAGTGATCACGGTAAATAGAGACTGCAGATCTCCCTAACAGGGAAGCAAGTAAATATCTGACATGGGGTTCTAATTCCTCTCCGCTATATCCAAAACAAAAATTTTTTTTTGCCTTTAGTTATACTTTAAGTGTGCCATGGACTTAAAATAGAGGTTGGATGTTTACCTATGATTAAGCTGCCAAAATATAACTTGTTATGGGTGCATATTGACAGGCAAGCTTGCATCTTATGAAGGTTAAAAACTGATGACTTTCTATTTATTGTCTTGTGACTATTGGAATTTTGTGCTACCCCCTTCCCTCTATTTTATTGTGGCTGTGTTTGTTATTTGAGTGTATCTCCTTTGTGTGTTACTCATTTTGGTATTTGCATCTTCATTTATTTTAGGATTTTTTTGTGAAACTTTCAAAAAAATTACTGTACAGGTACGTATCCTATTACTGAGGAGTATTACTCTGCTTTTTAAAGTGGATAATATATATATAAATTACCGTAAGTGTTTCCCAAACTTTGTTCAGTTGTAAAGCACCATAACCTTTGAGTGTCACCATGATATTAAAAATGACCACCTGTACTGTCAGCATCAAGTTAGGTTGTGTCTCCTCCTAGGGTTTATCAGAACACATAGAGGCTTATACAAACTGTTTTACCATGCACCCCAATGATACTATACCAGGTGTGTCTAAAAATGTGTAAAATGGTCCGATATCTCAATGGCAACATGGGCCAGGTGCACATGGCTATCCAGAGACACATCTAGAAGTGAAGCGTGGAGTACATGTGACCGTCAGGGTAAACCACTGCGGGCAGTCTAACGTAGTCAGTGTGAGAGGTAGGGTCACAGTGCAATGGAGCAATGAGTGAACATCAAGTTCTGCTACTAATTGGGGAAACCGACGACGGAGATGCCTGAAAGGTTGGTGCAAGTGTACAGGACAGAAGCCCCGAGCAGAAAATGTGTTTATGACTGGTTCAAATGCTTTTGTGCTGGGAAGGAAACGACTGAGGATGAGCCACACTTGGGTCAGCCGTCGACAAGCAAGAATCCCAAACATGATCGAGCGAGTGTGACAAATGCTGGCATGAGATCGGCAACTGACTCGGATTGATAGTAGAGGAATTGGGCTTTAGCAAGGACACGGTGCGCACCATCGTCCGCAAAGATTTATTTTTTTATTTTATTTTTTCAATGTTTTTGCTGCATTTTTGTGTAATTTTTTTTTTTCAGGGTGGAACTCCACTTTAAGTGCAAGTGCTGCAGTCATAATGTAAATATATGTCTTTCTTTTAAATAGTTTCCAAGCACTGCAAAATCTGTGGTGAGATCATTGAGCAAATTACAAAGCAAAGAGGGTAAGTAAAGACGAGTGAAATAAGCCGCCCAAAATGTGCTCCACCTCCAGCTTGATTCGGAACTTGAATCACCAGATAAGATTCACCCTAATGAATTGCAAATTTCACTAAAGTGTGGTTGCAGTGATGGATTGCACAGGACAGTCATATGATGGAAGAAAGGGAGATTGTTATGACCAGTGCTATCAGTAATGGGCACCAAAAAATCATCCTTCCCCCTAATTTATTGTTGTGTGATCACCCTTACAACCCCCAGACACTGTGTGAGATGACTCATAAGATTCTGAATTCTTTGTGCCACCTGGTGTACCCAAGCCCAGATGAGATGATAGTTTATTACTGTTTTTTTCCAGTTTTTTCTAGATGATAGACCAGTCATTTTTCTTTCTGGCTGGAACTGCAAAGGTGATCAAGCCTGCAGGGTTCCAGTTGCGACAGTGTGAAGAAATGGTCCTGCATTGGTGAAAATAGTTAAAACGTGTTGCTGCTACCAGTTCACTTCCTGTGCTGCTGGCATTTGTTTGCGTACCACCATCACCTTCTTGCATTATGGAGTACTGAAGCTCTCTAGGCCATACTCATTTACCCTTATTTCTTGCTGACATCCTCAGTGCCTTGAAAAAGTATTTATACCCCTTGACATTTTCCAAATTTTGTCATGTTACATCCAAAAACTTAAATGTATTTTATTGCAATTTTATGTGATAGACCAACACAAAGTGGCACATGACTATTGTATAACAGATGTATTATGACCTGCATACCACATTCTACCCCATAACCTTACTTATACCTAATACATGGGACCACACATTCAGTTTGGAGTAAAACATGGCCGTAGCCGCCTCATTTATTTAAACGTTACACCAGTTATCAAAAACATCAACCATCAAACATAATCTGAACCCATGTGCTCCTAACATTGCCTCCTAGTGTTGGTCTTTGCAGTAGGGTGCCCGGATTGCCCGGGACTGTCCCGCAATTGACATGTCTGTCCTGTGTCCCGGGCACCTTCATTCCGGGACAATACAATGTCCCGGAATGAAATAGAGGACACAGCCACCCCCTACTAACTAATAACTACATTTCCGGAACTGGTTGCAAGGGCCAGCGCTGCCTGGCATCTTGCAACCAGTGACAATTTACTCTCAAGACAGTGAGACCAGGAGCGAGGCCTGCGCCTAGTGCAGCACTGCTGTCCCAACCCACCTCGGCACCTCCTCCTTCTCCAGGACCCAGCGGCAAGCAGCAGGGACTGGTGTGATCTTCACTCTCCAGATAGTGACGCCACTCCTTTACTTCTACGCACGTGGCTCATGCAGAGGGAGTGACAGCAGCACTGCATCTGGTGGCAGGCTATTAATGGCAAGCGGCACTGCATCTGGTGGCAAGTGGCACATTCACCTGACAAATAACCCGCCGCCAAATTCCCCATCAACCCCGAGACTACATTTCCCCCCGCCACCCCCATACTTTTTTTGGGGGAAGGTAAGAGAAGGGGGTGTGTCCCTAAATGGCAGTTTGGAAATGTGGTCACCCTACTTTGCAGGGACCTCTAATTACCATAATAATAATCATAACAAAAACAACCCACCGACCGCAGTGCCCCCATTATCAAACTATTCCAGCTAAACCACTGTTAGCTGGAATACACCCTCAGAACTCATACCACCGATAGGTCCTGACCACTTGCTTTTTGAGGTATCTTCATTCCCCCGCAAAGACCAAACACCCGCCACAGCACCAAAGGGGAACTCCTTTGGTGCCCCTCCAAACCCTCAGGGCTCGTTGAATGCCATCCTCGAGACCCAAGGCCCACAAGTCCGTCCCCACCTCGTTCAAGTGATCGCCATGACCCCGCAAATATCGCCATGTGTCCACCTCCAGCTCCAAGTGCCTTATCACCAACCCCCCGTTCTTTACCACAAACCTCCCCACATCCCGATTAATTTTTCTGCGAGCCCTGTTGATGCCCTCCACGGACCTCGCCCCCCTCCAGGCAGTCCGCGCAACCATATCGGACCACACAATGATCATGTCTGGGAAGGACATCCGGAGCCGCAGGAAATCAAATTTTATGTCTCTCGTCACATTCAACATGGACCTCATTCCCAGATCATTGCCACCTACGTGCAGTATTAAAACGTCCGGTGGCCAGTCCAACCTAGCAAAACTGTGCACTTCAGGAACCATTCTGCGCCACAGCATACCAGGAACTCCCAGCCAGCGGACGCATGCCTCATGTCTCAGGAACCCCAGCTGCCGACCTTCAGGCCTAACGTCAGCCCTCTTAGCCCCCCAGAATACAAACAAATGGCCCAGTATCCAGACCAAACCTTGCATCCCGCCTGAAAATAAAAGAAGAAAACGACAACTTCCATGGACAACAGAACCAACATAAACATAGTCATAGACAACCACCCCAGGCATTTACCCCTTTTTATGCCAACCCCACCAGTAACTGAGGGTGGACATACAGCCCGAATCATCTAGACTCCTACCGGTCTATCCGCTTAACTGCCTCCTCATCCATTCCGCACCTGGCCGCCTCTGTAGCCACCCCAATCCGGAAAGAGTGAGAGGAGAATTCCTTATCCTGGAGCCCCAAAGCCCGAACGCACTTTCTAAATACAGCAATAAACTGATATCTGGAAAGAATGGTCCCGTCCGCGTGTATCAAGAATGAACCCACGACGAACGGGCGAAACTCCAAGTAACCCTTCACGGCCCCTACTGGGCACAACGGAGAACCTCGAACCGGGAAAACTTGCACCAACTTACCTCTTCCCATCTGGTCCGTCTTAGATTTCCTGAGCACCAACGACACTCCTTCCTCCGTCAACCCTACTTCACTGGCCAGCAAACCCCCGTGCACCGCTTTGGATGGGCTAACCAACTCACCCATCCGAAATGCTCCAAAAAACGCTAAAGAAAACGCCACCTTGAACAGCAAGACTTCATAACCAGACGAGCACAGACCCGTCAACTGCCCCATGATCCCTCCCAACAGAGCAAACGAGACGGGCCGCCTGCCTTGCTTCTTCTGTCCCCGCCGTCCATAGCCCTTGAATGCCTGACGTACCCAAAAATCCTTGGTAAAATCAGGACAACCCTGCCATTTAAACAGAAAAGCCAACCCTGCTAACTTCTTACTCAGACTCGACCTGGATACCCCGGCTTCCATGTTCCTGGACAGAAAATACAACACTAATAACCTCACATCGGAACTCACCGAGTCGGCTCCAGCCTCCCGCACCAACTCTTGCCACTCCAGCCACACCTTCTCATAAGCCGCCCATGTGCCCCTACTCACCGATTTCCTGATCCAATCTGACACTATTCCAATGGAATCCTCCACAGCCAGCCTGGACAAGGGACCCCACGTTGCTCCGCATCCGGTGCCAAGTCTCGGAATCTGTCCCACTGAAAGCGAGACAGCACGTCAGCTATGACATTGTCCACCCCCGGGAGGTGTACTGCATACACAAACACATTAAGTTGTAAGCATCTCAATACCAGGTGGCGCAGCAGCCACACCACCGGGGGGGAGGATGCCGACACCTTATTAATCACCTGCACCACCCCTAGGTTGTCCCCGTGAAACCTCACCGTCAGATCCCTGAAACATGAACCCCATAGTTCTACCGCCAGTACCACCGGGAACAGTTCCAACAGGACCAAGTTCTTTGTGAAACCAGCATCAATCCACGATTGTGGCCAGGGGCCCGCACTCCACTTGCCTTGAAAGAAAACCCCAAACCCTGACACCCAGCTGCATCAGTGTATAGCTCCAAATCAAAATTGCTAATCGGTCCGGACATCCACAAAGCCCTGCCATTGAAGGACTCCAGGAAGGAATGCCAAACCTGCAAGTCCTCCCTGTGTTCCCTGCCCAAACGCACATAGTGTGTGGCTGACCGGACCCCAGCCGTGCTGGCCGACAACCGTCGGCAGAACACCCTGCCCATTGGAAGAATGCGGCACGCGAAGTTAAGCTTACCCAGCATCAACTGCAGCGCCCGCAGCTGCACCTTTTTTAGCCCCATCATGACCTCCAGCTCCCGCTTGGCAGGCGGCATTCCATGGCATCCGAATCCAGGACAATGCCCAAAAACGTGATAACCGTGCGAGGTCCCTCAGTTTTGTCGGGCGCCAATGGAATGCCAAAACGCTCTGCGATGTGTTCCAAGGTGGCCAGGAGCGCGCACAGACCCTGGACGAGGCCGGACCCACACAAAGGAAGTTGTCCAGGTAGTGAATAATGGAATTCACCCCCGACACGTCCCTGACCACCCATTCAACAAATGAGCTGAACTGTTCAAACTACGCGCAGGATATGGAGCATCCCATCTGTAAACACATGTCCACATAAAACGCGTTATCCCAGTGACACCCCAGGAGGTGAAAGCTATCCGGGTGTACCGGCAACAGCCTTAAAGCCGCCTCGATGTCCCCCTGCCCATACCGGCGAACCCAACCTACTGCTGCATCAAATGAAGTGTAACTCACTGTGCACGCTTCTGGATCAATCGCGTCATTGACCGACCCACCCTTCGGAAAGGACAGATGGTGAATGAGACGGAACTTGTTGGGCTTCTTCTTGGGGACAACCCCGAGCGGCGAGACCACCAAATTCGCTATGGGGGGAAGGGAAAGGACCGCCCATGTGGCCCAAAGCAACCTCCTTGCGCAGTTTTTCGGCGACCACATCAGCATGTTGCATGGCCGACCGCAAATTACGCGAAACCTGGGGGAATAACCTGCAAGGAACATGGAATGTGAAACCCCTCTGAAAAACCCCCATCCAACAAGCAAGCCGCCCCCTTATCCGGATACCGCATCCTTTCCACCTTCACCAGAGTCCTCCCTTTTTGCCCAGACTCCCTGGTACGACCTCTTCCCTGCTTAAAGCATCTGGCCTGCGTGTGCAAGCCTCCGCAACTGCAGCACTCATGCTTGTATCGGCAGGACCCCCCAAGCTTGCATGTGTCCTCATTATACTGCCAGCAAATCCCCTTTTTCTTACCGGCCGATTGTCCTGGGGAAGAAGTTCCACCGCCCCCTCCCCTGAAAAAACTGACCAGGTGCCCTCGGCGAGGTCATCAAACGCATCCATAAACTGATGTCCTTATGATCCCACCACAGGTCCGTCCTCACCGCTCTCCTCTGCCTGAACTGTTCATCATAACGGAACCACCCCGTGCCCCCATACACCCTGTAGGCCTCCCCAATAGCGTCCTGATAGCCAAAGAGTGCTGAACAGTGCTCAGGATTCTTTTGCCCTATCACCCTCGCCATGATGGCGAACGCCTGCAGCCAATTTGTGAATGTCCGCGGAATGAGCCGGTACCTCCTCTTCTCCTCATCCTTCTTCTTCTTTGAATCATCCGGCTTCACCCTATCCAGGTGAAACTTCTCTAATGGCAACAGTGAGAACATCTCCACATACTCACCTTTCCATATCTTCTCCCTCACTTCTGGTTTCAGGTGAGCCCCTAGGGGTGCCTCATAACAAATATAAACCTCACATTTTGCGGCGTCTGCCAACCTAATGATATCCTGCCGAGCAACCTGCTCCACCGCACCACCCACCTTCGAGGCCACCAGTGTCCCGCTAACCATCCCTGCTGTGTCCCCTAATGCATTAGTAGCAGCAGGAGGAGCCGGTGCCACCACAGCTGCAGAGGACCCCGCCGGTCCCGCCGGCCGGATCCAAGCCACAGCCGGGCTGACATTCCCGCTGTCCCCCTTTTCAAACTGGCTAACCAAATTCTTAATGCCTGCCAGAAAACCCTGCAACCCATCTTGCCGTGTGCCACCCCCAGTGGGGACCGTACTCCCCCCAGCCTGCCCACTCACCGGGTCCTGTACCAGCGCCACCAACCCCTCACCAACCGCAGGCCCACCACCCCGGCCACTACCCCCAGCATGGCCCCAGGAGTGAGTAAAGGAAGCTGACTTACCGGGCTGCCTGGAAGAAGTCCCACCAGCCGATCTAACAGACTCCACCGCCGCCACCGACCGTCCGGGTCTACGATCTTCCTCCGAGCTGCACAGCTCCCCTTCAGACAGCATACCGGGCTGCTCCTCTCCTCCGGATGAAAGCTCACCAGGCGACCGCTCCCTGGAAGCCGAGGGCCCGGCGCCCGATCGATCCGTCCTCCGTGCACCGGACCCACCCACAGATTTCCCCGCCGACTTGTGACCACGCTGGAGTGGGCCAGCAGCACCGCCGTCATCTCTCCTAGACTCCACCATTCTTGGTCCAGACTGCAGCTGCCCAGGATAACCGGCCGAGGAGGTAGGTGGCCCGGTCACCGCGGCCCCCGACGACCCACGCCGAGGCTGCAATCCCACCGGGGACCCCCGGGGGGCGGAGCCCGCGCCATCAGACTCCATGCGCCCTGCGGGCCTTTGAGCCGCACCGGAACTCCCAACGCGGCCCCCCGCCAAGCTCCGATCATGAGGGAGATTCCTCCTGGTACCCCCCGCTCTAGGCAAGGCAGTGGGCTTGGCTGGGGGCCCTAGGGGGACTCCCAGTCTGCCGCTGAGCTCTAGGGGAGGGGCCTAGTGAATAGCGCTCCGGAGGCCTGGACCTGCGAGCTCGCCCAGCCTCTCTCCCCGCGGTACCTGCCGATCCGGACGGACCCGAAAGCATCGCCCCATGTCGCTGCCTCTGCCCGCAGTTGGGCCAGAAGGTTCTCCACAGTGGACATGCTGCTGGTATCTAGAACTTTCCCCCGCGCTGTGTTGCCTTAGGGGGCGGGGATTACCTTTTTGTTCAGACTTGTCCCCTCCCCCCTCTACCCTTCTTAGCCAATCACTCTTACTTTTACATCTCCATACCCTGTTCACTAAGTCATGCCAGCCCTCCGCCTCTTTCTTTTGCTCCGGTCTTTTCTTAATTGTGAAGTGGAAGGAAAATGATAAATGGTTTTCAATTATTTTTTTTACAAATAAATATCTGAAAAGAGTGGCGTGCATTTGATTTAAGCCCCCTTTACTCTGATAACCCTAACAAATCTAGTGAAACCAAATGCCTTCAAAGGTCACCTAATTAGTAAATAGAGTCCACCTGCGTGTAATTTAATCTCAGTAGAAATACAGCTGTTCTGTGAAGCCCTCAGAGGTTTGTTAGAGAACCTTGGTGAGCAAACAGCATCGTGAAGGCCAGGAACACACCAGACAGGTCAGGGATGAAGTTGTGGAGTAGTTTAAAGCAGGCTTTGGTTCTAAAAAAAAATATCTCAAGATTTGAACATCTCGTGGAACACTGTTTAATCCCTCATCCGAAAATGGAAAGAGTATGGCACAACCGCAAACCTACCAAGACATGGCCATCCACCTAAACTGACAGGCCGGGCAAGGAGAGTATTAATCAGAGAAGCAGCCAAGAGGCCCATGGTAACTCTGGAAGAGCTGCAGAGATTCACAGCTCAGCTGGGAGAATCTATTAGTCGTGCACTCCACAAATCTGACCTTTATGGAAAGTGGCAAGAAGAAAGCCATTGTTGAAAGAAAGCCATAAGAAGTCCTGTTTGCAGTTTGCGAGAAGCCATGTGGAGACACAGCAAACATGTGGAAGAAGGTGCTCTGGTCAGATGAGACCAAAATTTTACTTTTTGGCCTAAAAGAAAAACACTATGTGTGGCGGAAAACTAACACTGCACATCACCCTGAACACACCATCCCTACTGTGAAACATGGTGGTGGCAGCATAATGTTGTGGGGGTGCTTTTCGTTAGCAGGGACAGGGAAGTGGGTCAGAGTTGATGGGAAGATCCATGGAGCTAAATAAAGGGCAATCTTAGAAGAAAACCTGTTAAGCCGTGTACACACGATCGGTTTTACCGATGAAAACAGTCCGATGGACTTTTCTCATCGGACAAACCGATCGTGTATGGGCCCAATCGTTTTTTTTCCATCGGTGAGAAAAAATAGAACATGTTTTAAATTTATGCAATGGGAAAAAAAAACGATAGCAAATTCCAATCGTCTGTGTGGAACTCCATCGGACAAAAAACCCACGCATGCTCAGAATAAAGTCGACGCATGCTCAGAAGCATTGAACTTCATTTTTTTCGGCTTGTCGGAGTGTTTTACGTCACAGCGTTTGGGACGGTCGGATTTTTGACTGATGGTGTGTAAGCAAGACTGATGGAAGTCAGCTTCATCGGATTACCGATGGAAAAATCCATTGGTTTAAAATCCATAGGAAATCCGATCGTGTGTACAGGGCTTTAGAGTCTGCAAAAGACTATAGGCTGGGGCCGAAGTTCACCTTCCAGCAGCACAACTACCCTAAACATACAGCCAGAGCTACAATGGAATGGTTTAGATCAAAGCATCATGTGTTAGAATGGCCCAGTCAAAGTCCAGACCTAAATCCAATTAAGAATCTGTGGCAAGACTTGAAAATTGTTGTTCAGACGCTCTCCATCCAATCTGACAGAGATTGAGCTATTTTGTAAAGAATAATGGGCAAAAATGTCACTTTCTAGATGTGAAATGTTGGTAGAGACATCCCCAAAAAGACTTGCAGCTGTAATTGCAGTGAAAGGTGGTTCTACAAAGTATTGACTCAGGGGGGCTGAATACAAATGCACGCCACACTTTTCACATATTTATTTGTAAAGCAATTTTGAAAAACATTTCTCATTTTCCTTCCACTTCACAATTATGTGCCACTTTGTGTTGGTCTATCTATCACATAAACTCCCAATAAAATATATTTACGTTTTGTTTGTAACATGACAAAATGTGGAAAATTTCAAGGGGTGTGAGTACTTTTTTTAAGGCACTGTATACATTCAGTGTTTTGCTTTTATCGGATCTCAGAAATATACATTTTTCTTTTAACCCATGGAAAATTACAAATCCTGGAACACCGCTAATATTTTGTCCCAACAGACCTCAAGTACAGTATTTATAGTGTAAGTCTAAGCCTACTCTCAGCCATATTCTACTCTATCTAGCCCGGTAAAGAAAAAATCATTATACTTACCTGTTCTGCAGCCGCTCCAGTCTGGTCTCCAGCGGCACCCTCTGTGCGCAGGAGACAGCCAATGGCTGGGAAGTGACATCACTGACCCATAGAGTTACTAAGGGGTTTCCATTGTCAGCTGCCTCTCCTGTACAGTCCTACATGCTGAAGTCGCCGCTGACAGCACAGATAGATGATTAGGGCTAGATAGATTAGGATTAGAATGTGGCTGAGAGTAGGTTTAGCATTAGGGCCCTTTCACACCGAGCTCTAAAAAAAAAAAGGCACCTGAAAAGTTTAAGAAAAATGGCTCCCTTTAAAATCAATGAATGTGTTCACACTGGGGCAGGGCGCTTTTGTGTGGAGAAAGACAATCCTGCTTGCAGCATTTCTGGAGCATGTTTGGGGAGCTAAAACAAAGCGCACCAATAACGCTCCTCTTCATTGAAATGAATGGAAACCTCCTCAAAAGCGCCTCAAAAACGCCCCCACTAAGCATTTTTGGTGCAGTTTTTGAGTCACATGTCCTTTTAAAAACTGCACAAAAAGCGCATTGGTGTTTTGCTAGCAGTTTTGAAGCAAACCAGTGTGAAGGTGCCCTTAGTTAGGTTTTGCCTTTACTTCCACTTCAGGGCACTTTCACACTGGTTTGCTTCAAAACTGGCAGTAAAACACCTATGCGTTAATGGAGTGCTGTTTTTAAAGTACACGTGACTCAAACTGCACCAAAAATGCTTAGTGGGGGCATTTTTTAAAGCGGTTCCCATTCATTTAAATGGAGAGGAGCGTCTTTGGTACGCTTTTTTTTTTTTTTTTTTTTTTTAGCTCCCTAAACATGCTCCAAAAAAGCTCTTTAACCACTTAATAACCGGCCCATAGCCGAATAACGGCTACAAGGCCGTCCCTTAACTCGGGGAAGGCGTTATATAACGTCCTCCCAGAATCACGCTCCCACGCGCCCCCTGGGGCACGCACACGGGAGTGTCCGTGACCGCCGGGTCCTCCACGGATCACGGTAAATGGGCGCTGATAGCGGCCGTTTACCATGTGATCGCTCCGTCAAATGACGGAGCAATCACTTGTAAACAAACCGGCATCATGTCATGACGCCGGTTCCTCTCTCACCTCTCTGTAACGATCGGTACAGTAGGAGAGGGGGAGAGATCATCCATCCCTGCTCAGCCATCCCTGCCCTACCCTGCTATACTCTGCAATACCCTGCAATACCCTGCAATACTCTGCAATACTCTGCTATACCCTGCAATATTCTGCTATACCCTGCAATACCCTGCCATACTCTGCGATACCCTGCCATACTCTGCGATACCCTGCCATACTCTGCGATACCCAGCCATACTCTGCAATACCCAGCCATACTCTGCAATACCCAGCCATACTCTGCAATACCCAGCCATACTCTGCAATACCCAGCCATACTCTGCAATACTCGGGTGTACTCGGCCCCTGTATGTGGCCAGGCTGTGGAAGTCTCACATGTGGTATCGCTGTACTCAGGAGGAGTAGGAGATTCTATTTTGGGGTGTCATTTTTGGTATGTACGTGCTATGTGTTAGAAATATTGTATAAATAGACAACTTTGTGTTAAAAAAAAAAATGCGTTTTAACCACTTCCCGCCCGTTGGCCGTCATATGACGTCCTTGACTTTGTGCGGGGATATCTGAATGATCCCTGCAGGTACAGGCATCAATCAGATACCAGCTTTTTCAGCCAGCGATTCCCTACACCATAAGAATGATCATAGCGGCTGTTCCAGCGCTTGATCATTCTTACGGGAGGCGAGAGGGGACGCCCCCCCCCGGTGCTTCTACCGACTCTCCACTACGATCAAAGCCAGGATCGTTTTTTATTTTTTTTATTTCAGGCTTCCCAGCCTAGAGGTGAGATGTGGGGTCTTATTGACCCCATAACTCACTGTAAAGAGGACCTGTCATGCCATATTCTTATTACAAGGGATGTGTACATTCCTTGTAATAGGAATAAAAGTGATCAAAAAATTTATTTTTGGGGAAAAATGAACAAAATATATATTTTTTTAAATTGGAAAGCGCCCCTGTCCCCGCATACAGAAGCGAACGCATACGTAAGTCTCGCCCACATATGAAAACGGTGTTTAAACTACACATGTGAGGTATCGCTGCAAACGTTAGAGCAAGAGCAATAATTTTGGCCCTAGACCTCCTCTGTATCTAAAAACATGTAACCAGTAAAAATATTTAAAGCGTTGGCAATGGGGATTTTTAAGTAGCAAAGTTTGGCGCCATTCCACGAGCGTGTGCAATTTTAAAGGGTAACATGTTAGGTATCTATTTACTTGGCGTAACTTCTTCTTTCACATTATGCAAAAACATTGGGCTAACTTTACTGTTTTGTTTTTTTTCAAAGCACAAAACAGTTTACACATATATACTGTATCTTTTTAATAAGAAAATTATAGTGTCAGAAAGTAAGGAGGGAATTACAGATGGAATTTTGTGTTGTAATGTATAAAGGTATCTACATCAGCTTTATTTGATGTGTGTTTTTTTTTTTTTGTTAAAATAATGGATACAGGTCAGACAGCAGACAAGCCAGTTTCTCCTGGTAAGCCCCCAAAAGATGAATGCATGCTTGTGGAGGAGATAACACATGCAGATGACGACACTGTGCTACTTTATGGTGAGCTCAGATTTTTCTGGCTGCACACAAAAATGTGTTGCTTTGGCTTAGCCAAGTACTAAAAAACATGTATACACATACAGTATACTGTATATTTTTATTAAGAAAAAAATTGTGGCATCAAGTAAGAAGGACTGCATTTTGTGATGAAAAGTATTTAAGTTGCTTCATTTAACATGTACTATTTTCTTATGGTAATAGTGGATGCAGGGCAAACATTGGACAAGCCAGCTTCTCCTAGCAGCCATCAGGAAAATGGATGCAAACTTGTGGAGAAGATAACACACGCAGATGAAGACACTATGCTCATTTATGGTGAGTTCAGTTTTTCTGGGTATCCTTATATAGCGGTACCCTCAGCTTAAGAGGGCTGCTTGTTTGTTTGGGCCCCGTAATGCACCGCTACCAACCCCTGGCAATCGGCTCTGACTTCTCCCCTGACACAGTTAGGAAAGAGGGAACGTAATGGTATAACTGTATTATCTTTGATACTATTATGGAGTACAACCCCCCTTATGTATACCAGCACAGTAATGGAAACACACAACCAAATTACTCAACTATAACTCTTTACTGTAGGCAAAAATTTAAAACGGTAATTTGGTTACAATATCTTATGCAGATACCTGCAATATAGGTGTGCACATAAAAAGGGTATGACATTCAATAATGCAATGAATACACTTTAGCCCCGCTGCAGCTATCCTCCCTCGTGAGCAAAAAAAATGGTGCCCAGCAATGTCCTATGCTACCCAGTCAGGCCTGACTATAACTTTGGGGTATAGTTAGTTGAAGAATCTTTGCTAGCAACTGTCGGTGGTGCACATAGAGAAACAAATTGTAATCCAACAAGGGGTTGCAGATAATCGCTAACTCGGCAAAGCTGGAGAGACTGACAAACTCAGTTCAGCATAACAGTCTCTCCAAAGTATAACTGCGATCAATGATGGGCCTAGACAAAGTTATTGGGATGTGATTCTGAGCTGGCGCTCTCTCACCCAGACCGGACCGACTCCCGTCCGGTTCCTCTGCTACTGTGAGTGGCTTCACAGTGCCCACGATGTACCAGGTCTTCGGTCCTTCAGAAGATGATGGCACCTCAGGTGGATCGGATGCTCCGCAGGCTCCTCGGCGGAACAGAAGGCTCTCTGGAACAAAGTGCGAGGCCCAGGCTTCAGGCCTAACACGTGCAGCAGGTAAGTGCAGGGGATACTCTTGCAAGGAGGACGGCGTTCCAAGAGAAAGCCCGAAGCTCCTCCTTCCCCTTTTAAAGTCCACCCCAGCAGTCCTTGCGTGGGGAAATGCACCCTGGGTGCCTCAAAGCTTGCTGGGAACTGTAGTCTTGCGGGTGAAACCGATACCCCGCTACACTTAAAATGTGTTTCTTTGGGCTTGCCAAGTGTTAACACACATGTACAGGGGTTGGACAAAAATATGGAAACACTACATGATTTGCAGTTGTAAAAGTGATGACATGTTTCACGTTGAAAGCGGAAGTCATGTAACATTCTTTTACTTTCGCTGTGTGATGAGACACCTAGATAACCGGTGAGAAGCCTCACTTTTGTCATTCACTGTGTTGCGCTGCTGGTAATACGGAGTCATGTCAGAGCTTGCTGGGTTTTAAAGAGGGCAAGTTGTTGGCGCCCGCTTAGCTGGTGCCTCTGTGACTGAAGTTACCAATTTATTTGTGGTGTTGCAAGGTACAGTATCAAAGGTTAAGACGGCATATACAATTCCTGGGAAAACGTCATCTGATAGGCATAAGACCGGTCAACATGGTCAACTGGCCGAAAGACAAAAGGTCATTGTGCAGGACTGTGACCCAGATTTTTGCGTGAAGAATTGTATCAGATTCCATTATCCACTATCCAAGATTTATATTTCTCAATTCCCAGGAGAATTCAGGCCGTCTTGGATGCCAAAGGCGGTCCAACACCATATTGGGTATTATTTTCGTTCTTTTACCATACTTGTTTCCACAATTTTGTCCAACCCCTGTATACACATTGTGAGGGGGTTAGCTCGGCAGCGGGTGTGTGTGACCCCCGAGATGGGCTCCCCACACAAAAACAGGCCCAGCAAACGGTGGTTGTGGTTTTCAAAATCAAAAAGGTGCAGTTTATTTTCTATTTACAGTGACAAAACACAGCAAAGCAAAAGAAACATAAACAAAAATAAATCCTGGTCAACTTGACCTCTGACTAAACATACAGGTTTCCTAACTAACAACTGGGATCAGCCTAGTGCTGTCCTAGTCCCTAAGTCCCTGGTTTTAAATGTCCAAGCAAATAGCCACACAGGCTTTGTCTCACCGCACAGGGGTTCACTCTCCCTAGACAGTCCACACAGGTCTGGTTCCAGGCATGAGCTAACATCTAATGAAGCTGGGAGTTCTTATAGAGGCCTAAATGAGCTGACAAGCTTCAGCTGGTCTCATCAACTCCCTGTCTGTACGACGCCCCACACTCTCCCTAGAGGTATGAGTCATCCATGAGCCCACTAGCCTTATACAACTCTCCACCTAGTTGTATAAGTCGGCGTAAAGCCTGAATCTGGGCGAAATATATCTACCCCCCTGGATGCAACCAGGTGACTTTACCTTCCTGCTGTCACATACCCCCCCCTCTTGTTTTAACCTCGGGGTTGGAACACCAGCAATCAGGCATTCATGTACTCGAGACAAAGCATCCACATTCCCCATTTGAACGCCAGGGCGATGCTTTACTGTGAAGTTGAATTCCTGGAGGGCCAGGAACCACCTATTCACTCTTCTATTTGTTTCTTTGTTTTGAGCCATCCACTTTAACGGAGCGTGATCCGTAACCATGTCAAAGTGCCTACCTAGCAGGTAGTACCGAAGGGAATCTAGAGCCCACTTCACCGCTAAACACTCCTTTTCAACGGTGGCGTAATTTAGCTCATGGGACTTCAACTTCCTGCTGAGGTAAATGACTGGGTGCTCTTCCCCGTTCCAGACCTGGGACAATACTGCTCCTAACCCCACATCTGACGCATCACTTTGTACGACAAAGTCTTTAGAGAAGTCGGGTGAGTACAACACTGGCTGGCTACATAAGGCTTGTTTCAAGAATTGGAATGCTGCCTCAGCCTCGGGGGTCCATTTAATCATGACCGACCCTTTCCCCTTCGTCAGGTTGGTTAGGGGCACAGCCTTAGAAGCAAAGTGGGGAATGAATCGCTGATAATACCCAGCGATTCCCAGAAAGGCTCGTACCTGCTTCTTGCTGTTGGGACGTGGCCAACTCTGGATGGCCTCGACTTTGTTGAGTTGGGGTTTTATTACTCCCCTCCCAATGGTGTACCCAAGATATTTGGCCTCCTCCTGCCCAATGGTACACTTCTTGGGGTTAGCCGTAAACCCCGCTTCCCGAACAGAGTCCAGGACTGCTTGCACTTTTGGCAGATGTGAGGCCCAATCTGTGCTATGGACAATTATGTCATCCAGGTAAGCCGCAGCATACTTCCGATGGGGCCTCAGCATCTGGTCCATTTTCCGCTGGAATGTGGCCGGCGCATTCTGTAACCCGAACGGCATTCTTTTATATTGGAACGCCCCGTCTGGGGTTACAAATGCGGTTTTCTCTTTGGCCGACTTGGCCAGGGGGATTTGCCAATACCCTTTTGTGAGGTCAAGAGTCGTCATGTATCGGGCTGTTCCCAGCCGGTCGATCAACTCATCTATACGTGGCATGGGGTAGGTGTCAAATTTTGTAACTTTGTTCAACTGTCGAAAATCGTTACAAAATCGCCAGCTCCCATCCGGTTTAGGCACCAACACAATGGGACTAGACCAATCACTTTGGGACTCCTCTATCACCCCTAAGTTCAGCATTTTCTGTACTTCCTCCCGTATTGCCTCCCGTCGGGCCTCTGGGATCCGATAGGGTTTTAACTTCACCCTTTCACCGGGCGGGGTAATGATGTCATGCTCTACCCCAGATGTTTGTCCTGGCAGCTCAGAGAATACCTCCTTGTTGCGAAGCACAAACTCCTTAACCTCCTGTTGTTGGGGTTGTGACAAGGTGGCTGCTATTCCAACCTCCGGAATCACGCAACCAGTTTGAGCTGGTGACCAAGTGTCTGCGACTAGGGACTCTCTATCCCTCCAGGCTTTCAACAGATTAACGTGATAGATCTGTTCGGGCTTTCGCCTTCCTGGTTGTCTGACCTTGTAATTCACTTCGCTCACTTTTTCCATTATCTCGTAGGGGCCTTGCCATTTGGCAAGGAATTTACTTTCAACCGTAGGGACAAGTACCAGTATCCTATCCCCCGGGGAAAAGGTACGGGTCTTGGCTCCACGGTTGTACACTCTCTGCTGTGCTAACTGTGCTTGGGCCAAATGTTCCTTCACGATGGGCATTACCTGTGCAATTCGGTCTTGCATCAGGGCGACATGCTCAATCACACTCCTGTGGGGAGAACTCTCACTTTCCCAAGTTTCCTTGGCAATATCCAACAGCCCTCTTGGGTGTCTCCCATACAGTAACTCAAAGGGGGAGAATCCCGTAGAGGATTGGGGCACCTCCCTAATAGCAAACATCAGATAAGGAAGTAGACAGTCCCAATCCTTTCCATCTCTATCCACCACTTTCTTCAACATTTGTTTTAGGGTTTTGTTGAACCTTTCAACCAGCCCATCGGTTTGGGGGTGATACACAGATGTACGTAATTGCGTCACTTTGAACAATTTACACAGCTCCTTCATAACCCGGGACATAAAGGGTGTACCTTGGTCCGTAAGCAGTTCTTTACAAATACCCACCCGGCTAAACACAAGAGATAGCTCTTTGGCTATGGTTTTGGCCGAGGTATTTCGGAGAGGGATCGCTTCTGGATAACGGGTGGCATAGTCCATTATAACTAATATGTACTGGTGCCCCCTAGCGGACTTGATTATAGGACCTACCAAATCCATGGCGATCCTCTCAAACGGGACCTCAATGATGGGTAGAGGGACCAGCGGGCTACGGAAATGTGGCATCGGGGCCGACCTCTGACACACAGGGCAGGAGGAACAATAATTTTCTATGTCCTTCATCACCCCCGGCCAATAGAATCTCTGTAATACCCTCTCTCGGGTTTTCTCTGTCCCCAGATGACCTCCAAGAATGTGCCCATGGGCCAACTCCAACACCAACTTCCTGTAAGGTTTGGGCACCACAAGCTGCTCAACGGTTTCTTCTGCCCTTTTTGCCACCCGATACAGTAGGTCCTTCTCTACGCTGAAGTATGGGTAAGTGCAGGTATTATCTGGGTTCACTAACTCGCCATCTATTTTCACTACGTTTTCCCGTGCCTTTATTAGGGCGGGGTCTTTCAACTGTTCTGTGGCAAAGTTTTCCCTGTGAACCTCAAGATCAGAAAACTCCACAGACGGTAGGTTTTCGTCTGAGGAGGTGGGCTCCTCTCCAGTTTCTTGAGTCTCCCCTGCCAATACTGATAAGGGAAATTCTGGAGAGTCCTCACCACTCTCAGGGGAGTTCTGGCTATCACATTCCTGGTACATAGGGGCACCAGTGGGGGGCTCAGGATCATCCCACAGTTCCCAGAACTTCGGAAAATCCCTTCCCACAATGGCGTCATGCGGTAACTGAGATACTAAGCCCACTGGATGAGAGAGGGTACCTTTGGGGGTCTCGAAACACACTGTAGTCACTGGATACTCTCGGGTGTCCCCATGCACACAAATAACAGCTACCTTGCTATTCCCAGAGACCTCTGTTTTAACTAACTCAGCCTTTATCAGGGTCACAAGGCTACCTGAATCCAGCAATACCACAACATTTCTACCATTAACACACATTTTGCATAAATGTTTCTCAGTTCCTCGAATGGCAGTGCATGCGACTGTCGCACACAGCGACTGACGTCTGCCCGTCAGAAAGTCACACTGCATGGGTTCCTCCACAACCGGGCAATTGGCTGCAATATGTCCCGCTTGCCGGCAGCGGTAGCAAACGATCCTTCTTGCGGCCTCTTGAGCCGCTGATTTCCCAGGCTGTTCTCGCCAAACTTGGGGTAGAGCTCCCACCCTCTCACTCTCTCCACCCTCACCCCTTGGAATCCTCTTATCCGCCCCTGGGGATGGTCTGGTCTTAGGGTGGAAAGTCCGAGTGTCTCTGGAAGAGGCCGTCAGGTTCTCTGTAGCCAAGTATTTCTCCACACGATCCACAAGACCATCGGCCGTCTCTGGGTCTCCATGGCTTACCCACTTTTGGATGGCAGTAGGAAGAGCTCTCAAAAACCGATCCATTACAACACGTTCCACAATCTTTGGTGCGGACAAAGTCTCTGGCTGTAGCCACTTTCTGCTCAGGTGAATGAGATCATACATTTGAGACCTGGGGGGTTTTCCAAGCTGGAAAGTCCAGTTATGCACACGCTGAGCCCGGACAGCCTGGGTGACACCCAGCCTTGCCAATATTTCAGCTTTTAGCATCGCATAGTCTTTTGCTTGGTTAGGCTCTAGGTCATAGTAAGCTTTCTGCGATTCACCAGTTAACAGAGGAGCCACCAGTCCAGCCCACTGCTCCTCAGGCCACTTTTCTCTTTCAGCGGTCCTTTCAAATGTGGTCAAAAATACCTCTGGATCATCCTCTCCAGTCATTTTTGTCAATAAACGACTCACCCCAAAGGACGCGGTATTAGTGGGACGGCTTTCCTCACTGGTCTGCGGACGTTGCTGCATTGCTGCTTCCATCTGTTGTTGTAGTCTCTGCTCTTGCTTCTGTAACAGGTCTATGAAGCGGGCCTCAGATTGCTGCTGGGCTTGTTGCTGAGCCTCCAGACTCTGTTGCAAAGTTGCGTTTGTCTGCTGCTGGGCTGCAAGGCTCTGTTGATGAGCTTGCTGCTGGGCTGCAAGGCTCTGTTGATGAGCTTGCTGCTGGGCTGCGAAGTTCTGTTGTTGAGCTGCAAGGCTCTTTTGCAAACCTGTATTTGTCTGCTGTTGATTGGCATTTGCTAGAGCCAGCTGCTTCAGTATCTCCTCCATGCTGGCTTAAAAAAAACTGCCACTGGTTCTCCACCAACTGTGAGGGGGTTAGCTCGGCAGCGGGTGTGTGTGACCCCCGAGATGGGCTCCCCACACAAAAACAGGCCCAGCAAACGGTGGTTGTGGTTTTCAAAATCAAAAAGGTGCAGTTTATTTTCTATTTACAGTGACAAAACACAGCAAAGCAAAAGAAACATAAACAAAAATAAATCCTGGTCAACTTGACCTCTGACTAAACATACAGGTTTCCTAACTAACAACTGGGATCAGCCTAGTGCTGTCCTAGTCCCTAAGTCCCTGGTTTTAAATGTCCAAGCAAATAGCCACACAGGCTTTGTCTCACCGCACAGGGGTTCACTCTCCCTAGACAGTCCACACAGGTCTGGTTCCAGGCATGAGCTAACATCTAATGAAGCTGGGAGTTCTTATAGAGGCCTAAATGAGCTGACAAGCTTCAGCTGGTCTCATCAACTCCCTGTCTGTACGACGCCCCACACTCTCCCTAGAGGTATGAGTCATCCATGAGCCCACTAGCCTTATACAACTCTCCACCTAGTTGTATAAGTCGGCGTAAAGCCTGAATCTGGGCGAAATATATCTACCCCCCTGGATGCAACCAGGTGACTTTACCTTCCTGCTGTCACAACATATATAACTTTTTAATAACTTTTTAATAGGAAAGAATGGTGGTGGCAAGTAAGACGGCATAGCAGATGGAATTTTGTGTTGAAAATAATTTACATCAACTCTATTTAATGCTTATTTTTTATTTTATGATAATAATGGATACAGGGCAGACAGCGGATGAGCCGGCTTCTCCTGGTAAGACCCCAGAAGATGGACCCATGCTTGTGGAGAAGATACCACATGCAGATGAAGACACTGAACTCCTTTATGGTGAGTTTAGAGTTTTACAGCTGCACACAAATGTATTGCTTTGGCTTTCCCAAGTGTTAAACATGTATACACATATATACTGTATCTTTTTGACCATTTTCCGACTGCGCTATAGCCAAATGATGCAGTTTTTGAGTCACATGTCACAAAAAGCGCATTGGTGTTTTGCTAGCAGTTTTGAAGCAAACCAGTGTGAAGGTGCCCTTAGTTAGGTTTTGCCTTTACTTCTACTTTAGGGCACTTTCACATTGGTTTGCTTCAAAACTGGCAGTAAAACACCTATGTGTTAATGGAGTGCTGTTTTTAAAGTACATGTGACTCAAACTGCACCAAAAATGCTTAGTGGGGGCATTTTTTAAAGCGGTTCCCATTCATTTCAATGGAGAGGAGCGTCTTTGGTACGCTTTTTTTTTTTTAGCTCCCTAAACATGCTCCAAAAATGCTCTTTAACCACTTAATAACCGGCCCATAGCCGAATAACGGCTAGAGGGCGGTTCCTTAACCCGGGGAAGGCGTTATATAACGTCCTCCCAGAATCACGCTCCCGCCCGCCCCCTGGGGCGCGCAAACAGGGGTGTCCGTGACCGCCGGGTCCTCCACGGATCACGGTAAATGGCCGCTGATATGACGGAGCAATCACTTGTAAAAAAAACGGTGTCATGTCATGATGCCGGTTCCTCTCTCCCCTCTCTGTACCGATCGGTACAGTAGGAGAGGGGGAGAGATCATCCATCCCTGCTCAGCCATCCCTGACCTACCCTGCTATACTCTGCTATACCCTGCAATACTCTGCGATACCCTGCCATACTCTGCGATACTCTGCGATACCCTGTCATACTCTGCGATACCCTGCGATACCCTGCCATACTCTGCGATACCCTGCCATACTCTGCGATACCCTGCCATACTCTGCGATACCCTGCCATACTCTGCGATACCCTGCCATACTCTGCGATACCCAGCCATACTCTGCGATACCCAGCCATACTCTGCAATACTCGGCTGTACTCTGCCTCTGTATGTGGCCAGGCTGTGGAAGTCTCACACATGTGGTATCGCCGTACTCAGGAGGAGTAGGATAATCTATTTTGGGGTGTCATTTTTGGTATGTACATGCTATGTGTTAGAAATATTGTATAAATGGACAACTTTGTGTTAAAAAAAAAAATGCGTTTTAACCACTTCCCGCCCGCCGGCCGTCATATGATGTCCTTGACTTTGTGCGGGGATATCTGAATGATGCCTGCAGGTACAGGCATCATTTAGATACCAGCTTTTTCAGCCGGCGATTTCCTACACCATAAGAATGATCATAGCGGCTGTTCCGCCGCTTGATCATTCTTACAGGAGGCAAGAGGGGACGCTCCCCCCCCCCCCCTTGGTGCTTCTACCGACTCTCCGCTACGATCGAAGCCAGGATAATTTTTTTTTTTTTTTATTTCAGGCTTCCCAGCCTAGAGGTGAGATGTGGGGTCTTATTGACCCCATAACTCACTGTAAAGAGGACCTGTCATGCCATATTCTTACTACAAGGGATGTTTACATTCCTTGTAATAGGAATAAAAGTGATCAAAAAATTTATTTTTGGGGAAAAAAGTGCCAAACTAAAATAAATAAAGTAAAATGAACAAAAAAATAAATAAAAAATTGGAAAGCGCCCCTGTCCCCGTGGGCTCGCATACAGAAGCGAACGCATACGTAAGTCCCGCCCACATATGAAAACGTGTTTAAACTACACATGTGAGGTATCGCTGCGAACGTTAGAGCGAGAGCAATAATTTTGGCCCTAGACCTCCTCTGTAACTAAAAACATGTAACCAGTAAAAATATTTAATGGGGATTTTTATATAGTGAAGTTTGGCGCCATTCCACGAGCGTGTGCAATTTTAAAGGGTAACATGTTAGGTATCTAGTAACTCGGCGTAACTTCATCTTTCACAATATGCAAAAACATTGGGCTAACTTTACTGTTTTGTTTTTTTTCAAAGCACAAAACAGTTTACACATATATACTGTATCCTTTTAATAAGAAAATTATAGTGTCAGAAAGTAAGGAGGGAATTACAGATGGAATTTTGTGTTGTAATGTATAAAGGTATCTACATCAGCTTTATTTGATGTGTTTTTTTTTTTTTTGTTAAAATAATGGATACAGGTCAGACAGCAGACGAGCCAGTTTCTCCTGGTAAGCCCCCAAAAGATGAATGCATGCTTGTGGAGGAGATAACACATGCAGATGACGACACTGTGCTACTTTATGGTGAGCTCAAAAAATGCGTTTTAACCACTTCCCGCTCGCCGGCCGTCATATGACGTCCTTGACTTTGTGCAGGGATATCTGAATGATGCCTACAGGTACAGGCATCATTCAGATACCAGCTTTTTCAGCCGGCGATTCACTACACCATAAGAATGATCATAGCGGCTGTTCCGCCGCTTGATCATTCTTACGGGAGGCGAGAGGGGACGCCCCCCCCCTGGTGCTTCTACCGACTCCCCGCTACGATCAAAGCCAGGATCGTTTTTATTTTTTTTATTTCAGGCTTCCCAGCCTAGAGGTGAGATGTGGGGTCTTATTGACCCCATATCTCACTGTAAAGAGGACCTGCCATATTCTTATTACAAGGGATGTGTACATTCCTTGTAATAGGAATAAAAGTGATCAAAAAAGTTCTTTTTGGGGAAAAATGAACAAAATATATATTTTTTTTAAATTGGAAAGCGCCCCTGTCCCCGTGGGCTCGCATACAGAAGCGAACGCATACGTAAGTCTCGCCCACATATGAAAATGGTGTTTAAACTACACATGTGAGGTATCGCTGCAAACGTTAGAGCGAGAGCAATAATTTTGGCCCTAGACCTCCTCTGTAACGAAAAACATGTAACCAGTAAAAATATTTAAAGCGTCGCCAATGGGGATTTTTAAGTAGCGAAGTTTGACGCCATTCCACGAGTGTGTGCAATTTTAAAGGGTAACATGTTAGGTATCTATTTACTCGGCGTAACTTCTTCTTTCACATTATGCAAAAACATTGGGCTAACTTTACTGTTTTTTTTTTCAAAGCACAAAACAGTTTACACCTATATACTGTATCTTTTTAATAAGAAAATTATAGTGTCAGATAGTAAGGAGGGAATTACAGATGGAATTTTGTGTTGAAATGTATAAAGGTATCTACATCAGCTTTATTTGATGTGTTTATTTTTTTTTTGTTAAAATAATGGATACAGGTCAGACAGCAGACGAGCCAGTTTCTCCTGGTAAGCCCCCAAAAGATGAATGCATGCTTGTGGAGGAGATAACACATGCAGATGAGGACACTGTGCTACTTTATGGTGAGCTCAGATTTTTCTGGCTGCACACAAAAATGTGTTGCTTTGGCTTAGCCAAGTGCTAAAAAACATGTATACACATACAGTATACTGTATATTTTTAATAAGAAAAAAATTGTGGCATCAAGTAAGAAGGACTGCATTTTGTGATGAAAAGTATTTAAGTTGCTTCTTTTAACATGTACTATTTTCTTATGGTAATAGTGGATGCAGGGCAAACATTGGACAAGCCAGCTTCTCCTAGCAGCCATCAGGAAAATGGATGCAAACTTGTGGAGAAGATAACACACGCAGATGAAGACACTATGCTCATTTATGGTGAGTTCAGTTTTTCTGGGTATCCTTAAAATGTGTTTCTTTGGGCTTGCCAAGTGTTAACACACATGTACAGGAGTTGGACAAAAATATGGAAACACTACATGATTTGCAGTTGTAAAAGTGATGACATGTGGGGGGCGTGGCCTGACATAGCATGGAGTAGGACGTGCATGATTTGAGCTCCGTCCATTACTCCTGTACAGCCCATCCTGACCTTCAGCGTCATCCTGCACCAGCCCAGCGGGACCCCCTGGGGACCCTGAACATCCGTGGCCGCAAATCCACCATCCTCCGCTCGTACGGCGGCCTCCGCAGGGCCGCGATCCCGATCGCGGGTGCCGCATTTAGGAAAGTCCGCGGCTTCGGCCTAGCCCTGGAAGTCGGCGGCCATCTTGCTCCACCCGACCTGCCGCCTGTGCTGCTTCCTGGCCCTCCTGCTCTCAGGTAACAGCCTGCAGGGGCCCACCGAGTCCCCCTGAGGACCCCTCACACCCACAGAGGCAGATACATCAGCCTCTGACTGCGCGGCCGCCGCGTTCAGGAAAGGCCCCGGCTTCGGCCTAGTGCTGGTCGGTGGCCATCTTGCTTCACCCGGCCTGCTGACTAGTGACTCTTCCTGGCCCACCAGCCCTACAGCTCCCTACCATTCGGTATAGACTGAGCTGCCTGCTTTGGAGGGGGGAGGGATCACAGCGGATACCTGCCATGACTCCGCCAAAAACGCCAAAGGCCACCCTGGCGAAATTGGACCAGTACCGCCGCCAGGAGGAGGAAAGAGATGGCGGTGCCGCAGGCGGTGAGCAGGACGCTACGGGAGGCGACACAGCTAAACTGCTCGAGGCGATCACATACTGCCGGACGTCCCTGACGGCGCAAATAGAGGGGGTCAAGGTGGACCTTTCACTCATGCGACAAGACTTCCAGAAACTTCGTGAGCGTGTCACGACTGCCGAAACCCGCATTGGAGAGGTGGAGGACACCGTTACGCCGCTCCAAGTCAGCTCCGATCGAATGCAGCTCCAAATCAATCAGATTCTAAGCAAGCAAGATGATATGGAAAATAGGCTCCGGAGGTGCAACCTCCGTTTCATCGGGCTCCCCGAGGGAGCTGAGGGCAAAGATCCTACCACCTTCTTGGAGAAACTCCTTGTTGACACCTATGGCCGCGAGGCCTTCTCCCCCACCCTGGCGGTGGAGAGGGCTCATCGTATGCCTGCCAGATCTCCTCCTCAGGGGGCTCCCCCCCGCACGTTTATAGCAAAATTCTTGAATTACAAAGATAGAGATGCGGCGCTGCGCATGGCCAGGGAAAAAGGTAACATCCACCTTGGAAACTCCAAGATCGCTATCTTCCCCGACTTTTCTGCCGAGGTGCAGCGCCGCCGCCAAGGCTTCATGGAGGCGAAGAGGAGGCTCCGGATACAACATCTTAAATACTCTATGCTATTTCCAGCTCGTCTTAGAGTCGAAAGGGACGGCCGTGTGTTCTTTTTTGAGGATCCTCAGGAAGTCATTGCCTGGTTGGAGCGTCCGGGGCCCGCCAGAGGGGCGGCGGAGTGACCTGACCGAGCATGTTCATCAGCACTATTGATTGCCTGTCATCATCACCAGCACATTATACGCCGCAGCGGGAGTCTGCAAATCCTGGTATGTTACCCCCCTTTTTTTTTGTCTCCCCTTTACTGCCCGCGGCGCATACCCTATTGCTCCTTACCCCTGGGACCCCCTTTTGCCTTCCCCTGCTATAATCCTCTTTCAATTGTAACCTGCAGAGGGGGTCTCCCATACTTAGGGCCCCCACTGACTGGTTGATCCATGTAACTACCCTGGAGACTGTAATTGCGGAGCACAATCAGTCCTACACTCCACATGCCTAACACAGCGAATTTTCGCCCCCCAGCAACCGGAACACGCATCTCTTTATTATGTGACTGCAGAACTTTCTATACCACCGACCCCGCACTGTACTTCTGGTTCACAGTACAAGAAGAGCCTGTTGCTCTTTATTTGCGGGCATTGGATCTTCCACACCTCCCATGTGAGGAGATCGCTGCAGATCTTTTACGTAACAGCAAGATATTTTGGTTTTATCTGCTACCGGTTGTTACTTTCTTTTGGTTTTGGGAACATACCCGTATCAGTTGGGGAAGATGCAGGGTGGGGAGGGGGGAGGGGGAGGTTCGTTTTTTCTTGATGGACTGCAATACAACGAAGTGCATGCTAACATTGATACTGCATAGATGGCAAACCTTGTATTCATGTAATGCTACTGTCCCACGATATGTTTTAATGTTTGAATTATGGCATCGATAAAACTGCTCACTTGGAATGTGCGTGGGCTTGGGGACAAGGTAAAGAGATCTGCAGTTTTCTCATTTCTCAAAAAACAACGAGCCGACATTGTGGTGTTAGTGGAGACACACGTTGAGGGTCGGCTCCAGATGGCACTCCGCCGGCCATGGATTGGGTGGGCATATCATTCATCCCACTCGTCCCACGCCCGCGGAGTCTCAGTTTTGATTGCCAAGACGGTACATTTTGAGCTGTGTGATGTTCAGTCTGACCCACAGGGGCGCTATGTCTTTCTTTCGGTTAAATTGTATGGTGAACCTTTCCTACTGATGGCATTCTATGTACCTCCACCATTTAATTCTACTATAGTCACAGAGGGCTTGCTATATATGACTCGTCATCCTTCGATTCAGGCGGTGTGGCTGGGGGATTTTAACGCTACGTTGAACCCTACATTAGACAAACTGTCGCCCTCGCCATTATCTACTACAGCTCCAACCCACACTAGATTCTCCCGACTTATCTCTTCCTTTAATCTCACTGACACCTGGCGTTTTAAATTCCCGCTCACTCGAGCTTACTCCTGTTTCTCAACTACCCATAACACCATGTCCCGTATAGATTTTATATTCATTTCTAGTACCCTTGCCCCAAGATTACTGGAAGCTGAATTTGCCCCCAGATTACTTTCAGACCATAGCCCATATTTCATTAGCCTCTCCATCCCATTAGACAAACCGCCCCGTACGTGGCGCCTGAATCCGTTTTGGCTCACCCTGTTGTCGGAGGATGACGAGCTTGGTAACAGTTGGAGAACTTACTTTTTAGAGAATGACGGATCTGCATCCCCAGACGTAGTATGGGAAGCCTTCAAACTGCATGCACGTATGACTCTGACCTCCTTTATCAACAGGCTGAAGGCTAATTCATCAGCCATACTGGACGGGGCAATGCGGGATCTGTCCTCCTCTGAACAGGGGTACATGTCGAACCCCTCTCCTGATGGAGCTGCCCGACTCAGGTTACAAACCAGGGTGGTTAATCAGCTACAACACGAGACGGCCAGGAAAAAACTTTTCTTTGCCAGACAAAAATTATATGAACATGGGGAGAGAGCGGGTAAACTGTTGGCCTACTTGGCACATAGTGAGGATAGACCCCCTACTGTCATTTCCCTCACTGGTCCTAATGGGGAAAAGATTACGGAACCCCAGGCTGTCACTTCTGAATTTAGGGACTTCTTTTCTCAACTATATACGTCCCAGGTTTCTACCACTGACTCTCAATTGGAAGATCTACTGGCGGAAATCATCTTTCCACAGCTAGACGATGCCCAAATGGCTATGCTAGACGCACCTATTACACTCGACGAAATAACCACAGCGATTGGGAGCTTCGCCAGATCCAAGGCCCCGGGTTCAGATGGGTTGCCCATAGAATTTTACGCCCAATACATCGAGATACTTGCCCCCAAGTTATTGTCCCTCTTCAACCATCTATTTGACAATTTCACCTTACCCCCATCGATGGGCGAGGCGGTAATTATCCTCATACCTAAGCCAGGCAAGGACCCAGGCCTCCCGGAATCTTATAGACCAATATCGCTACTCCAGGTAGACATAAAGATTCTGGCTAAAGTACTTGCCCTACGCCTTAACCAAGTGATTCTAACCCTGATCCATGCTGACCAAGCTGGATTTATGCCGGGGCGTAACACCTCCTTCAACCTCAGAAAATTGTATATTAACTTACAAGCGACACATACTAATGTTGGGTCCCGGGTGGTGGTGGCTTTGGATACTGCCAAGGCCTTTGACTCAGTGGAGTGGCGGTACCTTTGGGGATGCCTCCGTGGCTTTGGTTTTGGACCTAAATTTATTAAGTGGGTTCAATTATTATATCTGGCACCCAGGGGTAAAGTAGTGGCCAACGGGAGGGCCTCCCAGACATTTGACTTATCCAGGGGCACTAGACAGGGCTGCCCACTGTCTCCGCTCCTCTATGCCTTGGCGGCGGAGCCCCTTGCAATCTCCATTAGAGGGGACCCCGAGATTCAGGGTCTCTGCCTTGGTTCCCTGACTGAAAAAATTAGCTTATACGCAGACGACACGCTACTATACCTGGCCGACTCTGCCACATCGCTTCAGAAGGCGTTGCATACAATTGAACACTTTGGTCAGTTCTCTGGCCTTAAAATTAATTGGGAGAAATCTCAAATACTGCCTATGGATAGTTACCCCTCTCCCAAGCTACAGGCACAGTTACCACTCCAGCGAGTGAACACTATCAAATATCTTGGAGTATTGGTGAATAGAACACCGGCTGACTATATATCCCTGAACATAGAACCCCTTTTCGATCTCATCAAGTCTAGAACCCAGGTATGGGCGAGACTGCCGCTCGGCGTGTGGGGCCGTATTAACATTGTTAAAATGATATTATTTCCGAAAATATTGTATATACTCTGGCACACACCCGTATACTTACCCTTGAAATTTTTCAAGTCAATGGAGGCCATACTCAAGACATTTATTTGGGGTAACAACAGACACAAGCTGGCCTGGAGAGTCCTTAAGAACCCTACTGACCTAGGTGGAACAGCCCTCCCTGACTTAAATCTTTATTACCTTGCGTCCCAACTGTCTCAACTATACCACATAGATAAAACCGACAGACTCAGATTCCTCACCCTCCTCTGTCCACGGTGGGCACAACTGACCACTGACCCACTCACTGCAATTGCAGTGGGACATAGTGGGAATAACTCCAATAGAGACCGTGGGTCCCTATTATACCAATATAGGCGCGTATGGGACATCACCACTAAAACATTAACGACCCCTAAACACAACAACTATACCCCCTTATGGCACAATAGACTACTCTCAGAGTTTCTCTTGATCCCTGACACAGAGATATGGTGCGAATATGGAATATATTATTTGCACCACATAATTTCCGATGGCACACTTAAAAACTTTGAGGACCTCCAAAATGAGTTCCTGCTGCCCAATTCTATGCTTTTTAGATTCTTCCAGGTGCGTCACGCAGCCCAAGCTCAGTTTCCCCAGCCTTTGCCACAATCTACGCCTAATGTTATTATGGCTGTGGTTAAAGGTGTGGACCCGCGAAAGCTGATCTCTGATTTTTATGTCATGCTTCTCACCCCATCATCTACCACGCTAGCTTACAGCCTTAAACCAAGATGGGAAAGAGAGGTGGGCCCACTGGAGGATGAGGAGTGGAGTGAAGCACTAGACTCGTGCAAGACTGTATCCCCCAAGCTCTCTGACAGGCTGACCCAGTTATACGTGGTGCACCGAGCGTATCTCACCCCCCTAAGAATCGCCCGCTTTAGACGACAGTTTTCTACCTTGTGCACAATGTGTAACCAAACGACGGGCACATTCTTCCATCTACTCTGGGCGTGCCCGGTCCTTCAGGGTCTGTGGAAGCAGATTGTTGACTTCCTCCATGATGACATGGGATCCCCATTGACCCTGGACCCCAAACAATGCTTACTGGGGATATTCCCCGACTCTGAGATGGACAAATTCACTAAAACATTCTTGCATGAAACATTGTTTAATGCTAGAAAAATTATAGCCAGACAGTGGATGAGACCCACTCCCCCCAGCTTCAACGATTGGAAACTAGATATAAATAACACTCTTCCCTACAAAAAGTTCATATACATCAACAGAGGTTGTCCAGATAAGTACTACAAAATCTGGGATCGATGGCTTGAGTCCGCAGACACATGCACTGATGGTCCGTAATACTATACATCCTTCTAGCGTGCAATTCCATGAATAGCGTGGACATAGGGTTTTCCACTTATTGATAGTCACTGAATCCAGTGTTCAATCTGAACAAGTTTTTTGATCTACTGTGCCTATATATGTATAAGCCACATTTCTTGTTTTATGCATTTCTCCAGTATTGCCTTGTAACTTGCAGAATTATGTTCCAAATGTAAATTGTTCAATAAAAAACTTTTTTCTCAAAAAAAAAAAAAAGTGATGACATGTGTCATGTTGAAAGCGGAAGTCATGTAACATTCTTTTACTTTAGCTGTGTGATGAGACACCTAGATAACCGGTGAGAAGCCTCACTTTTGTCATTCACTCACTGTGTTGCGCTGCTGGTAATACGGAGTCATGTCAGAGCTTGCTGGGTTTCAAAGAGGGCAAGTTGTTGGCGCCCGCTTAGCTGGTGCCTCTGTGACTGAAGTTACCAATTTATTTGTGGTGTTGCAAGGTACAGTATCAAAAGTTAAGACGGCATATACAATTCCTGGGAAAACGTCATCTGGCCGAAAGACAAAAGGTCGTTGTGCAGGACTGTGACCCAAGATTTATATTTGTCAATTCCCAGGAGAATTCAGGCCGTCTTGGATGCCAAAGGCGGTCCAACACTATATTGGGTATTATTTTTCGTTCTTTTACCATACTTGTTTCCACAATTTTGTCCAACCCCTGTATACACATATATATCTTTTTAATAGGAAAGAATGGTGGTGGCAAGTAAGACGGCATAGCAGATGGAATTTTATGATGAAAAGTATTTACGTCAACTCTATTTAATGCTTATTTTTATTTTATTTTATGATAATAATGGATACAGGGCAGACAGCGGATGAGCCGGCTTCTCCCGGTAAGCCCCCAGAAGATGGACCCATGCTTGTAGAGAAGATACCACATGCAGATGAAGACACTGAACTCCTTTATGGTGAGTTTAGAGTTTTACAGCTGCACATAAATGTATTGCTTTGGCTTTCCCAAGTGTTAATAAACATGTATACACATATATACTGTATCTTTTTAACCATTTGCCGACTGCGCTATAGCCAAATGACGGCTACAGCGCGGCCAGCCGGTTCTGGGACGGGGGTCATATGATGTCCTCCCGTGATCGCGCCCGTCAGACACTGCGGACAAGGCTGGTGCGTGACTATTTTGCGCCATAAGCAAGACCAGCTACTTGAAATTATGTCACGTTAAGGTGCACCCTCATTGGCTGGAAGCGCCTGGCACCTATCCTGGCACACTCCCGGTGGCCGCAGCCTAATCTTATTTGCAATCCAGATTGGCTGTGAACATCAACCAGTCTGGGTCGGGATCACTCACAGGCAGCACAGGTGATTGTGAGGCCCGCACACGCTTGCACACAATGACAGGACTCAGAGTCTCGCGGCGGTCACCGGGAACACGAATGATCCACCATTCCACACACACAGGCAGAGTCTCAGGAAACCGGGCCGGCGTGCGCCCTACGCGGCTGCCTAGTTTGCTTAGCGGGGCCCCTGGCCCTGACTGCGGATCACAGATTGAGGTAAAGAGCCAATCAGCGGCTCTCTACCACATGATCAGCAGTGTCCAATCACGATGTAAACAAAAGCCGGTTATCGGCATTCCTTTCCTCACGCTGACAGCATGAGGAGAGGAGATCCGATAACTAGGGATGAGCTCCGGCGTGTTCGCATACTCCATGTGCAGAGCCCGCCAGGAAGTCGGCACGACGCTGCGCTAATCACAGACAAGGAGACATGTCCCGAAGCGCGGCTGCAGAGATCAGGACATGTCTCCCTGTCTGTGATTAGCGCAGCGCCGTGCCGACTTCCTGGCGGGCTCTGAACGTGGAGTATGCGAACACGCCGGAGCTCATCCCTACCAATAACCAACTTGTGTAAAAGGGACATGTACACTGATAGGCTGCACTGGCAATCAGTGATCTGATTATCAGTGCCCACCAGTGCAGCCTTATTACACATCAGTGAAGGAGAAGAATTACCTCTTTGCAAAATGATATAACAACAATTTTTTTTTTTCAACATTTCCAGTCTTTTGTTTATTTAGCAAAAAATTTTAAAACCTAGTGATAATAAAATACCACCAAAAGAAAGCTGTATTTGTGTGGGGAAAAAAAATGATAAAAATTTTATATGGGTACAATGATGCATGACCGCGCAATTTTCATTCAAAGTGTGAGAGCGCTGAAAGCTAAAAATTGCCCTGGGCAGAAAGAGGGTAAAAGTGCCCAGCAGGCAATTGGTTAATAAGAAAATAATTGTGGCATCAAGTAAGAAGGCATAACAGACAGAATTTTGTGTTGAAAACTATTTAATTTGCTTCATTTAACACTTTATTATTCTTTATGGTAATAATGGATGCAGGGCAGACATCGGAAAAGTCAGCTTCTCTTAGTGACCTCCAGGAAGATGGACCCATGATTGTGGAGGAGATAACACACACAGTTGATGACACTGTGCTCCTTAGTCCCCATTCACACAGGGGCGACTCGTCAGGCGTCTCAGCCGCCTGACGAGTCGCGTCCCATTCTGTACAATGGAACCGTTCTAAGCGGAGCGACTGAAGTCGCTCCGACTTAGAAAAAGGTTCCTGTACTACTTCAAGACGACTTTAAGGTGACTTCCATTGACTTCAATACAGAAGTCATTTTGGAAGTCTCCTTTGAAGTCGTCTGCACATCGCCCAGCACAGTCGTGGCACAAGTCGGCACGCCCCTGTGTTAATGGGCTCTTACTAGTGAGCTCAGAGTGTTCTATCTGCACATAAATGTGTTGCTTGGCTTTTCCAAATGCTAATAAACATGTATACACATATCATGAAACTTTAAAACAAGAGCAGTATTCCACTGTTGCTCCAATATTCAAACAGCGCTCCATGAAAATTGGAGCAACAGTGGAATGCTGCTTTTGTTTTTAAGTTTCCTGGTATTGATTTAACATAGGTGAAAGGTGGCTGCTGTGAAATTATTTCATAATTTGTGCATTTATTTTGGCTTTTTGATAGTTTATAATTATTCCGAAGCACAGGATGAATTTAGGATTATTATGTATACATATATATATATTTAGGGTTAATCCCATTCACAAATCCGGCTTTGCCGGATTTGACGGCTCCCGCGCACATGCGCGGAGTGACGTCTTCTCATACTAGCTCATTATGGCTTTGTCTTGCAGGTGGGTTTTTAAAAAAAAAAAAAATAATTTCAGGGTTTACAACCACTTTAATAAACATGTATACACATATATACTGTATCTTTTTAACCATTTGCCAACTGCGCTCTAGCCAAATGACGGCTACAGCCCGACCAGCCATTTCTTTGAGGGGGTCATATGATGTCCTCCCGTGATCACGCCCGCCAGACACTGCGGATAAAGTGTGTTGCTTTGGGCTTGCCAAGCATTAATGTACACGTATACATATATATCTTTTATTATGAAAAGAATAATGGCAGCAAGTAAAAACCGTGTGTAATTACAGACTACTCAGATAACACAGATATACAGAACAATACAAGCATAAATGGGCATTAGTGGAGGAAGGCCAGGGCAAAGGATTGGGCAATAGCACTGTAAGCTGACAGCCTCTCATTTATAAGTAAAGAAGCATTTTACATGTATTGGTATATCATTAGCCAGACTGCAGCTGAAATCATACAAAGTCATACCTGGTAGGTGAACATTCTAATATTGCCTAAGCCCACGCATACATGGGAAACAATCAGCTTTGTATTATATGGTTGTACGTACTTCTGGGGCTCAAAGTCAAGATTTTTTTTTTACATTTCATAATAATTGACTCCATTGTTTACAGTATTGTTTTATGCCACATGAGCATACAGAGGTTTAAAAAATATCTTCTAAAAGTAATATACAAATCATTTTTATATTTATAATTCAATATATATGCTGAAAGATTTGTGAAATATAATTCTTGGGGAATTTAGGCTAGCTAAATAAAAAGTCGCCGGTTTAGACCAGGGGTGTTGAGCTCAATTTCATTGCGGGCCGCATCAGCGTTATGGTTGCCCTCAAAGGGCCGTTTGTATCTGTAAGCCTAGATGTCCAGAGCAATCCCCCCACAGTCAGAAGTCAAGAGTCGCCCACCCTCCCTTACATCACAGTGCCACCCCCCTTACCATGTGCTGCTACCGACAAGAAGCTGGCGGTGGAACTGGGAAGCAGAAAGTGCAGGGTCTGGAGGAGGACCAGAGGATGGCAGGAGTCAGCTGCCGAAGTCTGCTGAATGCTGAGACCAGGGAGGTGAAGACGAGGTGGTGCTGCGGCTACAAAGAGAGGCGTAAAATCTGTAGGAGGAGTTCTGTCCTCCTGTCTGCTTCCGACTGCTGAGATGGGAGGCAGAGACGAGTCTCTCTGCGACTGCACAGAGAAGCGTAGGATTTGGTGGAGGAGTTCAGTCATCCTTTCTGCTGCTGACTACTGAGACAAGGTGGGGACGGAGGCTAGGGATGTGCCACAGATGTAGGAGAGGTGCGAGGCCCACATGAAATGGCCTGGAGGGCCAGATTCGGCACGTGGGCCATGTGTTTGACACATGTGATTTAAACACGGAAAGGTAATTCTGTGAAACCTATCAAAAGTTTTGGAAAGGAAAATTTGAATTGTTAAATCTTCCTTTTGCAAAAATACACTGGGGCTAATTTGCCGCAGAGCTCAATGAATCTAATCCAATCAATACAATCACATCTAATCACGTGGATGCAGAAATTATGTTTTGTTTTTTGTTTTTTTCCATGCATGTGATTGGGTATTCTTTGCAAAATGAAACTTCACCACATTCACTAAGCTCTGGGGAAAATTCCCTTTGCAAAGTGCAATTTTCCTTGTAAAGCCTATTTACATTTAGTAAATCAACCCTACTCTCACCTGCACATATGCCATATCACACACAGTAGACGGGTACTAAAAAGCTACTGTGAACAATTTTATATAACATATCTACACTTCCCACTTATACATGCACCTGCACCCTAGAAATTTGTTTTCTAAATTCTATGCATTGTTGCTTGAGTCATTTGTGCTCCTGTGGGGTTTTGTATTTTTGGATACACAAATCTTTTACTAAAACTATGCCCAATAAGTATCTCTATAGGTAGAGATAAAAAAATGCTGGGATGGGCAGAGAACAAGCTGGCAAGCATAATACAAATTGGAGAATTGTGATTCTATTTGGTGGAAAACATCTTCTAAAACTAAGGGAAGCCAGCAGTATTTATACCTGTAGGGTATGTGTTCTGGACACAGTTTTACATGTTGGTACCAGTGTTAAATTTGATTTAGTTTTAGTCATAGTCTTTTGCATTGTTTTAATTTTGGTCGACTGAAATAGTGTTAACTTCATAGATGAAAATATTTTCATTGACGAAAATAACACTGGTTGGTACAGTAACTCTTCCTCTCTAGTAACTCCTCCTCTTCTTTTTCATTGCAATTAAATACAGTGGAACCTCGGATTACGAGCATAATCCGTTCCAGGAGAATGCTCGTAATCCAAAATACTCGAGTTTTCCCATTGAAGTCAATGGAAACGGAAATAATTTGTTCTGAATTGACTTCAATGGCATGCAATACCGCATGCGGCCAGAGGCGGGGGGAAGGGCCGGAGAGCCTCGGAAACGGCCTGAGAAAACCTTGGCTGACCTCGGCAAACTTCGGAAAGACTTCGTTCCCAAGATTTGCCGAGGTCAGCAGAGCTGTCCTCGGGCCTTCCCGTGCATTTCCGATGGCGCCGATCGGCGGTGTTTCGGCTCGGCTCCAGCGCCCCCCCACCTCAGGCCAAACGCTGTACTGCACACTGCTTTGGCCTGAATCGTGCTCGTTTTGCAAGACAACACTCGCAAACCGAGTTACGATTTTTAAAAATACAGTGCTCGTATTGTGAAACGCTCGTTAACCGCGTTACTCGCAATCCGAGGTTCCACTGTATTGGGTTCCAAGTAGAAGCAAAATGCCAGCATTGCTGTTGATGGAGGGATGCAGGCTTTGCAACATCCACAAAAGGCTACAGAATGTTTACAGAGATGACACTATTGACAAATGTTTACAGATGGATATAGAAGGTTAAATGGTGTCATCTCTGTAAACCTTTTGTAGCCTTCTGTGGATGTCAGACAGCCTGCACCCCTCATTTGTCAAGAACTCCATGATGGCTTCTGCTTGCAATTCATTATTTACCTGCAATTAAAAAAAAGAAGAGGAGGAGATACTATAGAGGAAGAGATACTTTGCCTGCATGTGAAATTTGAATGACCTATGTAAGATAAAGCAGAACAAAAGGCAAAACTTTTATTTTTAGTTGTGGATTAGAATGCTTGTCGGTTTTTATTGATGTCTGTGCCTCCGCTAAGGAGATTCGCCCTCTCTATTTGTCCCGTTTACCATTATCATTGAAAGTGGAATTAAAAAAAAATCCCAAATTTTGGGTTGTCCCCAGAAAAGTAATACAGGCAAAATCTTCCAATAGGGACACTAGTTCTGGTGACCTGGGGGCCCCCAAGGAATTACCTTAATTTGCAGGGATTTCCTCTCACTTCTTGTTTGACTCTGGGACAGGAAGTGAAGGAAAATCTCCGCAATGGGACACAGATGGCAAAAAAGAATCTGACGGGTTATAACTCCCTTACTCCAAAATGAAAAAAAAAAATGTTTTTCCTATAGTTCTTTACTATAAAAAAGTTATGCCCACTTTTGCATTACTTTCGGTACAGCCCTTGTATAGTTTTAATGTTTTACGATGCATGTAACCCTACAATAAAGATTTTTTTTGTACCTCCAGATACAACAAATGTTGCTGCACTGACCGCAAAGTCTTCACAAACAGAAACCAGCTCTGGTATGCATTTAAAATAAATTCCCTCCCGGTAAACCAGAAAATGGTGGCCATTTGGGCACAGGAAGGGCTATGAGGTTGGACATTGTTCAGGGTTTAGTGGGTTGGAGGGGAACAACAGACGGTGGCAGTGCAGTTTACTAATTGAAGCATTGTGGAGTACAGATTTTACAGCATAATATAGAAATACAAATGGTGTAGAGTGCACATCTTGGTGTACAGAGAGGAGAAAATGGTACAGAAAGTACAACATAGTGTACATATGCAGTGCAGAATGTAGAGCAAAGTGTAGTGGTAAGTGGTGTGGATTATGTATTGCACAATGTACAGAATTATGAATAGTGGGGAGAAGGGGAACCGTGGAGACATCATGAATTTTGGGGCCCCTTACACAGTTTCAGGCATGGGCCCCCTGGAGCAGAGAAGAACCGGGGGGGGGGTGCTGCCACCGCAAATTGAGAAGCGGGGGGCTGCCGTGAATTGAGAAGCGGGGGGGTTGCCATCCAGGGCCCTGGGGACCTCTGGGCCTCTGGGCCCCTTACAAAAAAAAAAAAAAAAACATTTTATAAAAAAATATATAAAAATAAATAGAAGGGGCGTTGCCATCTGGGGACCTCTGGGCCCCTTACTAAAAAATAAAATAAATAAAAAAATTGTTAAAAAAAAAAGGGGGTTGCCATCCGGGCCCCTTACAGGTGTACTGCCTGTACCCCCCTGATGGCGGCCCTGGGTGCACTTAACGCACCTAACCCATGTGAGTACCCTGTATTGTTTTTTTTTTTGTTTGCACAATAAACAGTTTAAAACGATATTATGCCATGGAGTTTCTTTTTACCATTTTGCATATGAGGAGACAGCACCAGTGAGCAGCTTTGAAATAAACAGCCAGCCTAGAATCCCTAAGGTGATTCATAAGCGTGTTTGACCAAACTTAGCTGTGAGGTCACACGCTCAGAGGGTGGTCACACGCTCAGAGGGTGGGGAGGGAGCACCTGAGTGTGGACACCGCAGCAAGCTTTTTGTCACGGTTTTATGAAGTCACGACTATATACACAAAAAGGACTTTATATCAGCTATACTGGATGGATTTCCATCTTGAATTAGGACGTCACTGGTATATGCACTTTATGATTCATGTTTGTGGCACTATATTTTATGAATTATTTTATCATATCCAAGCTTGTGGCACTATACATAATAATTTTATTTTTGCATGTATTTACATTTTATAATATTGTATATTTACATTAATATATATGTAGCGGGTATTTGAATTTAGGGGAGGCATCTGGGTGGTAGTGTAACCCAGATGCACTGATTCTTAGGCAATCTGAGACCTTTTTATGGTTCTTGGAGGACTCTGGTGGTGTGAGGTTCCCTGCGGCCTGCAGGTGGCGCTGTCGCCCTGGGCCGGAGCTGAACACTCACCGCAAGACTGCATCCTTTTTTGTCCTTTCCTGGCGCTGGTACAGCGGGCGGGGAACCTGCTGTGACGCAAAGGGAGAGGAGATAAACCTGGGTGCTGGCGTTCCGGAGTTCCGGGCCCAGGTGCCCTTGACCTGGCCGAAGCGGGAGATGGAGTCCATCCCAGGCACCTTTAGCCTGGGGTGAGGTACTAATGCGGAAGCCTGGGACTCAGTACTTTTGACTGGGTTCCGCGAGGGTGGAGGAATCCGAGGGGGCCCTAACACCTTGAGTGCCCGTGTCTGAGATGAGGAGGCTGGTGAGCGGAACTTCTCCGGAAAGTCTGGCGCAGCATTTGCCGGTGACGGAGAGGCCTCCGGTAACTCTCTCTGATGGATGTCGTCCCTCTGACAGGGGCTGTGATAGCGAAGGTAATTCATGCTCTTGTTCTATATAGTCGGTGGCAGTGACTATACATCATAACCATTGGTAAGACCACAGTGGTTAGCTCTATCTAAAAGAATTGTGCCTTGACCTACTCCCCACAAATACTGAAGTGTTCTCTGGGTCTCAACCTGTCTGTGCTGTATGACTATTTATTGCTGGAAGAGAATAAATACGAGTTGGACCTTTTCAGTGTGTGGAACTCTGGTTACTAGGAGCAAAGGGAGTCATTTCTGAGAAAGGATTTGACTCTGAGACATACACACAAAACCCGAGGATCTCTCTGGAGGACATGGGCCGTGGTGTATCGCATCCCTCCCCCCAGTACTAACCCCCTAGACAAGACCAACAAGCCGAGAATGAGAAGGGGTGAGAGGGGTGAGGTCGCTACATATATTTACAGTGGAGTGTGACAAGTATCACAGTATAACCCACAGACATTGAAGATTTCTTGTTAATTTAATTATATTTTTGGGAAAATTTTGTGTGAAATAGCGCAGCACATTAATTACATTTTTAATCCTTCAAACCGAACATCTGGTAGTAGTTTTGAAGATACTTTGGTGTATGCAGCAAAGGTTTCCACAAACATGACATGATCATCAACAACCTTAATCTCTTGTCTGCAAACCATTTTAGACATTCTTGTCAACAGATCGCAAGTAACTGAGCAATTAGACTTATGTTTTCCAACTTGATAAGCCATTACCAGGACTTTATTCCACTTGCTAAACCAGTACCGTGACTTCATGCCATGCACAAGCCACATCTGTTTAACTGTGGCTTAGGCTGGCCATAGACTTCAAGTGGAATTAGCCCCCATTTACATCGAGCCGATTTGACATGTCAAATCGCATGCCAATTCGGAGCCTTTTGCTGGCAACGACACCATCCGTCGGTGCCGATTCCCAAAAGTAGTTCCTGCACTACTTTTGGCGACTTCGGGGGGCGATTTGAAAGACATCTGTGCACAGATGTCTTTTGAAATCGCCCCCGAACTCGCAATGAAATGCAAGTTTTGAAATCGTTCTGTGTCCCTAAACAGATAAGGAAACAACACCCAGTGTCAATCCCCATCAGAAAGTGGCTCACTATTATAATTGACCATCTATGCATGGAAGATTTGACATCGCTTGAAACTCCACTTCACAGCGCCAATCCTAATCCATTTGGACCACAGATTTTTTTCTCAGAATAGAGTCCCCAGCAATATACTGTAAAATAAACTCGCAATAGTGAAGTACCATAAAACAGCTTTATTAAATAGTAAAAGATTTAACCCACATATGTGAAGATCATCATCATCAGCATATCATGAGTGCAACTGCAAACTCCAGCGTCACAGCACTCACACAGTTCCATCTCCTAGCGTGATGACTTCAGCAGACCCATCCTACAAATAAAAGTTTTATTAGAGTAACCTTACTCGGGGGATAATTGGAAGTCACTGTCACGCTTTCATGCCATTACAATCCAGCAGCACCACCCACATAGGCAGGGCCCGGGACAAGGGGTGGGCAGGAGGGGACGGCTGCCCTGGGCACTGTGGTATAATGTGAGGTGGGGGGGCACCGTAAGAAGATTGAGGGGGTGGGGGTTTGATTTGGGGGAAAGAAGGGGTTAAGAATTGTTTAGGAGGGGAAATTTGGGGGGGTGTGCTAGGAGTGGTGATTCAGGGGATTTGTGTTGGGAGGGGGATGAGAAAATAGGATTTGTGCTAGGAGGGGGGATTGGGGGGGGGATATGGTAGAGGATTTGTGCTAGTAGGGATGATTGGAGAGTTGTTGTGCTTGGAGGGGGGATATTTGTGCTAGAAGGGGCATTTGGAGTGGGGGGTGTGTACTTGTAGGGGAAATTTAAGGGGTGGAGGATTTTTGCTAGGAGGGGTGATTTGAGGGGGGTGGGGGTATTTGCGCTGGGGGTATTTGGGGGATGGAGGGGGGAGAAGATTTGTGCTGGGAGAGGGGATTTCAGCAGGGGGCAGATTTGTACTGGGAGGAGAGGGAATTTATGCTTAGGAGGTAGTCATGCAGATTAGTGGCCAATTTGTGGGGCACAGTTTGGCATGCTTGCCCTGGGCTCTAAGAGACCTCGTCCTGACACTGCACATACAGTAGGATAAGTGTATTTGACCTGCACTTGATATCCTTCTGACCTGCATTTCACCTACTTCAAGAGGGTTTTGCTTTCTCATAGACTTGTATCTGAATGCAAAACCCATCTAATGCAAATAAAAGCCCATGGACACAGGCTCTAAGTAAGCAGCCACTCTGTAGGATTTACATGAGGTTGCAAGAGACAAATCTTGTTTCACTGGTATTCAGGGTTCTGGGAAAATGTATATTTAAAGGGAATCTGTAACTTTGCAGGGCAAAGTGACAGGTTCCATTGTAAGAAGCCTTCCCATGCACTAATACATTTGCTGCACTCCCTCACTGTTGCTCCATTGAAGTCTATGGTAAATACCTGGCACTTTTTCCCTTTGTGTTAGTATAAATAATTTTGCATGCATTTTTAGGGCCCATTAACACCAGAAACTACACATAACTGCATGTTTTTGACTGCATGTTTGCATGCATTTAAAGCACCTTTGGTGCGCACTTGCCGTGCATTTGACACGCGCTTGAATGCGATTTGCATGTGATTTGTGCTGCACTTAGCACTGCGTTAGCAGTGCATTTTTCTATACGTTTTTGGGATTGTCTTTCTTGACTTAAAGGGGCACAGTTCGGTGCATTTGAAGCACGTTTGTATCGCATTTGTAGCGTGTTCCCTGCATTTGCAGTGCAGAAAAATGCAGCGTTCTCTACTTTTTTTTTTTTTTTTACTGTGCTGAATTGCACTGCAATTATGTGAACAATATCCATATGATTACCTTGATTTTGGGCTGTCTATGCTGATGGAATACAGTTCAAAATGCAGCTAACTGCATTCGGTGTGAACGGGCCCTTATGGCTTGTTAAACAAATATTTTCATTTGGACCCATCCTGAGGTTTGAATTTAGTGTAATTTTCACCCAGAGATCAAATAAATTGGTGTGAAATGCCATACCAAGACCATGTCATGGTAATAATTTTGTGTCCGGGATTTCCCAGACTGCACCAAAACCTGGTGTCTCTGGCAATAGTACACCAGTATCTAGGGTTGCTGAAAATTCTTCAATGAGATTTAACAATAATAAAAATAAGGTATGATATGCAGGGAATACAAGTAGTTGCTTTTGATGCCTTTAGAACAGGATGAATGCAAATGAAAAAGTTCAATCCCCTGATGTGATTTTATTGAATTCTTTACAGGATTTCCTGCAAATGTTGACAAGTCGATGAATTTAAGCATTGACCAAAAAGTAAGAATTTCCTAAATTACCTTTTTTATGCCCAGTAAAAACTGGTATATGAATAAATCAATGAAGTAAATGTGTCTTGCATGTAATTATATCGTTGGCGCTTTGCTCCAAAGAGAGTCCCTTGTTCTGCTATATTATATTATTAACAACAATACAAAATAAGATTTGGCGCTCTCACCGTACAAATGGGAGTGCAGAGGAGGGAAAATAAAAGGAGATAGACAAACACTGAGGGTATGGATGGGAGGTGTACCAAGGATCAAGGATGAGATTCGGAAAAAAGATGAACAACTGGGGCGAGAATAGAAGAAAACATGAAAGAAGGGGAATAAAGGGAAGAAAAACTAAACCTTAGACAGACTCTGCTAGAATGAGCATTATCTCATCAGAAAAGCTGAGGAAAATCCAGTAATACCAAGTCCTGCTGTTTAATTTAATTCTTCCTTTCTTATTCATTTTTTTATTTGATTTGGTCTATTTGAGAGAGGATCAAGTTCTGCATCTACCTAAGGTCCTTCACTTTGGTACATACATTCACTTTTTACAATCTGTTCTGTGGGAGTAAGACAGGTGTATTTGACGTGTAGATAATGGATATACTATGATGCCTCGTACACACGTCTGTTTTTCTCGGCATGAAAAAAAACGACGTTTTTCCCCGACGGGATTCTTCTCAAGCCTGCCTTGCATACACACGTTCAGTCCAAATATTGCCCGTCCAAAGTGCGTGACGTACAACACGTACGACGGGACTATAAAGGGAAAGTTCCATTCAAACGGTGACACCCTTTGGGCTGCTTTTGCTGATCCGCGCGTTAGTAAAAGTTTGATGAGAGACGATTTGCGCTTTTCAGTCTTCAAGCTTTCCAGATAATTTTCTGCTTTTCAGTAGGTGCTTGGGGGTTCGTATCTGTCTTTCAGTGCGTGTAGTGAGTTTGTATCTGTTTTACAGTGCGTTCTTTCCCGCTTGTTTCTGATTTTCAGGTCATTCTTCATAGGCCTTGCTATTCTTCAGTGCGTTCTGTCCCAATTTTAGTTTTCTATTATTTGATGTGTGCCCTGGGGTCCAAAGGCTGCACAAATTGCAGCAGGTTCTCCAGCGTTGCCTTCCTCTTTATTTTCCTATGAGCCATAATATATGGAATTAATTTTTACAGTTAATACTTGCCTATGTGTTTTCCATCAAAAAGGACAGTTTGTTTTTGAGTAGGCAGGTACATTTCAAAAATACAATGTCAAATTAACAAGGGACACCAACCAACCTCCTTGAGGGTAAAAAATACAAGATAATAATGTTGTTGTGGTAACTTGACACACAAAAATAATAAAAATATATATGGAGATCAGTAGAAATTATTTTGAAAATATTACACAAAAATGCAGATCTTGATTAAAAATTTTGAAAAAAAAAGACAATAAAAAAAAAAACATTATTATGGAGATCTGGCTTTCAAAAACAAAAGATCATTCATGAGATCCCGAGAAATAATAAAGAAGCAAGTTTGTCAGAATATCAGCAGCAAAACAAGTTCATTATTGTAGCATTATAAAGAAGAAAAGAATGCGCTGCATTAAACGATGCAATAATTTTAAGCGTGACGAATGTGCTATCTCCATTACGAACGTTAGTTTTACCAGAGCGAGCGCTCCCGTCTCAGTGATTATGAGCATGCACGGTTTTTTCCGCTCGGCATACTCACGACCGGTTTTCCCGACGGGAAAAAGTCCCCTGGGAATCCCGACGGGAAAAAAAAAGCTGGTTCTCTTTTTTTTCCCCGCAGTTTTCTCGTCGGGAAAACTGCGATGGAGCATACACACGGCCGGTTTTCCCGGACAAAAGCTCTCATGGCAGTTTTCCCGATGGGAAAACCGGTCGTGTGTACGAGGCATAACAGTTGCGCTGTCCCTTGTCTTTCCAGAACAGTTTACTGAGACTAAAACAAATGTGCATTGCTGTTTGTATGACAGTATTTGCAGTTAGCACCCATACTGGGCAACTACTGAGATTTAATTATTTGCCATATTTAGTGAGCCTCAGCTGATTTGTTCTATATTCACAGGAAAGCAATAAAGCACAGTCACTGTATAGCACTACTAACTAGTAGGGATGAGCTTCGTGTTCGAGTCGAACATACGTTCGACTCGAACATCGGCTGTTCGATCGTTCGACGAAGATCGAACTATTTGGGCCGTTCGCGCCAAATTCGAGTGACGCGAACGGCCCACAATGCACTACGCCATCGCAGTGTCATCCAGGCGCTGTGATTGGCCAAGCATGCACTGTGACCCCGCATGCTTGGCCAATCACAGCGCCGGCAGCGAGGAGAGCAATGATTGGCCACAGGCAGGATGCCTGTGGCCAATTATTGCTGAGGGTGTTTAGTACACGCCCCACACTATAAAAGGCCGCCAGCACGGCGGCCTAGTGTAGTGTGTTCCGGAGCAGGGATAGAGCAGCATAGGCAGGGACAGTGACTGTTATTTCTTTCTTGCTTAACCTGGATTCCTTTAGTTTAGGGAAAGAGAAGGATAGGTAGGGAGAGTGTCAGTGTGTTTTGTGCTTGTGCTATAGTGTGCTTAAAAAAAACATTTATTCTAGGGACAGAAAACTGTAGGTAGGGACAGTGTCAGTTTCTTTCACTCTGCAAGTCCTTGTTTCCAGGGACCTGGAAGGACAGTGAGTCAATTGTCCTTGTGCTATATTGTGCTTAAAAAAACATTTATTCTAGGGACAGAAAACTGTAGGTAGGGAGAGTGTCAGTTTCTTTCACTCTGCAAGTCCTTGTTTCCAGGGACCTGGAAGGACAGTGACTGAATTGTCCTTGTGCTATATTGTGATTAAAAAAAACATTTATTCTAGGGACAGAAAACTGTAGGTAGGGAGAGTGTCAGTTTATTTCACTCTGCAAGTCCTTGTTTCCAGGGACCTGGAAGGACAGTGACTGAATTGTCCTTGTGCTATAGTGTGCTTAAAAAAAACATTTATTCTAGGGACAGAAAACTGTAGGTAGGGACAGTGTCAGTTTCTTTCACTCTGCAAGTCCTTGTTTCCAGGGACCTGGAAGGACAGTGAGTGAATTGTCCTTGTGCTATATTGTGCTTAAAAAAACATTTATTCTAGGGACAGAAAACTGTAGGTAGGGAGAGTGTCAGTTTCTTTCACTCTGCAAGTCCTTGTTTCCAGGGACCTGGAAGGACAGTGACTGAATTGTCCTTGTGCTATATTGTGCTTAAAAAAAACATTTATTCTAGGGACAGAAAACTGTAGGTAGGGACAGTGTCAGTTTCTTTCACTCTGCAAGTCCTTGTTTCCAGGGACCTGGAAGGACAGTGAGTCAATTGTCCTTGTGCTATATTGTGCTTAAAAAAACATTTATTCTAGGGACAGAAAACTGTAGGTAGGGAGAGTGTCAGTTTCTTTCACTCTGCAAGTCCTTGTTTCCAGGGACCTGGAAGGACAGTGACTGAATTGTCCTTGTGCTATATTGTGATTAAAAAAAACATTTATTCTAGGGACAGAAAACTGTAGGTAGGGAGAGTGTCAGTTTATTTCACTCTGCAAGTCCTTGTTTCCAGGGACCTGGAAGGACAGTGACTGAATTGTCCTTGTGCTATAGTGTGCTTAAAAAAAACATTTATTCTAGGGACAGAAAACTGTAGGTAGGGACAGTGTCAGTTTCTTTCACTCTGCAAGTCCTTGTTTCCAGGGACCTGGAAGGACAGTGAGTGAATTGTCCTTGTGCTATATTGTGCTTAAAAAAACATTTATTCTAGGGACAGAAAACTGTAGGTAGGGAGAGTGTCAGTTTCTTTCACTCTGCAAGTCCTTGTTTCCAGGGACCTGGAAGGACAGTGACTGAATTGTCCTTGTGCTATATTGTGATTAAAAAAAACATTTATTCTAGGGACAGAAAACTGTAGGTAGGGAGAGTGTCAGTTTATTTCACTCTGCAAGTCCTTGTTTCCAGGGACCTGGAAGGACAGTGAGTGAATTGTCCTTGTGCTATATTGTGCTTAAAAAAACATTTATTCTAGGGACAGAAAACTGTAGGTAGGGAGAGTGTCAGTTTCTTTCACTCTGCAAGTCCTTGTTTCCAGGGACCTGGAAGGACAGTGACTGAATTGTCCTTGTGCTATATTGTGATTAAAAAAAACATTTATTCTAGGGACAGAAAACTGTAGGTAGGGAGAGTGTCAGTTTATTTCACTCTGCAAGTCCTTGTTTCCAGGGACCTGGAAGGACAGTGACTGAATTGTCCTTGTGCTATATTGTGATTAAAAAAAACATTTATTCTAGGGACAGAAAACTGTAGGTAGGGAGAGTGTCAGTTTATTTCACTCTGCAAGTCCTTGTTTCCAGGGACCTGGAAGGACAGTGACTGAATTGTCCTTGTGCTATATTGTGATTAAAAAAAACATTTATTCTAGGGACAGAAAACTGTAGGTAGGGAGAGTGTCAGTTTATTTCACTCTGCAAGTCCTTGTTTCCAGGGACCTGGAAGGACAGTGACTGAATTGTCCTTGTGCTATATTGTGATTAAAAAAAACATTTATTCTAGGGACAGAAAACTGTAGGTAGGGACAGTGTCAGTTTCTTTCACTCTGCAAGTCCTTGTTTCCAGGGACCTGGAAGGACAGTGAGTGAATTGTCCTTGTGTTATATTGTGATTAAAAAAAACATTTTTTCTAGGGACAGAAAACTGTAGGTAGGGAGAGTGTTTTTTTTCTTTCACTCTGCAAGTCCTTGTTTCCAGGGACCTGGAAGGACAGTGACTGAATTGTCCTTGTGCTATATTGTGATTAAAAAAAACATTTATTCTAGGGACAGAAAACTGTAGGTAGGGAGAGTGTCAGTTTATTTCACTCTGCAAGTCCTTGTTTCCAGGGACCTGGAAGGACAGTGACTGAATTGTCCTTGTGCTATAGTGTGCTTAAAAAAAACATTTATTCTAGGGACAGAAAACTGTAGGTAGGGACAGTGTCAGTTTCTTTCACTCTGCAAGTCCTTGTTTCCAGGGACCTGGAAGGACAGTGAGTGAATTGTCCTTGTGCTATATTGTGCTTAAAAAAACATTTATTCTAGGGACAGAAAACTGTAGGTAGGGAGAGTGTCAGTTTCTTTCACTCTGCAAGTCCTTGTTTCCAGGGACCTGGAAGGACAGTGACTGAATTGTCCTTGTGCTATATTGTGATTAAAAAAAACATTTATTCTAGGGACAGAAAACTGTAGGTAGGGAGAGTGTCAGTTTATTTCACTCTGCAAGTCCTTGTTTCCAGGGACCTGGAAGGACAGTGACTGAATTGTCCTTGTGCTATATTGTGATTAAAAAAAACATTTATTCTAGGGACAGAAAACTGTAGGTAGGGAGAGTGTCAGTTTATTTCACTCTGCAAGTCCTTGTTTCCAGGGACCTGGAAGGACAGTGAGTGAATTGTCCTTGTGTTATATTGTGATTAAAAAAAACATTTTTTCTAGGGACAGAAAACTGTAGGTAGGGAGAGTGTTTTTTTTCTTTCACTCTGCAAGTCCTTGTTTCCAGGGACCTGGAAGGACAGTGACTGAATTGTCCTTGTGCTATATTGTGATTAAAAAAAACATTTATTCTAGGGACAGAAAACTGTAGGTAGGGAGAGTGTCAGTTTATTTCACTCTGCAAGTCCTTGTTTCCAGGGACCTGGAAGGACAGTGACTGAATTGTCCTTGTGCTATAGTGTGCTTAAAAAAAACATTTATTCTAGGGACAGAAAACTGTAGGTAGGGACAGTGTCAGTTTCTTTCACTCTGCAAGTCCTTGTTTCCAGGGACCTGGAAGGACAGTGAGTGAATTGTCCTTGTGCTATATTGTGCTTAAAAAAACATTTATTCTAGGGACAGAAAACTGTAGGTAGGGAGAGTGTCAGTTTCTTTCACTCTGCAAGTCCTTGTTTCCAGGGACCTGGAAGGACAGTGACTGAATTGTCCTTGTGCTATATTGTGATTAAAAAAAACATTTATTCTAGGGACAGAAAACTGTAGGTAGGGAGAGTGTCAGTTTATTTCACTCTGCAAGTCCTTGTTTCCAGGGACCTGGAAGGACAGTGACTGAATTGTCCTTGTGCTATATTGTGATTAAAAAAAACATTTATTCTAGGGACAGAAAACTGTAGGTAGGGAGAGTGTCAGTTTATTTCACTCTGCAAGTCCTTGTTTCAAGGGACAGAGAAGGACACCTGAAGGTAGCCCTTATTGCTTTTTTCCCATCTCCCTGCAGGCCATCTATTAGAATGTCTGGAAGGCAAACAAGGAGAGGCAGACAGTCAGGAGGCAATAAAAGAGGGCAAGCAGGCTCTGTGTCTGGGGGCAACAGTGCTGGTCGTGGACGCGGTGCATTGTCATCAGCACATGGCCATGGGACACGCTTGTCCTTCTTTTCGGCAGCTGGACATGTTGAGCCACATCATGCCGAAGACTTGGTAGAGTGGATGACCAAGCCCTCCTCCTCCTCCTCATCCTCTCTCACCCAGGCTCAGGGTACTGGAAAAGCAGCTGCCAAAGCGTCGTCTTCCCTGGTATCAATGTCAGACAAATCATCAGTCACTCCTTCCCTAGACCCACCATGTCCTCCTCCTGAGGAGTCCCCCGAACTGTTTCAGCACAGTGTTGGGTACATGCTCCAGGAGGATGCCCAGCGTTTCGAAGGGTCTGATGATGAAACCCAGCTAGAGGAAGGCAGTAGCGTGAGAGCAGACAGAGGGGATGCTCAAGAAGGACACCAATCTGGCAGTCATGTTCCAGCAGCTGCAGCATACTGCCAGATTGGCTCCAGTGATGAGGAGGGAGGGGATGATGAGGTCACTGACTCCACGTGGGTGCCTAATAGGAGAGAGGAGGAGGAGGAGGATGAGGAGGAGGCACATCTCCAACGAGGCAGGATGCCCTTTGGTGGCCAGCGTAAGGGCAGTACACCGACGGAATCACACCGCAGAGCTCCGCCTGTGCAGGGCGCAGCCTCTGCCCGTCATTCAAAAAGTTCCTTGGTGTGGGCCTTTTTTGAGGCTAGTGCATCAGATCGCACAGCTGCTGTTTGCAACATATGTCTCAAGCGTATATCGCGTGGCCAAAACATCAGCCGCTTGGGTACCACATGCCTGACCAGACATATGTTGACCTGCCATGCAGCTCGTTGGCAAGCCTACCTCAAAGACCCACACCAAAGAACAAAGCGGACCTCTCCTTGCACCGCATCAGCTGGGATCTCCAACCCCACTATAACTTCAGTCCTCTCTGAAACATGCACTGAGAGGAATGAAGGTGTAGAATTAGGTGTGTCACAGCCAAGTACTTGCGCCCACTCTGCTAGCAGTACACCGACGTCCGATTCTAGCAGGCAAATTTCCCTGCCCCAGCTGCTGGACCGTCGAAAGAAGTTCACTCCCAGCCATCCACATGCCCAGCGGTTGAATGCTAGCTTGGCTAAATTGCTAGCGCTTCAACTGCTGCCTTTTCAGTTGGTAGACTCGGCCCCCTTCCGTGAGTTTGTGCAATGTGCAGTTCCTCAGTGGCAGGTTCCCAAACGCCACTTTTTCTCACGGAAGGCTATTCCGGCTCTCTACCGGCATGTGGAAGGCAATGTCTTGGCCTCGCTGGACAGGGCGGTCAGCGGTAAGGTGCATATTACCGCTGACTCATGGTCCAGCAGGCATGGACAGGGACGTTACCTTTCTTTCACGGCCCATTGGGTCACTCTTTTGGCAGCTGGGAAGGATTCAGGACAAGGTGCAGTAGTGTTGGAGGTTGTCCCACCGCCACGCCTCCAAAATGCTACTACTGGTTGTGACACACCTCTCTCCTCCACCCCCTCCTCTTCTTCTTCCTCCATGGCCTCTTCCTGTGGTTTGTCCTATGAACCAGCGGTGCTCCGTAGCCGTTCACGGGGCTACGCAAGCACGCAGGCAAAAAGATGCCATGCCGTGCTTGCGCTGGTGTGTTTGGGGGACAGAAGCCACACTGGGGCAGAGGTCCTGTCTGCTCTGCAGGGCCAGGCCGAGAGGTGGTTGACGCCACGCCAGCTTAAGCCAGGAATGGTGGTTTGCGACAATGGCACCAACCTCCTCTCCGCCCTCCGACAGGGACAACTGACCCATGTGCCCTGTGTGGCTCACGTCCTTAACCTGGTGGTGCAGCGCTTCTTGGGCAGGTACCCGGGCTTACAGGATGTCCTGAGGCAGGCCAGGAAAGTCTGTGTGCATTTCCGCAGATCTTATAATGCCAGTGCTCGCCTGGCTGAGCTGCAAAAGGAGTTGAACCTGCCCAAGAACCGCCTTATATGTGACATGCCCACCAGGTGGAACTCAACGTTGGCCATGCTGCAGCGGCTGCACACGCAGCAGAGGGCCATCAATGAGTACCTGTGCGACTACGGCACCAGGACAGGGTCAGGGGAGCTTGGTTTTTTTTCTCCACGCCAGTGGGGCATGATCAGGGATGCATGCACTGTCCTGGCACCATTTGAGGAGGCCACGAGGATGGTGAGCAGTGACAGTGCATGCATCAGTGACACTGTACCTCTTGTCCACCTGTTGGAGCACACGCTGCGTGGAATAATGGACAGGGCACTTGAGGCAGAACAGAGGCAGGAAGAGGAGGACTTCCTTGCCTCTCAAGGCCCCCTTTACCCAGACAGTGTTCCTTCTGTCCCACCCATCGCACAGGAAGAGGAGGAGGAGGAGGAGGAGGAGGAGGAGGAGGAGGATTGTGTCAGCATGGAGGTGGAGGCTGGCACTCAGCATCATCAGCAGCAGTCTTTTAGGGATGATTTACAGTCCCAAGAAACCAGTGGACTTGTACGTGGCTGGGAGGAGGTGGCTGCGGATCATGTCGTCCTTAGTGACCCAGAGGACTCCGGAGCGAATGCCTCAGCAAACCTACGCTGCATGGCCTCCCTGATCCTGCAAAGTCTGCGGAAGGATCCTCGTATTCTTCGGATCAAGGAGAGGGACCATTACTGGCTGGCCACTCTCCTTGATCCACGGTACAAGGGTAAGGTTGCGGACCTTATGTTACCGTCGCAGAGGGAGCAGAGGATGAGACAACTCCGGGAGGCCTTGCAGAAAGGTCTGTGCAACGCGTTCCCAGAGACTGGGAGGTTGCAAACTCCTGGTCCTGGACAACGAGTTGCTGAGGCTTCGGCCAGTCAAAGAAGGAGCGGTGGGGAAGGTGGCCGTCTGACCGATGCGTTCAGACAATTCTTTAGTCCGCAGCCCCAAAGTATGATCGGTTCCAGCAACCATCGCCAGCGTCTGATAAACATGGTGCAGGAATATCTAGGGGCAAGGTCAGACTTGGACACCTTCCCCACCGAAAATCCTCTGGCTTACTGGGTCTTGAGGATGGATCACTGGCCAGAGCTTGCACAGTATGCAATTGAGCTACTGGCCTGTCCTGCATCCAGCGTTCTTTCGGAACGCACATTCAGTGCTGCTGGAGGATTTGTCACGGATCACAGGGTGCGCCTGTCCACCGACTCGGTTGATCGACTGACTTTCATCAAGATGAACCAGTCTTGGATCACCACCAGCTACCACACACCTGATGCTGATATAACAGACTAATTGATTTTAACATGTCACATCCCTTCAAGACTGATGCTGATGCTGAGTGCCTGTGCTGTTATGTTGACTGGCTATCCTCCTCCTCCGAGTCCTCAATGATACGATTGATGATGATAGCTTGTAAGATCATTTTTGTTTATGGGTGCCGCCACCAGTGCCTAACGCCCAATTTTTCAGCCCCTGTTTAACAGGGGCGTGTAATTACAATTTTTGAAGCAATACTTTGCAACAGGGCTCATTGCTGTGCTCCAAGTACAGTATCTGTGAGGAGTTGCAGTGTTGTGCCACCAGTGCCTAACGCCCAATTTTTCAGCCCCTGTTTAACAGGGGCGTGTAATTACAATTTTTGAAGCAATACTTTGCAACAGGGCTCATTGCTGTGCTCCAAGTACAGTATCTGTGAGGAGTTGCAGTGTTGTGCCACCAGTGCCTAAGGCCCAATTTTTCAGCCCCTGTTTAACAGGGGCGTGTCATTACAATTTTTGAAGCAATACTTTGCAACAGGGCTCATTGGTGTGCTCCAAGTACAGTATCTGTGAGGAGTTGCAGTGTTGTGCCACCAGTGCCTAAGGCCCAATTTTTCAGCCCCTGTTTAACAGGTGCGTGTCATTACAATTTTTGAAGCAATACTTTGCAACAGGGCTCATTGCTGTGCTCCAAGTACAGTATCTGTGAGGGGTTGCAGTGTTGTGCCACCAGTGCCTAAGGCCCAATTTTTCAGCCCCTGTTCAACAGGGGCATGTAATTACAATTCTTGATCTAATAATTCACAGCAGGGCCCATTGCTGCACCCACCAAGAGTAACTGTCAGGGCTTACAGTGTTGTGGCACCAGCACCACCATCAAAGGCCCAATTTTTACTACCACTGTTCAACAATTATATGTAATTAAAATTCCTGATATAATAGTTGACAGCAGGGCGTTCCAGCACCAACCAAGAGTAACTGTGAGTGCTTACAGTGTTGTGCCAACACCAACAACTAAGGGGCCTATTTCTGCAGAGTATATACGGCAGGTCCCTACTTTCAAACATCCAACTTACAAACGACTCCTACTTGCAAACGCAAGAAGACAACAGGAAGTGAGAGGAAATCTACCACTAGGAAGGAAAATTCTCTCCTGTAAGAATAAATATGGGAGAAAGGTGTCTCCTCTGTACTGATGCTTTATCAGCAATCCTTGTTTCAAGAAAAACACCACATTTCAAAAACAGTTGTCATTGGGACGGAAAGTGAGGTGAAATGTTCTGAACAGGGGCACAGACAGCAAAACAAATGTTACAGGGGTGATAACCCTTACCTATGTTTTCCAAAAAGTTTAAAAATAGATTTTTGGTCTGGAGCTACACTTCAACAATGTACCTGTTCAAAATTACAAACAGACTCTACATAAGAACAAACCTACAGTCCCTGTCTTGTATGCACCGCCTGTATAGGGCTGTTCAGAGTATATAGGGCCTTTTTTATTTTATGTGCGGGGTTCCCCTTAATATCCATACAAGACCCAAAGGGGCTGGTAATGGGCTGGGGTAGGGGGGGGGGTCATGGGGTAGCTATGCCATTTTTCTTAAAGAATTTCATCCATATTACCGGGACCAGACATTACATTAAAGCCGCAAGCAGTTTTAAATGGCGTTTTTTTCCTTTAGAAGTGTCATTTTGTGCAGGGACAGTTCTAAACACGGGAAACACGTGGCACTTCACAGGCATACTTTAGACACCCCCCAGGTACGATATTTAAAGGAATATTTGACTTTTTTTTTTCACTTTATGCATCATTAAAATGACTGCTCCCGAAAAACGACCGTTTTTAAAACTTCTTTTTGCATTGATACATGTCCCCTGGTGCAGAACCCGGGTTCCCAAACCCTTTTTAGGACAATAACATGCATAATAGTTGTTATAATTAGCACTTTAGAATTCGAACGTTCGCATCCATTGTATTTAATAGGGTTCTAATGTTCGTTCGAACTTTCGGTCCGTTCGCGGGTTCTGGTGCGAACCGAACCCGGGGGTGTTCGGCTCATCACTACTAACTAGTAAGCATAGCATGTACACTGGATATAAAAAGTCTACACACCCCTGTTAAAATTTCAGTTTTCTGTGATGTAAAGAAAATGAGACAAAGATAAATCATTTCAAAAATGTTGTCAACCTTTAATGTGACCTATAAACTGTACAACTCAGTTGAACGACAAACTAAAATCTTTTAGGAGGAGGGAAGCAAAAATAAAAAAATTAAATAATATGGTTGCTTTCTTCCTTTCTCTTGATGCGGAGAAGGCGTTCGACAGGGTGGCCTGGGACTATATGTCAGAAGCTCTGAAAGCACTTGGGATTAAGGATCGGATGCTTCACTTTATCCTTGCACTCTATTCCGCGCCGACTGCGAGAATCAAAATAAATGGTTGCCTGTCGGACGCCTTCTCCATTTCAAATGGCACCCGTCAGGGATGCCCCCTTTCCCCTATTATCTTTATACTTACTTTAGAACCCATCCTTCGTAGAATAAGAGAAAACCCGGACATTAAAGGCATTGACATTAAAAACAGACACTATAAATTAGCTGCGTACGCAGATGACATTTTACTTTTCCTCACTGATCCTATTATCTCGATACCCAACTTGCTAAAAGATTTTTCCTTTTTTAAACTAATCTCAAACTTACAAATTAATTTTTCAAAATCCAGAGCGCTCAATATTTCTCTCACCCCCAAAACTGTTTCTCTATGCAAACATAATTTCCCTTTTGGTTGGGAAGACCAAGCCCTGACATACTTAGGTATTCTAATTCCTCTGAAACTCCAAAATCTATACTCTGAAAATTTCCTCCCTATCTTTAAAACTATACAGAATGATCTCCTACGGTGGGACAAGGGCCTCTTCTCCTGGTTCGGGAGGGCAGCTATAATAAAAATGAACGTACTCCCCAGACTCCTTTTACCTAATGCAAACCATCCCAATCAAATTGCCGGCTTCTTTTTTTAACACGTACAAGACAATGTGCTCTAAATTCTTATGGGCATCTAAACAACCCAGAATAAAATGGGACAAACTACTTACTCCTAAATTACTCGGGGGCATCGGTTTACCTGATCTAAGGAAATATTATTGGTCCTGCCATTTAACCCGCATAGTTGACTGGCACCTACATTCCAAAACGAAAGCCTGGATTGACCTTGAAGGAACAACTTCAAAATTTCCATTACAGCACTTGCCCTGGATTAATTCTCGTAAAATACCACGTAACGTTAGTCAACACCTTCTCACTGGTCCTACTTTGCTAATTTTCAAATCACTCTGTGACAAATTTCACATCTCATCATCCCCTGGTCCCCTTATCCCTATTAATCACAACCCAGATTTCCCTAGGATCGCTCCCAGATATTGTACCCCTGATTGCTCTCCCATTTCCTCATTAATTTCAAGGATTTTCTTCTCAAATACCCTTTTCTTTTTCGTACATCACGGGACACAGAGCGACATAGTCATTACTAATGGGTTATATAGATACCGTCAGGTGCTGGCACTGGCAACTTCCAAAACCGGAAGTACCCTCCCCTATATAAGCCCCTCCCATCCGGGAGCACCTCAGTTTTTTGCCAGTGTCTAAGGTGTTGGCCAAGAAGAAACATGTGTTTTTCACTGAGCTTGCGTACAGGTTCTTTTGGGCCTCAGTAAGCTATTCCGGATCCGACCAAAAAAGCTTCATAGCTAAACGGTCGGTACCCGGGCCTTGCAGAGAAGAGCAAGGTTTTGCCTGTAATGCTTCTCTTAGGAGAGCTGGACCCTGGGATCCAGAGCTCTGGTCATACCCACGACCAAGATGTTTTCTGTGCAGGGTGCTATACAGGTCCAGGGGAGTGGAATCCTTGGGAACCCGGTCCCTGAAGGTTTGATTACAATGCCTGCCGTGATAGGTGAAGTTTGGGCTTCTGTGGACCAAACAGAGTCCTGCGGCGAGGAAAAGGTAAGTGGGGGCCCTCAGGAACTTGGTTCTATTGAGGGACCCCCAAGCCTATTTTGTCTTTCTGCCTGTTACCTAAGGTATTCCCGCTAATATTCTGTGTATGCCTGTTACTACTGAGAAAATGTAAAAATTTTAATAGTAGGCAAGAAAAAAAAAAAATGTAAGACCGCGGTACCTGTGTTAGACACTAGAGGCCGCTATGGTTCTTTTTTCTTGTAATGTGGATTTTTTTCTTCCAGAATCAAATCCAGGCAGTTAGTATGTTCTCTCCTGGGAAGTTGTCTCCTCTGCCCTGTTGCTGCGCTCATCCATCCCTGGGCCCTGCGGCAAAGGGACCCTGGCTCCCATCTAGCTCCTTGTTGTTTTCAAAAAAGGCGCCGAAGGCGCACGTGCCCGCGCGCGCGTGCGCGGGCATGCGCCTCTATTCATAGAGGCGATCTGGAAAAAGGGGCGGAGCGGGTGGATGACGCTCAGGTGTGCGCCGCGGTGCTACTGCGCATGTGCGGGCGTCCAGCGTGTTTTAAAGCACATTATAGCTGGCTGTTGAAGTGCACAGACAGAGCTAGCAACAATATAAAGGCACACAGAGGCGGTTGATGCAGGCATCCCCTAGAAAGGCACTTTAGTAGACACCAACTGTGATATAGCAGCAATTGTGCTAGACTATTCTCAGTAAAAGTGGTGTATTACGGCTGGAATACCTCAGCTTTAGGCTTAGGAATATGCCGTCCAGAAGCTCCGGAACTGTATCTTCCAGGAAGCGAAGGGGGTCTCATCGGGCTCTGAGGATCTTGGGCATACTTTTGCTGCACCAAGTCTCCCCTGAAGTTCAGAGGTAAGTGACCGTAGAGACCCCGCAGGGGTACTTGGTACTATGGCTGTCCTCAGTTCACCTGCTGCTGTGTATGTAACAGAGGAGGTTTTTTCCTCAGCTCTGGGAGGATTAGAGAGAGATTGTCAACATTGATCGCTGCCTCCCTGTCAGGGAAAGCATGCCCGATCTCCGTCTCCTCCTTCAGAGTGCCTGTTAGCAGAGCAACAGTCCCATACAGGGATCAACCTGCCTGAAGGGGATCAGGATAAGGTTGATTCTGTTATAGAGGAGTCAACAGTGGGGGAACCTTTTCTCAGCATCTCAAGCTGAAAGATTATGGGTTCAGTCTCTGACTAACGTGGTCCGATCAGCATTTAAAAATGCACCTTGCGGAACCATCAACCACTACTGTATCCTCGTTGGGGTCGCTAGAAGCCCCCAGACTGTCTGTTCTTTTCCACTTCACCCTTTACTGAAAGGGCTTATTTACCAGGATTGGGAACGTCCTGAGAAAATATTTATTCCCCCAAGAGATTTCCGGTGGTCTATCCCATGGAGGATAAGTTCATCAAAAAAAAAAAAAAAAATGGAAGGTCCCTACAGTGGACACAGCCATCTCTTGTATGTATAAATCACTGACATGTCCAGTGGATAATGTCCAAATGTTCAAGAACCCAATAGATAAAAGATTGGAGTCCTTATGAAAGTCTGCTTCTTTCTACAGCAAGCTTGGTGACACAACCAGCAGTAGCAGCTATTGGGGTCTGCTAAGCAGTGAAGGATCAGTTGAAACAGGTCTTGAGGGACTTGACAGATCAGCAGGCTTTGCCCTAGCTGATCTACCTAGAGCCTTAGGCTTTGCGGTTGACGCCATAAAGGATTCAGTCCATCACGCCTCCCGCCTTACGCTGTCTATAGTACATATGCGTAGGCTTCTATGGCTCAAAAACTGGTCTGCTGAAGCTCCCTGTAAAGAATGGCTGGTTAGCGTCCCATTTCATGGTGAACGCTTATTCAGGGAAAACCTGGACAAATATATCCAGAAAATTTCCAGCGGTAAATACGCTCTTGCCGGTTAAAAACAGAGTTAGAGGTCCCTCTTTAAGAGGCCTGCTTCTCCAGTCCCTGAGGCATCGGCTGTGTAACAGTTCCGACGGCCTCCTCGGTCAATTCCCGGGGGTAAAAAACAGGGACAATAGCAGGGTAATGAGAAACCCTGGGTCAGGGGAGGTACAAAACCTCCCCCAAAGTTAAATTCATTGAAGGGTTGCCCCCACTCAGTCGGGTGGGGGGAGGACTCCAGTTGTTCGCAAGAGACCTGGCGGGACACGATCAAGACAGATAGGTGCTCTCCGCGGTATGTTTGGGATACAGTTTGGAGTTAAAAGACTCTCCTCCTTCCCATTTTTGAGGTCAAACGTGCCAAGGGATCCCCGGAAGAGAGAGTCCCTCCTGTGGCACTAGAACAACTATTGCTCCAAGGAGTAATTATGGAGGTTCCCCTGGAAGAATGAGGGTTCGGGTTTTACTCAAACCTCTTTACAGTCCCGAAGCAAACGCGGACGGGAGGCCCATATTAATTCTAAAAGGGCTATACAAATTCCTGTATATCAGGACTTTCCGATGGAGTCGATCCGATCGGCGGCCACTACCCTACAAGGGGAGGATTGGTTAGCCGCGATCGACATCAAAGATGCTTATTTGCACATTCCCATCTTTCCAGTCCACCAAAAATTTCTACGCTTTGCAGTAGAAGGGCGCCATTTTCAGTTCAGAGCCTTACCCTTCGGTTTGGCCACAGCACCACGAGTGTTTACAAAAATTCTGGCCCTTTATTGGCCAATCTAAGAACACAAGGTGTAATGATAATGGCATATCTAGATGACTTGTTGCTGATAGACCACTCAGTGAAAAAACTAGAAGTGGTTGTTCACGAGACAATCAATTATCTGGAATATCACGGTTGGATTATCAACCGAGACAAGTCAGCCCTAAAACCAGTCAAAAGTCTGGAATACTTGGGGCTAAGGTTGGATTCAGGCCAGAGAAAAATATTCTTGCCTCGAGGAAAGGTGTTGTCTTTGAAAGATTTGATCCACTTAGTGGGTACAAAAAAGACAGCCGTCCATACGCCTGTGCATGAGGCTGCTGGGAAAAATGGTGGCATCATTCGAAGCAGTACCCTACGGTCAATTCCATTCAAGGAATTTGCAAGGGGCCATACTGTCAGCCTGGAACAAAAAAGTTCAAGCCCTAGACTTACAATGTCCTTGTCCCCTTCCGTTCGCAAGAGCCTCCGTTGGTGGTTGGTTCCCCAGAATCTGGAAAAAGGGAAATCCTTCAGTCCGATTTCTTGGAAGGTGGTCACTACAGATGCCAGCCTTATAGGCTGGGGAGCTGTACTGGAGCAATAGTCTCTCCAGGGCAGATGGTCGGATGCAGAAAAGGCCCTGCCCATCAATCTCTTAGAGATACGAGAGCCCGGTATGCCCTAGTAGCATAGACATCCAAACTCCAAGGGTCCCCTGTCAGAATTCAATCAGACAATGCCACAGCAGTGGCATATATCAATCATCAGGGGGGCACCAGGAGTCGTGCAGCCCAGAGGGAAGTAAATTACATCCTGAAATGGGCAGAAAGATATGTCCCAGCCATATCTGCGGTATTCATTCCAGGAGTGGAGAATTGGAAGGCGGACTTTCTAAGTCGCCAGCAATTATGCCCAGAGGAAGGGTCCCTTCACCCCGAGGTTTTCTGGACAATATGTCAGCGGTGGGGAACATCGGATGTAGATCTTCTAGCATCCAGATTCAACGCAAAGGTGGACAGGTTTGTCTCTCGGACAAGGGATCCCCTAGCTTGCGGCTCGGATGCCCTAGTGTTCCCTTGGGATCAGTTCAAGCTGATATATGCATTTCCACCGCCACAATTGTTACCTCGATTACTCCGCAGAATCAGGGTAGAAAAGAAACCAGTGATTCTGGTGGCTCCAGCGTGGCCCGAAGAGCGTGGTACGCGGAGATTGTAAAATATCAGTGGGGAGTCCTTGGACTCTCCCACGTCGTCCGGACCTGCTTTCGCAAGGACCGATATACCACCCTTCCTTACCAGCCCTAGGTTTGACGGCCTGGCTATTGAAGCCTACATTCTAAAAAAGAGAGGGCTCTCTAATTCTGTGGTATCTACCATGATCAATGCCAGGAAGCCGGTATCCAGGCAGATCTACTATAAAATCTGGAAGGCGTACATCGCCTGGTGTGAGGCCAAGAAATGGCATCCACGTAAATACGTAATAGGTAGGATTCTGGATTTCCTACAATGGGCTGTAGATAGGAAGCTTGCCTTGAGTACTATCAAGGGTCAGATTTCGGCCTTGTCAATATTTTTTCAAAAGCCCTTGGCTTCGCATTCACTAGTCAAAGCCTTTATACAAGGAGTGATGCGTATTAGTCCTCCGGTTAATATTCCCATATGTCCATGGGATCTAAACTTGGTTCTGTCGGTTCTACAGAAACAACCATTTGAACCATTACAGCATATTTCTTTGGTTCTTCTCACCAGGAAATTGATTTTTCTAGTAGCCATTTGTTCGGCTAAAAGAGTGTCGGAATTAGCAGCTATGTCCTGTAAGGAGCCATATCTGGTTATCCATAAGGACAGAGTAGTGTTACGTCCTCATCCAGCCTTTCTTCCTAAGGTGGTATCGAGGTTTCATTTGAACCAAGATGTGGTTCTTCCTTCTTTTTTCCCCAAACCTACTTCGGTAGAGGAAAAGTTATTGCATTCTTTGGATGTAGTAAGAGCAGTTAAAGCTTATCTAAAAAGCCACTGCTCAGATTCGCAGAACGGATACTTTGTTTATTCTGCCGGAAGGCCCCAGAAAGGGTCAGGCAGCGTCAAAATCTACTTTAGCCAAGTGGATTCGACAGGTCATAATACAAGCCTATGGCTTGAGAAGGAGACCGCCTCCGTTCAAAGTTAGAGCGCACTCCACGAGAGCAGTTGGGACTTCATGGGCAGTGCATCACCAGGCCTCCCTGGCTCAGATCTGTAAGGCCGCAACATGGTCTTCAGTTCACACGTTTACTAGGTTCTACCAGGTGGACGTTAGAAGTCAGGAGGATGTCGCCTTTGGGCGCAGTGTGTTGCAGGCCGCAAAAGATCCTCATGTCTGATAGCGCTCAGCTTATATATGGTGTATCCCCCCCCTCATTTGGCATTGCTTTAGGACATCCCATTAGTAATGACTATGTCGCTCTGTGTCCCGTGATGTACGAGAAAGAAAATAGGATTTTTATAACAGCTTACCTGTAAAATCCTTTTCTTGGAGTACATCACGGGACACAGAGCTCCCGCCCCTCTTTGGGGACACTTATTGCTTTGCTACAAAACTGAGGTGCTCCCGGATGGGAGGGGCTTATATAGGGGAGGGTACTTCCGGTTTTGGAAGTTGCCAGTGCCAGCACCTGACGGTATCTATATAACTCATTAGTAATGACTATGTCGCTCTGTGTCCCGTGATGTACTCCAAGAAAAGGATTTTACAGGTAAGCTGTTATAAAAATCCTATTATTGTGGTATTTCTTCTTTAGATTTTGCTAAGATTAAATCAATTTTACTTACCTCCAACACATCTTCCTTATGGTGCAGGAACAAAACCTCCTTTGAAAACTTATGTGTCAAACTAGAACCCCAAAGACATCTAATCTCAATTATGTATAATCTATTATTTGCAGCTCTTAATCCCAAAGAAGACGAGACTTGTAAAAAATGGGAAAAGGATCTTGATATAGATCTCTCTCAAAATGACTGGGAACGTATTTTTACTTACATGCATAAGGGTTCTTTAAATGTCCTTACACAAGAAAATGGCTTTAAACTATATTCGAGGTGGTATAGAACACCAATTATTATTCATAAATTCAATCCTAGTGTTCTTCCTGTATGTTGGCGTTGTGAAACTGAACAAGGTACACTTTTTCACATTTGGTGGGACTGTCCCCGTTTGCAACCTTTTTGGAGGGAAATTCACCGCCTCATTTCTCTTATCACATCTTATACTCTAGATTTTACAGCAGCACAATTTTTATTTCATCATACTTCCCTCTCTCATTCAACATACAAAAAATCTATAATTCTGCATCTCATTAATGCAGCTAAACTCTGCATTCCGGTCCACTGGAAAGACACTTCACCTCCCAGCATTTCCGAATGGCTTTTGAGGGTTAGGAAAATTGCAGAAATGGAGGATTTGATCCAGCAATCCAGGGATTCCCCAAAAAAATTTACTGAACAATGGGCTTGCTGGCTTCATTTCATATGTTCTACAGAATTCCATTCTCTTTCTAATACCACATAAGAGCTTGATATGGTTAGTTTAACTTATATTACGTTTTCCTTGCCCTGCAGGGACCTGCTCCTACTCATCTCCGGAAGATGTTTGGGAGTATCCTTCCCTCTCCCCCTGCTGTTCCTCCTCTCCTCTCTTTTGGGGAGACCCATAATTGTTAGTAATACTTTCTTATAAACTTAGGGGGGGAGGGTGGGAGAGGAGGGGAGGGACAGGGAGGAAAATAGATGAGGAAAAGACAAAATTTCTCCCCCTTCTTTTTTTTTTCTTTCCCGGAATATTAAAAATATATTGTCATATTTGATAATTGTTATACGACATATTTTGATATATTGATGCATATGTCTTGCTTTATTTATATTTTTCGCCTTGCTACATACATACTTTTGACATGCCATTATATGCTTCATTTCCTGTATATTGTGACTTACTAATAAATATTTATTGAAAAAAAAATAATAATATGGTTGCATAAGTGTGCACACCCTTACACTAAAGCCCTGTACACACGATAGGTTTTACCGATGAAAACACTCCGATGGACTTTTTTCATCGGACAAACCGATCGTGTTTGGGCTCCATATGTCTTTTTTCCATCTGTGTTTAAAAATAGTTTTAAATTTATCCGATGGTTAAAAAACCGATAGCAAATTACTATCGTCTGTGGGGAACTTCATCGGATAAAAAACCCACGCATGCTCAGAATCAAGTCGGCGCATGCTCAGAAGCATTGAACTTCATTTTTCTCGGCTCATCGGAGTGTTTTACGTCACCGCGTTTGGTTTTTTGACTGATGGTGTGTAGGCAAGACTGATGAAAGTCAGCTTCATCGGTTTTCCGATGGAAAAATCCATTGGTTAAAAAAACCATAGGAAATCCGATTGTGTGTACAGGGCTTTATACTTTGTTGAAGCACCTTTTAATTTTATTACAGCACTCAGTCTTTTTGGGTATGAGTCTATCAGCATGGCACATCTTGACTTGTCAATATTTGGCCACTCTTCTTTGCAAAGACACTCCAAATCTGTCAGATTGCGAGGACATCTCCTGTGCACAGCCCTCTTCAGATCACCCCACAGGGCAATTCCAACACTTATCTTCTTCTGGTGAAGCCATTCCTTTGTTTATTTGGATATATGCTTTGGGTCGTTGTCATGCTGAAAGGTGAAGTTTCTCTTCATGTTCAGCTTTCTAGCAGAAGCCTGAAGGTTTTGTGCCAATATTGACTGGTATTTGGAACTGTTCATAATTCTCTTTACCAGTGGCGGCTGGTGTTTAAAATTTTTGGGGGGGCGCAAACAAACTGAAAAAGAAAAAAATCAAGCGCAGCCACTGTGCCCATCAAGCGCAGCCACTGTGCCCATCAAGCGCAGCCACTGTGCCCATCAAGCGCAGCCACTGTGCCCATCAAGCGCAGCCACTGTGCCAATCAAACGCAGCCACTGTGCCAATCAAACGCAGCCACTGTACCCATCAAACGCAGCCACTGTACCCATCAAACGCAGCCACTGTACCCATCAAACGCAGCCACTGTACCCATAAATTGCCACCACTGTGCCATCAATTGCAGCTACTGTACCCATCAATTGCTGCCACTGTGCCCATCAATTGCCGCCAGTGTGCCCCATCAATTGCCACCAGTGTGCCCTATCAATTGCCGTCAGTATCCCCCATCAAATGCTGCCAGTGTGCCCCCCCACCCGGCACTTACCTGTCTCGGCGCTGTCCTCCACGCTCCTCCATGTTATCTCCCGTCCTCTTCCCGTCATATCTGCTATGATTGGACGCCTGATAGGCATCCAATCACAGCACCTGTCGCTTCAGCCAATCAGATGACAGGGTAACCATACCCGAGCACCTGATTGGCTGAGAGGCGGGTCAGTGTTAGAGAAGCGATCGCTTCTCTAACACAACACTGTGTAAACAGCAAACGCACAGCATTGCGCCCGCTGTTTACCAATTTGGAAGCCTATTAGAGCCCACGGCTCTAATCAGGACGCCTATTAGAGCCGACGGCTCTAATCAGGCGCTTCCAAAAAACAAACGCCCCTGTAATTCAGATGCCCGGCGCCCGACAAGGGGCTGGACACCTAAATAGGGTGCGGCAGCAGCGACCATAGATAGATTTATGCAATGCAGGAATCGATCAATTGGTGATTGACAGGTGTAGGAGAGAGGGGGCGGCGCTCCTACGCCCTCTATGGACGCACCGCCACTGCTGTTTACCTAGACTAAGGCCCCTTTTCCAGCTGAAGAAAAACAGACCCAAAGCATTATGCTGCCACCACCATGCTTCACAGTGGGTATGGTGTTCTTTTGGTGATGTGCAGTGTTGTTTTTGCACCAAACCTATCTTTTGGAATTATGGCCAAAAAGTTCAACCTTGGTTTCATCAGACCATAACACATTTTCCCACATGCTTTTGGGAGACTTCAGATGTGTTTTTGCAAAATTTAGCCATGCTTGGATGTTTTTCTACATAAGAAAAGGCTTCTGTCTTGCCACTCCATAGCCCAGACATATGAAGAATACAGGAGATTGTTGTCACATGTGCCACACAGCCAGTACTTGCCAGATATTCCTGCAGCTCCTTTAATGTTGCTGTAGGCCTCTTGGCAGCCTCCCTCAACCATTTTTTTGTCGTCTTTTTATTAGTTCTTGGTAATGTCACCATTGTGCCATATTTTCTCCACTTGATGATGACTGTCTTCACTGTGTTCCGTGGTATATCTAATGCCTTGGAAATTCTTCTGTACCCTTCTCCTGACATACCTTTTAACAATGAGATCCCTCTGATGCTTTTGAAGCTTTCTGCGGACCATGGCTTTTGCTGTAGGATGCAACTAAGAAAAGGTCAGGAAAGACCTACTAGAACAGCTGAACTTTATTTGGGGTTAATCAGAGGCACTCTAAATGATGGCAGGTGTATATTGACTCCTATTTAACATGAGTTTGAATGTGATTGCTTAATTCTGAACACAGCTACATCCCCTGTTATAAGAGGGTGTGCACACTTATGCAACCACAATATTTTAGTTTTTTATTTTTACTTCCCCTCCCTAAAAATTTCAGTTTTCAATTGAGTTGTACAGTTTATAGGTCATAATAAAGGTTATATTAGTTATTATGTAGTTATATTCACATGTACTGTATATAAGACACTTTTAAACCACTATATATTCTATTTAACAAATGTATCCTGATAGTAAAACATCTCTAATGATTGCTTCTAGAATAAACTGATTCAGAGTTATAAGGAGGCTGAAAAACAGATGTCAAGAACTGGAGACACGAAAAAAGGTTGGTTTAACCACTTAAAGACCGCCCACCGCAAATATACTGTGCCAAGGCGGCTCTATTGCATGAAACAACGTACCTGTACATTGTTTCATGCGCGTGCCGCTGGCATGGAGGAGGAGCTGATGCGCGTGCCGCTGGCATGGAGGAGGAGCTGATGCGCGTGTTCGGCAGACCTGATGTCCGCCGGTCACCTGCGATCGCCTCATAGAGGCAGAACGGAGATTTGCCTATGTTAACAAGGAAGATCCCCGTTCTGACAGGGGATAACATGGAGATCGTCTGTTCCTAGTAATCAGGAACAGCGATCTCTGTGTTGTTCCTGTCAGTACCTCCCCCCCACATTTAGAAACACACTGAGGGAACACAGTTAACCCTTTGACCGCCCCTGATGTTAACCCCTTCCCTGCTAGTGTCATTCATACAGTGATCAGTGATTTAGCACTGGTCCCCAAAAAGTGTCACTTGGTGTCAGATTTGTCCGCCGCAATGTCGCAGTCCCGCAAAAAAACGCTGATCGCCGCCATTACCAGTAAAAACAATTTAAAAAATGAAGTCCATAAATCTATTACGTAGTTTGTAAACGCTATAACTTTTGCGCAAACCAATCAATTTACGCTTATTGGGATTTTTTTTACCAAAAATATGTTGCAGAATACATATTGCCATAAATTGATGAAGACATTTGTTTTTTTAAATTTTTTGGGGATATGTATTATAGCAGAAAGTAAAAATATATATATATATATATATATATATATAATTTTTTTTTTTTTTTTTTTTTTTAATTGTCGGTCTTCTTTTGTTTTATAGTGCAAAAAATAAAAACCGCAGAGGTGATCAAATAGAAAGAAAGCTCTATTTGTGGGAAAAAAAATTACATAAATTTTATTTGGGTACAACTTCACACGATCGCGCAACTGTCATTTAAAGTACTGCAGTGCCGTATCGCAAAAAATGGCCTAGTCATTACGGGGGTAAATCGTTCCGGAGCTGAAGTGGTTAAAATATAACTTCAAATGTGGTATAGGTCATTAGACATTATAAAACAATACTTCCTGACCACATTTGGTTTCTCAGCTCTGCATAGATATAAAAATAATTAACCTACGGGCTATATGAAATATATAGGCTTCAAAACTTGGTCTATCAAGTCATTTGGAGGGATTTTGGCATTTAACCATGATGCCTGCTGGGAAACGACCAAGATAATATGGAATCGCCCTTAAGGAGATAGCAACCTTCCTCTCAGCCATACTCTTTCTAATATTGCTACCTTTTAATACTAATATTTCAATTACTAGTTGGAAAGCGCTGTGTGTGATTTTCCGGTATCACAGAACTGGGTCTTCACTGCATTGATAAATCATTCATTTAACTATATTCTCACGCGCTGCCTTCTAATGAAGAATACCGTACCTCTCTTTAATCAATACACTTATTCTACATTTACCATAAAATATTGTACACCGACATAAACATAATTATTATTATTATACAGGGGGTCCCGGACTTACGAACGGGTTAGGGACTTTCCTCTTGTTTGTGAGCCGGAAATGTTCGTAAGTCGGGCCGCGCATGCGCAGAACGGCAATTACGGACGTTTTCCGATGTTCCGTCGAATGGCCGCACATGCGCAGAACGGCAATTACGGACATTTCCGTCATTTTCCGATGTTTTCCGAGGCTCCATCTGGCAGCGCCTGGGTAGACAGGCAGATGGTCCCCACAGCGTCCCGTTCGTAAGTAGGAGTTGTTCGTAAGTCGGGTGTTCGTAAGTCGGGGACCCCCTGTACAAGATTTATATAGCGCCAACAGTTTGCACAGCACTTTACAACATAAGGACAGACAGTAGGAATAAGGGCCCTGCTCGTGAGAGCTTACAATCTAGAAGTGCACTATAACTTAAATATTACGCACACCAAAAGATCTCCTCCAATTTTATACACCAAATCCATAATCCCAAATATTGTCCATCCTGCTGGGAAATGAATAAAGCCCTTGTGACAATATATAATCTTCACATATATGTATTTCTCAGTGTTCCACTGCAAATCAACACTAGTGCTCCACCACATTAACTACACACTTGGTCGGTTGTGCCCTCACCTCTGGTAGTTGACCATAGTTTTAGTAGGTCTATTACAACCTTTTCCCCTAATAAAAGACCAGTATATAGAAAAGACCAAAAGGGTATTGGCTTAGTAAATGGGGTGAAGCTTCACTTTGTAAAGAATACTCAATTACATGTAGAGGTGCGCCGAATAGAAATTTTGGTACCGAAACTGAAAATTCAGAAAGGCACTTGGCCAAAACCGAAAATGACAGGTTTTAAAAAAATATATATATTTTTTTATATATAATTGTATTTTTATCTACTTTTAATTGTCATGGATATAAATTAAATCAATGTATTGTTGGCCATTATCGGTACATTTAGTGCAAGAAAAATGCACCCCTTTAAATTCTATGTATGTCCTCACACTGGTCCATTGCGCTCCCGTTGTGGTGTTAAAAATCTTGCTTGCTGCATTTTTGGTCAGTTAAAAAATCCACACCTCCCCGTTGAAATGCATTGAAAACGCAGCAAGAGCGCATCAATACCGCACCCGTGTTACATTTTTGATGTGGTTTTGAGTCACATGACCTGTGACAAACACAAGATAAGCACAGTAAAATCGCAACATGTGTTTTCAGACCCTTTTTCTCTATGGGCAGAATGGCGATAACACCATTTTCGGCTGCTGAAATTTCGGTGCACCTCTAATTACATACAAGGGAAAAAAAACAAAAAAAACAGCATTTTTGCTTGCATTTGATTGGATCAGCATTTCTCAATTCCAGTCCTCAAGGCGCACCAACAAGTCATGTTTTCAGGATTTCCCTCAGATGAAATGGCTGTGGTAGTTACTATGGCAAATAAAACTGATCAAATCACCTTTGCAAAATAATGGAAAGCCTGAAAACATGACCTGTTGGTGCATCTTGAGCACTGGAATTGAGAAACACTGGATTGGATAATGATATTCAGCAGAGCTTCCCCTCATTTACTAAGCTCTAGAGCAACAGCTCTTGCTTCAAAACATGGCTTCGAACATGCTTTAACCCCCTTGGCGGTATTCCCGAGTCTGGCTCGGGGTGAGTTTTTCATACCAAAAGCGGTAACCCCGAGCCAGACTCGGGCTGCATTGCAGGATACAGGGAGAGTTACTTACCTTGTTCCCTGGATCCTGCGATGTCTCCCCGCTGTGTGTGCGAGCCGTCTCCTCGCTCGATTCACACTGCCGAGTGCCGAGCTCCGTTTCCTGCGACGTTGTGACGCACGGGGACTGAGTTTGGCGCCAAATGAAAAAGACAGTATAGATACAGTATGCTGTAATCTTACAGATTACAGTACTGTATAAAATAATTACACATCCCCTTTGTCCCTAGTGGTCTGCCCAGTGCCCTGCATGCACTTTTATATTATAAATACAGTTCTTTCTGCCTGGAAACTGGAGATTGTCCATAGCAACCAAAAAGTGTCCCTTTATGTCAAAAGTGGTTTTAGACCAGCTAGAAAACAGCGATAATAAATTAGAATCACTCGCAGAATTGAGCGATAGCGATTTGTGGGGAAATTCGTCATCAAACACTAAATCTAATGACAGCGACAATTCTGCAACTGAGCAAATTTCAGTGTTTTTGATTTGATTACATTATTGAATAATTTTTATTATAATTACATTACTATTTGTTATAATTATTTATAGTTATTTATTATATTATAATTTATGATTTTGTGTTTCAAACTTTATCATACCCGGGATGTCTACTAGACTCTTGTTTGCTCAGGTTTAAGTAAGTAATTACTAAGAATTGCAGGCCTACAATACATAACACCAAATTTCCATGCAAAATAATTGTACCGCTTTTGGTACATAATTCCAAACAGAATCATACCGCCAGGGAGGTTAATAAAGCTCTCTGAACGCCAGTCAAAGCTCCTGTCACTAAATAAAATGGTTAGCTTACAGTCCTGTTTACATCTTGCTTTTGCTTGGTGCTTCAGTGAGGCTTTGGTGGGGCTTCAATGGGGTTTCAGTGAGGCTTGGTGGGACTTCAAGCGAGCTTTGATATAGACTTCTAATGAGGCTTTGAAGATGCTTTGAAGCACCAATGAATCTACATGGGGTATAATTTTTGAAGCAAAGCCAAAGCAAAAGCAAGTGTAAACAGGACTGTAAGCTAACCATTTTATTTAGTGACAGGAGCTTTGACTGTACAGAGAGCTAGAACAAAGCCTGTCCGAAGCCTTGTTGAAGCTGAAGCAAGTGTAAATGAGCCCTTAGTAAGCAAAGCCTAATTCTTTCCTTAATACCCTACTAAAAACTGACACCATTTGCAGAAATTTGTCTAGCAGGCCCTTCGCGCAAATCGGCCTAATCTCTAATATCTACAAAGTGCTGACCATCCTCCCCCCCTCCAATTCCTAGTCTAACATTTGTACATGAAAAAATGAGAGCAGATTCTTGGAGGAAACTCCTTTGAAAACTGGGCAAATAATATGGTCCCAGGCTTCTAAAAGCTTGATCTGTAGTTTGTATAAAGATAATCAATACAAATACCGTATTTGCCGGCATATAAGACGACCCCCTAATTTTCCAGCTAAAAGGTTGGTTTTGGGGTATACTCGCCATATAAGACGACCCCCTTCTGACACACCTAACTGTGCCCATTGCATACCTCACTGTGCCCATTGCATACCTCACTGTGCCCATTGCATACTTCACTGTGCCCATTGCCTACCTCACTGAGGCCATTGCATACCTCACTGAGGCCATTGCATACCTCACTGTGGCCATTGCATACCTCACTGTGGCCATTGCATACCTCACTGTGGCCATTGCATACCTCACTGTGGCCATTGCATACCTCACTGTGGCCATTGCATACCTCACTGTGCTCATTGTATACCTCTCGTCCGAGGCCGAGGATGAGAGGATCTCCGTGATAGGCGGAGTATTCACGGAACAGGACGTGGAGGAGGCGTGGCTTTTGAACAATGGACGGCCGCAGTCTGACTGACTCTGCATACAGGTACCGGCGTATAAGACGACCCCCGACTTTTGGGGGATATTTTTAAGTACAAAAGGTCGTCTTATACGCCGGAAAATATGGTACACTTTCAATGGTAGCAAACCCCAGAACTGCTTTGTACCATGGTCTACATTTATATTAGTAAGAAAATATGCATATAATCTTAAAAACATGGCAACAGTGTAAAAGAGGCATACCTGTAAGAATGAAATGCATGTTCTTACTTGAACTATGATCTGCTTCCTTTGCTGCAATCTATCATTGGCTTGTATACTTGACACTTATTGTTCTGTGCTTATCTTGAAAATCATTACAGAGTCAGTTTTATGAAAAAAATTATGCCAAAGACCATGTAGTGGAACTTTAAATGGTAAACCTATAAACAGATTTAATTGTAAATTGCAAACACAATTTATACCAGAGAGAAATATTCTATTCTTTGGATAGTGGATATTTGGCTTTCCTCAGATTTGGGCAAGTTATATGCTTTGTAAGATGCTATCTCATTGGTGGCGTAGGGTTCCTGAACTTTGCATATTGAACATTGCCTTCTCATTCATCGTTTTCCTAATACAAAATTCTAATAATTTTAAATATGTTTATAGAAGCTCAAGCTTTCTGGGATTTGTGCCGAGAAAACAGATGCCAAGAATTTTTGCTAACCCTGACAATATGCTACATGAAATCGGTCTTTCACAAGATTGTACACGAAGAGCCCAAGGACAGAGGTATCCTTATATTGCTGCTATTAATTACCAAGAAAATAGATTCATCAGATTATCCCTCTCTATTTGTCCTGTTTACTGTTGTAATCCAAAGTAAAAGTGAAAAATAAATTCCATTTTTTGTTTGGAGTTGTCCCGAAAAAGTAGTAGAAGGAAATTTTCCAAAGGGGACACTAGTTCTGCTGATTGTTAGGTTTGTCTTTCTTTTAATAATGTTAAAGCTGTACTCAGGGCAATTCGCTAAATACACACAGGAAATATGTATGTATCTGTGTGTACGTGCGTGTGTGTGTGTGTGTGTATGTATATGTATATATATATATATATATATATATATATATATATATATATATATATATTGTGACAGCAGGAAGGTAAAGTCACCTGGTTGCATCCAGGGGGGTAGGTATATTTCTCCCAGATTCAGGCTTTATGCCGACTTATACAACTAGGGAGAGAGTTGATGAAGCCCAGCTGAGGCTAGTGGGCTCATGGGTGATTCATACCTCTAGGGAGAGTGCTGGGCGTCGTGCAGGCAGGGAGTTGATGAGACCAGCTGAAGCTTGTCAGCTCGTTTAAGGCCTCTATAAAAACTCACAGCTTCATTAGGTGTTTGCTCATGCCTGGAACCAGACCTGTGTGGACTGTCTAGGGAGAGTGAACCCCTGTGCGGTGAGACAAAGCCTGTGTGGCTATTTGTTTGGACATTTACTAAACCAGGGACTTAGGGACTAGGACAGCACCAGGCTGATCCCAGTTGTTAGTTAGGGAAACCTGCATGTTTAGTCAGAGGTCAAGCTGACCAGGATTTATTTTGTTTATGTTTCTTTTTGCTTTGCTGTGTTTTTGTCACTGTAAATAGAGAAATAAACCGCACCTTTTGATCTTGAAAACCACAACCTCCGTCTGCTGGGCCTGTTTTTGTGTGGGGAGCCCATCCAGGGGGTCACACACACCCGCTACCGAGCTAACCCCCTCACAGTTGGTGGAGAACCAGTGGCAGTTTTTTTTAAGCCAGCATGGAGGAGATACTGAAACAGCTGGCTCTAGCAAATGCCAATCAACAGCAGACAAATGCAGGTTTGCAAAAGAGCCTTGCAGCTCAACAACAGAGCTTCGCAGCCCAGCAACAAGCCCAGCAGCAATCTGAGGCCCGCTTCATAGACCTGTTGCAGAAGCAAGAGCAGAGACTACAACAACAGATGGAAGCAGTAATGCAGCAACGTCCGCAGACCAGTGAGGAAAGCCGTCCCACTAATACCGCGTCCTTTGGGGTGAGTCGTTTATTGACAAAAATGACTGGAGAGGATGATCCAGAGGTATTTTTGACCACATTTGAAAGGACTGCTGAAAGAGAAAAGTGGCCTGAGGAGCAGTGGGCTGGACTGGTGGCTCCTCTGTTAACTGGTGAATCGCAGAAAGCTTACTATGACCTAGAGCCTGACCAAGCAAAAGACTATGTGATGCTAAAAGCTGAAATATTGGCAAGGCTGGGTGTCACCCTGGCTGTCCGGGCTCAGCGTGTGCATAACTGGACTTTCCAGCTTGGAAAACCCCCCAGGTCTCAAATGTATGATCTCATTCACCTGAGCAGGAAGTGGCTACAGCCAGAGACTTTGTCCGCACCGGAGATTGTGGAACGTGTTGTGATGGATCGTTTCTTGAGAGCTCTTCCTACCGCCATTCAAAAGTGGGTAAGCCATGGAGACCCAGAAACGGCCGGTAAACTTGTGGATCGTGTAGAGAGTTACTTGGCTGCAGAGAACCTGACGGCCTCTTCCAGAGACTCTCGGACTTTCCACCCTAAGACCAGACCATCCCCAGGGGCGGATAAGATGATTCCAAGGGGTGAGGGTGGAGAGAGTGAGAGGGTGGGAGCTCTGCCCAGGGTTTGGCGAGAACAGCCTGGGAAGTCGGGGGCTCAAGAGGCAGCCAAAAGGATTGTTTGCTACCGCTGCCGGCAAGCGGGACATATTGCAGCAAATTGCCCGGTTGTGGAGGAACCCATGCAATGTGACTTTCTGACGGACAGACGTCAGTCGCTGTGTGCGACAGTCGCATGCACTGCCATTCGGGGAACTGAGAAACATTTATGCAAAATGTGTATTAATGGTAGAAATGTTGTGGTATTACTGGATTCAGGTAGCCTTGTGACCCTGATAAAGGCTGAATTAGTTAAAACAGAGGTCTCTGGGAATAGCAAGGTAGCTGTTATTTGTGTGCATGGGGACACCCGAGAGTATCCAGTGACTACAGTGTGTTTCAAGACCCCCAAAGGTACCCTCTCTCATCCAGGGGGGTTAGTATCTCAATTACCGCATGATGCCATTGTGGGAAGGGATTTTCCGAAGTTCTGGGAACTGTGGGATGATCCTGAGCCCCCCACTGGTGCCCCTATGTACCAGGAAGGTGATAGCCAGAACTCCTCTGAGAGTGGTGAGGACTCTCCAGAATTTCCCTTGTCAGTATTGGCAGGCGAGACTCAAGAAACTGGAGAGGAGCCCACCTCCTCAGACGAAAACCTACCGTCTGTGGAGTTTTCTGATCTTGAGGTTCACAGGGAAAATTTTGCCACAGAACAGTTAAAAGACCCCGCCCTAATAAAGGCACGGGAAAACGTAGTGGAAATAGATGGCGAGTTAGTGAACCCAGATAATACCTGCACTTACCCATACTTCAGCGTAGAGAAGGACCTACTGTATCGGGTGGCAAAAAGGGCAGAAGAAACCGTTGAGCAGCTTGTGGTGCCCAAACCTTACAGGAAGTTGGTGTTGGAGTTGGCCCATGGGCACATTCTTGGAGGTCATCTGGGGACAGAGAAAACCCGAGAGAGGGTATTACAGAGATTCTATTGGCCTGGGGTGATGAAGGACATAGAAAATTATTGTTCCTCCTGCCCTGTGTGTCAGAGGTCGGCCCCGATGCCACATTTCCGTAGCCCGCTGGTCCCTCTACCCATCATTGAGGTCCCGTTTGAGAGGATCGCAATGGATTTGGTAGGTCCTATAATCAAGTCCGCTAGGGGGCACCAGTACATATTAGTTATAATGGACTATGCCACCCGTTATCCAGAAGCGATCCCTCTCCGAAATACCTCGGCCAAAACCATAGCCAAAGAGCTATCTCTTGTTTTTAGCCGGGTGGGTATTTGTAAAGAACTGCTTACGGACCAAGGTACACCCTTTATGTCCCGGGTTATGAAAGAGCTGTGTAAATTGTTCAAAGTGACGCAATTGCGTACGTCTGTGTATCACCCCCAAACCGATGGGCTGGTTGAAAGATTCAACAAAACCCTAAAACAAATGTTGAAGAAAGTGGTGGATAGAGATGGAAAGGATTGGGACTGTCTACTTCCTTATTTGATGTTTGCTATTAGGGAGGTGCCCCAATCCTCTATGGGATTCTCCCCCTTTGAGTTACTGTATGGGAGACACCCAAGAGGGCTGTTGGATATTGCCAAGGAAACTTGGGAAAGTGAGAGTTCTCCCCACAGGAGTGTGATTGAGCATGTCGCCCTGATGCAAGATCGAATTGCACAGGTAATGCCCATCGTGAAGGAACATTTGGCCCAAGCGCAGTTGGCACAGCAGAGAGTGTACAACCGTGGAGCCAAGACCCGTACCTTTTCCCCGGGGGATAGGATATTGGTACTTGTCCCTACGGTTGAAAGTAAATTCCTTGCCAAATGGCAAGGCCCCTACGAGATAATGGAAAAAGTGAGCGAAGTGAATTACAAGGTCAGACAACCAGGAAGGCGAAAGCCCGAACAGATCTATCACGTTAATCTGTTGAAAGCCTGGAGGGATAGAGAGTCCCTAGTCGCAGAAACTTGGTCACCAGCTCAAACTGGTTGCGTGATTCCGGAGGTTGGAATAGCAGCCACCTTGTCACAACCCCAACAACAGGAGGTTAAGGAGTTTGTGCTTCGCAACAAGGAGGTGTTCTCTGAGCTGCCGGGACAAACATCTGGGGTAGAGCATGATATTATTACCCCGCCCGGTGAAAGGGTGAAGTTAAAACCCTACCGGATCCCAGAGGCCCGACGGGAGGCAATACGGGAGGAAGTACAGAAAATGCTGAACTTAGGGGTGATAGAGAAGTCCCAAAGTGATTGGTCTAGTCCCATTGTGTTGGTGCCTAAACCGGATGGGAGCTGGCGATTTTGTAACGATTTTCGTCAGTTGAACAAAGTTACAAAATTTGACACCTACCCCATGCCACGTATAGATGAGTTGATCGACCGGCTGGGAACAGCCCGATACATGACGACACTTGACCTCACAAAAGGGTATTGGCAAATTCCCCTGGCCAAGTCGGCCAAAGAGAAAACCGCATTTGTAACCCCAGACGGGGCGTTCCAATATAAGAGAATGCCGTTCGGGTTACAGAATGCGCCGGCCACATTCCAGCGGAAAATGGACCAGATACTGAGGCCCCATCGGAAGTATGCTGCGGCTTACCTGGATGACGTAATTGTCCATAGCACAGATTGGGCCTCACATCTGCCAAAAGTGCAAGCAGTCCTAGACTCTATCCGGGAAGCGGGGTTTACGGCTAACCCCAAGAAGTGTACCATTGGGCAGCAGGAGGCCAAATATCTTGGGTACACCATTGGCAGGGGAGTAAAAAAACCCCAACTCAACAAAGTCGAGGCCATCCAGAGTTGGCCACGTCCCAACAGCAAGAAGTAGGTACGAGCCTTTCTGGGAATCGCGGGTTATTATCGGCGCTTCATTCCCCACTTTGCTTCTAAGGCTGTGCCCCTAACCAACCTGACGAAAGGGAAAGGGTCGGTCATGATTAAATGGACCCCCGAGGCTGAGGCAGCATTCCAATTCTTGAAACAAGCCTTATGTAGCCAGCCAGTGTTGTACTCACCCGACTTCTCTAAAGACTTTGTCGTACAAAGTGATGCGTCAGATGTGGGGTTAGGAGCAGTATTGTCCCAGGTCTGGAACGGGGAAGAGCACCCAGTCATTTACCTCAGCAGGAAGTTGAAGTCCCATGAGGTAAATTACGCCACGGTTGAAAAGGAGTGTTTAGCGGTGAAGTGGGCTCTAGATTCCCTTCGGTACTATCTGCTAGGTAGGCACTTTGACATGGTTACGGATCACGCTCCGTTAAAGTGGATGGCTCAAAACAAGGAGACAAATAGAAGAGTAAATAGGTGGTTCCTGGCCCTACAGGAATTCAACTTCACAGTAAAGCATCGCCCTGGCGTTCAAATGGGGAATGTGGATGCTTTGTCTCGAGTACATGAATGCCTGATTGCTGGTGTTCCAACCCCAAGGTTAAAACAAGAGGGGGGGTATGTGACAGCAGGAAGGTAAAGTCACCTGGTTGCATCCAGGGGGGTAGGTATATTTCTCCCAGATTCAGGCTTTATGCCGACTTATACAACTAGGGAGAGAGTTGATGAAGCCCAGCTGAGGCTAGTGGGCTCATGGGTGATTCATACCTCTAGGGAGAGTGCTGGGCGTCGTGCAGGCAGGGAGTTGATGAGACCAGCTGAAGCTTGTCAGCTCGTTTAAGGCCTCTATAAAAACTCCCAGCTTCATTAGGTGTTTGCTCATGCCTGGAACCAGACCTGTGTGGACTGTCTAGGGAGAGTGAACCCCTGTGCGGTGAGACAAAGCCTGTGTGGCTATTTGTTTGGACATTTACTAAACCAGGGACTTAGGGACTAGGACAGCACCAGGCTGATCCCAGTTGTTAGGGAAACCTGCATGTTTAGTCAGAGGTCAAGCTGACCAGGATTTATTTTGTTTATGTTTCTTTTTGCTTTGCTGTGTTTTTGTCACTGTAAATAGAGAAATAAACCGCACCTTTTGATCTTGAAAACCACAACCTTCGTCTGCTGGGCCTGTTTTTGTGTGGGGAGCCCATCCAGGGGGTCACACACACCCGCTACCGAGCTAACCCCCTCACAATATATATATGTAGCACACGGACCCTTTTCCCTTGCTTTGGCTCAATTGCAGGAAAAAGGCACGCCGTACTATATGCCCGTACCCTCCTGGTTGAGGAGGTTAAGCTGTGTTATGTATTTGGGTCCCACAGCTAGGTTCTTCTGTCAGTTGGTTCTCATCTCCTAGGATATAGGGACAAGTCTCTGTATCCCCCCCCAGTAATTCCAATGTCCACACCACTTTAAACTCCAACGTTGAGTTTATTTTTCATCAATGTTCAGCAGATAGTAAAAGGGTGAATGAGAGACAGGACAGCAAGGCTTTGGGACGTTAGTCCAGGCACAAATGGATATCAATATCACTACTCTATCCCAGAGTAGGTTTAGCTCACCCAGATAGTCTCCTACAAAGTGGATCCTAGCAGCCGAAGTGATGCTCGGACGTTTGATCAAGTTCTTTCCTAGATGCGATCGGGAGACTCTCTGCCACAGAATCTATCAGACCCCAAACCTCTTAGCTTCTGGTACTTAAGGACAGGTGCCAGCAGCAGCACATTACTAGGCCCTTGGTGGATAGAAAAATCCCTCCAGAGAGTTACCGGGCCCCTTCCTTCACCATGAACTCTCACCGGTCCGTCAGAAAGGTCCTCCCCCAGCCTCCTCTTCTTAGAAGCGGGCTCTCTCACGAGAGACACCCTGGGACTTCTCCTCCTCGAAGCGGGCTCCAGCTAAAGGTGCTGGGCCCAATGCTGACGATGCAGCCCCAGGACTAAAGGTGCCTGGGACCGGTGCACACGTGGCCCCATGGCCTGGAGGGCCATGCCACGCACTTGGGCTCTCCTCCTCCTCCGAAGACTAAGACCCCTCCCAGGCGCTGTCTGCCCCTTATGTATCCTCTCCCAGCATGCACAGCAGGTCGACCACACCCACTGTACCGCTGCCGAGAGGGGACACCCAAGGCACAGCACTAATTCCAGCGGTTCAACCCTGACCCATTATGGCAGTGCCACCTATAGGCCACAGGGAACTGCACACCAGTATACCATCCTGGAAATAAACAGCACAACCTACAAATTGAGAACGGTCTGAGCCTAACTACTATCTCAGACCAGCCCCTAAATTTAGGTATATAGCACCCCTAAATGGGGTGGGCGCTACATTATATATATATATATATATGTGTATATATATATATATATATATATATATGTATATATATATATATATATATATATATATATATATATATATATATATATATATATAGAAGCTGTTTAATCTGTCAAAGCAGTTGTATTTCTGTACATCCAGTTTTAAGATTTACACAGCTCTGCCACACAGCACTGTCCTGTTTGGAAGGGGACCTTAACTTTGTCTGCTGCAGTTTCACTTAGGCTGCTTTCACACTGAGGCGCTTTGCAGGCGCTATAGCGCTAAAAATAGCACCTGCAAAGCGCCCTGAAAGAGCCTCTCCGTGAAAGCCCAAGGGCATTCACACTGGAGCGGTGCGCTGGCAGGACGGTAAGAAAAATCCTGCTAGCCGCATCTTTGAGGCGCTGTAGAAGCGGTGTATACAATGTGCAGTGCCGCTTTGCTGGCATTTTTAACCCTGTTTCGGTCGCTAGCGGGGGGTTAAAAGCACCCCACTAGCGGCCGAATAGCACTGCAAAACGACGGTAAAGCGCCGTTAAAAATAACCGCCGATGCCTCAGTGTGAAAGCGGCCTGACAGTTCTCCTCCCCACCCTTATCCTGTGACAGGACAGAAAAAAAAGGGATTTTTATAACAGCTTACCTGTAAAATCCTTTTCTTGGAGTACATCACGGGACACAGAGCGACTTAGTCATTACTAATGGGTTATATAGTTTACCTTCAGGTGCTGGCACTGGCAACTTCCAAACCGGAAGTACCCTCCCCTATATAAGCCCCTCCCATCCGGGAGCACCTCAGTTTTGTAGCAAAGCAATAAGTGTCCCAAAAAGAGGGGTGGGAGCTCTGTGTCCCGTGATGTACTCCAAGAAAAGGATTTTACAGGTAAGCTGTTATAAAAATCCCTTTTTCTTTTTCGTACATCACGGGACACAGAGCGACTTAGTCATTACTAATGGGACGTCCCAAAGCAATGCCAAATGAGGGGAGGGATACACTATACATAAGCTGGGCGCCATCAGGCATGAGGATCTTTTGCGGCCTGCAACACACTGCGCCCAAAGGCGACATCCTCCTGACTTCTAACGTCTACCTGGTAGAATCTAGTAAACGTGTGTACTGAAGACCATGTTGCGGCCTTACAGACTTGAGCCAGGGAGGCCTGGTGATGCACTGCCCATGAAGTTCCAACTGCTCTTGTGGAGTGCGCCCTAACTTTGAATGGAGGCGGTCTCTTTCTCAAGCCATAGGCTTGTATTATGACCTGTCGAATCCACTTGGCTAAAGTAGATTTTGATGCTGCCTGACCCTTTCTGGGGCCTTCCGGCAGAATAAACAAAGTATCCGTTCTGCGAATCTGAGCAGTGGCTTTTAGATAAGCTTTAACTGCTCTTACTACATCCAAAGAATGCAATAACTTTTCCTCTACCGAGCTAGGTTTGGGGAAAAAAGAAGGAAGAACCACATCTTGGTTCAAATGAAACCTCGATACCACCTTAGGAAGAAAGGCTGGATGAGGACGTAATACTACTCTGTCCTTATGGACAACCAGATATGGCTCCTTACAGGACAAGGCGGCTAATTCCGATACTCTTTTAGCCGAACAAATGGCTACTAAGAAAATCAATTTCCTGGTGAGAAGAACCAAGGAAATGTGTTGCAATGGTTCAAACGGTTGTTTCTGTAGAACCGACAGAACCAGGTTTAGATCCCATGGACATATGGGAATATTAACCGGAGGACTAATACGCATCACTCCTTGTATAAAGGCTTTGACTAGTGAATGCGAAGCCAAGGGCCTTTGAAAAAATATTGACAAGGCCGAAATCTGACCCTTGATAGTACTCAAGGCCAGCTTCCTATCTACAGCCCACTGTAGGAAGTCCAAAATCCTACCTATTACGTACTTACGTGGATGCCATTTCTTGGCCTCACACCATGTAATGTACGCCTTCCAGATCCTATAATAGATCTGCCTGGATACCGGCTTCCTGGCATTGATCATGGTAGATACCACAGGATTAGAGAGCCCTCTCCTTTTCAGAATGTGGGCTTCAATAGCCAGGCCGTCAAACCTAGGGCTTGTAAGGAAGGGTGGTATATCGGTCCTTGCGACAGCAGGTCCGGACGATGTGGGAGGGTCCAAGGACTCCTCACTGACATTTTTACAATCTCCGCGTACCATGCCCTTCGGGGCCACGCTGGAGCCACCAGAATCACTGGTTTCTTTTCTACCCTGATTCTGCGGATTAATCGCGGTAACAATTGTGGCGGTGGGAATGCATATATCAGCTTGAACTGATCCCAAGGGAACACTAGGGCATCCGAGCCGCAAGCTAGGGGATCCCTTGTGCGAGACACAAATCTGTCCACCTTTGCGTTGAATCTGGATGCTAGCAGATCTACATCCGGTGTTCCCCACCGCTGGCATATTGCCTGGAAAACCTCGGGGTGAAGAGACCATTCCCCCGGGCATAATTGCTGGCGACTTAAAAAGTCCGCTTTCCAATTTTCCACTCCTGGGATGAAAACCGCGGATATGGCTGGGACATATCTTTCTGCCCATTCCAGGATGCAATTCGCTTCCCTCTGGGCTGCACGACTCCTGGTGCCACCCTGGTGATTGATATATGCCACTGCTGTGGCATTGTCTGATTGAATTCTGACAGGGGACCCTTGGAGTTTGGATGTCCATGCTACTAGGGCATACCGGGCTGCTCGTATCTCTAAGAGATTGATGGGCAGGGCCTTTTTTGCTTCTGACCACTTGCCCTGGAGAGACCATTGCTCCAGTACTGCCCCCCAGCCTATGAGGCTGGCATCTGTAGTGACCACCTTCCAAGAAACCGGACTGAAGGGTTTCCCTTTTTCCAGATTCTGGGGCACCAACCACCAATGGAGGCTCTTGCGAACGGAAGGGGACAGGGACATTGGTAAGTCTAAAGCCTGAACTTTTTTGTTCCAGGCTGACAGTATGGCCCTCTGCAAGTTCCTTGAATGGAATTGACCGTAGGGTACTGCTTCGAATGAAGCCACCATTTTTCCCAGCAGCCTCATGCACAGGCGTATGGATGGTTTTCTTTTTGTACCCACTAAGTGGGTCAAATCTTTTAAAGACGACACCTTTTCTGGAGGTAAGAAAATCTTTCTCTGATTTGAATCCAGCCTTAGCCCTAAGTATTCCAGACTTCTGACTGGTCTTAGAGCTGACTTATAATCCAACCGTGATATTCCAGATACTTGATTGTCTTGTGAATAGCTACTTCCAGCTTTTCCACTGAGTGGTCTATTAGTAGCAGGTCGTCTAGATATGCCATTATCGTTACACCTTGTGTTCTTAGATTGGCCAATAGTGGGGCCAGAATTTTTGTGAACACTCGTGGTGCTGTGGCCAGACCGAAAGGTAAGGCTCTGAACTGAAAATGGCGCCCTTCTACTGCAAAGCGTAGAAATTTCTGGTGGGCCGGAAAGATGGGAATATGCAGATAAGCATCCCTTATGTCGATCGAGGCTAACCATTCCTGCCCTCGTAGGGCTGTGGCCACCGATCGGATCGACTCCATCCGAAAAGTCCTGATATTTAGGAACTTGTTTAGCCCTTTTAGATTTAATATGGGCCTCACGTCCCCATTTGGTTTGGGGACTGTGAAAAGGTGCGAGTAAAACCCGAACCCACTTTCTTCCAGGGGAACCTTCATGATTACACCTTGGAGCAATAGTTGTTCTAGTGCCAGAAGGAGGGATCCTCTCTTCTGGGGATCGCTTGGCACGTTTGACCTCATAAATTGGGCAGGAGGAGTGTCTTTTAACTCCAGCTTGTATCCCAGACTTACTGCGGAGAGCACCCATCTGTCTCTGATGGTGTCCCGCCAGGTCTCTGTGAACAACTGAAGTCTTCCCCCCACCCGATTTGAGTGGGGGCAACCCTTCATGACTTAGGGGGAGGTTTTGTACCTCTCTTGACCCAGGGTTTCTTGTTACCCTGTGATTGTCCCTGATTTCTGCCCCCTGAATTTGACTGCGGAGGCCGTCGGAACTGTTTCACAGCCGATGTGCCAGGGACTGGAGAAGTAGGCCTCTTAAAAGAAGGACTTCTACTCTTGTTCTTAACCGGTAAGAGTGAACTTTTACCGGCAGAAATTTTCTGGATATATTTGTCCAGATCTTCTCCAAATAAGCGTTCTCCATGAAATGGGAAGCTAACCAGCAATTTCTTACAGGGAGCTTCAGCAGACCAGTTTTTGAGCCATAGAAGCCTACGCATATGTACTACAGACAGCGTAAAGCGGGAGGCCTGTTGGATTGTATCCTTTATGGCGTCCACCGCAAAACACAAGGCTCTAGGTAGGTCAGCTAGGGCAAGAGCCTGCTGATCTGGTAAGTCCCTTAAGACTTGTTTCAACTGATCTTTCACCGCTTGGCAGACTCCAATCGCTGCTACCGCAGGTTGTGTCACCATGCTTGCTGTAGAGAAAGCAGATTTTAGTAAAGACTCCAATTTTTTATCTATTGGGTCTTTGAACATTGGAACATTATCTACTGGACATGTCAGTGATTTCTTCACAGAAGAGATGGCTGCGTCCACTGTAGGGACCCTCCATTTTTTTATGAACTTATCCTCCATGGGATAGATCACCGGAAATCTTTTGGGGGGAGTAAATATTTTATCAGGATGCTCCCAATCCTGGTAAATAAGCCCTTCCAATAAAGGGTGGATTGGGAAGGAACAGACAGCCTGGGGAGCTTTCAGCGACCCCAGCGAGGAAACCGTAGTGGTTGATGGTTCCGCCAGAGGCATTTTAAATGCTGATCGGACCATGTTAGTCAGAGACTGAACCCATAATCTTTCAGCTTGAGATGCTGAGAAAGGTTCTTCCACTGTTGATTCCTCCATAACTGAATCAACCTCATCCTGATCCCCTTCAGGTAGGTCGATCTCTGTGTGGGGCTGTTCCTCCACTAACAGGCACTCTGAAGGAGGAGACGGAGATCGGACGCGCTTTCCCTGTGACAGGGAAGCAGCGATCAATGCTGTTAATCTCTCTTCCAATCCTCCCAGAGTTGAGGATAAAACCTCCTCTGTTATATATACAGGAGCAGGTGGACTGGAGACAGCCGCAGCACCAGGCACTCCTGCGGGGTTCCTACGGCTACTGACCTCTGAATTCTCAGGGGAGATTGGTGCAGTACAAGCATGCCCAATATCCTCAGAGCCCGATGGAGACCCCTTTGGCTTCCTGGAAGACTTATTTCCAGAGCGTCTGGACGACATATCCTTTAAGCACAAAGCTGAGGTATTCCCGTCGTCATACACCAATTTTGCTGGTAATAGTCTAACACAGTTGCTGCTATATACCAGCTGGTGTCCACTAAAGTGCCTTTCTATGGGGATGCCTGCATCAACCGCCTCTGTGTGCCACTGTTTGTTGCTAGCTCTGTTTGCATCCAGCTGACACTTGTACTGTGTCTTTTATACATACTGGGACGCCTGCACATGCGCAGAAGCGCCGCGGCGCACATCGAGCGTCATCCACCCGCCCCGCCCCTTTTTTTTCATAGGAGGCGCGTGCACACGCCCGCGCGCGCGCCATTGGCGCCCTTTTCGAAAACCAAGCAGGGACTAGGAGCCAGGGCCCTTTTTGCCGGAGGGCCTGTGCGGTGGATGAGCGCAGCAACAGGGCAGAGGAAGTGGATTCCCACAGAGAACTTACCAACTGCCTGGATCTTTTGACTTGAGAAAGCCAAAGATCCACATGACAAGAAAAAATGGACCACAGCGGCCTCTAGTGGTTTAACACAGGTACCGCGGTCCTCTTTTTTTTTTTTTCTTGACTACTATTAAAATTTTACATTTTTCAGTAGTAACAGGCATACACAGATATTAGCGGGAATACCGTTAGGTAACAGACAGACAAATTAGGCTTGGGGGTCCCCCAATAGAACCATGTTCCTGGGGGCCCCCACTTACCTGTTCCCCGCCGCAGGACTCTGTTTGGTCCACAGAAGCCCAAACTTCACCTATCACGGCAGGCATTGTAATTAAACCTTCAGGGACCGGGTTCCCAAGGATTCCACTCCCCTGGACCTGTATAGCACCCTGCACAGAAAACATCTTGGTCGTGGGTATGACCAGAGCTCTGGATCCCAGGGTCCAGCCCTCCTAAGAGAGGCATTACAGGCAAAACCTTGCTCTTCTGTTGCAAGGCCCGGGTACCGACCGTTTAGCTATGAAGCTTTTTTGGTGGGATCCGGAACAGCTTACTAAGGCCCGTAAAAGAACCTGTACGCAAGCCCAGGAAAACACATGTTACTCTTTGGCCAACACCTTAGACACTGGCAAAAAACTGAGGTGCTCCCGGATGGGAGGGGCTTATATAGGGGAGGGTACTTCCGGTTTGGAAGTTGCCAGTGCCAGCACCTGAAGGTAAACTATATAACCCATTAGTAATGACTAAGTCGCTCTGTGTCCCGTGATGTACGAAAAAGAAAGAAGCACCAACTGATGAGCTTACATTTCTGTCACTCTGTTCTTTTCTCCTATCAGCATTTTATTTTTTTAAGCACATGAGCACTGCAGGTCACCAATAAAGATGTAGGTACTTACACAGCTTGTAAAAAAAAAAATACTTTTGATGCTATAGTAATGCATACCAAGCTGCATTCATTTGTGTCATTTATATCTGCCTAGAGTTCGATTTTAAAATACACTGTGAAAATTGAACAGTTCCCCCAATTCCTCTAATAAAATTATATATTCGCTCACTCAACAATTTCATTTTTCTTGTTTGTCCTGGTTACAAGGAAGCCAAATATGTGTATTCAGTTTTGTTTTGTTTTGTTTTTTGCTTTTTGCTTTTTGCTTTTCTACGAAATCCATACAGCGGGTAAAAAAAGATTGAACGCGTCACCATTTTTCTAGGTAAATATATTTCTAAAGGTGCAATTGACATGAAATTTTCACCACATGTCTGTAACAACCCATGCAATCCATACATACAAAGACACCAGAACAAATACGTTCAGAAATCAAGTTATGTGTAATAAAGTGGAATGACACAGGGAAAAAGTATTGAACACGCTAACTGAAATCTATTTAATACTTTGTAATAAATCCTTTGTTGCTAATGACAGCTTCAAGACTCCTCCTGTATGGAGAAACTAGTCACATGCATTTCTCAGGTGTGATTTTGGCCCATTCTTCCACATAAACAGTTTTCAGATCTTGAAGGTTCTGTGGGCCTCTTCTATGAACTCTACGAACTGATTTTAATTTTTTTCTATAGATTTTCTATTGGATTCAAGTCAGGTGATTGGCTCGGCCATTATAGCAGCTTTATTGTCTTTCTTTGAAACCAATTGAGAGTTTCCTTGGCTTTGTGATTGGGATCATTGTCTTGCTGAAATGTCCACCCTCATTTCATCTTCATCATCCTGGTAGATGGCAGCAGATTTTTATCAAGAATGTCTTGGTACATTTTTCCATTCATCCTTCCTTCAATGTCATGAAGTTTGCCAGTACCGTATGCTGAAAAACAGCCCCACACCAGAATGTTCCCACCTCCAAACCTCACTGTTTGTATAGGGGTGTTTTTGGGGTGATGTGCAGTGCCATTTGACCTCCAAACATGGTGTGTATTATGTCATCAAAGCATTCAATTTTGGTCTCATCTGACAAGTCTATATTCTCCAGTATTTTATGTTTAAATGTTGTACTGCAAACTTTAAACGACCTTCAACATGCTTTTTCTTTTTTGCATGGTCGGCCTGCATACAGGCCATGGTGGTTGAGTGCATTACTTTTTATTTTCTTTGAAACAATTGTATCTGCTAATCCAGGTCTTTCTGAAGCTCTCCAAGTGGTCCTTGGCTCTTGCACAACTCTTCTGATAATCCTTTTCACTCCTCTGTTAGAAATCTTGCGAGGAGCAGCTGGTCGTGGCCAGTTTATGGTGAAATTATGTTCTTTCCTCCTCCAGATTATGGCCCCAACAGTGCTCATTGGAACATTCAGAAGTTTAGAAATGCTTCTGTAACTAATGCCATCAGTATGTTTTGCAACAAAAAGGTTGTGAAGACTCTTTGCTTTTACCCATCATGAGATGTTTCTTGTGTCACGCCTTGGTAATGAGTAGGGATGGGCCAAACACCCCCCGGTTCAGTTCGCATCCAGAAGATGCGAACGGACCGAAAGTTTGCGCGAACATTCGAACACTGTTAAAGTCTATGGGACTCGAACGTGAGAAATCAAAAGTGAAAATTTTAAAGGCTAATATGCAACTTATTGTCCTAAAAAGGGTTTGGGGACCCGGTCCTGCCCCAGGGGACATGTATCAATGCAAAAAAAAGTTTTAAAAACTACAGTTTTTTCAGGAGCAGTGATTTTAATGATGCTTAAAGTGAAAAAATAAAAGTGAAATATTCCTTTAAATTTCGTACCCGGGGGGTGTCTCTAGTATGCCTTTAAAGTGGTGCATGTTTCCCATGTTTAGAACAGTCCCTGCACAAAATGACATTTCTAAAAGAATAAAAGTCATTTAAAAATGCTTGCGGCTTTAATGTAATGTCGGGTCCAGGCAATATGGATGAAAATCATTGAGAAAAACGGCATTGGTACCCCCCCCCCCCCCCCCAGCCCATTACCAGGACCTTTGGGTCTTGTATGGATATTAAGGGAAACCCCACACCCAAATTATAAAAAGAAAAGGGGTATATACTCTGAACAGCAGTATACAGGCAGTGCAAACAAGACAGGGACTGTAGGTTTGTTCTTAAGTAGAATCTGTTTGTAATTTGGAACAGGTACATTTTATAAGTGTAGCTCCAGCCAAAAAATCTTTTTTAAAGCTTTTTGGATAACATAGGGAAGGGTTATCACCCCTGTAATATTTGTTTTGCTGTCTGTGCCCCTGTTCAGAAGATTTCACCTCACTTTCTGTCCCAATGACAATTGGATTTAGAAAATGTGGGATTTTTAAGGAAACAAGGATTGGTGATAAAGCATCAGTGGAGACACCTTTTTCCCATAATAACTCTTACAGGAGAGAATTTCCCTTCCTAGTGGTAGATTTGCTCTCACTTCCTGTTGTCTCCCTCCGTTTGAAAGTAGGAGTCGTTTGTAAGTCGGATGTTTGAAAGTAGGGGACCGCCTGTATATACTATACGGCCTGCCCTATATACTCTGCAGAAATTTGGGCCTTAGGTGTTGGTGGTACCAGAACAGTTCCCTCACAGTTACTCTTGGTGGGCGCTGGAACGGGCCCTGCTGTGAAATATTATATCAAGAATTGTAATTGCATGCTCCTGTTGAACAGGGGTAGAAAAATTGGGCCTGTGGTGGTGGTGCCACAACACTGTAAGCCCTCACAGTTACTCTTGGTGGGCACTGGAACGGGCCCTGCTGCGAAATATTACAGCAAAAATTGTAATTACACGCCCCTGTTAAACAGGGGCAAAAAAATTGGACTTTAGGCACTGGTGCTGGTGCCACAACGCTGCAAACCCTCACAGATACTCTAGTTGAGCGCAGGAACGAGCCCTGCTGCAAAATATTACAGCAAAAAATTGTAATTACACGCCCTGTTAAACAGGGGCAGAAAAATTGGGCCTTAGCCACTGGTGGTGGTGCCCAGAAACAAAAATGTTCTTAGAAGCTATCAACATGAACATTGAGGAGGAATAGGATAGTCACTCAGCATAACAGGATAGTCATTTAGCATCAGCATAGGCAGTCTTGAAGTGGATCAAGAAGGGGATCAAGAAGGGTTGCCAGCCAGTAATAATCCCTCTCCTTGATACCACAAATCCGAGTGTCCTTTTGCAGGATCAGGGAGGCCATGCAGCGTAGGTTTGCTGAGGCACCTCCTCCCAGCCACGTACAAGTCCATGGATTTCTGGGGACTGTAAACGATCCTTTGAAGACTGCTGCTGATGCTGAGTGCTAGGCTCCACCTCCATGATGACACAATCCTCATCCTCCTCCTCTTCCTGTGTGAGCGGGGGGCCCGCAGGAATACTGTCTGGATAAAGGGGGCCTTGAGAGGTAAAGAAGTCCTCCTCTTCCTCCCTCTGTTCTGCCTCAAGTGCCCTGTCCATTATTCCACGCAGAGTGTGCTCCAACAGGAAGACAAAAGGGACAGTATCACTGATGCATGCACTGTCACTGCTCACCATCCACGTGGCCTCCTCAAATGGTGACAGGACAGTGCATGCATCCTTGATCATTACCCACTGTCGTGGCAAAAAAAAGCTAAGCTCCCCTGACCCTGTCCTGGTGCCATAGTCGCAGAGGTACTGATTGATGGCCCTCTGCTGCGTGTGCAGCCGCTGCAGCATTGCCAACGTTGAGTTCCACCTGGTGGGCATGTCACAGATGAGGCGGTTCTTGAGCAGGTTGCATTCCTTTTGAAGGTCAGCCAGTTGAGCAGTGGCATTATATGACCGGCGGAAATGCCCACAGACTTTCCTGGCCTGCCTTAGGAGATCCTGTAAGCCTGGGTACCTGCACAAGAACCGTTGCACCACCAAATTAAGGACGTGAGCCAAACGGGGCACATGGGTCAAGTGTCCCTGTCGGAGGGCGGAGAGGAGGTTGGTGCCATTGACGCAAACCACCATTCCTGGCTGAAGCTAGCATGGAGTCAACCACCTCTGAGCCTGCCCCTGCAGAGCTGACAGAATCTCTGCCCCAGTGTGGCTCCTGTCCCCTAAGCAGACCAACTCAAGCACCGCATGGCATCTTTTTGCCTGAGTGCTTGCGTAGCCCCTAGAATGCCTACAGAGCACCGCTGGTTCCAAGGACAAATCTGCACAGGAAGAGGCCATAGAGGAAGAAGAAGAAGAGGAGGGGGTGGAGGAGAGAATCGGCACTACCAGCATTTTGGAGACGTGGTGGCGGAACAAGCTCCAACAATACTTCACCCTGTCCTGCATCCTTCCCAGCTGCCAGCAGGGTTACCCAGTGCGCCGTCAAAGAAAGGTAATGTCCCTGTCCATGCCTGCTGGACCATAAGTCAGCGGTATAATGCACCTTACCGCTGACCGCCCTGTCCAGCGAGGCCAAGACATTGCCTTCCACATGTCGGTAGAGAGCCGGAATGGCTTTCCGAGAAAAAAATTGGCATTAGGAAAATAACTTAAAGTGAATGTTCGTGCTTCACACCGGCTGCTAGGACCGTGAGAGGGGACTATCCGGGTGAGCAAAACCCACTCAGGCTTGAGTGGCGACGAGGGTAATTAAGTGCCGCGTGCCTGAACCTGCCTCCCTGTTCAACTTTCTCTATCTCCAACCTTTCCTGTCAAGTTACAAGCAAGTAAAATAAACTCTTTTATTGGGTTTAATACTGTCTGGACAATGGTCTTCTTCAGAGAGAGAGAGAGAATAGACTTTTCCCTACACTCTAGGGACGAGAACCAATGGAAAGAGGTAACTCGCTGCAGGACCCAAAACTATTAACACCGCTCACCCTCTACAAGATGGAGGATACTGGGCATGTGGCATGGTGTGTCCCATCTGTTGGCGGAGGTAAGCAGCAGAGTTAGGGATTATGTGTGCTACACATGCTTGGCCAATCATCAGCCAGCAGTGCATTATGGGCCGTGACGCGCCGCTCAAATTTGGCGCGAACAGCCCATAATGTTCGATCTTCGTCGAACGATCAAACAGCCGATGTTCGAGTCTAACTCATGTTCGACTCAAACAGATAGCCCATCCCTTGTAATGAGACACCTTTCTATAGGCCATCAGTTGAGACTGAACCAGTTGATATTAATTTGCACTGACAAGAGGCAGAATTGCTTTCTAATTACTGATAGATTTCAGCTGGTGTCTTGGCTTTCCATGCCTTTTTACACTTCCCTTTCTTCATGTGTTCAATACTTTTTCCCTGTGTCATTTCATTTTATTACACATAACTTAATTTCTGAACTTACCGTATTTGTTTTGGTGGCTTTATGTATGGATTGCATGGGTTGTTACCGACATGTGGTGAAAATTTCATGTCAATCGCACCTTTAAAAATATATTTACCTAGAAAAATGGTGACATGTTCAATCCTTATTTTACCTGCTGTATGTGTATATATTTAATATATGGCACATTTCTGATAGGTTCCATAATGGGTAAATATTCCATACCTCCCAGCTATCTGACTGCAAAAACAATAAAGCCCAACTCCAGCCACATCAAAAAAATACCCTTTGCAAGAGTTAAATACTAATTGTGGGAGAGGTGGAATTGCTTACCTTTTTCCTCAGGGTTCCTCCAGCAGTGTGACTGGTTTCCCTACAGCCTCCTCTCTAAGCTGTTGGCCCTGATTGCATGCCTGCCCCACCATGTACAGTAGAGGGTTAATAGGCCTGCATTGTACATGATGATGCAGAGTGACTGCCTACATTCCTGAGCTTCAAATAGAAAAGGAAAGTACAGATCAGGGAGACTGGTATGTAATGCTGCCTCCATGGGCATCCGCTGAACTTTTTTCAGGGGGGGGGGATAATTTTAAGGTCATCCATGCATCTTTGGGGCAGTGGAGCAGCGCTGTATACACCACTCCTCCACCGCCCCTTCCCATTGAAATAAATAAGCACCGCTGCCGAAGCGCCTGCAAAGCGATTCGGCAGCGACGATACACAGTTGCATTTAACCCCGTCTTCGACCGCTAGCTGGGGTTAAAAGCACCACACTAGCGGCCGAATAGCGCCACTAAAACAATGGTAAAGGGCCGCTAAAACTAGCAGCGTATTACCGATAACGCAGCCAGCTGACATTGTGAAATAGCTCTTGAGGATAATTCGGCTTCACTCCACCATGTCCATATAAATATAGCCTAGAGAATGTACATCTTTCTATATTGCAATACATCTGTTGTGGCCATATTTTGATCTTTATGAAAACAGCCTATACTGTATAGGTTGTTTTCATCAAGATCAAAATATGGCCACCCACAACAGATGTATTGCAATACAAAAAGATGTACACAGTGGTGTCGTGGCACAGGCACTGCTGTTACCTGTAGTTCTTCAGCGATAAGCCCAGGGCAGGCACTGGCAGCGTATTCGCTCATCTCGGCCACTGCACGCCACGCACCTGTGGGAGGAGCCGGTGCATACATTCACACAGGCAGAGGCAGACTGAGGCAGCAGCCAATCACGGAACAGCCGGGTCACGGACGGTGATGTTAAGCAGAGGCCTGAGCGGCAGAGCCAATCTGATGCTCGGGCCGGGGGTGAGGAGGGAGGGACGGATGTGTAGTCGGAAAAGACAGAGCAGCCCCTGCCCCCAGGCCAGCAGCAGACTTAGAAAAAAGAAAAAAAGTGTATGGCTGCCGCGGAGGCGGCCATTGCAACACAGGGAGCAAGTATCTTCACTCTGACTTCTGATTCGGGGGGGGGCAATTGACCCCCCCTTGCCCTATGGAGCGGACGCCCATGGCTGCCTCTTCTTGATTTAACAAGCTTTTAACCCTTGCAGCTCAGAGGAGCCCACTACAAGGGTATTTTTTTTCTGTGCCCAGAGTTGGGCATTAACAAATTTACCATTTAACCTTTTCCGGGTCTGAATAACTCCTGTTGACCTTCTAATTACTTTTATCTTCAGACTTTGAGCAAGCATTTGTCTTTCTCCAAGCAAGTGGATGTTTTGCTGATATTACAAATGGAACAGAAGGTAAAAAATGTATATAGCAGATATTTTTTATATATTCTGTAGAAATGTGTTCTGTGTACTAAGGAAACTACATGAAAGGTTGGATTTAATTGAATAGGTTCCACTAACAGAGTATGTTTTCTTCACAATGAGGTAGGGACAGTGCGCTTTATTAGTGATATGGGAGAACTGTTCATATTTTCGGTAATGACTGTCACAGATTTACAAGGGTAGATAGATGTGCATGTCCCAGGGCCTAGCAAGCACATAACGCAATTACTAATAGGGTTGCACCTGTACCGAGCATTTGCACGTGTACTTGTACTCGTGCAAATGCTTAATCTGATACCTCCAGGCTCCAGCAGCGCCGTATGAAGAGACGTCGCGCGAGGGAGTTGGAGTCGTGTTGGAGGCGTCACGCGCTCATTCCTGGGAGTTAGTGGGCGGAGAAGACAGAGGGAGTCAGCGGTGTGTTGGAAGTGTCAGAACACCGCGACGCCCATCTTGGTACACCCCGCACACCCAGCACTTACCCGCAGTAAGGCTTGCTAGTTGTTACACACAGCCAAATTAGTGCTGCCTTTCAGTGCCCATCAGTGCCGCTCATCAGTGCCACCTATCATTGCCCATAAGTGCCACCGATCAGTGCTGCATATCAGTGCCGGATATTAGTTCCACCCCATTAGTACCCTTCAGTGCCGCCTCATCGGTGCCCATCAGTGCCACCTATCAGTGCCCATCAGTGCTGCATATTAATGTTTCCTTATCAGTGCAACCTCATCAGCGCACATGAGTGAAGGAGAAAAATTACTTATTTACAAAATCGTGCTTTGAAAACAGTCACATGACATAAAAAAAAAGTATTGGTAATCAGTATCGATGAGTACTTGATAGAAGCATTGGTACTTGTACTTAGTCTTAAAAAAGTGGTGCCAATAATTCCTGAAGGACAATATTGATACTTCACATACTTTTTTGTGGGTGCGTTTCGTTTCACGCATTTTACATGCGTTTTATGCACTTCCATAGACTTTGTGCCAGAAAACGCAGGTAAATGTATATATTATTGAACATGCTCCAATTTTTTACAACACAACTCAATGCAGCACACATACACTATATTACCAAAGTATTTGTAAACAAGAGTACAAATGCACTACCAAAAGTGTTCAAACAAAATATATAATACTAATAATAAAGTGCTATAATGAGGGCGTAAATAGCAGCAGAGTTCTGTAGTGTATCCAGCACCCAGTAAATGTTTTAAATATATTGAAGTAGCGCTAATTACTATTTAACAAAGTGCTATGTAAATAACATTGGTGCAAATGAATCTCATATTAATAATAATGATAACGTGCATCACAACAGTGTATGGTTAATAATATAAAGTCCATTCAGGTAAAATATATACTAAACTAAAACCAAGTCCATGCGAGAAAGTGCTATAATTGATGCATCCACAGAAAAAATCTCTGATCATCCAGGGAGCAACTCAGTCCTTGTCACAACAGGATAATTTCATGGATGAACAAAATAACAGAGCAAAGGGACGGACAAGGGAGTCAGAGTCTGGAAATTATGTAGATAAAAATGACAGATTCCTTGTATCCTCCCCCTGAGGTGATGGCCGCTTACCTTTTAAATAGACCCCACTGGGTCTAATGGTGCATTAAACGATAATGGCCAACCAACGGTGAATGCTCCTTCCTCCTCGGTGTGTTTTGAACAGGACACCACTGCAGTACTGCCTCCAACCTCTCCACAGATTTCCTGGGAAATTAATCTCTGGATTCAAGGGTTTAAAAGCCAGAAAAAAGGATCTCCATAGTGTAGTAAGTTAAAAGGCACATAGGTCCATTTATTAAAATCGGTAGTTGACAATAAAAAGGCAAATGCCATACAGGTAAAAACAATGTCAAAGATACAGGAACTTCCGGTCACTGCGTAAAACCGGAAGTGGATGTCACCTAAGCTCCTCCCGACGCGTTGCGTCACTGTCACGTCACTACCTCAAGGGTATGCAGGTTGCACAGAGCAGGTAAGTATAAGCCTTTTTATTTTAATTGAAAAAAAAAAGTTTACAACCACTTTTAAGAAAAAATATTTCTAGCAACTCATACAAAAACTTACATGCATGCAAACATATAAAATAATATACTGTTCTTATGAGACAGCACCAATATGTAACAGCATTAATTCCGTGCTCTTCGATGGCCAATCTCTTTGAGGAGGAGGAAAGGGATAGCAGAGTAGGGGTTCTGTGATCCTTGGGGACAGGAGGCAAGACTAGCCTTAGAATAGGAAACATAAACTGTATGTGTGGTGTATTAAGTGTTACATGCACAAGTACGGTAAATACCCTTCTCTGGACTGAAAAGGGCATAATTACAGAGGTTACAAAGGTTTTGGTGGTTTTACTTTGCATCCAATTCTAATAAAAACAACTATTAATATCATAGTGTATTTATTTCACAGATGTCCAGGCAAAGAACAATTCCAAGACTACTAGCAGAGAGACATACAATGAAAGTGATTCAGATAGTGCTGGTTCTTGTACAGAAGTGAAAGACCAAGGGGAAATCACCAGAGATGAAGACCCTGATGGGATGGAATCTGAATCGTCTGAATCATCTCAAATGAGCAACAAAGTAGGACAATGTACAAGAGATGAAGACCATAATAAAGAACAAAATGAATGTTCCAAAACATCTTTATTGTCAGTAAATAGCAATGTAAAGGAAAGCTCTGGAGATGAAGACCTCATTGGAATGCAAAGTGAATTGTGTCAATCATCTTTAGAAAGCAACAGGAAAGAGGAAAGCTCTAGAGATGAGGGCCATGATGATATACAAAGTGAGTTGTCTGAATCATCTTTAGAGAGCAGCAGGAAAGAGGAAAGCTCTAGAGATGAGGGCCATGATGATATACAAAGTGAATTGTCTGAATCATCTTTAGAGAGCAGCAGGAAAGAGGAAAGCTCTAGAGATGAGGGCCATGATGATATACAAAGTGAATTGTCTGAATCATCTTTAGAGAGCAGCAGGAAAGAGGAAAGCTCTAGAGATGAGGGCCATGATGATATACAAAGTGAATTGTCTGAATCATCTTTAGAGAGCAGCAGAAAAAAGCAAAGCACTGAAGGTGACGACCTAGACAGAATGGAAATGGAATCTCCTGCAGCATCTCTATTTTCACCTTCAGTAAGCAGGGAAAGTGATCTGGTTCTGCTTAAGAACGCCTCTCGGAGACACAGGGCTTTAGAAGAAATTCAGATAAAGACCATGAAAACAAATTTGCGGGTTCTGAAGATTCAACAGCAAAACTTACAGTACCAACTGCAGCAGCAACCCGAAGATGGAGATGCAGGTTTTGCCACAAACCTAATTCAGTTTCTGAGGAAAGTTCCAGAAGATAAAAAGTTGTCCACACAAATGTCTATTCTAAATGTCTTATCCTCGGTTTTGGGTCAGCAGCCAATGTCTATATCAAACCCTGGCTGAATATCACAACACTATACAAATCCATCTTCCCCCAGACTTGAAGGACAAACTCTTCCTCCTAAGCCATAGCCATAGGCCACAAATGTATGAGACATATACTGATAAATGGCTGCCACAGATACAGAACATTATATACTTTGACATAATTGTCTTAAAGATGATAATAGTAATATTGTATATGAACAGATTGTTGTCGTCAAAATATCTATTTTGTGTTTCTATGTATATAGTATTTGTGTATGTTTTTGTTGTCTGCTCTGTATTCCTGACCATATAAACAAAAATCCAAATTTAAAGTTTAACTATAGGAAAAAGTATTTTTTTTTCATTTTGGATAGAGTAATGCTGCATACACACGATCGTTTTTCACGACGTTAAAAATGCCATTTTTTAAATTGGGCATTAAAAACGATCGTGTGTAGGCTCCAGAGCATTTTTAAGGACGTGAAAAATGGCCTAAAAAAAATGAGAACCTGCTTCATTTTTTCACATCGTTTTTCACGTCGTTTTTTTTAACGACGTGAAAAACGGTAATGTGTATGCTTTTACGAGGGGAAAAAAAACATGCATGCTCAGAATCAAGTATGAGACGGGAGAGCTTGTTCTGGTAAAACTAGCGTTCGTAATGGAGATAGCACATTCATCACGCTGTAATGGACTGAAAAGCACAAGGCTGAAAAGCGCGAATCGTCGCTCAACAAACTTTACTAACATGAAGGGTGGCGCCATTCGAACGGAACTTCCCCTTTATAGTGCCGTCGTACGTGTTCTACGTCACTGCGCTTTGCTCAAGCGTTTTTTTTTAATGAACGTGTGTATTCGCAAGACAGGCTTGAGAGGAAACAAGAAGAATCACGTTGAGAAAAACGTTGTTTTTTAAAATTATATTAAAAACTATCGTGTGTACGCGGCATTAGAGAGGCTTACAACCTCTGTCACATATTTATTTTTTTGCCATCTGTGTCCCATTGCAGAGATTTACCTTCGCTTCCTGTGCCTTAGCCAAACAGGAAGTGAGAGGAAATCCCTGCAAATTAAGGGGATTCCTTGGGGACCCCCAGGTGACCAGAACTAGGGTCCCCATTGAAAGATTTCCTCTTTATTACTTTTCTGGGGACAACTCAAAATTTGGGATTTTTTTTTACTTTCACTTGCAATGATAATGGTAAACAGGACAAATAGAACGGGTGAATCTCCCTAATGCCCTGTACACACGATCGGATTTCCAATGGATTTTTCCATCGGAAATCCGATGAAGCTGACTTTCATCAGTCTTGCCTACACACCATTAGTCAAAAATCCGACCGTCCCAAACGCTGTGACGTAAAACACTCCGAAGAGCCGAGAAAAATGAAGTTCAATGCTTCTGAGCATGTGTTGACTTGATTCTGAGCATGCGTGGGTTTTTTCTCCGATGGAGTTCCCCACAGATGATCGGAATTTGCTATCGTTTTTTTTTTCCATCGGAATTTGCTATCTATTTTTTTATACCGATGGAAAAAAGACCGATGGGGCCCACACACTATCGGTTTGTCCGATGAAAAAAGTCCATCGGTCTTTTTTCATCAGAAAAACCGATCGTGTGTACGCGGCATAACTGGGACACAGACAGCAATAAAAACTGACAGGTGTTCTAATCCTGTACTCTATCCAAAACTAAGAAAAACGTTTTGCCTTTATACTTTAAGGCAAAATAGATGTTTCTATACAAAAAAAAAAAAAAAACGAATTCTCACAAGGACCAAGAAAACTCAATGAGAATGCATTGGGTGAAAGCTTGCATTAGGTCATTTTCATATAATGGTTCTGTATTAGGTCCATTAAATAAAGGAAAGAGCCAATTACATTAACTTCTCTATTGCTCTCAATTGTCTCTAACTAACTTGAGCTAACTGAAATCTAGTTTGCTGCTAAGGGATACTATAGATAAAGCTACTGTTTGCACTAATTTTAGGAGCTTAGTTGCACCAAAGGTTTTTGATTGCTTACTGTGTTTTCCCGAAAATAATCCCGGGTCATATATTAATTTTGGCAACAAAAGACACAGTAGGGCTTATTTTCAGGGTAGGTCTTACCATGTAATGTGTTGTCTTCTCTCCCCCTGTCTGACAGGAATCCCCAGTGTGAATTGAGTTAAAATGCTTTTAAAAATCTATAATCCACTTTATTACAGTAGTATATAATGTACAAGGTGTGTGTTTCTGCAATATAATTGTGCCAAATACCTTCGTTATAGCTCCGCTCTGCGCTTCTGTGACCTGCCGGAGCTCTCTTCCCCGCAATTATATTACAGAAACACACACATTGTACATTATATACTACCACAATTGAGTGGGTTATAGGATTTTACAAGCATTTTAAACTAGGGCTTATTTTCGGGGTAGGGCTTATATTGCAGCCCTCCTGGAAAATAACGCTAGGTCTTATTTTCGGGGTAGATCTTATTTTCGGGGAAACACAGTAGTAGCATGGTATGAACACCTTGCTGACTTGGCTTGCATGTATTAATTGCAACACGTTATAAAGGACAATAGAGAATATTCCCTTTCTGTCTGGCATGAGCCTTTGTTTTTGAGGGCGGGGGAGTTCCTCTGTTTGATAGTATGGGAAGTTCTCCTATTCTGAAAAAGTCTGCATAAACTATATTGTATCTGAATTTCTGAGTACAGTGGGAGTTTTTACATGAGGCTGAGCTGTATTGAAATGCACTATGATCAGAAAGTGCCAAGTGCAGTAGGAACATAGATCTCTGCAGAGGACAATGGGGGGGTTATTTACGAAAGGCAAATCCACTTTGCACTACAAGTGCAAACTACAAGTGCAAAGTGCACTTGACATTGCACTGAAAGTGCACTTGGAAGTGCAGTCGCTGTAAATCTGTGGGGTAGATCTGAAATGAGGGGAAGCTCTGCTGATTTTATTATACAATCATGTGCAAGCTAAAATGCTGTTTTTTTCTTTTCCTTGCATGTCCCCCTCGGATCTACAGTGATTGCAATTTCAAGTGCACTTTGCACTTGTAGTGCAAAGTTGATTTGCCTTTCGTAAATAACCCCCAATAAGTATTACAAATTTTACCCATTGGGGTGACTGGATTGGTATCATAGGACAAAAAAAGATTTTGCACCGGTAACTTTATTTTTGTCAAAGGCCCTAGAAATAAGATAATCAAACTGTTTCATAATATAGCTATACTGCATTGTGCAATTATATTTTATAATTTGTTATATTTGTAAGGGCTGTATATATTTTGGTTTTATTAAGGTTGAACTGTTAGATGGTGTATACTGAAGCCAAATAAATTAAATATTTTTGCTGATTTTGAAAGTTGTTCATTATAAAAAAAAAATATTGAGAACATAGTTATATTTCTCTTTATAGGAGGCCACTGAGCTGTCAATGCTGACTTCCTCCCTGACACATTTCACTTCACTAAGTCACTAAGGCCCCTTTCACACTGAGGAGTTTTTCAGGCATTTTAGCGCTAAAAAAAACCGCCTGAACAACTCCTACCCTGCAGTCTCAGTGTGAAAGCCCGAGGGCTCATGCCTCCTTCAATGTAACAAAGGTATGCTGTAAACTATGCCCAGTTTTCTATTTGTGCAGCATCGTTTTCTTACTTTGTGAAGTTCCTGCACAGCGGGGCCATCTCCAGTGTGGGTATCTGAAGCCACAGTGTCCTTCTTCCTGGATTCAGTGCATGCTGGCTACCCAGCATGCACCTGCCGAACTCGGGCATGTGCAGTGCGGTGCAATTTTGGTCAGCTTGGCATGGCACATCAATGCCAAGCTGACCAAGGTTTTCCATAGATGTCAATGTTAGATGTTACTGGAGCTGTGCAATGCCAAGCTGGCAAAGAATTTTCATAGACACCATGCCAAGCTGACCAAGATCTCCCAGGAGCCAATGCAAAACCGTAAATGACGCACGGCGCCACAGCCCCTTAAAGGAGGAAGTGAAATTAGATATGGGCATAAGCCAGGTAAGTGAACAGAAAAAAATAATAAACATTTGCCAATGCATTTTAAGGATGCACATTAGTGGTGCATGGTGAGGAGTGAAAAATGTGGGTGGAACTCCGCTTTAAGCTAAATCTCTCTAAAACCAAGTTGATAATATTCCCCCCTGCCCGTGCCCCCCTCCATGACCTTCCTATCAAGGTCAATAATGACACAAACAATCCCTCCCCTCATGCCAGGGTACTAGGTGTAATCCCAGACTCTGACCTGTCCTTCCAGCCCCAAATGCAATTGTTGTCAAAAGCTTGTAGACTTCACCCCCGTAACATCTCTAAAATTCGCCCCCTTTTATAACTAAGTAAACCACCAAGCTACTCATTCACTCCCTCGTTATCTCTTGCCTTGACAATTTCAACTCCCTCCTCATAGGTCAACCTCTTCATAGGCTATCCCCTCTTTAGTCTATCATGAATGCTGCTGCCAGACTCATTTACCTTACCAACAGCTCAGTGTCTGCCACCCCTCTCCGCTAATCCCTACACTGGTTTCCCATCGCCCAGCAAATTAAATTCAAAATACTAACCACAACATACAAAGCCATTTACAAGCTACATTACCAATCTTATCTCCAAATATCACCCAAACCGTCCTCTCCGCTCCTCTCAAGACCTTCTGCTCTCAAGCTCCCTTGTCTCCACCTCCCATGCTCATCTCCAGGATTTCTCCAGAGCCTTTCCCATCCTCTGGAACTCTCTATCTCAATCCAGCAATCTCCTACTCTGGCTGCCTTCAGGCGATCACTGAAAATTAATCTCTTCAGGGAAGCCTATTACACCTCCAAAAAATCTATCGCTTCCATCAGCTCATTCCCCACAGTTACATCCTTTTGTACTGCTTGCTCCACTCTATTAGATTGTAAGCTCTTCTGAGCAGGGCCCTTTTAACCCTCTTGTTTTTTATTGTATTGTAACTGTATTGTCTCCCTTTTACATTGTAAAGAGCTGCGTAAACTGTCAGCGATATATAAATCCTGTATAATAATATTACACACATAAACACTTGTTAGACACATATTTAACCCCTTGATTGCCTTAGATCAGGGGTGTCCAAACTTTTTTCAAAGAGGGCCAGATTTTATGAAGTGAGGGCCGACCATTTTGCCTGACGTTCTTGGAACCATTAAAATTCGGTCTAATGCCGCGTACACACGGTCGGAATTTCCAACAACAAATGTTCGATGTGAGCTTGTTGTCGGAAATTCCGACCGTGTGTATGCTCCATCAGACATTTGCTGTCGGAATTTCCGACAACAAAAATTTGGGAGCTGGTTCTTTAATTTTCCGAACAAAAAAGTTGTTGTCGGAAATTCCCATCGTGTGTACACAATTTAACGCACAAAAATTCTACGCATGCTCGGAATCAATTTGACGCATGCTCGGAATCACTGAACTTAATTTTTCTCGGCTCGTCGTAGTGTTGTACGTAGCGGTGCAACGGATCCTCATGGATCCGTGATCCATAAGGATCAACACCTTCGGGTCGGCACACCCGTGATCTGTGGGCCTCCCGGTCCTGCATTGGCCATAGGAAAGGCCGCGGCTTCGGCCTAGCTCCCGGAGCGGCGGCCATCTTGGTCCACCCAGCGGCGGCGGCCGCTGTCTCATCACATTCGGCTCCCCATCACAAATTGCTCCGGAATTGACGTTTCGTCGCCGCCATCTTGCTACACCCCACACTCCTGCACAGTAATGATAGAGTGAGAAGGGGGCAAGCGGGCATCTTGTTACACCCACCAGAGTTTTAGATTTCACAGTATTTTCAACACAAAACTGAGCTTATATGCTTAAATACAGTATTTGTAAATCCGACGGACTGTTTAAATGTGAAAATCAGAGGTGTTCTGTCACATTAGCAACCATGTAAGGTCAGCAGGTTTGCTGCTGCTTTTAAAATTTAACATCTAAACTAGGGTGACCACGTGTCCCGGATTGCCCGGGACAGTCCCGCATTTTGCAGGTCTGTCCCGGGCACCTTCATTCAAGGACAATACAGTGTCCCGGAATGAAACTGACACAGCCACCCACTGGGCCAATCTGATGCCCCCAAAAAAGGCCGCCACATCACTGCTTTACTCACTGACAGTACTTGCCCTGGCCGTGAATGCCTGGAGGAGCACAATCCCCGCCTCCTGCTTGTGATTGGAGAAATCATAAATCCCGCCTCTTGTGTCCAAACACTGTGCTGTGATTCATTACAGCACAAGCTGATTTTTGGGAAGGGGGGGTGTCCGTGAATGGTAGTTTCGAAATGTGGTCACCCTAATCTAAACATTTCCAAATACTGTATTTAAGCATATAAGCTCCGTTTTGTGTTGAAAATAACTGTGAAATCTAAAACTCCGGTGGGTGTAACAAGATGTCCGCTTGCCCCCTTCTCACTCTATCATTACTGTGCAGGAGTGTACAGTGTAGCAAGATGGCGGCGATGGAACGTCACTTCCGGAGCAATCTGTGATGGGGAGCCGAATGTGACGAGACACCACAACAAGCTTTCCTGGCCTGATTTGCCTGGAGTTCGCTCCCCTCCTTGTCTTGGATCAGCCTCCGCAGTGCCTGAGAGCGCTCCCACAGCACATCCACAACCTACACCTGCCTTGGGACAGACCGCGGCGTCGGCCTACCTCCTGGAGCGGCGGCCATCTTGCTCCACCCAGCAGCGGCCTACGTGAGCTCCCCTGCCTTCCCTGACTGCCTTGTGCACTTTAAGTTGATTTTATATATTTTAAAATAATATAAAAGTGTTAGAAGACAAAAAATAAAAACGTATGTTTATTTGTCTTGTCTTTTTTTTTGCTGATCCGAAAAATTATCTGATCCGTTACTCTGATCCGAGGAACGATCCGAACTGTGAGTTTTTTGATCCGTTGCACCCTTAGTTGTACGTCACCGCGTTCTTGACGTTCGTAATTTCCGACAACATTTGTGTGACCGTGTGTATGCAAGACAAGTTTTAGCCAACATCCGTCGGCAAAAAATCCACGGTTTTGTTGTCGGAATGTCCGATCGTCTGTACGCGGCATTAGTGTGTTCATCTGAGTACTAATACACTGCCCAACAAGTTGATTGGTTACTCTGCAGAGCTGCACCAGATTTTGTGTGCACCAGTTTTAGTAAATCTCCCCCTTATGCCTTGTACACACGATCAGATTTCCGATGGAATAAAATCCAATGTAATTTTCCTGACTTCCATCAGTCTTGCATACACACTGTCAGACTAAATTCCAACCGTCCAAAACGCGGTGACGTAAAACACTGTGACGAGCCGAGAAAAATTAAGTTCAATGCTTCCGAGCATGCGCCGACTTGATTCTGAGCATGCGTGGATTTTTCTTTGATGGAATTCCACACAGACAATCGGAATTTGCCATTCGGATTTTTTTTCCATCGGAAAAATTTAAAACATGTTCTATTTTTTTACTCCGATGGAAAGAAGTCTGATGGGGCTCACACACGATTGGAATTTCCGATGAAACGAGTCTATCAAATTTTATTCCATCGGCAATCCGATAGTGTGTACAAGGCATAAGTGTCAGATTGCCCGCTGTCCCGCTATAATTCACTGGTCACTGCCATTACTAGTGTAAAAATATATGTAGCACACGCGCCCTTTTGCTCCCGTCTTTGGCTCACTCACAGGAGGAAAAGGCGCACTGTACCACCATGTAACTTACGGGTCTTGCAGCAAGGTTCTCCCTAAAGTTGAAATATATGTAAACTAAGAAAAATGGACTTTAGGCGGCACATGGGTATATATTGTTATAAGGGTTTAATTTCAACAACATGGTATGAAAAAATATATAAACATTCAAACAGTAACAGTTTGTTTGTATTCAGATACAGGGTTAGGGCTAGTGCTTTAACAGTGCTTCAAAATTGTATGACGTAGAAACATTCCATCTTAATAAAAATGCCAAACCAGCAGACCAAGGCTGATGTAACGGTGAGCATATAGAAGCAAGTGGCATAAGCCAAAGATCCGATGTATCAGGTATAGTCTTGAGTTGCTCTACTAGTTTCGCGAATGAACGCTTCTTCGGGAGCATAATAGTCGATCGGGTGTGCTGCATGATGCAGCATACACCTGGGAAGAGTTTTAATTGGCTGTTGATCAGTGACGATCAACCAGCCAGGATATAGATCACAATGATCGACAGCTGGGTGTGCTGCTGGATAGAGGCTGCTAGTGTGCAGCGACGGGTAATGTCCTCCAGGACTATTGAGGCTGTGACTTAGGTAGTATAATGAAAAAAAGCTCAGATAGCACCAGTGTACATACTGGTGCATAGATGGGCAGAGGGTATCTATCTCCATCTAGCCTTTAAAGTAGTGGCCAGGCTGTAGACCTGTGCCTAGAAAGAAGTTTAGCCAGTCCAGAGCAATTCCAGCAGTCTCCCTAAAGTTGGTTCTCATCCCCTAGAATGTAAAGGACAAGTCTCTATACCCCCAAGTAACTCCAAGGTCCACACCAGTAGCAACTCCAACGTAGAGTTTATTTTCCTTATGCATGAATAACCACAAAGTTGAGAAGAGAGAAAGGTGTTAGAAAGGGCAGATCAGATTCAGACACTCCTGGTTTCTTCGCCACTCGATCCCGAGTGGGTATAGCTCACCCGGATAGTCACCCAATGGCACTAGCAGCCGGCATGAAGCTCAAACAGTCAATCAGATTCCCTTGATAGATCCTATCGGGAGATCCCCTGACACAGAATCTACAGTGTCCCGAACCTCTTAATGGTTACGTTCTTTAGATCCCTTTTCGGATAGATGACATCCCCCCAGAGAGTTACTGGGCCCCTTCCTTCACTGTGATCTCTCACCAGTCCTTCGGAACGGTCCTCCCCCAGCCTCCTCTTCTAGAAATGGGTCCCCTCGCAAGGCGGCACCCTGGGATTCTTCCTCCCCGAAGTGGGCTCCAGCTAAAGGTGCTGGGCCCAGGGCTGAAGTTGCAGGCCCAGGACTAAAGGTGCCTGGGACTGAGGCGCACGCGGCCCCATGACCTGGAGGGCCATGCACTTGAACTTGGACTCCAGAACTGTAAGTTCCCCTCTGGGCATGGGCCCTGGGAATTGCTTCCTCCTCCAGGCTTGGGCCCCGGGAATTGCTCCCTCTCTAATGGTGTCTGCCCCTTTTTTACCCTCTCCCGGCATGCACAGCGGGTAAACTACTCCCACTGCACGGCTGCCGAGAGAGGACACCCAATCGCCATTCCATCACCTGTGGTTCAACCCCGAGTACAAGTGACAGCGCCATCCACACTGTTAAGGGGAACTACACGCCAGGTAAGAACAGCGGCAAGGCAGAGTCCAAAAAAAAGAATTGGAAGACCCGAGCCAACTACCACTCGAATCACCCCTAAATTTAATATAGCAGCCCCTTAAATTGGGACCCCCGCTACATATAAATAGACAAAAATTCCAGTATATATCCCATAGCTTGTAGATGCTATAATTTTCATGCAAAGCAATATATATACTTACTGGGATTTTACAAACACGCGGTAACACAAAAGCAGCCCAAAAGGTGGCGCCATACGAATGGTACTTCGCCTTTATAATGCCGTCGTACGTGTTGTACATCACCGCGCTTTGCGCAAGCATTTTTTTTCACGACAGTGTGTATGCAAGGCAGGCTTGAGAAGAATCACATCTAGAAAAACTTCGTTTTTTTCCATGACATTAAAAAAGGGCGTGTGTACGCGGCATAGAGGCCAATAAAGTTCTTGTGCGTGTAAAGGCAGGTGTCCCAATACTTTTGACAATATAGTGTATGTACACTAGGGATGAGCTTCGTGTTCGAGTCGAACATACGTTCGACTCGAACATTGGCTGTTCGATCGTTCGACGAAGATCGAACGATTTGGGCCGTTCGCGCCAAATTCGAGTGACGCGAACGGCCCACAATGCACTACGCCATCGCAGTGTCATCCAGGCGCTGTGATTGGCCAAGCATGCACTGTGACCCCGCATGCTTGGCCAATCACAGCGCCGGCAGCGAGGAGAGCAATGATTGGCCACAGGCAGGATGCCTGTGGCCAATTATTGCTGAGGGTGTTTAGTACACGCCCCACACTATAAAAGGCCGCCAGCACGGCGGCCTAGTGTAGTGTGTTCCGGAGCAGGGATAGAGTAGCATAGGCAGGGACAGTGACTGTTATTTCTTTCTTGCTTAACCTGGATTCCTTTAGTTTAGGGAAAGAGAAGGATAGGTAGGGAGAGTGTCAGTGTGTTTTGTGCTTCTGCTATAGTGTGCTTAAAAAAAACATTTATTCTAGGGACAGAAAACTGTAGGTAGGGACAGTGTCAGTTTCTTTCACTCTGCAAGTCCTTGTTTCCAGGGACCTGGAAGGACAGTGAGTGAATTGTCCTTTTGCTATATTGTGATTAAAAAAAACATTTATTCTAGGGACAGAAAACTCTAGGTAGGGACAGTGTCAGTTTCTTTCACTCTGCAAGTCCTTGTTTCCAGGGACCTGGAAGGACAGTGAGTGAATTGTCCTTTTGCTATATTGTGATTAAAAAAAACATTTATTCTAGGGACAGAAAACTCTAGGTAGGGACAGTGTCAGTTTCTTTCACTCTGCAAGTCCTTGTTTCCAGGGACCTGGAAGGACAGTGAGTGAATTGTCCTTTTGCTATATTGTGATAAAAAAAAACATTTTTTTCTAGGGACAGAAAACTGTAGGTAGGGAGAGTGTTTTTTTTCTTTCACTCTGCAAGTCCTTGTTTCCAGGGACCTGGAAGGACAGTGAGTGAATTGTCCTTTTGCTATATTGTGATTAAAAAAAACATTTATTCCAGGGACAGAAAACTCTAGGTAGGGACAGTGTCAGTTTCTTTCACTCTGCAAGTCCTTGTTTCCAGGGACCTGGAAGGACAGTGAGTGAATTGTCCTTTTGCTATATTGTGATTAAAAAAAACATTTTTTTCTAGGGACAGAAAACTGTAGGTAGGGAGAGTATTTTTTTTCTTTCACTCTGCAAGTCCTTGTTTCCAGGGACCTGGAAGGACAGTGAGTGAATTGTCCTTTTGCTATATTGTGATTAAAAAAAACATTTTTTTCTAGGGACAGAAAACTGTAGGTAGGGAGAGTATTTTTTTTCTTTCACTCTGCAAGTCCTTGTTTCCAGGGACCTGTAAGGACAGTGAGTTAATTGTCCTTGTGCTATATTGTGCTGAAAAAAACATTTATTCCAGGGACAGAAAACTCTAGGTAGGGACAGTGTCAGTTTCTTTCACTCTGCAAGTCCTTGTTTCCAGGGACCTGGAAGGACAGTGAGTGAATTGTCCTTTTGCTATATTGTGATTAAAAAAAACATTTATTCTAGGGACAGAAAACTCTAGGTAGGGACAGTGTCAGTTTCTTTCACTCTGCAAGTCCTTGTTTCCAGGGACCTGGAAGGACAGTGAGTGAATTGTCCTTTTGCTATATTGTGATTAAAAAAAACATTTATTCTAGGGACAGAAAACTCTAGGTAGGGACAGTGTCAGTTTCTTTCACTCTGCAAGTCCTTGTTTCCAGGGACCTGGAAGGACAGTGAGTGAATTGTCCTTTTGCTATATTGTGATAAAAAAAAACATTTTTTTCTAGGGACAGAAAACTGTAGGTAGGGAGAGTGTTTTTTTTCTTTCACTCTGCAAGTCCTTGTTTCCAGGGACCTGGAAGGACAGTGAGTGAATTGTCCTTTTGCTATATTGTGATTAAAAAAAACATTTATTCTAGGGACAGAAAACTCTAGGTAGGGACAGTGTCAGTTTCTTTCACTCTGCAAGTCCTTGTTTCCAGGGACCTGGAAGGACAGTGAGTGAATTGTCCTTTTGCTATATTGTGATTAAAAAAAACATTTTTTTCTAGGGACAGAAAACTGTAGGTAGGGAGAGTATTTTTTTTCTTTCACTCTGCAAGTCCTTGTTTCCAGGGACCTGTAAGGACAGTGAGTTAATTGTCCTTGTGCTATATTGTGCTGAAAAAAACATTTATTCCAGGGACAGAAAACTCTAGGTAGGGACAGTGTCAGTTTCTTTCACTCTGCAAGTCCTTGTTTCCAGGGACCTGGAAGGACAGTGAGTGAATTGTCCTTTTGCTATATTGTGATAAAAAAAAACATTTTTTTCTAGGGACAGAAAACTGTAGGTAGGGAGAGTGTTTTTTTTCTTTCACTCTGCAAGTCCTTGTTTCCAGGGACCTGGAAGGACAGTGAGTGAATTGTCCTTTTGCTATATTGTGATTAAAAAAAACATTTATTCTAGGGACAGAAAACTCTAGGTAGGGACAGTGTCAGTTTCTTTCACTCTGCAAGTCCTTGTTTCCAGGGACCTGGAAGGACAGTGAGTGAATTGTCCTTTTGCTATATTGTGATTAAAAAAAACATTTTTTTCTAGGGACAGAAAACTGTAGGTAGGGAGAGTATTTTTTTTCTTTCACTCTGCAAGTCCTTGTTTCCAGGGACCTGTAAGGACAGTGAGTTAATTGTCCTTGTGCTATATTGTGCTGAAAAAAACATTTATTCCAGGGACAGAAAACTCTAGGTAGGGACAGTGTCAGTTTCTTTCACTCTGCAAGTCCTTGTTTCCAGGGACCTGGAAGGACAGTGAGTGAATTGTCCTTTTGCTATATTGTGATTAAAAAAAACATTTTTTTCTAGGGACAGAAAACTGTAGGTAGGGACAGTGTCAGTTTCTTTCACTCTGCAAGTCCTTGTTTCCAGGGACCTGGAAGGACAGTGAGTGAATTGTCCTTTTGCTATATTGTGATTAAAAAAAACATTTATTCTAGGGACAGAAAACTCTAGGTAGGGACAGTGTCAGTTTCTTTCACTCTGCAAGTCCTTGTTTCCAGGGACCTGGAAGGACAGTGAGTGAATTGTCCTTTTGCTATATTGTGATTAAAAAAAACATTTTTTTCTAGGGACAGAAAACTGTAGGTAGGGAGAGTATTTTTTTTCTTTCACTCTGCAAGTCCTTGTTTCCAGGGACCTGTAAGGACAGTGAGTTAATTGTCCTTGTGCTATATTGTGCTGAAAAAAACATTTATTCCAGGGACAGAAAACTCTAGGTAGGGACAGTGTCAGTTTCTTTCACTCTGCAAGTCCTTGTTTCCAGGGACCTGGAAGGACAGTGAGTGAATTGTCCTTTTGCTATATTGTGATTAAAAAAAACATTTTTTTCTAGGGACAGAAAACTGTAGGTAGGGAGAGTATTTTTTTTCTTTCACTCTGCAAGTCCTTGTTTCCAGGGACCTGGAAGGACAGTGAGTGAATTGTCCTTTTGCTATATTGTGATTAAAAAAAACATTTTTTTCTAGGGACAGAAAACTGTAGGTAGGGAGAGTATTTTTTTTCTTTCACTCTGCAAGTCCTTGTTTCCAGGGACCTGTAAGGACAGTGAGTTAATTGTCCTTGTGCTATATTGTGCTGAAAAAAACATTTATTCCAGGGACAGAAAACTCTAGGTAGGGACAGTGTCAGTTTCTTTCACTCTGCAAGTCCTTGTTTCCAGGGACCTGGAAGGACAGTGAGTGAATTGTCCTTTTGCTATATTGTGATTAAAAAAAACATTTATTCCAGGGACAGAAAACTCTAGGTAGGGACAGTGTCAGTTTCTTTCACTCTGCAAGTCCTTGTTTCCAGGGACCTGGAAGGACAGTGAGTGAATTGTCCTTTTGCTATATTGTGATTAAAAAAAACATTTTTTTCTAGGGACAGAAAACTGTAGGTAGGGAGAGTATTTTTTTTCTTTCACTCTGCAAGTCCTTGTTTCCAGGGACCTGTAAGGACAGTGAGTTAATTGTCCTTGTGCTATATTGTGCTGAAAAAAACATTTATTCCAGGGACAGAAAACTCTAGGTAGGGACAGTGTCAGTTTCTTTCACTCTGCAAGTCCTTGTTTCCAGGGACCTGGAAGGACAGTGAGTGAATTGTCCTTTTGCTATATTGTGATTAAAAAAAACATTTTTTTCTAGGGACAGAAAACTGTAGGTAGGGAGAGTGTTTTTTTTCTTTCACTCTGCAAGTCCTTGTTTCCAGGGACCTGTAAGGACAGTGAGTTAATTTTCCTTGTGCTATATTGTGATTAAAAAAAACATTTTTTCTAGGGACAGAAAACTGTAGGTAGGGAGAGTGTTTTTTTTCTTTCACTCTGCAAGTCCTTGTTTCCAGGGACAGAGAAGGACACCTGAAGGTAGCCCTTATTGCTTTTTTCCCATCTCCCTGCAGGCCATCTATTAGAATGTCTGGAAGGCAAACAAGGAGAGGCAGACAGTCAGGAGGCAATAAAAGAGGGCAAGCAGGCTCTGTGTCTGGGGGCAACAGTGCTGGTCGTGGACGCGGTGCATTGTCATCAGCACATGGCCATGGGACACGCTTGTCCTTCTTTTCGGCAGCTGGACATGTTGAGCCACATCATGCCGAAGACTTGGTAGAGTGGATGACCAAGCCCTCCTCCTCCTCCTCATCCTCTCTCACCCAGGCTCAGGGTACTGGAAAAGCAGCTGCCAAAGCGTCGTCTTCCCTGGTATCAATGTCAGACAAATCATCAGTCACTCCTTCCCTAGACCCACCATGTCCTCCTCCTGAGGAGTCCCCCGAACTGTTTCAGCACAGTGTTGGGTACATGCTCCAGGAGGATGCCCAGCGTTTCGAAGGGTCTGATGATGAAACCCAGCTAGAGGAAGGCAGTAGCGTGAGAGCAGACAGAGGGGATGCTCAAGAAGGACACCAATCTGGCAGTCATGTTCCAGCAGCTGCAGCATACTGCCAGATTGGCTCCAGTGATGAGGAGGGAGGGGATGATGAGGTCAATGACTCCACGTGGGTGCCTAATAGGAGAGAGGAGGAGGAGGAGGATGAGGAGGAGGCACATCTCCAACGAGGCAGGATGCCCTTTGGTGGCCAGCGTAAGGGCAGTACACCGACGGAATCACACCGCAGAGCTCCGCCTGTGCAGGGCGCTGCCTCTGCCCGTCATTCAAAAAGTTCTTTGGTGTGGGCCTTTTTTGAGGCTAGTGCATCAGATCGCACAGCTGCTGTTTGCAACATATGTCTCAAGCGTATATCGCGTGGCCAAAACATCAGCCGCTTGGGTACCACATGCCTGACCAGACATATGTTGACCTGCCATGCAGCTCGTTGGCAAGCCTACCTCAAAGACCCACACCAAAGAACAAAGCGGACCTCTCCTTGCACCGCATCAGCTGGGATCTCCAACCCCACTATAACTTCAGTCCTCTCTGAAACATGCACTGAGAGGAATGAAGGTGTAGAATTAGGTGTGTCACAGCCAAGTACTTGCGCCCACTCTGCTAGCAGTACACCGACGTCCGATTCTAGCAGGCAAATTTCCCTGCCCCAGCTGCTGGACCGTCGAAAGAAGTTCACTCCCAGCCATCCACATGCCCAGCGGTTGAATGCTAGCTTGGCTAAATTGCTAGCGCTTCAACTGCTGCCTTTTCAGTTGGTAGACTCGGCCCCCTTCCGTGAGTTTGTGCAATGTGCGGTTCCTCAGTGGCAGGTTCCCAAACGCCACTTTTTCTCACGGAAGGCTATTCCGGCTCTCTACCGGCATGTGGAAGGCAATGTCTTGGCCTCGCTGGACAGGGCGGTCAGCGGTAAGGTGCATATTACCGCTGACTCATGGTCCAGCAGGCATGGACAGGGACGTTACCTTTCTTTCACGGCCCATTGGGTCACTCTTTTGGCAGCTGGGAAGGATTCAGGACAAGGTGCAGTAGTGTTGGAGGTTGTCCCACCGCCACGCCTCCAAAATGCTACTACTGGTTGTGACACACCTCTCTCCTCCACCCCCTCCTCTTCTTCTTCCTCCATGGCCTCTTCCTGTGGTTTGTCCTATGAACCAGCGGTGCTCCGTAGCCGTTCACGGGGCTACGCAAGTACGCAGGCAAAAAGATGCCATGCCGTGCTTGCGCTGGTGTGTTTGGGGGACAGAAGCCACACTGGGGCAGAGGTCCTGTCTGCTCTGCAGGGCCAGGCCGAGAGGTGGTTGACGCCACGCCAGCTTAAGCCAGGAATGGTGGTTTGCGACAATGGCACCAACCTCCTCTCCGCCCTCCGACAGGGACAACTGACCCATGTGCCCTGTGTGGCTCACGTCCTTAACCTGGTGGTGCAGCGGTTCTTGGGCAGGTACCCGGGCTTACAGGATGTCCTGAGGCAGGCCAGGAAAGTCTGTGTGCATTTCCGCAGATCTTATAATGCCAGTGCTCGCCTGGCTGAGCTGCAAAAGGAGTTGAACCTGCCCAAGAACCGCCTTATATGTGACATGCCCACCAGGTGGAACTCAACGTTGGCCATGCTGCAGCGGCTGCACACGCAGCAGAGGGCCATCAATGAGTACCTGTGCGACTACGGCACCAGGACAGGGTCAGGGGAGCTTGGTTTTTTTTCTCCACGCCAGTGGGGCATGATCAGGGATGCATGCACTGTCCTGGCACCATTTGAGGAGGCCACGAGGATGGTGAGCAGTGACAGTGCATGCATCAGTGACACTGTACCTCTTGTCCACCTGTTGGAGCACACGCTGCGTGGAATAATGGACAGGGCACTTGAGGCAGAACAGAGGCAGGAAGAGGAGGACTTCCTTGCCTCTCAAGGCCCCCTTTACCCAGACAGTGTTCCTTCTGTCCCACCCATCGCACAGGAAGAGGAGGAGGAGGAGGAGGAGGAGGAGGATTGTGTCAGCATGGAGGTGGAGGCTGGCACTCAGCATCATCAGCAGCAGTCTTTTAGGGATGATTTACAGTCCCAAGAAACCAGTGGACTTGTACGTGGCTGGGAGGAGGTGGCTGCGGATCATGTCGTCCTTAGTGACCCAGAGGACTCCGGAGCGAATGCCTCAGCAAACCTACGCTGCATGGCCTCCCTGATCCTGCAAAGTCTGCGGAAGGATCCTCGTATTCTTCGGATCAAGGAGAGGGACCATTACTGGCTGGCCACTCTCCTTGATCCACGGTACAAGGGTAAGGTTGCGGACCTTATGTTACCGTCGCAGAGGGAGCAGAGGATGAGACAACTCCGGGAGGCCTTGCAGAAAGGTCTGTGCAACGCGTTCCCAGAGACTGGGAGGTTGCAAACTCCTGGTCCTGGACAACGAGTTGCTGAGGCTTCGGCCAGTCAAAGAAGGAGCGGTGGGGAAGGTGGCCGTCTGACCGATGCGTTCAGACAATTCTTTAGTCCGCAGCCCCAAAGTATGATTGGTTCCAGCAACCATCGCCAGCGTCTGATAAACATGGTGCAGGAATATCTAGGGGCAAGGTCAGACTTGGACACCTTCCCCACCGAAAATCCTCTGGCTTACTGGGTCTTGAGGATGGATCACTGGCCAGAGCTTGCACAGTATGCAATTGAGCTACTGGCCTGTCCTGCATCCAGCGTTCTTTCGGAACGCACATTCAGTGCTGCTGGAGGATTTGTCACGGATCACAGGGTGCGCCTGTCCACCGACTCGGTTGATCGACTGACTTTCATCAAGATGAACCAGTCTTGGATCACCACCAGCTACCACACACCTGATGCTGATATAACAGACTAATTGATTTTAAAATGTCACATCCCTTCAAGACTGATGCTGATGCTGAGTGCCTGTGCTGTTATGTTGACTGCCTATCCTCCTCCTCCGAGTCCTCAATGATACGATTGATGATGATAGCTTGGAAGATCATTTTTGTTTATGGGTGCCGCCACCAGTGCCTAACGCCCAATTTTTCAGCCCCTGTTTAACAGGGGCGTGTAATTACAATTTTTGAAGCAATACTTTGCAACAGGGCTCATTGCTGTGCTCCAAGTACAGTATCTGTGAGGAGTTGCAGTGTTGTGCCACCAGTGCCTAAGGCCCAATTTTTCAGCCCCTGTTTAACAGGGGCGTGTCATTACAATTTTTGAAGCAATACTTTGCAACAGGGCTCATTGCTGTGCTCCAAGTACAGTATCTGTGAGGGGTTGCAGTGTTGTGCCACCAGTGCCTAAGGCCCAATTTTTCAGCCCCTGTTCAACAGGGGCATGTAATTACAATTCTTGATCTAATAATTCACAGCAGGGCCCATTGCTGCACCCACCAAGAGTAACTGTCAGGGCTTACAGTGTTGTGGCACCAGCACCACCATCAAAGGCCCAATTTTTACTACCACTGTTCAACAATTATATGTAATTAAAATTCCTGATATAATAGTTGACAGCAGGGCGTTCCAGCACCAACCAAGAGTAACTGTGAGTGCTTACAGTGTTGTGCCAACACCAACAACTAAGGGGCCTATTTCTGCAGAGTATATACGGCAGGTCCCTACTTTCAAACATCCAACTTACAAACGACTCCTACTTGCAAACGCAAGAAGACAACAGGAAGTGAGAGGAAATCTACCACTAGGAAGGAAAATTCTCTCCTGTAAGAATAAATATGGGAGAAAGGTGTCTCCTCTGTACTGATGCTTTATCAGCAATCCTTGTTTCAAGAAAAACACCACATTTCAAAAACAGTTGTCATTGGGACGGAAAGTGAGGTGAAATGTTCTGAACAGGGGCACAGACAGCAAAACAAATGTTACAGGGGTGATAACCCTTACCTATGTTTTCCAAAAAGTTTAAAAATAGATTTTTGGGCTGGAGCTACACTTCAACAATGTACCTGTTCAAAATTACAAACAGATTCTACATAAGAACAAACCTACAGTCCCTGTCTTGTATGCACCGCCTGTATACGGCTGTTCAGAGTATATAGGGCCTTTTTTATTTTATGTGCGGGGTTCCCCTTAATATCCATACAAGACCCAAAGGGGCTGGTAATGGGCTGGGGTAGGGGGGGGGGTCATGGGGTAGCTATGCCATTTTTCTTAAAGAATTTCATCCATATTACCGGGACCAGACATTACATTAAAGCCGCAAGCAGTTTTAAATGGCTTTTTTTTCCTTTAGAAGTGTCATTTTGTGCAGGGACAGTTCTAAACACGGGAAACACGTGGCACTTCACAGGCATACTTTAGACACCCCCCAGGTACGATATTTAAAGGAATATTTGACTTTTTTTTTTTCACTTTATGCATCATTAAAATGACTGCTCCCGAAAAACGACCGTTTTTAAAACTTCTTTTTGCATTGATACATGTCCCCTGGTGCAGAACCCGGGTTCCCAAACCCTTTTTAGGACAATAACATGCATAATAGTTGTTATAATTAGCACTTTAGAATTCGAACGTTCGCATCCATTGTATTTAATAGGGTTCTAATGTTCGTTCGAACTTCCGGTCCGTTCGCGGGTTCTGGTGCGAACCGAACCCGGGGGTGTTCGGCTCATCACTAATGTACACGCTAGAAACGCTGTGTGCTGCCTATAGCCCCATGCTGTATTACAGAGGACAGTGACTATTCTGCTACAAACACAGTAAGCGTGGATTGGATTTACATTGTGAACTGCTAACATAATCCTCATAGTCTTCAACATTTCAATGAGAAAAAAGGTAAACCTTTGTCAACACCCCACTCCTATATCCCATCATTGTCAACCTACAGCACAGCCAAATGTCCACTTTAAAAAGGTGGTAAAATTAGACTTCTGGTACCAAAAATAATGTGATGTTTGGGCCCTTTCACACGGGCGGATCCCGTGATGATCAGCCGCGTGAACATCCGCTTGCTCAGCGGGGATCGCTCCGTTGATCCCCGCTGAGCTGGCAGATGACAGGGCGGTCCCCGCACACTGTGCAGGGACCGCCTTGTCAGATCTCCGCTCTCCTCTATGGGGGGATCGGATGAACACGGACCGTCTGTCCATGTTCATCCGATCCGCTCTGCAGACGGATGGAAAAATAGGATTTTCCTCCGTCTGAAGAATCGGACCATAGCGGAGACGGATGATATCGGGTGTCAGCGGATATTCATCCGCTGACACCCGCTATCCCATAGGGATACATGTATGTCCGTATTTCATCCAAAAACGGATGGATGAAATACGGACATACGGTCCGCACGTGTGAAAGGGCCCTAATTGAAAGTTGTTGATTCGACTTTACCACAGTGCAGAGTAAAGCTGGCCACACATTTATGGCAATTTGGCCAGTTCAGCAGGGATGGCGCTGAATTGTGATCCATGTATGGGCACTGTAGTTGTACAGAAGTCCATTTACTTTTCCCAGCTCAATCAGCATCACAGGTTATAGCCGGCAGTTCTGATCTGTGTATTCTGACAGTGGGAAAGCCTCCCTGTTGCCGGAATACAATAGCTCAGTTGGGGGATTCCCCCATCCACATTGAATGTATGGATGGGGGGGGGTCAGGTCAGTTTTTTTATTCAACACGCTGGTTCAACGAAAAAACTGAATCATCTATGCATACCTCGCAAATTTTTGAGATGGGAACAAGGGACACGTATTAGCAAAAGTATGTAGGCATAAGACACACCTCATGCCATGTGAGTGGACATACAGGAACGTCCCTCAGAACGTTTGTCCGTGCGTGGCCCCATCCTGTGATGGCTGTGATCATCCGACACAGCCAAGCACAGATTGAGATATGGACTCTGTGATTGGCCCTCCCGATCATGTGATGGCTGTGTCTAGGAAGATTATACAAAAAAAATTATTAGTTAAACCCAGAAGTGTTTTTTTTTTACCACTACTATTGCTTTATATTGGCTTTACAAATGCAGCAATTTACAATTAGGATGAAAAGTTTAGCACTGGGAAACACTTTTTGAAACATAAATAGCGCATTTTATATACTGTACAGCTATATAGATCAGACCCAAATGAGGAGGAAAGAGGGAAGGAAAGGGGAGCTGATAAAACCAGGTACCCGCTCCCCCCCAAAAAAAGCCAAATGTGGCAGTGGAGGGGGGGGGGACTGCAGACAAGTGGAACAAGTGCTTTATGCAGGAATTGCATGGCTTGACAAGGGTGACTGAGAATCTGGTAGTGAAGGGATGTCACTAGTAGTGATGAGCCGAACACCCCCGGGTTCGGTTCGCACCAGAACCCGCGAACGGACCGAAAGTTCGCACGAACATTAGAACCCTATTAAATACAATGGATGCGAACGTTCGAATTCTAAAGTGCTAATTATAACGACTATTATCCATGTTATTGTCCTAAACAGAGTTTGGGAACCCGGCTTCTGCACCAGGGGACATGTATCAATGCACAAATAAGTTTTAAAAACGGCCGTTTTTCGGGAGCAGTCATTTTAATGATGCATAAAGTGAAAAAAAAAAGTCAAATATTCCTTTAAATATCGTACCTGGGGGGTGTCTAAAGTATGCCTGTGAAGTACCACGTGTTTCCCGTGTTTAGAACTGTCCCTGTACAAAATGACACTTCTAAAGGAAAAAAAAGCCATTTAAAACTGCTTGCGGCTTTAATGTAATGTCTGGTCCCGGTAATATGGATGAAAATCTTTAAGAAAAATGGCATAGCTACCCCATCAACCCCCCCCCCCCTACCCCAGCCCATTACCAGCCCCTTTGGGTCTTGTATGGATATTAAGGGGAACCCCGCACACAAAATAAAAAAGGCCCTATATACTCTGAACAGCCGTATACAGGCGGTGCATACAAGACAGGGACTGTAGGTTTGTTCTTATGTAGAATCTGTTTGTAATTTTTAACAGGTACATTGTTTAAGTGTAGCTCCAGCCAAAAAATCTATTTTTAAGCTTTTTGGAAAACATAGGGAAGGGTTATCACCCCTGTAACATTTGTTTTGCTGTCTGTGCCCCTGTTCAGAACATTTCACCTCACTTTGCGTCCCAATGACAACTGTTTTTGAAATGTGGTGTTTTTATTGAAACAAGGATTGGTGATAAAGCATCAGTAGAGAGGAGACACCTTTCTCCCATATTAATTCTTACAGGAGAGAATTTTCCTTCCAAGGGGTAGATTTCCTCTCACTTCCTGTTGTCTTCTTCCGTTTGCAAGTAGTAGTCGTTTGTAAGTTGGATGTTTGAAAGTAGGGACCTGCCGTATATACTCTGCAGAAATTGGCCCCTTAGGTGTTGGTGTTGGCACAACACTGTAAGCACTCACAGTTACTCTTGGTGGGTGCTGGAACGCCCTGCTGTCAACTATTATATCAGGAATTGTAATAACATATAATTGTTGAACAGTGGTAGTAAAAATTGGGCCTTTGATGGTGGTGCTGGTGCCACAACACTGTAAGGCCTGACAGTTACTCTTGGTGGGTGCAGCAATGGGCCCTGCTGTGAATTATTAGATCAATAATTATAATTGCATGCCCCTGTTGAACAGGGGCTGAAAAATTGGGCCTTTGGTGGTGGTGGTGGTGGTGGTGTTGACACAACACTGTAAGGCCTGACAGTTACTCTTGGTGGGCGCAGCAATGGGCCCTGCTGTGAATTATTAGATCAATAATTATAATTGTATGCCCCTGTTGAACAGGGGCTGAAAAATTGGGCCTTTGGTGGTGGTGGTGGTGGTGGTGGTGGTGGTGGTGTTGACACAACACTGTAAGGCCTGACAGTTACTCTTGGTGGGCGCAGCAATGGGCCCTGCTGTGAATTATTAGATCAATAATTATAATTGTATGCCCCTGTTGAACAGGGGCTGAAAAATTGGGCCTTAGGCACTGGTGGCACAACACTGCAACCCCTCACAGATACTGTACTTGGAGCACAGCAATGAGGCCTGTTGCAAAGTATTGCATCAAAAATTGTAATTACACGCCCCTGTTAAACAGGGGCTGAAAAATTGGGCCTTAGCCACTGGTGGCGGCACCCATAAACCAAAATGATCTTCAAAGCTATCATCATTAATCGGATCATTGAGGAGGAGGAGGAGGATAGCCAGTCAACATAACAGCACAGGCACTCAGCATCAGCATCAGTCTTGAAGGGATGTGACATTTTAAAATCAATTAGTCTGTTATATCAGCATCAGGTGTGTGGTAGCTGGTGGTGATCCAAGACTGGTTCATCTTGATGAAAGTCAGTCGATCAACCGAGTCGGTGGACAGGCGCACCCTGTGATCCGTGGCAAATCCTCCAGCAGCACTGAATGTGCGTTCTGAAAGAACGCTGGATGCAGGACAGGCCAGTAGCTCAATTGCATACTGTGCAAGCTCTGGCCAGTGATCCATCCTCAAGACCCAGTAAGCCAGAGGATTTTCGGTGGGGAAGGTGTCCAAGTCTGACCTTGCCCCTAGGTATTCCTGCACCATGTATATCAGACGCTGGCGATGGTTGCTGGAACCGATCATACTTTGGGGCTGCGGACTAAAGAATTGTCTGAACGCATCGGTCAGATGGCCACCTTCCCCACCGCTCCTTCTTTGACTGCCCGAAGCCTCAGCAACTCGTTGTCCAGGACCAGGAGTTTGTAACCTCCCAGTCTCTGGGAACGCGTTGCACAGACCTTTCTGCAAGGCCTCCCGGAGTTGTCTCGTCCTCTGCTCCCTCTGCGACGGTAACATAAGGTCCGCAACCTTACCCTTGTACCGTGGATCAAGGAGAGTGGCCAGCCAGTAATGGTCCCTCTCCTTGATCCGAAGAATACGAGGATCCTTCCGCAGACTTTGCAGGATCAGGGAGGCCATGCAGCGTAGGTTAGCTGAGGCATTCAGTCCGGAGTCCTCTGGGTCACTAAGGACGACATGATCCGCAGCCACCTCCTCCCAGCCACGTACAAGTCCACTGGTTTCTTGGGACTGTAAATCATCCCTAAAAGACTGCTGCTGATGATGCTGAGTGCCAGCCTCCACCTCCATGCTGACACAATCCTCCTCCTCCTCCTCCTCCTCTTCCTGTGCGATGGGTGGGACAGAAGGAACACTGTCTGGGTAAAGGGGGCCTTGAGAGGCAAGGAAGTCCTCCTCTTCCTGCCTCTGTTCTGCCTCAAGTGCCCTGTCCATTATTCCACGCAGCGTGTGCTCCAACAGGTGGACAAGAGGTACAGTGTCACTGATGCATGCACTGTCACTGCTCACCATCCTCGTGGCCTCCTCAAATGGTGCCAGGACAGTGCATGCATCCCTGATCATGCCCCACTGGCGTGGTGAAAAAAACCCGAGCTCCCCTGACCCTGTCCTGGTGCCGTAGTCGCACAGGTACTCATTGATGGCCCTCTGCTGCGTGTGCAGCCGCTGCAGCATGGCCAACGTTGAGTTCCACCTGGTGGGCATGTCACATATAAGGCGGTTCTTGGGCAGGTTCAACTCCTTTTGCAGCTCAGCCAGGCGAGCACTGGCATTATAAGATCTGCGGAAATGCACACAGACTTTCCTGGCCTGCCTCAGGACATCCTGTAAGCCCGGGTACCTGCCCAAGAACCGCTGCACCACCAGGTTAAGGACGTGAGCCATACAGGGCACATGGGTCAGTTGTCCCTGTCGGAGGGCGGAGAGGAGGTTGGTGCCATTGTCGCAAACCACCATTCCTGGCTTAAGCTGGCGTGGCGTCAACCACCTCTCGGCCTGCCCCTGCAGAGCAGACAGGACCTCTGCCCCAGTGTGGCTCCTGTCCCCCAAACACACCAGCGCAAGCACGGCATGGCATCTTTTTGCCTGCGTACTTGCGTAGCCCCTTGAACGCCTACGGAGCACCGCTGGTTCCGAGGACAAACCACAGGAAGAGGCCATGGAGGAAGAAGAAAAGGAGGGGGTGGAGGAGAGAGGTGTGTCACAACCAGTAGTAGCATTTTGGAGGTGTGGCGGTGGAACAACCTCCAACACTACTGCACCTTGTCCTGCATCCTTCCCAGCTGCCAAAAGAGTGACCCAATGGGCCGTGAAAGAAAGGTAACGTCCCTGTCCATGCCTGCTGGACCATGAGTCAGCGGTAATATGCACCTTACCGCTGACCGCCCTGTCCAGCGAGGCCAAGACATTGCCTTCCACATGCCTGTAGAGAGCCGGAATCGCCTTCCGTGAGAAAAAGTGGCGTTTGGGAACCTGCCACTGAGGAACCGCACATTGCACAAACTCACGGAAGGGGGCCGAGTCTACCAACTGAAAAGGCAGCAGTTGAAGCGCTAGCAATTTAGCCAAGCTAGCATTCAACCGCTGGGCATGTGGATGGCTGGGAGTGAACTTCTTTCGACGGTCCAGCAGCTGGGGCAGGGAAATTTGCCTGCTAGAATCGGACGTCGGTGTACTGCTAGCAGAGTGGCCGCAAGTACTTGGCTGTGACACACCTAATTCTACACCTTCATTCCTCTCAGTGCAGGTTTCAGAGAGGACTGAAGGTATACTGGGGTTGGAGATCCCAGCTGATGCGGTGCAAGGAGAGGTCCGCTTTGTTCTTTGGTGTGGGTCTTTAAGGTAGGCTTGCCAACGAGCTGCATGGCAGGTCAACATATGTCTGATCAAGCATGTGGTGCCCAAGCGGCTGATGTTTTGGCCACGCGATATACGCTTGAGACATATGTTGCAAACAGCAGCTGTGCGATCTGATGCACTCGCCTCAAAAAAGGCCCACACCAAAGAACTTTTTGAATGACGGGCAGAGGCAGCGCCCTGCACAGGCGGAGCTCTGCGGTGTGATTCCGTCGGTGTGCTGCCCATACGCTGTCCACCCAAGGGCATCCTGCCTCGTTGGAGATGTGCCTCCTCCTCATCCTCCTCCTCCTCCTCTCTCCTATTAGGCACCCACGTGGAGTCAGTGACCTCATCATCCCCTCCCTCCTCATCACTGGATCCAATCTGGCAGTATGCTGCAGCTGCTGGAGCATGACTGCCAGATTGGTGTCCTTCTTGAGCATCCCCTCTCTCAGCTCTCACGCTACTGCCTTCCTCTAGCTGGGTATCATCATCAAATCCTTCGAAACGCTGGGCATCCTCCTGGAGCATGTACCCAACACTGTGCTCAAACAGTTCGGGGGACTCCTCAGGAGGAGGACATGGTGGGTCTAGGGAAGGAGTGACTAATGATGACATTGATACCAGAGAAGAGGACGCTTTGGCAGCTGCTTTGCCAGTACCCTGAGCCTGGGTGAGAGAGGATGAGGAGGATGAGGTGGGCTTGGTCATCCACTCTAACAAGTCTTCGGCATGATGTGGCTCAACATGTCCAGCTGCCGAAAAGAAGGACAAGCGTGTCCCATGGCCATGTGCTGATGACAATGCACTGCGTCCACGACCAGCACTGTTGCCCCCAGACACAGAGCCTGCTTGCCCTCTTTTTTTGCCTCCTGACTGTCTGCCTCTCCTTGTTTGCCTTCCAGACATTTTAATGGATGGCCTGCAGGGAGATGGGAAAAACAGCAATAAGGGCTACCTTCAGGTGTATACTGTGCAGGAGGCTTAGCAACAAAGACACTGACACTGTCCCCTGCCTATCCTTCTCTGTCCCTAAACACAAGGATTTGCAATATGGTTCAGCAAGATTGGTTTAGCACAGAATAGCACACTGATAGTTTCCCTCACTGTCCTTCTCTGTCCCTACAAACAAGATTTAGCACAGAATAGCACACTGATAGTTTCCACGAGTGTCCTTCTCTGTCCCTAAACTCAAGGATTTCAAATACGGTTCAGCAAGATTGGTTTAGAACAGAATAGCACACTGACAGTTTCCCTCACTGTCCTTCTCTGTCCCTACAAACAAGGATTAACACAGAATAGCACACTGATAGTTTCCACGAGTGTCCTTCTCTGTCCCTAAACTCAAGGATTTCAAATATGGTTCAGCAAGATTGGTTTAGAACAGAATAGCACACTGACAGTTTCCCCGAGTGTCCTTCTCTGTCCCTAAACTCAAGGATTTCAAATATGGTTCAGCAAGATTGGTTTAGGACAGAATAGCACACTGACAGTTTCCCTCACTGTCCTTCTCTGTCCCTACAAACAAGGATTAGCACAGAATAGCACACTGACACTTTCCCTCACTGTCCTTCTCTGTCCCTACAAACAAGATTTAGCACAGAATAGCACACTGACACTTTCCCTCACTGTCCTTCTCTGTCCCTACAAACAAGGTTTAGCACAGAATGACACACTGACACTCTCCCTACCTATCCTTCTCTGTCCCTAAACACAAGGAATCCAGGATAAGTAAAGGAAAAAAATGACACTGTCCCTGCCTATGCTTCTCTTTCCCTGCTCCGGAACACACTACACAAGGCTGCCGTGCTGGCGGCCTTTTATAGTGTGGGGCGTGTACTAAACCCCCTCAGCAATAATTGGCCACAGGCATCCTGCCTGTGGCCAATCATTGCTCTCCTAGCTGCCGGCGCTGTGATTGGCCAAGCATGCGGGGTCACAGTGCATTCTTGGCCAATCACAGCGCCTGGATGACACTGCGATGGCGTAGTGCATTGTGGGCCATTCGCGTCACTCGAATTTGGCGCGAACGGCCCAAATCGTTCGATCTTCGTAGAACGATCGAACAGCCGATGTTCGAGTCGAACGTATGTTCGACTCGAACATGAAGCTCATCCCTAGTCACTAGCACCTGGTACCCCACACACTGTGATGACCCTGTGGCACAGAGTACCTTGGGCCTGGCAAGGGAGTCATGGAGAGATGGAGTAAGGGCCTCGGGAGGAGAAAAAGTAAGGAGTTATGGAGACGTGTGTTTCCTGTATCCAAAAGCAACATACAGATTACATGGAGTAAGGTGACCCTCAGGACTGCTGAGTTGGTGGAGACCAGTACATGCTCCGCGATACTGGCTCAGAAATGCTAAACACCTGGGGCGAGACGATCTCTAATAGACGTTGTGTCCATAGTTCAATAGTGTCCACAGTGTGGAAGATGGCTTCAAAGTCAGGAGTGTCGCTGTAATGCCATCGCTCCCAACTGTCCCTGATTTCCAGGGACTGTCCCTGGTTTGGAACAATGTCCCTCTGTCCCTCTTTCCTCCTCATTTGTCCCTCATTTTGGTCTCATCGGAATAGTTGTATATAAAATGCACTTTTTATCATTCAAAAAGTGTTTTCCAGTACTAAACCTTTCATCTAATTTCTAAATTGCTACATCTGTAAATTTCAAAAGCCAATATAAAGTAATAGTAGTGGTAAAAAAAAAAGCACTTGTGGGTTTAACCAATCATTTATTTGTATAATTCTCCTTTAAGGGGGCGTGGCAGGAGGTGTGTTCTATGCCTACATACTTTTGCTAATAAAAGTCCCTAGTTCCTATCTCTAAAAGTTGGGAGGTATGTAATGCTGTATTCACATGACCACGGTGTCCACCTATGGTGCAGGCATTAGTAAAGCACTGTTTCACAGTGTCCGCACTTGGATGCATTAAGCCCCATCCACATGCTGTTTAATTTTTGCCGCAGAAGCAAAGAATTGCAGCTGGAGCAAATGTTTAGCAGCGGCTAGCCCCAAGCTGCTGCATCTCCTCACTCAGATTGAAAATGGGGACCAGGGGAGCTTTTACTGCTCCCCTGGTCCCCATGTGAACAAGCTCTTATGCCCTGTACACACAAGCGAAATTTCTGTCGGAAAAAAGTTGGATGGTTTTTCCGACGGAATTCCGCTCAAGCTTGTCTTGCATACACACGGTCACACAAAAGTTCTCTGAACTTTCGAGTGTTAAGAACGCGGTGACGTACAACACTATGACGAGGCGAGAAAAAGAAGTTCAATGCTTCCGAACATGCGTGTTTTTTTTCAAGGTCGGAATTGCATACAGACGATCGGAATTTCCGATAGGAACTTTTTCCGCCTGAAAAATAGAGAACCTGCTCTCAATCTTTTGCTGGCGGAAATTCCGACAGAAAAAGTCAGAATTTCCGACCAAAAGCTCACATCGGACATTTGCTGGCGGAAATTGCGCTTGTGTGTATGGGGCATTAAAGTATTACAAGAAACAAGCCTGTCTGATCATTGCTGGGAGATGTTTGTGACAGCGCTGTCACGTGTTGGGGGCACCGATGGGGTAGTTTGCAATTAAGAGTTATTCTCTAACAGACATCCTTTAAAATAAAATAAATCTAATGGGATCATAAAAAATAAAAGTAGCCCTAAAATGGAGACCTTGATCTTTAATGCCGCGTACACACAACCGTTTTTAATGTCATGTAAAAAAACAATGTTTTTCTCTACCTGATTCTTCTCAAGCCTGCCTTCGTGGTAAAAAATGCTCGAGTAAAGCGCGGTGATGTAGAACACGTACGACGGCACTATAAAGTGGAAGTTCCATTCGGATGGCGCCACCCTTTGGGCTGCTTTTGCTGATTTCGTGTTACTGCGTGTTAGTAAAAGTTTGGTGAGGGCCGATTCGCGCTTTTCACTCTCTGTGCTTTTCAGTCCGTTACAGCATGACGAAAGTGCTATCTCCATTACGAACGCCAATTTTACCAGAACGAGCGCTCCCGTCTCATCACTTGCTTCTGAGCATGCGCGTTTTTTTCACGTCGTTAACCACTTGCCACCCGCCCTATAGCGGATTGACGGCGGCAAAGTGGTTTTAAAATCCTGACTGGACGTCATATGACGTCCTCAGGATTTTGAGCCGCTGCGCGCCCCCGGGGGCGCGCATTGCGGCGATCGTTGCTGCGGGATGTCAGTCTGACACCCCGCAACACCGATCTAGGTAAAGAGTCTCCGACGGAGACTCTTTACCACGTGATCAGCCGTGTCCAATTACGGCTGATCGCGATGTAAACAGGAAAAGCCGGTCATCGGCTTTTGCTCACTCGCGTCTGTCAGACGCGAGTAGAGGAGAGCCCATCGGCTGCTCCTCTGACAGGGGGGGTTTGTGCTGATCCATTATCAGCGCAGCCCCCCCAAAGATGCCCACACTGGACCACCAGGGATGCCACTAGACCACCAGGGATGCCAGGGATGCCCACCTTAAAGGTATGCCACCCTAGACCACCAGGGATGCAAATTAGAAATGGCTAATGGATGCCAAACAGTGCCCACAATGGATGCCAATCAGTGCCCACAATGGGCACCACTGATTGGCAGGCATTATTGTTTGGCACTGATTGGCATCCATTAGTAAAACACTGTGCCACCTATCAGTGCCCATCCATGCCGCCTATCAGTGCCCATCCGTGTCGCCTATCCGTGCCGCTTCATGCCGCCTATCTGTGCCCATCCGTGCCGCCTATCTGTGCCCATCGGTGCCGCCTATCTGTGCCCATCTGTGCCGCCTATAGGTGCCCATCCGTGCCGCCTATAGGTGCCCATCCGTGCCGCCTATCGGTGCCCATCAGTGCCGCCTCATCGGTGCCCATCAGTGCAGCCCCATCAGTGCCCATCAGTGAAGGAGAAAACATACTTATTTACAAAATTTTGTAACTGAAATAAAAAAAGAACGTTTTTTTTTCAAAATTTTCAGTCATTTTTAATTTTTTTTTGCAGAAAATAAAAATCGCAGAGGTGATCAAATACCACCAAAAGAAAGCTCTATTTGTGGGATCAAAATGATAAAAATTTAGTTTGGGTACAGTGTAGCATGACCGCGCAATTGTCATTCAAAGTGCAACAGCGCAGAAAGCTGAAAATTGGTCTGGGCAGGAAGGTGTTTAAGTGCCCAGTATGGAAGTGGTTAAAGCCTACACATGGCCGTTTTTCATGACGAGAAAAACGACAACGTGAAAAACGACGAGAAAAATTAGAGCATGTTCCAAATTTTTAATGCCCATTTTTCACATCGTGAAAAATACTCTGGAGCCCACACACGATCGTTTTTAATGACCAAATAAAAAAAAAATTCTCGTCATGAAAAACGGTCGTGTGTACGCGGCATAAGAGTTTGAAAACAATGACTGTGTTCTATGACAAATTGGCCCATCCTACAGGTTGTGTCACATTCAATCCGGTAATAGAAAGTGAAAGTGTCTGGAGGAATTTGTCTTTCCGTTCTAGCACTGAGCTCCATGGCTGATATACCAAAAAAGTGCGCTTTCTGTAAGAAGGGTGAGGACGCTGGGAACCTGGACAGCATTTCTAAAGACATCCTAGCCCATCACAATTGCATGGTTAGTAATTCCTTTCTGTGTCCATGTCTACTGTATGTCTGTGATTGTTCCTTCTGTCATGTGCTCGTAGCTGACAATAGGCTCTGTCTTCCCAGGGTTTTGAAGATCTGTCCCTGGGAGGAAGTGTCAGTGATTTTCAGTACTTCCAGCCGCACTGATCTCTCCCATATGTGTGTTAGATTCACTTTGCTGCACTAATTGTACTTTGGATTACTGCTGTAGACTATACTGTATTATGTTTGCTGAGCCTTAAGCCCTGTACACACGGTCTGACTTTTTGCCAACAAACTTCATTTTGAGCAAGTTTGCCAAAAAATCAGACCGTGTTTACGCTCCATCGGACAACCTTTTTTGTTTTCATCGGACAAAAGTTTGGTCTGCAGAAAGACAAACTTTTGCCCAACAAAAGTCCGATGGAGCAAAGTCCGACCGTGTGTACAGAAAACCATCGGACTTTTGTCCGATGGACAAAACAAATAATGTTAAAATCAACCAACAATAGCAGAAGTTGACCAAAGGGTAACGGTAAAGAGCAGAAAAACCACGTGATGTTGGAAAAAGTTTTGGGAAAGTTTGTAGAAAAGTCCTGTGGTGTGTATGCTATGGGTGTGCCCGGCCAACTCCGTTCGGACAAAAATCCACGGAAAAGTCAGTTGGAAGTCCGACCGTGTGTACGAGGCTTTAAGCTGACCATACACTGATATATACTCGCCGACCACTTTATTAGGTACACCTTGTTAGTAATGGGTTGGACCCCCTTTTGCCTTCAGAACTGCCTTAATTCTTCATGACATAGATCCAACAAGGTGTTGGAAACATTCCTGAGAGATTTTGGTCCATATTGACATGATAGCATCACCCAGTTGCTGCAGATTTGTCGGCTGCACATTCATGTTGCGAATCTCTCATGCCGCGTACACACGACCGTTTTTCCCATCGAGAAAAATGACATTTCTCTTACCATCCATGGACTGACACGGTGTCTCTTTACACTTTACACGTGGGTTATGTCCCTGCTTGCAGGAGAAGACCTAGGCAGAATGTGAGATGTTATACATACATTCTAAAAGCCAGAGCTGAACAGCCCCACCCAGGGGGCGGTCCCTCCGGACATAACCCTCCCACTACAGTCAGCAGACTTCAGTTTTTTTCTGCCTAGCAGAAGGAGAAGACGTGGCTCTCTCAGGAGCCAGTCTCCTGACTTACTTTTATTCCTTCTGGAATTTTTTCTTATTTTATTTTTGAGATCTTCTATCAACTGTCGGCTGGGCAACAGGTTGGGTACAAGATATCCTCGTAGTCTTCCCTGTCCGACCATCGAGCGTGCTGATCCTCGCCTTGTGTGCGTGAGACTCAGTTCACGACATGCCCCACGACTCCAGGGGTGGCCGGTGGGTTTTAAGCTCTGCGGTCCTCTCAAGATTGAACAGTCCGGCTGTATCTTTCGCGGTGGACCGGGCCGACAGCTACTCAGTACCGCACTGTGATAGTTCTGTCAGAAACACACCAGTGGGTCCCTCAGGGGACGGGTAAGTAGTCTCTCCTGGCTGCAGGTGAGTACATGCTGTGTGTTTCTTGTGTGGGGGATTTTCCCTGTCTCCCCCTGTGTTTTTAATGTCACTCTCTGTTCACCATTGCTGGCGCTGTGCTGTGTGGGGTGCCTGGGGGCCATACTGTCCTGGGGGGGGGCTCATGCTGCTCTGCATTCGCTGGGGCTGTTTTTTTGTGAATGTGAGGGGCCTGGGCGCTGTTCGGCGCCATGTTTGATGTGTGTGCTGATTTTTACATTGGCGGCCATCTTGCCGTGGTCCGCCGGAGCACATTGCGGCGGCCATTTTCTTGAAGCCACACGTTTTTTACACACTGGTTTGGCCTCTATCGCCGCTGGGAACGGCGCAAATCTCCTCACACTCTCTCCTCTCAGCTCACTCACGCTGAGCAGCGCGGCGCAGAGAGACAGGGCAGCGGAACCGAGCGGTCCTGGTCAGGTTGGTGGGTCCCCTGGGCTTTCCCCTTCTCAGTCAGCGCAGCCTGTGGGTGGACTTTTTTTCTGAGGAGTCTCAGAGAGGGACATTATGGAGTCAGTGTCACCAGCTTCCCCTCACATGCCAGAGGCAGCAGGCTGTGCTCCAGCACCTGCGGTCCCTATGGACCAGTTGTCGGCAGTCCTGGAATCATTTCTGACCAGGATGGAAGCGGTGTGCGAGCACAAGGGAGCAAAAAAGCGCCCTCTCCCCACTTTATCTCCACAAGGGGAGTGCTCTGATTCAGATATGGGCCTAGCTAGTGCTGCTCAGGACCCTAGCTCTGAATAATTGGATGGTTTTGAACAGGACATTCCTTGTGAGGAAGACTCCAGTTCTGAGTCAGTAAATGACAGGGCGCTTGTTAGTGATCTCATTGATGCTGTGAGGGACACTCTCAAGCTGAATGCTGCGGCTGCAGAACCTCAGGCGGAGGCAGTCTCCTTTGGTTCTTTTAAGGCCAAGCCTTCTAAAAAGGTTTTTCCATATGTACCTTTCTTTGACCAGCTCATTGATCAGGTCTGGGAAAAGCCGCAGAAGACTTTCATGGTCCCGCGGCGTTTGTCTATCAGATACAACTTTGAAGACACCCTGCTTAAAAAGTGGGCTTCTCCCCCAGTGGTCGACCCTCTAGTCGCCCGTTTAAACAAGGCCACCACTCTCCCGATGGAGGGGACTCCTGCGTTTTAAGGACCCCACTGACAGGAGGTCAGAAGTGGTGAGTAGAGCCATGTTCGCCTTGTTGGGATCCGCCCTACGGCCCGTAGTAGCGGCGACCCTTGTGTCCCAGACACTCACGGAATGGGCAAAAAATTTTGCACCAAACGGTGCAGGAGCATAATCTTCCTCCAGACACTATTGCTCTGGCCCACCAAATGGTGCAAGGTCTGATATATGTGTGCGACGCCACGTTGGACGCGGCCCCTTTAATATCCAGGGCCTCTGTCTCGGCGGTGGTATTGCGTCGTCTTATCTGGTTGAAATGCTGGTCTGCTGACCTAGCCTCTAAGAAAATCCTGACGGATCTACCATTTAAGGGTGGTAGACTTTTTGGTGCTGCTCTGGATGACATCATCAAGGATGTCGCGGGAGGTAAAATCACTCTCCTTCCTCAAACTATCAAGGGTAAGGAGGCCCGCCGTAAACCGGGTCCTTCCTTTCCAGCAAAAAAGGTTTTTTTTCGTCTATCAGAGTCCATGGGTAAGCCATCCCAGACTGACAACAGTGCGGCTGGTGAGCACAAGCGCCTCTGGGTGCGTAAGCCAAACAAGCCGGCTCCCAAGCCCGCCTCCGCGTGAAGTCTTGCCCCCGCCCGTCTCTGGGGTGGGGGGACGACTTCGCAGGTTCACGGATCGGTGGACCTCCCGGATCTCCGACCGGTGGGTGTGCGAGGTGGTTACTCAGGATACAGGATAGTATTTCGATCCTGGCCCCCAGACAGATTCTTTCCCTCGAATCTTCCTCTCCTTCCTACCTGTCGGGCAGCCCTCTTGGGGGCTGTACAGGATATGGTCAGGTCCGGAGTGATTGTGCCGGTTCCGTCACAGGAGAGTTTTCAGGGATTCTATTCGAATCTGTTTGTCGTCCCAAAAATAGGACGTGGTTCGACCTATCCTGGACCTCAAGGCCCTAAATGCCTTCGAGAAGGTGCAGAAATTCCGCATGGAATCCATTCGCACGGTGATCGCTACACTCCACCTGAGGGATTTTCTTCTGGCGTCCTTGGACTTCAAGGACGCCTACTTGCATCCGATCTGCGCAAGTCACCAGAAGTTTCTGCGCTTTGCGATCAGCGAAGTCCACTATCGATTGTGGCTCTTCCTTTCGGCCTAGCCTCGGCACCAAGGGTGTTCACCAAGGTGCTTGTTCTGGTTCCAGCCTTCTGTTACAGCAAGGTATTGCTGTCGTGGGCTATCTGGACGATCTTCTGCTAAGAGCAGAAAGTGGCTAATGCCGCGTACACACGACCGCTTTTCTCGACGAGAAAAACTGCATTTTTTTTTTTCGCCGAGAAAAACGATCGTCTGTGGGCTTTATGTCGTTTTTCTCGTTGAGAAAAACGGCAGAAAAAACGACGAGAAAAATTAGAACATGTTCTAAATTTTCTCATCGTTTTTTCCATCATTTTTTTCCGCGGCAGTTTTCCCATAGGGAGACACTGCCGCGGAGCCCACAGACAGTCGTTTTTCTCGTCAAGAGAAAAAATGACGGGAAAAACGACTGTGTGTAGGGAACCCTTGGAACCGAAGCGGTTCCCTCGTTTTTCCTGTCATTATTCACGGCGGATTTTTAACCGCCGTGAATAATGATCGTGTGTACGCGGCATCAGACTTAGAAGAAAGGTGACTATCGTCAATTAGACCCTCAGGGACTTCGGGTGGTTCCTGAACATTCAGGAGTCAGTCCTGGTCCCGACTCAGTGTCTGGAGTATCTAGTTCTGATTCTGGACTCCTTGGAGGAAAAGGTATCCTACCTCTGGAGAAGTTGCTGACACTTCAGTCTGCGGTGCGGGTGCTGACATCCCGAAAATGGTTGTCAATCCGTTTTTTGCATGAGAGTCCCGGGACTTGTGGTGGCCTCCTTCGCGGCCGTTCCGTATGCCCAATCACACACCAGGGCATTGCAGAAGGAGATCTTGTCCACCTGGGACAAATCCCCGTTGTCCTTGGATCTTCAGATCCAGGTGATTCACCTGGTCAGGGCGTCCCTGACATGGTGGTTGAGATCCTCGGCTCTTCGGTCCGGAAAGTCGTTCCCCTCCCATCCAATGGGAGGTACTCACGACGGACACCAGCCTGACGGGCTGGGGTGGAGTCTGGGGAGTCCTGTCGGCTCAAGGTCTTGGAGTCCGGACGAGCCTGTTTACCAATCACTGTTCTGGAAATACGGGCCATCAGACTGTGTCTCTCCTCAGGTCGGAGAGAGTACGGGGTTGCTCCATCAGGATCCAGTCGGACAACGCCACGGCGGTGGCGTATGTAAACCATCAAGGGGGGACTCGGAGCTCAGCTGCGGCTTCCGAGGTAGTCCGTATCCTGAAGTGGGCCGGAAGAAACGTGCCGGCTCTGTAGGCCATTTACATTCTGGGGGCAGACTATCTGAGTCGCCAATCGCCAGACGCCGAACCAAGAAGAGTGGTCCTTGCATATTTCAACTCCTTTGCCGACGGTGGGGCACGCCGGATGTGGACCTGATGGCCTCTCGACTCGATCGCAAGGGTCGAGGTTGTGGCCAGATCCAGGGATCCTTGGGCGATGCCTCGGATGCGTTGGTGGCCCCATAGGGTCTTTATCGCCCGATATAAACTCCGGTGATCCTAATTGTTCCGGATTGGCCTCAGCGTCACTGGTACGCTGATCTGGTATGTCTCGTCGCGGACGTTCCCTGGCGGTTGCCGATGAGGGAGGACCTTCAGTCTCAAGGTCCTATGTTTCATCCGGCTTACAGTCTCTGGCTTTAACGGCAGGGCTGTTAAAAGCCAGGTGTTGAGAGACCGAGGTCTCTCGGACTCTGTAATTTTGACCATGTTAAGGACACGGAAGTCTTCCTCCAGGCAGATCTATCACCGTGCCTGGAAAGCTTATATCGCCATGTGCGAAGCGCTGGACTGGCGTCCTCGGACGTATTCCGTCCCCAGAATCCTGCGTCCTCTGCAGTGTGGAGTGACCCAAAAGCTTGCTTTGAGTACCATCAAGGATCAGATTTCGGCCTTGGCCGTCTTCTTTCAGCGACCTCTAGCGGGTCATTTTCTTGGTTAGCACCTTGTGTTGGGGGTTCGCCATGTGCTCCCTCCTGTCAAGCCTCCTCTCCCACCGTGGGATCTGAATTTGGTGCTCTCGGTCCTCCAGGAACCTCCTTTTGGGAATATCCGGGATATTCCCCTCTTGTCTTGTCTCAGAAGGTGGCCTTTTTAGTGGCAATCACTTCTGTTTGACGAGTGTCTGAGTTGGCGGCTTTGTCCTGCAAGTCGCCATATTTAGTCATCCATAAGGATAAGGCGGTGTTGCATCTGCGACCTTCCTTTTTTGCCAAAGGTGGTGTCGACCTTTCACCTACATGAGGACATTGCCCTCCCGTCCTTGTGTCCTCACCCATCACATCCCAGAGAGTTTGCGCTGCACATATTGGAGGTGGTACGAGCCTTACGGGTGTACCTGTCTGCTACTGCTTCTATTCGGAAGTCCGACTCACTGTTTGTGACTGTCTCTGGTCCATAACAGGGCCAAGCGGTTTCGTCTGCCATCATTTTTAGGGGAATCAGACAAACCGTCATTCAAGCCTATGCTCTCAAAGGGCGGGCGCCTCCCTTTCCGGTTACGGCGCATTCCACCAGGGCAATCGGTGCTTCCTGGGTTTCCCGACATCAAGCGTCGGTTGCACAAGTGTGCAAGGCGGCGACCTGGTCGTCCGTTCATACCTTTTAAGTTTTATAAGGGTAATGTGGCTGCATCTTCGGATGCTTCCTTCGGCCGCAGGGTGCTGCAGGCCGCTGTTTAAAGTTGCGACTCCTCCGTTGAGGAGCTCTGCCTTATTGGAGTGAAGTTTTGGTTTTTCCATTTATACTGCTCCCATCCCTCTTGACACTGCTTTGGGACATCCCACGTGTAAAGTGTAAAGAGACACCGTGTCAGTCCATGGATGGTAAGAGAAAATAGGATTTTTTGTACTCACCTTAAAATCCTTTTCTCTGACATCCATGGACTGACACGGCACCCACCCTTCCTTTTAAGTTTGTACTGCTTTGTTACGAACTGAAGTCTGCTGACTGTAGTGGGAGGGTTATGTCCGGAGGGACCGCCCCCTGGGTGGGGCTGTTCAGCTCTGGCTTTTAGAATGTATGTATAACTTTTCACATTCTGCCTAGGTCTTCTCCTGCAAGCAGGGACATAACCCACGTGTAAAGTGTAAAGAGACACCGTGTCAGTCCATGGATGTCAGAGAAAAGGATTTTACGGTGAGTACAAAAAATCCTATTTTTTTCCTTTGGACGAGAAAAACGATCGTCTGTGGGCTTTTTGTCGTTTTTCTCGACGGGAAAAACGGCATTAATCACGACGAGAAAAATTAGAACATGCTCTAATTTTTCTCGTCGTGATTCCCGTCGTTTTTTTCCGCGGACGTTTTCCCATAGGGAAACACTGCTGCGGAGCCCACACACGGTCGTTTTTTTCAACCAAAAAAAAAATGTCATTTAAAACGGCCGTGTGTGGGGGGAACAAGCTGTTCCTCGTTTTTCACGTCGATTTTCTCGACGGTGTTTTCACCGTCGAAAAAATAGATCGTGTGTACGCGGCATAATTCCATCACATCCCAAAGGTCCTCTATTGGATTGAGATCTGGTGACTGTGGAGGCCATTGGAGTAAAGTGACCTCATTGTCATGTTCAAGAAACCAGGTGAGATGATTTGAGCTTTGTGACCTGGTGCATTATCCTGCTGGAAGGAGCCATCAGAAGATGGGTACACTGTAGTCATAAAGGGATGGACATGGTCAGCAACAATACTCAGGTAAGCCGTGACGTTTAATCGATGCTCAGTTGGTACTAAGGGGCCCAAAGTGTGCCAAGAAAATATCCCCCACACCATTACACCACCACCACTAGCCTGAACCTTTGCTACAAGGCAGAATGGATCCATGCTTTCATGTTGTTTACGCCAAATTCTGACCCTACCATCTGAATGTTGCAGTTGAACTTGAGACCCATCAGACCAGGTAACGTTTTTCCAATCTTCTATTGTCCAATTTTGGTGAGCCTGTGTAACTTGTAGCCTCAGTTTCCTGTTCTTAGCAGACATAAGTGGCACCTGGTGTGGTCTTCTGCTGCTGTAGCCCATCTGCTTCAAAGTTCGAAGTGTTGTGCGTTCAGAGATGGTGTTCTGCACACCTTCTTTGTAACGAGTGGTTATTTGAGTTACTGTTGCTTTTCTATCATCTCAAATCAGTCTGCCCATGGGACAGCAGACGGGTAATAACACCTAAACCTTAAATTAAATAAATAGACAGCAGACAATTGTTGGATATTAAAGGCCGCGGTTGTTTATTATTGGTTTGAAACTTCATGAATAAATAATTCAATCAATCTTTAGATATAAATAAGCTTTGAGCTAGCCTAGCCACTACGGCTCAGGCAGCAAATACAAAACTCCCCAACTTCAAATAAACTTTATTCTCAAAATACAACCTTTATTATAAATTAAACATATTACAAAGCTAGTCCCCCTTTGTTAAAAATGTTTTTTTTTTTTTTTAAACAAAGGTGACACTACCACATAACAACAGCCACAACAAATATAAACAGGGAGGGGGGGGGGGGGACACCACAGCTTCTGTCTTCTGAGGCCAATGAGCCTGAGCGACGGAACCCTTATTTTATAGCCCTAAACGGGCCAGATCTGAACAGTTCAAACTGGCTTTTCCCGGGCTTTTACACGAGACCCGGGAGAGGTCACCTGTACCCCTCTCCCAGGCCACGTGAGACCTACTGTGTTCCCCCTGAGAGCGCCAGGCACCTCAGGGGGAACTTGAAACTGGCATTCCCGCCGCTCTCCCATGAGGAAAAGGGGGGGCTAGAAACTGCCTTCCCCCTTTTCCTATCATTCTCCTCTGACATCAGCAAGTCATTTTCATCCACACAACTGCCGCTCTCTGGATATTTTCTCTTTTTCGGACCATTCTCTGTACTCCCTAGAGATGGTTATGTGTGGGAAAATCCCAGTAGATCAGCAGTTTTTGAAATACTCAGATCAGCCCGTCTGGCACGAACAACCATGCCACTTCAAAGTCACTTAAACTCCATTTCTTCCCCATTTTGATGCTCGGTTTGAACTTCAACAAGTCATCTTCACCACATCTAGATGCCTAAATGCATTGAGTTGCTGCCATGTGATTGGCTGATTAGCAATTTGTGTTACCTTACCAAGCAATTGAACGGGTGTACCTAATGAAGTGGCCGGTGAGAGTGTGTGTGTGTGTGTATATATATATTGTGAGGGGGTTAACTCGGTAGCGGGTGTGTGTGACCCCCTGGTTGGGCTCCCCACACAAAAACAGGGCCAGCAGACGGAGGTTGTGGTTTTCAAAATCAAAAGGTGCGGTTTATTTCTCTATGTACAGTGACAAAAACACAGCAAAGCCAAAAAGAAACATAAACAAAATAAATCCTGGTCAGTTTGACCTCTGACTAAACATGCAGGTTTCCTAAACTAACAACTGGGATCAGCCTGGTGCTGTCCTAGTCCCTAAGTCCCTGGTTTAGTAAAAGTCCAAACAAATAGCCACACAGGCTTTGCCTCACCGCACAGGGGTTCACTCTCCCTAGACAGTCCACACAGGTCTGGTTCCAGGCATGAGCTAACATCTAATGAAGCTGGGAGTTCTTATAGAGGCCTAAATGAGCTGACAAGGTTCAGCTGGTCTCCTCATCTCTGTCTGCACGACGCCCCACACTCTCCCTAGAGGTATGAGTCATCCATGAGCCCACTAGCCTTATACAACTCTCCACCTAGTTGTATAAGTCGGCATAAAGCCTGAATCTGGGAGAAATATATCTACCCCCCTGGATGCAACCAGGTGACTTTACCTTCCTGCTGTCACATACCCCCCCCTCTTGTTTTAACCTTGGGGTTGGAACACCAGCAATCAGGCATTCATGTACTCGAGACAAAGCATCCACATTCCCCATTTGAACGCCAGGGCGATGCTTTACTGTGAAGTTGAATTCCTGTAGGGCCAGGAACCACCTATTCACTCTTCTATTTGTCTCCTTGTTTTGAGCCATCCACTTTAACGGAGCGTGATCCGTAACCATGTCAAAGTGCCTACCTAGCAGATAGTACCGAAGGGAATCTAGAGCCCACTTCACCGCTAAACACTCCTTTTCAACCGTGGCGTAATTTACCTCATGGGACTTCAACTTCCTGCTGAGGTAAATGACTGGGTGCTCTTCCCCGTTCCAGACCTGGGACAATACTGCTCCTAACCCCACATCTGACGCATCACTTTGTACGACAAAGTCTTTAGAGAAGTCGGGTGAGTACAACACTGGCTGGCTACATAAGGCTTGTTTCAAGAATTGGAATGCTGCCTCAGCCTCGGGGGTCCATTTAATCATGACCGACCCTTTCCCTTTCGTCAGGTTGGTTAGGGGCACAGCCTTAGAAGCAAAGTGGGGAATGAAGCGCCGATAATAACCCGCGATTCCCAGAAAGGCCCGTACCTGCTTCTTGCTGTTGGGACGTGGCCAACTCTGGATGGCCTCGACTTTGTTGAGTTGGGGTTTTATCACTCCCCTGCCAATGGTGTACCCAAGATATTTGGCCTCCTCCTGCCCAATGGTACACTTCTTGGGGTTAGCCGTAAACCCCGCTTCCCGGATAGAGTCTAGGACTGCTTGCACTTTTGGCAGATGTGAGGCCCAATCTGTGCTATGGACAATTACGTCATCCAGGTAAGCCGCAGCATACTTCCGATGGGGCCTCAGTATCTGGTCCATTTTCCGCTGGAATGTGGCCGGCGCATTCTGTAACCCGAACGGCATTCTCTTATATTGGAACGCCCCGTCTGGGGTTACAAATGCGGTTTTCTCTTTGGCCGACTTGGCCAGGGGAATTTGCCAATACCCTTTTGTGAGGTCAAGAGTCGTCATGTATCGGGCTGTTCCCAGCCGGTCGATCAACTCATCTATACGTGGCATGGGGTAGGTGTCAAATTTTGTAACTTTGTTCAACTGACGAAAATCGTTACAAAATCGCCAGCTCCCATCCGGTTTAGGCACCAACACAATGGGACTAGACCAATCACTTTGGGACTCCTCTATCACCCCTAAGTTCAGCATTTTCTGTACTTCCTCCCGTATTGCCTCCCGTCGGGCCTCTGGGATCCGATAGGGTTTTAACTTCACCCTTTCACCGGGCGGGGTAATAATATCATGCTCTACCCCAGATGTTTGTCCCGGCAGCTCAGAGAACACCTCCTTGTTGCGAAGCACAAACTCCTTAACCTCCTGTTGTTGGGGTTGTGACAAGGTGGCTGCTATTCCAACCTCCGGAATCACGCAACCAGTTTGAGCTGGTGACCAAGTTTCTGCGACTAGGGACTCTCTATCCCTCCAGGCTTTCAACAGATTAACGTGATATATCTGTTCGGGCTTTCGCCTTCCTGGTTGTCTGACCTTGTAATTCACTTCGCTCACTTTTTCCATTATCTCGTAGGGGCCTTGCCATTTGGCAAGGAATTTACTTTCAACCGTAGGGACAAGTACCAATATCCTATCCCCCGGGGAAAAGGTACGGGTCTTTGCTCCACGGTTGTACACTCTCTGCTGTGCCAACTGCGCTTGGGCCAAATGTTCCTTCACGATGGGCATTACCTGTGCAATTCGATCTTGCATCAGGGCGACATGCTCAATCACACTCCTGTGGGGAGAACTCTCACTTTCCCAAGTTTCCTTGGCAATATCCAACAGCCCTCTTGGGTGTCTCCCATACAGTAACTCAAAGGGGGAGAATCCCGTAGAGGATTGGGGCACCTCCCTAATAGCAAACATCAAATAAGGAAGTAGACAGTCCCAATCCTTTCCATCTCTATCCACCACTTTCTTCAACATTTGTTTTAGGGTTTTGTTGAATCTTTCAACCAGCCCATCGGTTTGGGGGTGATACACAGATGTACGCAATTGCGTCACTTTGAGCAATTTACACAGCTCTTTCATAACCCGGGACATAAAGGGTGTACCTTGGTCCGTAAGCAGTTCTTTACAAATACCCACCCGGCTAAAAACAAGAGATAGCTCTTTGGCTATGGTTTTGGCCGAGGTATTTCTGAGAGGGATCGCTTCTGGATAACGGGTGGCATAGTCCATTATAACCAATATGTACTGGTGCCCCCTAGCGGACTTGATTATAGGACCTACCAAATCCATTGCGATTCTCTCAAACGGGACCTCAATGATGGGTAGAGGGACCAGCGGGCTACGGAAATGTGGCATCGGGGCCGACCTCTGACACACAGGGCAGGAGGAACAATAATTTTCTATGTCCCTCATCACTCCAGGCCAATAGAATCTCTGTAATACCCTCTCTCGGGTTTTCTCTGTCCCCAGATGACCTCCAAGAATGTGCCCATGGGCCAACTCCAACACCAACTTCCTGTAAGGTTTGGGCACCACAAGCTGCTCAACGGTTTCTTCTGCCCTTTTTGCCACCCGATACAGTAGGTCCTTCTCTACGCTGAAGTATGGGTAAGTGCAGGTATTATCTGGGTTCACTAACTCGCCATCTATTTCCACTACGTTTTCCCGTGCCTTTATTAGGGCGGGGTCTTTTAACTGTTCTGTGGCAAAATTTTCCCTGTGAACCTCCAGATCAGAAAACTCCACAGACGGTAGGTTTTCGTCTGAGGAGGTGGGCTCCTCTCCAGTTTCTTGAGTCTCCCCTGCCAATACTGACAAGGGAAATTCTGGAGAGTCCTCACCACTCTCAGAGGAGTTCTGGCTATCACATTCCTGGTACATAGGGGCACCAGTGGGGGGCTCAGGATCATCCCACAGTTCCCAGAACTTCGGAAAATCCCTTCCCACAATGGCGTCATACGGTAACTGAGATACTAAGCCCACTGGATGAGAGAGGGTACCTTTGGGGGTCTCGAAACACACTGTAGTCACTGGATACTCTCGGGTGTCCCCATGCACACAAATAACAGCTACCTTGCTATTCCCAGAGACCTCTGTTTTAACTAACTCAGCCTTTATCAGGGTCACAAGGCTACCTGAATCCAGCAATACCACAACATTTCTACCATTAACACACATTTTGCATAAATGTTTCTCAGTTCCTCGAATGGCAGTGCATGCGACTGTCGCACACAGCGACTGACGTCTGCCCGTCAGAAAGTCACACTGCATGGGTTCCTCCACAACCGGGCAATTGGCTGCAATATGTCCCGCTTGCCGGCAGCGGTAGCAAACGATCCTTCTTGCCGCCTCTTGAGCCGCTGATTTCCCAGGCTGTTCTCGCCAAACTTGGGGTAGAGCTCCCACCCTCTCACTCTCTCCACCCTTACCCCTTGGAATCCTCTTATCCGCCCCTGGGGGTGGTCTGGTCTTAGGGTGGAAAGTCCGAGTGTCTCTGGAAGAGGCCGTCAGGTTCTCTGTAGCCAAGTATTTCTCTACACGATCCACAAGACCACCGGCCGTCTCTGGGTCTCCATGGCTTACCCACTTTTGGATGGCAGTAGGAAGAGCTCTCAAAAACCGATCCATTACAACACGTTCCACAATCTCTGGTGCGGACAAAGTCTCTGGCTGTAGCCACTTCCTGCTCAGGTGAATGAGATCATACATTTGAGACCTGGGGGGTTTTCCAAGCTGGAAAGTCCAGTTATGCACACGCTGAGCCCGGACAGCCAGGGTGACACCCAGCCTTGCCAATATTTCAGCTTTTAGCATCACATAGTCTTTTGCTTGGTCAGGCTCTAGGTCATAGTAAGCCTTCTGCGATTCACCAGTTAACAGAGGAGCCACCAGTCCAGCCCACTGCTCCTCAGGCCACTTTTCTCTTTCAGCAGTCCTTTCAAATGTGGTCAAAAATACCTCTGGATCATCCTCTCCAGTCATTTTTGTCAATAAACGACTCACCCCAAAGGACGCGGTATTAGTGGGACGGCTTTCCTCACTGGTCTGCGGACGTTGCTGCATTACTGCTTCCATTTGTTGTAGTCTCTGCTCTTGCTTCTGTAACAGGTCTATGAAGCGGGCCTCAGATTGCTGCTGGGCTTGTTGATGAGCTTGCTGCTGGGCTGCAAGGCTCCTTTGCAAACCTGCATTTGTCTGCTGTTGATTGGCATTTGCTAGAGCCAGCTGTTTCAGTATCTCCTCCATGCTGGCTTAAAAAAAACTGCCACTGGTTCTCCACCAACTGTGAGGGGGTTAACTCGGTAGCGGGTGTGTGTGACCCCCTGGTTGGGCTCCCCACACAAAAACGGGGCCAGCAGACGGAGGTTGTGGTTTTCAAAATCAAAAGGTGCGGTTTATTTCTCTATGTACAGTGACAAAAACACAGCAAAGCCAAAAAGAAACATAAACAAAATAAATCCTGGTCAGTTTGACCTCTGACTAAACATGCAGGTTTCCTAAACTAACAACTGGGATCAGCCTGGTGCTGTCCTAGTCCCTAAGTCCCTGGTTTAGTAAAAGTCCAAACAAATAGCCACACAGGCTTTGCCTCACCGCACAGGGGTTCACTCTCCCTAGACAGTCCACACAGGTCTGGTTCCAGGCATGAGCTAACATCTAATGAAGCTGGGAGTTCTTATAGAGGCCTAAATGAGCTGACAAGGTTCAGCTGGTCTCCTCATCTCTGTCTGCACGACGCCCCACACTCTCCCTAGAGGTATGAGTCATCCATGAGCCCACTAGCCTTATACAACTCTCCACCTAGTTGTATAAGTCGGCATAAAGCCTGAATCTGGGAGAAATATATCTACCCCCCTGGATGCAACCAGGTGACTTTACCTTCCTGCTGTCACCATATATATATATATATATATATATATATATATATGTAGCGGAACTTACCCCACTCTCTCTCTTTATCGGTTATATGGCTGTTGTCTAGGGGTACCTGGGAGAGAGGGAGAGAGGGATAAGACACACCACGGCCCATGTCCTCCGTAACTAAGAGGTGAAGGCCAGAAGATTGGGCTTTTGTGTAGGTGTCCTAGAGTCAAGTCCAGTCCTGCGTCCCTGACTCCTTTGCTTTAGTAACCCAAGTTCCACACAGTGAATAGGTACAACTCTGTTTTATTCTTCTTGCCAAGCAATAAAACAATCTCTTTTCTTTGGAAAATGGGGGACAGATCGAGGCACAATCCTTTCCCTTCTTGCTGCTGCCCACTGTGCTGTCACCAGTGGTGAATAGTCACTGCCACTGACTAGGTAATATAGAACGTGGATTACTTTCGCTCACTTTGCCCCTGTCAGAGGAAGAAATCCATCCAAGGGAGAAGTGGGGGCCTCTCCGTCACCAGCGATGCTGCGCCGGACTCTCCGGAGAAGTTACTGCGCACCAGTCCTCACGAACTCAGACACGGGCACCCAAGGAGTTAGGGCCCCCTCGGATTCCTCCACCCTCGCGGAACTCAGTCGAAGGTACTGAGCTCCAGGCATCCGCCATAGTACCTCACCCCAGGCTAAAGGTGCCTGAGATGGACTCCATCTCCGCTCCACCTAGGCCAAGGGCGCCTAGGCCTGGAACACCGGAACGCCAGCACCCAGGCTGAAGGTGCCTGGGTGCGGCCGCGTCCTCCAACTCTGAACCCAAGGTCAGGGCGTCCGCCCCTTTTATGACCTCTCCCTTTGCGTCACAGCGGGTTCCCCGCCCCGCTGTACCAGCTCCAGGGGAGGACAAAAAGGCACAGTCTTGCGGTGCGAGCCCAACCCCGGTCCAAGGCAACAACGCCACCTTTAGGCCGGCGAGAACTTCACACCATCAGAGTCCCCAAGGCTCACAAAGGGAACCTTGAATTTCCTAACAATCAAAGCACCTGGGTTACACTACCACCTAGATGCTCCCCCTAAATTCAAGTACCCGCTACACACTCCCCCTGGTGATTTGACGCTGGTCCCCAGCGTCTGGTACAAGCCCACACCCCACAAGGGTGGCGACATAAGCTCATCCCAGAAGCCAAACTACACATTTTAGCCCTGAATTGTACCAAGACCTGTTGGGGAAAAAACATAAACAATCATAACCATAAAACCTTCAACGACACTTTACATTTCACACAGTACATTCCCTCCTCCCCTTTGACTATCTAAGGACCACCCATTCTCAGTAGTTTTGACAGACGAGTCTCCTGCAGAGGGAAAGAAAAGAAACATACATCCTACCAACATGTGTGTTTGCTTGGAATGAATGAGTCTATCCTAGAAGAAACCCATTCACTCCAATAAGTGCTGCATGATAAAAATAAATAAACAATCGTTGCGCAACACTGCCACCTGGTGACAGCGCCGCGGTCAAGACACTCATCACTTCCAGATGAACTTTCCTCTTGATCATTTCTCTGTGACCCTACACTAACTAAAACCCAAAGTCACTGATTTCTTTTGAGTGCCAGGAGAAGGAGGGAGAACAAACAAAAAAAAAAAACAGCTCCCATATCTCCAACGAGTAAAACTGCCCAAATACAAAAAAAACTAGGGCACAGTCCCTTTTTCTGGAAAAGGCACTCCAGAAAGTTCAGCATCCCCAATACTTGGGACATCTGTGACTTCAAGGTATCCACCTCTGAGTCTCTGTCCAGGGTTATGGCCGTCCTGACCATCACTGGAGGAGGATTTACTGACTCAACTGGTAGGCTCCTCTTCTTCTCCTCCAGCATAGCTTCTTCCTCTCTGACCACTCGAATCAGGTCAGGGTACTCCAGGCTCTTCCTGTCCTGTCTTGTGCGTAGCGCCAATGCGATGGGGTCCAGGGGCTGAGATCCTCTCATCACCTGTTGAACACGGGCCTCATCCACCTTCTGTGGGTCAATCCCCTTCTTAAGAATCATTTTATGCAGGATCTTATCCAGGCGGCTCATGAACTCTGACAGCTTCTCTCCTGTCTTCTGGTAGCAGTGCTCCAGCTGATAAGTGAGCTCAGTGATTTTCTCTGTTCCACCGAACACATTCTGCAGGATGTTCAGATAGTCCTGTGCATTGCAGTCTGTTTTACTCATCTTGAGGTTGCGTATGGCCTCTAGAGCAGGCCCCTTCAAGCTCTCAGCAATTCTCTGCTTCTTTCTGTGGTCTGGGACTTCCCATTCTTCCAGGGCCTGAGTGGCACCGTCTAACCACTCCTCGAACCCCTCTTCACCCGAGGGTACAGGTTTCCTTCCTGAGAATATTCTGAGCTTTCTGTATCCTGACATCTGGTAATCTGTAGGATCTTTCTTGTGTAGCAGGATGTCCATATGTAAGAAGGAATCCGGCTCCCTCCGGTGGTATAAGTGTTACAATGCAACTAATGCACTTTGGGACAGATATCAGCTAGGAGAAAAGACTTTGTTGCTTTTAGTAAAAGACAGACTACATTACCCAGGGTGCATTGCAACACCGCAAAGCATTCTGGGCAGACTACTTAAACCAGGGGAGGGGCCAGCGTCTCTCTCTCTGGATCCAGCTCTCAATCAAGCAGGAAGTGGGCATGGAGGCCTGCTTCCTAAGGATTAGGCCAGAAGCCTGGGCCTAAATTACGGGAGTGCCTGAGTGATTTCCAGCAGAGGATCGTCCACAGCGTCCTGTGATTGCCCAGCAGAGACCGGAGTCGTCCATCACCATATGCTGTTAGTGACGGAGTCCGGAGACTGCAGCTGAAGCAGAAGCGTGGAGATCGAGTGACCGGGACAAGCCAGAGGAGACTATCTGAAAGTCGGGCCTGTTTGGTGAGAAGGGCACCTGCCCAGAATTGACTACTACCTTAGAGGAAAGTGATTTAGTTAGTGCCAGCCACACTTCACCTATCACGCCACAGCTTGCGGCCTAGTGTATCTCACTGGAGACTATGTGATCAGAGATTGGTGCATCCGTCATTAGTGGGTGGCAGGCACACGAATACTCAGGTATATTGCGGATAATTACAGCATCTTGTTGAAACCCTGTGGATTACAATTTAACTTGTGCACCGACGGTGGCTAGCGAAGACTTCATTGGAGAAAGGAACTTTGAGTGGGACGCAGATAGGCCTTGCTTACCTATTATAGGGAATGAACACGTGCAAGGTATTGCAACAAAGGGGGAGCTCGCGAGCAACCAGTTAGCCGTGCAGAGACACATATAGATACATGTACATATATATAGCTGATGTTATTTCCTGTTATTACCTAATCTCAGTGATACCTATTGTAACGAGCCCCTTTGCTCGCTCGGCTCCACTCTCCCGACACTCCTCTGCTCTATTGGATCATCCGGTGCTCCAGAATTCAAATTACCGCTATGTGCCATTCGAATCCATTTGTGATCGGTCAGAACAAACACCAGGCAGGCTGTATGTAAGTTCCAACAGGAGAGACTTTATTAGCACCAAAATCAAGTCTTATATACAGTAACAGAGGGGGTAACCAAAAACATAATTAACATGAGCTAATTAACTAAATCCTTTAGCCAGCCAAGGTGACTCATAGATATGACCGTTCAGGGTAGACATCCCGGCTCCTACCTGTCTCACCTGCTATACAATATACATTATCCTAAGTGTAAACATCACACATTTAGCAGGGTCAAAATAGCACAGAGGACAGACAGATGGCTGGAGGTGATTGCATTCGCATATCCTTAGAGGGAATGTGTGAAAATCCCAACAGTATGAATTAGTCACTCTAATATGGCATATACAGGGTCCCCAGAGTCTGTGTGTCTTGGGGGGACATGGACCTGAATCCAAAGTAACACCCCCTCAAGGGTCCCCAGGCATACAGCTCACAAAGAGCACCGTTCCCCCAAATGCCAGGGCCCATGGTCGCAGGGCAAGAGGCTTGCATTCAGTCCCCTCCAAAAGCCCCTGTCCCGGCCAGGTCCGTCACACCTATCCTTATTGGTTTATTGACTCTGCAATGCGCATGCAGAGTCAACTGTGTGTATTAATGTGATTCTTTACCCTTCCCTTTTATACTGAGTAAAGGTACCTTTGATTAAGCATATAACTTGTGTGAAGTATCTCTGTCACTTAGAAGGACTAGTGACCAGCAAAGGTAATAACATTTACAGGTTATTGTGTGATGTATGCAGGATTGTGTCTCCTAATACTCAATAGGTCTCACACTCCTTATTCATATCAGTTGTGCTAAGGGAAGGTTTGAGCCACTTCCAGGGGTTGATAGGCAGGACGTAGACCCAAATCAAACAAACAGCAGCTCCTACGGGGGTAGTGCTACACGTGGGGGCTCGTCCGGGATATTCTACGGTTCTGCAATCAACTTTCCCCCTAGACAGAACCCTTACAGCACAGAAATGGACCCTGCTGCCGTAGCCCGGTGGTGCAGGGATGAAGGCATCCTACCCGAAAATGGCCTGGTGGTTGAAATCCAGAGAGAGGCCTGGGTAGAGGAGCAGCTAACTCCAGTCTTGAGAGCATTGTCCACAGACAGGAAGCCATGGGTGATTGACATAAAGACAGATACTGTAAATCCCCACACCTATGCATTATGTGAGTGGAGGAACGGAATCTCTGACTACTTCAAGGGTGCCAGCATAAAAACTACAAACCCAGTAGAACTCCTCCTGATACACCCAGAAGAGAATAAAGATGGCCCCACATCCACTACTTCAGGAGGCCCCAGCACAGGAGGGAGCGCCCAACAAAAGGGTCCCGGTTCACCACCATTGACCACCCTTAGCTCAGAATTGTGCGCTGTCCTGGGGGAGATTGTGACCAAGTGTAAAAAGGACCCTCCAGACTACCTGATGTCAGGATACAGGAAACTCAGGACCTTTTCTGGGAAGAAACCTGTACCTTCAGTGGAAGATGGATTTGAAGAGTGGCTAGATGGCGCCACTCAGGCCCTAGAAGAATGGGAGGTGCCAGAACAACAAAAAAAACAACGGATTGTGGAAAGCTTAAAGGGGCCTGCTCTGGAGGCCATACGTAACCTCAAGTTAAGCAAGAAGGACTGCAATGCACAGGATTATCTGGATATTCTGCAGAATGTGTTCGGCGGGACGGAAAACGTCATTGAACTCACTTACCAGCTGGGGCATTGCTACCAAAAAGAGGGAGAGAAGCTGTCAGAATTCATAGGACGCCTGGATAAGATCCTGCATCGGATCCTACTAAAGAAAGGGATCGATCCAAGAAAAGTGGATGAGGCCCGTGCCCAGCAGGTGTTGAGGGGAGCTCAACCCTTGGACCCCATCGCATTATTGCTACGCACCCGGCGGGACGGGAGCAGCCTGGAATACCCCGACTTGATCCGGATAGTCAGGGAGGAGGAGGCCATGTTGGAAGACAAAAGGAGGAGTCAACACACCGAACCAACTGCCCAAGTCAGAATGTTAAGTGCAGAAGAAGGTGATTCAGAAGTTGAACTCCTAAAGACCCAGGTGTCACAACTAGTAGAAATGGTGTCCATGCTGACTAGCCAGGCCTCTGTGCCACACAACAAGAACACGTCAGAGGAACCAAAAAAACCTCCTAGCTCCAATATGGAACTAGTACAGAAGCCTAAGAGATTGATAACATGCTTCAATTGTGGGGGAATCGGGCATGTTAGAGCAGTGTGTCCCAGCCCAGATGAAGTTGCATCCAGACATCGCAAGCCGGCGGAAAACTTCAGAGGGCCCCGGTGAAGGAGTCAGCCGGGCGCCCACCAGTTTCCACGAACTCCTTCAAGAAGTCCAATGATCCAAAACATCAGAGTCAGGGACCTAAACCTCTGCCAATTAGGCCCCGTCCCACAACTCAGGCTGCTGTTGAACAGAAGGCCAGTGCACACCAGACCCAGAAGGGACTGAGACCCACCGGAAACTCAAGAAAAAAAGAAGTGAGGGTACAGGTAACTGAACCCAGCAAGAAGTCTGTGTTGAAGGAGTTCCCTGCCAAGTTAGTGGGGCCTTCTCCAGTAGTCCCCATACAAGTAGAAGGGATCTACACCAAGGCTCTTTTTGACACTGGGGCTCAAGTGACTCTTCTGTATAGGGATTTCTATGATAAACATCTTAAACATCTGCCCCTACAGAAATTAGAGGAACTGGAAATATGGGGTATTGGAACTCAGAGCTTTCCCTATGACGGTTACCTGCCAATCAAGTTGACTTTTGATCCCTCAGTGGCTGGGGAGACAGAGACCTTCGATACTCTGGCAGTAGTGTGCCCTCGCCCACCAGGGGCCAGCAAGAGCTCACTCATCATAGGGACCAACACTGATCTAGTCAGGCGACTGCTGACACCGTTGGCCCAACAGGAAGAAGCCCCGACCACAAGAGTCCACCCCATGTTAAGGCAAGCCTACCAGCGCCTGGTACTGGAGCAGAAGGCCCCGGCTGAGGGAGTTGGCAAGATTTGGAAGCTAGACAAGACGGAGAAGGTATTACAACCGGGAGAGGTGACTTGCCTGAGGGCTTCTGTCAAGCTCACATGGAAACAGCCAGGCCCCTTCATTGTCTTCGAACCAGGCCCACAGGAAAGACAGAAAGGGATTGAAGTAATCCCCGAAGTGATCCCATTGAAGGCCCTACAGAAAAGCCATGGGAGGGTTTCAGTGAGTATAAGGAACACTGCTAATACACCAGTGAAGGTGCCGGCCAGAATGCTGTTGGGCCAGGTGAATCCAGCCACCCCCATTGCCCCGTGTGAATTGAAGAAAGAAGAAAGGGGTGAAGTCACCATAGAGAAGCTCTGTTCTGAAGACACGGCCCTCCCACCAGAATGGAGAAAAAGGGCCAAAGCTCAACTTGCAAGGTGGGAAAAATAGGATTTTTATAACAGCTTACCTGTAAAATCCTTTTCTTGGAGTACATCACGGGACACAGAGCGACATAGTCATTACTAATGGGTTATATAGATACCGTCAGGTGCTGGCACTGGCAACTTCCAAAACCGGAAGTACCCTCCCCTATATAAGCCCCTCCCATCCGGGAGCACCTCAGTTTTGTAGCAAAGCAATAAGTGTCCCCAAAGAGGGGCGGGAGCTCTGTGTCCCGTGATGTACTCCAAGAAAAGGATTTTACAGGTAAGCTGTTATAAAAATCCTATTTTCTTTCTCGTACATCACGGGACACAGAGCGACATAGTCATTACTAATGGGATGTCCTAAAGCAATGCCAAATGAGGGGGGGGGATACACCATATATAAGCTGAGCGCTATCAGACATGAGGATCTTTTGCGGCCTGCAACACACTGCGCCCAAAGGCGACATCCTCCTGACTTCTAACGTCCACCTGGTAGAACCTAGTAAACGTGTGTACTGAAGACCATGTTGCGGCCTTACAGATTTGAGCCAGGGAGGCCTGGTGATGCACTGCCCATGAAGTTCCAACTGCTCTCGTGGAGTGCGCTCTAACTTTGAACGGAGGCGGTCTCCTTCTCAAGCCATAAGCTTGCATAATGACCTGTCGAATCCACTTGGCTAAAGTAGATTTTGACGCTGCCTGACCCTTTCTGGGGCCTTCCGGCAGAATAAACAAAGTATCCGTTCTGCGAATCTGAGCAGTGGCTTTTAGATAAGCTTTAACTGCTCTTACTACATCCAAAGAATGCAATAACTTTTCCTCTACCGAAGTAGGTTTGGGGAAAAAAGAAGGAAGAACCACATCTTGGTTCAAATGAAACCTCGATACCACCTTAGGAAGAAAGGCTGGATGAGGACGTAACACTACTCTGTCCTTATGGATAACCAGATATGGCTCCTTACAGGACATAGCTGCTAATTCCGATACTCTTTTAGCCGAACAAATGGCTACTAGAAAAATCAATTTCCTGGTGAGAAGCACCAAGGAAATATGCTGTAATGGTTCAAATGGTTGTTTCTGTAGAACCGACAGAACCAAGTTTAGATCCCATGGACATATGGGAATATTAACCGGAGGACTAATACGCATCACTCCTTGTATAAAGGCTTTAACTAGTGAATGCGAAGCCAAGGGCCTTTGAAAAAATATTGACAGGGCCGAAATCTGACCCTTGATAGTACTCAAGGCAAGCTTCCTATCTACAGCCCATTGTAGGAAGTCCAGAATCCTACCTATTACGTATTTACGTGGATGCCATTTCTTGGCCTCACACCAGGCGATGTACGCCTTCCAGATTCTATAGTAGATCTGCCTGGATACCGGCTTCCTGGCATTGATCATGGTAGATACCACAGAATTAGAGAGCCCTCTCTTTTTTAGAATGTGGGCTTCAATAGCCAGGCCGTCAAACCTAGGGCTGGTAAGGAAGGGTGGTATATCGGTCCTTGCGAAAGCAGGTCCGGACGATGTGGGAGGGTCCAAGGACTCCCTACAGACATTTTTACAATCTCCGCGTACCATGCTCTTCGGGGCCACGCTGGAGCCACCAGAATCACTGGTTTCTTTTCTACCCTGATTCTGCGGAGTAATCGAGGTAACAATTGTGGCGGTGGGAATGCATATATCAGCTTGAACTGATCCCAAGGGAACACTAGGGCATCCGAGCCGCACGCTAGGGGATCCCTTGTCCAAGAGACAAACCTGTCCACTTTTGTGTTGAATCTGGATGCTAGCAGATCTACATCCGGTGTTCCCCACCGCTGACATATTGTCCAGAAAACCTCGGGATGAAGGGACCATTCCCCTGGGCATAATTGTTGGCAACTTAGAAAGTCCGCCTTCCAATTCTCCACTCCTGGAATGAATACCGCAGATATGGCTGGGACATATCTTTCTGCCCATCTCAGGATGTAATTTACTTCCCTTTGGGCTGCACGACTCCTGGTGCCCCCCTGACGATTGATATATGCCACTGCTGTGGCATTGTCTGATTGAACTCTGACAGGGGACCCTTGGAGTTTGGATGTCCATGCTACTAGGGCATACCGGGCTGCTCGTATCTCTAAGAGATTGATGGGCAGGGCCTTTTCTGCTTCTGACCACTTGCCCTGGAGAGACCATTGCTCCAGTACTGCTCCCCAGCCTATAAGGCTGGCATCTGTAGTGACCACCTTCCAGGAAATCGGACTGAAGGATTTCCCTCTTTCCAGATTCTGGGGAACCAACCACCAGCGGAGGCTCTTGCGAACGGAAGGGGACAAGGACATTGGTAAGTCCAGAGCCTGAACTTTTTTGTTCCAGGCTGACAGTATGGCCCTTTGCAACTTCCTTGAATGGAATTGACCGTAGGGTACTGCTTCGAATGATGCCACCATTTTTCCCAGCAGCCTCATGCACAGGCGTATGGATGGCTGTCTTTTTGAACCCACTAAGTGGATCAAATCTCTCAAAGACGACCCCTTTTCTTGAGGCAAGAAAATTTTTCTCTGGTCTGAATCCAGCCTTAGCCCCAAGTATTCCAGACTTTTGACTGGTTTTAGGGCTGACTTGTCTCGGTTGATAATCCAACCGTGATATTCCAGAAACTTGATTGTCTCGTGAACAACCACTTCTAGTTTTTCCACTGAGTGGTCTATCAGCAACAAGTCGTCTAGATATGCCATTATCGTTACACCTCGTGTTCTTAGATTGGCCAATAATGGGGCCAGAATTTTTGTGAACACTCTTGGTGCTGTGGCCAGACCGAAGGGTAAGGCTCTGAACTGAAAATGGCGCCCTTCTACCGCAAAGCGTAGAAATTTTTGGTGGGCTGGAAAGATGGGAATGTGCAAATAAGCATCTTTGATGTCGATCGAGGCTAACCATTCCTCCCCTTGTAGGGCAGTGGCTACCGATCGGATCGACTCCATCCGGAAAGTCCTGATATGTAGGAATTTGTTTAGCCCTTTTAGATTTAATATGGGCCTCACGTCCCCGTTTGGCTTCGGGACTGTAAAGAGGTTTGAGTAAAACCCGAACCCCCATTCTTCCAGGGGAACCTCTATAATTACTGCTTGGAGCAATAATTGTTCCAGTGCCAACAGGAGGGATCCTCTCTTCTGGGGATCCCTTGGCACGTTTGACCTTATAAAGCGGGAAGGAGGGGAGTTTTTTAACTCCAATTTGTATCCCAGATTTACTGCGGAGAGCACCCATCTGTCTCGGATCGTGTCCCGCCAGGTTTCTGTGAACAACTGAAGTCTTCCCCCCACCCGATTGGGTGGGGGCAACCCTTCATGCATTTGACTTTGGGGGAGGTTTTGTACCTCTCCTGCTCCAGGGCTTCTTGTTACCCTGCAACTGTCCCTGATTTTTACCTCCGGGATTTGACCGAGGAGGCCGTCGGAACTGTTTCACAGCCGATGTCCTAGGGACTGGAGAAGACGGCCTCTTAAAAGAGGGACCTCTAACCCTATTTTTAACCGGCAAAAGTGTACTTTTACCGCTGGAAATTCTCTGGATATACTTGTCCAGGTCTTCCCCGAATAAGCGCTCACCATGAAATGGGAAGCTGACCAGCAATTTTTTACAGGGAGCTTCAGCAGACCAGTTTTTGAGCCATAGAAGCCTGCGCATATGTACTACAGACAGCGTAAGGCGGGAGGCCTGATGGATTGAATCCTTTATGGCGTCCACCGCAAAGCATAAGGCTCTAGGTAGATCAGCTAGGGCAAGAGCCTGCTGATCTGGCAAGTCCCTTAAGACCTGTTTCAACTGATCCTTCACTGCTTGGCAGACCCCAATAGCTGCCACTGCTGGTTGTGTCACCAATCCTGCTGTAGAAAAAGCAGATTTTAATAAGGACTCCAATTTTTTATCTATTGGGTCCTTGAACATTTGGACATTATCCACCGGACATGTCAGTGATTTATTCACACAAGAGATGGCTGCGTCCACTGTAGGGACCCTCCATTTTCTGATGAACTTATCCTCCATGGGATAGACCACCGGAAATCTCTTAGGGGGAGTAAATATTTTGTCAGGATGCTCCCAATCCTGGTAAATGAGCCCTTCCAGTAAAGGATGGATCGGAAAGGAACAAACAGTCTGGGGAGCTTTTAGCGACCCCAACGAGGAGACAGAAGTGGATGATGGCTCCGCAAGTGGCATTTTAAATGCTGATCGGACCATATTAGTCAGGGACTGAACCCATAACCTTTCAGCATGTGATGCTGAGAACGGCTCTTCCACTGTTGATTCCTCTACAACCGAATCGACCTCATCCTGATCCCCTTCAGGCAGGTCGATCCCTGTATGGGACTGTTGCTCTGTTAACAGGCACTCTGAGGGAGGAGACGGAGATCGGGCGCTTTTCTCCTGTGACAGGGAAGCCGCGATCAATGCTGACAATCTCTCTTCCAGCCCTCCCAGAGCTGAGGAAAAAACCTCCTCTGTTACATACACAGGAGCAGGTGAACTGAGGACAGCCACAGTACCAGGTACTCCTGAGGGTGCTCTACGGTCACTAACCTCTGATTCTTCAGGGGAGACTGGTGCAGCCAAAGCATGCCCAAGATCCTCAGAGCCCGATGGAGACCCCCTATTCCTCCTGGAATTTCTAGTCCCGGAGTTTTTAGACGGCATATTCCTAAGCCACAAAGCTGAGGTATTCCAGCCGAAATACACCAGTTACTGATAATAGTCTAGCATAAATGCTGCTATAAGAAACAGTTGGTGTCTACTAATGTGCCTTTCTAGGGGATGCCTGTATCAACCGCTTGCTGTATGCCCTTTTTTAAATGTTGCCAGCTCTGTCTCTGTACTTCATAGCCAGCTCACCACACAAAAATGGGGTTTTTAACATGCTGGGACGCCCGCACATGCACAGAAGTGCTGCGGCGCGCACAGAGCGTCATCCCCCAGGCTCCGCCCCCTTTCCCGGCTCACCTCTATATATAGAGGCGCGTGCACGCGCACGCACGCGGCCACGTGCGCCTTCGGCGCTAATTTTGAAAAATGGAAACTAGGGACAAGAGCCAGGGCCCCTCTTTGCCGCAGGCCGGGGGATGGACGAGCATTGCAACATGGCAGAGGAAGCAGTTTCCCATAAGAGAACTCACCATCTGCCTGGACTTGCTCTGCTGAGAAGAAACTAGTCCACATGACAAGAAAACATTCCACAGCGGCCTCTAGTGGACAAACACAGGTACCGCAGTCTAATATATTAAATATATATAAAAAAAAAATTTTTTTTTTTTTTCTTGACCACCATTAAAAATTATTACATTTTTTTAGTAGTTACAGGCATGCACAGAATTTTGCGGGAATACCATTAGGTAACAGACAGAAAGACAAATTAGGCTTGGGGGTCCCCCAATAGAACCAAGTTCCTGGGGGCCCCCACTTACCTGTTCCCCGCCGCTGGACTTTGTTTGGTCCACAAAAGCCCAAACTTCACCTATCACGGCAGGCATTGTAATCAAACCTTCAGGGACCGGGTTCCCAAGGATTCCACTCCCCTGGACCTGTATAGCACCCTGCACAGAAAACATCTTGGTCGTGGGTATGACCAGAGCTCTGGATCCCAGGGTCCAGCTCTCCTAAGAGAAGCATTACAGGCAAAACCTTGCTCTTCTCTGCAAGGCCCGGGTACCGACCGTTTAGCTATGAAGCTTTTTTGGTCGGATCCGGAATAGCTTACTGAGGCCCAAAAGAACCTATACGCAAGCTCAGTGAAAAACACATGTTTCTTCTTGGCCAACACCTTAGACACTGGCAAAAAACTGAGGTGCTCCCGGATGGGAGGGGCTTATATAGGGGAGGGTACTTCCGGTTTTGGAAGTTGCCAGTGCCAGCACCTGACGGTATCTATATAACCCATTAGTAATGACTATGTCGCTCTGTGTCCCGTGATGTACGAGAAAGAAAGATCTTCTCTAAAGATGAGTTCGATGTGGGGTGCGCAAGGAGTGCCACTCACAAGATACGCTTACAAGAAGATAAGCCCTTTAGAGAGAGAGTTCGACGGGTCCCACTGGGTGACTTAGAAGACTTGCGGGAACAGTTGGCTGAGCTGAAGAGGACGGGGATTATTCGAGAATCCAGGAGCCCTTACGCTTCTCCAATAATGGTAGTCCGAAAGAAGAACGGGTCGCTGAGACTGTGTATCGACTACAGAACACTAAACAGAAGGACCATCCCAGATCAATACACCACTCCCCGAATTGAAGACGCCCTGCAGAGTCTGTCAGGGGCCAAGTGGTTCAGTGTAATGGATCTAAAAAGTGGATATTACCAAATCCCCATGCACCCTGAGGATCGGGAGAAGACAGCCTTCATCACCCCAGTGGGGTTCTTTGAGTTCAACCGTATGCCTCAAGGGTTATCAGGAGCCCCCGCCACTTTCCAAAGGCTAATGGAGAGAACCGTCAGGGACATGAATCTAATAGAGGTACTGGTATATTTGGACGACGTCATCGTGTTCGGGAGAACCTTAGAAGAGCATGAAGAGAGACTGGAGAAGGTCCTGAAGAGGCTCAGTGAAGAGGGCCTGAAACTCTCCCCAGAGAAGTGTCAATTTTACCAGTCCTCAGTCCATTACCTGGGCCATATCGTTTCTGCAGAAGGGGTGGCCACGGACCCAGAGAAGCTGGATGCCGTCACCTCTTGGCCGAAACCTACCAACGTGACCGAGCTTCGGTCATTCCTGGGGTTCTGTTCTTACTACAGAAGATTTGTAGAAGGATTCGCCAAGATTGCCAGACCCCTGAACGAGTTACTCAGAAACGAAGGGGAAAATGATGTTCCAGAGCTGGTCAAACCAGTGAAACTCACCATGGGACCCCGAAGGCCCAAAGAGTCGATTCAAGACCAGTGGACAGGGGAGTGCGAGGAAGCCTTCCAGATGTTAAAGAAGAGTCTTACCACTGCACCAGTCCTGGCCTATGCTGATCCAAAGAAGCCTTATGAACTGCATGTAGATGCCAGCCGAGATGGGCTGGGTGGGGTGCTGTACCAGGAACATGATGGTTACCTAAGACCCGTCGCATATGTGAGCAGGAGTCTGATACCTGCTGAGAAGAATTACCCCACCCACAAGCTTGAATTCCTGGCCTTGAAATGGGCAGTGGTAGACAAACTGAGAGACTACCTATATGGGGCGGAGTTTGTGGTGAAGACAGATAATAACCCGCTCACCTACCTTCTGACCACTGCCAAGTTGGATGCAACGGGACACCGGTGGTTGGCTGCCCTTTCAAGCTTCACCTTCAGCTTGAAGTACCGACCCGGAGTGGGAAATAGGGATGCAGATGCCCTGTCCAGGAGGTCTCATGCCCCCACCGACCCTACCGAAGAATGGGCCCAACTAGACCCAGAGGGAGTGCGAGCCCTATATCAGGGGACAGAACTTCAAGCCAGAGGTGGGTCAAGAGCCAAAGAAATTGAGGTCTCAGCTGTTGGAGTACCGAAGTACTATTACAGTGTGACCCAAGTCGAAGGGGAGGGCTTGCCCAAGCTGACAAAAAGGGATTTGAGAAAGGAGCAAGAAGAAGACTCTTTAGGGAAACTCCTGATAAAGGCCCTGGAAAGCCAGCGTCCCGAGATGCTTGAAACAGACTCCCCAAGAGAAGCCCGATTGTTGCGCAGGGAGTGGGATCGGCTACACATACGTCAAGGGGTGGTCTACCGAAGGGGCCCCTCTGACGACTCAGAAGAGAAGTGGCAGCTGTTTCTACCAGCCAAATATCGAGAAGCGGTCCTAGCTGCCCTCCATGACAACCATGGTCACCTAGGGTCCGAACTGACTTTTCACCTTGTACGGGATAGGTTCTATTGGCCCTGCATGCGGGCTGAAGTGGAAGGATATTGCCATTCCTGTGTCCGATGCATTCAAAGGAAGACCTTGCCATGTCAAGCATCCCCAATGGGCCATCTGCAAAGTCAGGGACCTATGGAACTGGTGTGCATTGACTTCCTTTGCCTGGAGCCTGATCTGAGTGGTCAAGGGAATGTCTTGGTGATAACAGATCACTTTACCAGATATGCTCAAGCATTCCCAACAAAAGACCAGAAGGCCTCAACAGTAGCCAAAGTACTGGTAGAAAAATTCTTTGTGCACTATGGTCTACCCCAACGCCTTCATTCAGATCAGGGCAGAGACTTTGAAAGCAAATTAATAAAGAAGTTATTAGACCTGTTAGGCATCCAGAAGACCAGGACAACCCCTTATCACCCACAAGAAGATGCTCAGCCTGAACGGTTTAACCGGACTCTCTTGGATATGTTGGGGACTCTGAGTTCAGAGAAAAAGCAGCATTGGAGCAAGCATGTAGCTGCCATAGTGCATGCCTACAATAGCACTGCCAGTGATGTCACCGGGTATTCCCCATACCGTTTGATGTTCGGGCGGGAGGCTCGGTTGCCAGTGGACTTGGCCTTTGGCATATCGCTGGATCATACCTCAGCAGCATCCCACAAGGGGTATGTAGACCGATTGAGAAAGAGTCTGAAGACAGCTTTTGAAAAGGCCCAAGCAGCATCTGACCAACGGGGGCTGAGAAATAAAAGAAACTTTGACCTAAGAGTCAGAATTCAAGATTTACAGCCAGGAGATAGAGTGCTGTTGAGGAACTTGGGAATTCCGGGAAAACATAAGTTGGCTGACCGTTGGAAATCCCAACCTTATGTTATCTGCAAGAAGCTGGAAAACCTTCCTGTGTACCAAATTAGGCCAGAAGGAAGCGTGGGACCGTTAAAGACCTGGCACAGGAATCACTTGTTGCCCCTCTCCGAGGCAGTTCGCATGCCTCCTGCATCTGAATCACAAGAAACCCCTTCAACTTCTCAAGGTTCCAGACCCATCACCCGATCTCAAACAGTGTGTCACGTACCTGACGGTGACGAGCCCGGTTAGCAGAGGGAGGCCTCCCTTACGGCTCCCACCGGCGGCCCCTGGTGATATAACAGGAAGCACGGAGGTGGAAGGGGTACGAGTGCCTGGCAGGATCAAGAACTACCGCAGGTGATCAGGAACCAGCAGGTGAGGAGGCAGGAACCAGGAACTACAGCAGGTGAGTGGACAGGAACCAGGAACTACAGCAGGTGAGTAGACAGGAACCAGGAACTCAGAAGATGACCCAGACCGGGAGGCACAGCAGGTAGACTGGAACCACTGGGCAGCAGCAGATGAACAGGAACCAGCAGATGAGCAGACAGGAACCAGCAGATGAGCAGACAGGAACCAGGAACTCAGCAGATGACCCGGACCGGGAGGCACAGCAGGTAGACTGGAACCACTGGGCAGCAGCAGGTGAACAGGAACCAGCAGATGAGCAGACAGGAACCAGCAGATGAGCAGACAGGAACCAGGAACTCAGCAGATGACCCGGACCGGGAGGCACAGCAGGTAAACTGGAACCACTAGGCAGCAGCAGGTGAACAAGAGCCAAGGTCAGGCAGGATCGTCAGACAAGCCGGGGTCGGGTAAACTGGCAGGCAGCGAGGCACAAAAGGATCAGGCAATACCGAAGTCAGAAAACAGGCCGATGGTCAGGTACAGGCAGATAGCAGGAGGGTCACAGGAAGCCGGGTCAGATACAGGTAAACAGGGCAGATCAGGTCACTTGGGATAAACGCTGTAGAGCAGACAGCAGGGACTGTCTGCAAGTGAGGAGTTTAAATAGCCCTTCGGGCGTCACCTGCGGGGGCGGGAACCAGGAAGTCCAGGGCGTCTGTTCCTGACAGGGTTTCCATGACATTGCCCCCCCCCAAGGGGCAGCCTCCGGATGCCCCTAGGAGCAAACTTCTCGGGGTGAGACCTCCTGAAGGCTTGTATCAGGTCTTTGGCGTGAATGTTCTCTTCGGGTTCCCAGGAGTTCTCCTCTGGTCCGTAACCCTTCCATTTTATTAAAAATTGACTCTGGCTATTTCTTCTTCGTGCATCTAAAATAGCTTCTACCTCGAATTCCTGTTCCCCGTCTATGATGACGGGATCAGGGCGAGTCGGGGTCCGACCTGGGAATGGGTTGGAGACTGACGGTTTCAATAAAGAAACATGAAAAACAGGGTGGACCCTCAGGGAGTCGGGGAGCTCCAGCTCGTAGGCCACCTCGTTGATTTTCCTTTTGATAGGAAAAGGCCCTAGAAACTTGGGGCCCAATTTCTTGGACGGGCAAGCCAATCTTAGATTGATGGTGGAAAGCCATACTTGGTCGCCCGGTGCCAGCGCTAATTCACCCCGTCTCCTCCTGTCGTAGACCGTCTTGTTATACTCCTGAGTTCTTGCCATGGCTTCGCGTAGAAGCTGGTTGTTAGAGGAGAAGAAATTCACTTTTTCCAGAACTGCGGGCACTGAGCACTCAGGGAGAGAGTTGGGCAGAAATGTGGGGTGAAACCCGAAGTTCGCAAAAAATGGGGTCTGGTTAGTTGCGGAGTGGATGGAGTTATTGTAGGAGAACTCCGCTAGCGGAAGCAGGGAGAGCCAGTCATTCTGAGCAAAGGAGGAGAAACAACGCAAATATTGCTCGAGGGTCTGATTTGTTCTCTCAGTCTGTCCGTTGGTTTGAGGGTGGTAAGCCGAAGAGAATGATAGCTCTATTCCCAGAGTCTTGCAGAGGGACCTCCAGAACCGGGAGGTAAATTGTACCCCCCGAACAGAGACTATATTAGCAGGTACCCCGTGGAGCCTGACGACTTCTTTAATGAACATTTGTGCAGTTTCCGGGGCCGAGGGGGGTCCCTCTCATAGGAACAAAATGTGCCATCTTGGACAGACGGTCCACAATCACAAAGATGGTGGTGTGATTCTCAGCCGGGGGGAGTTCAACTATGAAGTCGATAGAAAGCATTTTCCACGGTCTCTCTGGAACGGGTAAGGGCTTCAGTAGTCCCCAGGCTTTGGATCTGGACCCTTTATTCCGGGTACATGTAGTACAGGACTCCACGAACCTCCTGCAATCCTCGCGTAGTCGAGGCCACCAGAAGGTACGTTGTACCAACTCAGTGGTCTTAGCCACGCCAAAGTGCCCAGCAAGGGCATGATCGTGGCAGAGCTCTAGCACGGTTATCTTTAGTTCTTCTGGTATGAATATCCTGTCTTGGTGCCAGAGTAATCCATCCTTGGTTTGCAGATCCAGTTCAGGAGAGGGTTCCTGTCTAGTGGTGGCTTGTCTGATCCGGGAGAGTAGGTCCTCCTGAAGTAGGAGAAAATTCCCAGGAGCGAGGATTGTATCGGGTGAGGAGAGTTCTTTGGATCCATGAAACATTCGGGACAAGGCGTCAGGTTTAGTGTTCTTGGCACCGGGGCGGTATGTCACATGGAAGGAGAACCGGGAAAAAAACAGGGCCCATCTGGCTTGTCGTGGTTTTAGTCTTTTTGCAGTTTTCAGGTACTCTAAGTTCTTATGGTCGGTGAATACTAAGATCGGGTGAGCAGCACCTTCAAGTAAGTACCTCCATTCTTCCAGGGCGGACTTAATCGCCAAGAGTTCCCGGTCTCCCACGTCATAGTTCTTTTCTGCCGCAGATAATTTGTGAGAAAAGAAAGCCACCGGATGAAGCAAAGCCTTGGTTCCTTGCCTCTGTGACAATATTGCCCCTACTGCAACCTCAGAAGCATCTACCTCAAGTACAAATGGTAGGGAGGAATCTGGGTGTTTTAAGATGGATGCAGAGGTGAAGAGCCCTTTGAGATCCTCAAAGGCCTTTTGGGCCTCAGGGGACCAGTGGAAGCGGGTACCTTGCTTGGTTAGCTGAGTAATGGGTGCAATGATGGCGGAGAACCCCCGGATGAATTTACGATAAAAGTTGGCGAATCCAACGAACCGTTGGATTCCCTTCTTATCCACTGGCGCTGGCCAGTCCAAGATTGCGGTGATCTTCTGTGGGTCCATCCTGATGCCTTCGCCAGAGATGATTAATCCCAGAAATGCTATGCTCTCCCGCTCAAACTCGCATTTCTCAGCCTTCGCATATAGTTTATGCTGCCGAAGCCGGTCTAACACACTTCTGACATGCCTGCGATGAGAGTCAAGGGAGGGAGAGAAGATTAGTATGTCATCTAAATAAGCAATCACAAAGAGATCTAAAAAGTCCCGAAGAACATCATTAATTAAATACTGGAAGGTGGCAGGGGCATTGCACAGCCCGAAGGGCATCACTAAATATTCGAAATGTCCGAACCGGGAGCGGAAGGCGGTTTTCCACTCATCGCCCTCCTTGATTCGGACCAGGTTATAGGCTCCCCGGAGGTCAAGCTTAGTGAAAATAACGGCAGCTCCCAATCTTTGGAACAACTCTGGTACCAGAGGAAGAGGATAACGATTTTTAATGGTGACCTTATTTAGTTCACGGTAGTCCACACATGGCCTGAGGGTATGGTCCTTCTTTTCTACAAAGAAAATGCCTGCGCCTGCTGGCGACGTAGAGGGGCGAATGAACCCCTTTAAAAGGTTCTCATCGATGTAGTCCTTCAGGGCCCCCTGTTCCACCTCCGTTAAAGGGAAAATCCTACCGAAAGGAATAGCTGCTCCGGGAAGTAGATCAATGGGGCAGTCGTAGGCTCGGTGGGGTGGTAGTGTCTCTGCCCCCTGTTTACTAAACACATCGAGAAAGTCCAGGTAAGCGTCAGGGATGGCCTGACGTATTCCGGCCTCAGTGTCGGTACACATTAAGGTGGCAGGCCCAGGGGGTTTGTGTGAGCCACAGGACCGTTGGCAGTAGGAGGAAGGAAACGTGATCACCCCCGTGACCCAGTTAATGGTAGGATTATGGGCTTGTAGCCAGGGCATACCGAGAATTATGGGGAACAGTGGAGAGGAGATAATATCCAGCCGTAGATATTCTCGGTGCACCCCGGTAGAGGAGAAGACAGTGACAGGTAGGGGAGCCGTCTCTTCGACCACGGGCCCCGACTTGATAAGGGACCCATCAGCCAGGTGAACCCGTAGTCCATGGGTCTTGGGAAGTAGAGGAATAAGTTGAGTACGGGCAAAAGTTGAGTCCATGAAGCAACTACAAGCCCCAGAGTCAATAATTGCGACGACTTGCAGGGTCCTTCCTGGGAGCTGCAGGGAGATAGAAAGAGCGAAGTGAGAGGAGGATTTAGTCTGAGGGTTGATCACAGCAGGGAATACTGACAAGCCCTTACGGAACTTCAGGGGACAGTTCCTAACGAAGTGACCGGGCTCCCCGCAGTACAGGCACAGGTTGTGCGCGCGTCGGCGTTGGTGTTCCTCCGGAGTAAGGGAAGGGCGGAGGACCCCAAGCTGCATGGGTTCAGGAGCATCGTACGAGGGGGTCAAGGGTGCTGCAGAAGCTGGGTGCGGATGACTGGGGACCCAGGGAAGCATCCAGGTCGGCCGGGTGAAGCCCGTGGCCCTCTCAACCCTCCGTTCCCTCAGGCGTCGGTCGATCTGAATTGTCAGATCGATCAGTAGGTTCAGATTTTCTGGTATTCCTACCCTAGCCAGTTCGTCCTTCAATGGGTCAGAAAGGCCTATGCGAAACTGGTGACGGAGGGCAGCGTCATTCCAGCTGGTGTCTGCGCTCCAGCGCCTGAATTCAGCTACATAATCTTCCGCTGCTCTGCGTCCCTGCTGAAGGGTCCGCAGAGCGTTCTCTGCAGTGACCGAGAGCTGAGGGTCCTCGTACAATTGGGCAATGGCGTCAAAAAAAAGTGTAAGGCTGTCCAAGGACGCATCTTTGCGTTCTAGCAGGCGGTGGGCCCAGTTCTGTGGGTCTCCGGAAAGCAGCGAAATTACAAAGCCCACCTTGGTAGCTTCTAAGGAAAAGGTGCGGGGCTGTAAGGCAAAGTACAACTCACAAGAGTTCCGGAAAGCCCTGAACTTGCTCCGGTCCCCGGAGAATCTTTCGGGTGTAGGGACCCTGGGTTCAGGGGGAAGCATGACCACCGTGGGCGCAGCTCCTGCCCCGGCGGAAGAAGTGGAGGCACGTGGACCCCCTTGAGCTCCATCGGGGTTGGTGAGGGCCCGCACTTGTCCTTCCAGGTGAGTGTAGCCTTGCTGGAGGCTCTTAACGGCCTCGGTCAGTCCCGCCAGGTGTCGGCATAGTTCCTCCATAGGTGAGGCTCCCTGCTCGGGCTCAGACATGGCTGTCTGCTACTGTCACGTACCTGACGGTGACGAGCCCGGTTAGCAGAGGGAGGCCTCCCTTACGGCTCCCACCGGCGGCCCCTGGTGATATAACAGGAAGCACGGAGGTGGAAGGGGTACGAGTGCCTGGCAGGATCAAGAACTACCGCAGGTGATCAGGAACCAGCAGGTGAGGAGGCAGGAACCAGGAACTACAGCAGGTGAGTGGACAGGAACCAGGAACTACAGCAGGTGAGTAGACAGGAACCAGGAACTCAGAAGATGACCCAGACCGGGAGGCACAGCAGGTAGACTGGAACCACTGGGCAGCAGCAGATGAACAGGAACCAGCAGATGAGCAGACAGGAACCAGCAGATGAGCAGACAGGAACCAGGAACTCAGCAGATGACCCGGACCGGGAGGCACAGCAGGTAGACTGGAACCACTGGGCAGCAGCAGGTGAACAGGAACCAGCAGATGAGCAGACAGGAACCAGCAGATGAGCAGACAGGAACCAGGAACTCAGCAGATGACCCGGACCGGGAGGCACAGCAGGTAAACTGGAACCACTAGGCAGCAGCAGGTGAACAAGAGCCAAGGTCAGGCAGGATCGTCAGACAAGCCGGGGTCGGGTAAACTGGCAGGCAGCGAGGCACAAAAGGATCAGGCAATACCGAAGTCAGAAAACAGGCCGATGGTCAGGTACAGGCAGATAGCAGGAGGGTCACAGGAAGCCGGGTCAGATACAGGTAAACAGGGCAGATCAGGTCACTTGGGATAAACGCTGTAGAGCAGACAGCAGGGACTGTCTGCAAGTGAGGAGTTTAAATAGCCCTTCGGGCGTCACCTGCGGGGGCGGGAACCAGGAAGTCCAGGGCGTCTGTTCCTGACAGGGTTTCCATGACACAGTGCTTCCAGATGTGAGAGATGGAGACTCTGACAATGAAGGTCAAGAGGATGAAGAAGCAGAATCTGACTGGTTGTGGTCATCCCAATTGCCAGAACCCATGACCACCTCCCAAACCTCACCCAAAACAGTTGACAATGGAACTCTTCGGGCAGAAGCTCCTGAATTCGTGCCTTCAAACATTCTCATTGAGGAGGTAGCTGATGACGCAGACTCTTTGTCAATGGAAGACCCAGAAGAAGGGTCGTTGTCTCTATCTGAAGGAGAGCGGGACGCTCCTGAAGTTCTGGAGCCCAACATGCCTGAACTAGATGAGGAAGCCCCTGAAGAGCTTCTAGAAACAGCCAGCCCCAATGTCCTTGAGAATATGATACCTAAAGAGCAGAGGGAAAGAAGAGTAATTCACCCCCCAAAAAGACTGACGTACGACCAATTGGGTGAATGCTCTGAGGAGGCCATCATCACTTCTAAGAGAACCATTGATCAGTCTAGCTCTTCCACTCCAGATTCAGATTCAGTGGAAGACAACCCCAGCTCACTCCCTAGCACATCTGAAACAGACACCCAAGTGTCGGTGGTCCGTATACAGGACAACCTCCCTCCTTGTGATAATTGGTGGGAGGTTCCTCTGTCGGCTCTGTGTTATGATATGAGCTGTTTAAGTTTAAATCCTGCTTATGAAAAGGCAAGTTGTTTATTGTCATGCATAAACTAACAAATTTCCCTGCAGGTATTGCCAAAGTATGTGTTAGGTTACATACTGTTGTCCTCTTTGGGGACCAAAGACTTTAAGTGGGGGGAGTGTGTAGCAGGATGTCCATATGTAAGAAGGAATCCGGCTCCCTCCGGTGGTATAAGTGTTACAATGCAACTAATGCACTTTGGGACAGATATCAGCTAGGAGAAAAGACTTTGTTGCTTTTAGTAAAAGACAGACTACATTACCCAGGGTGCATTGCAACACCGCAAAGCATTCTGGGCAGACTACTTAAACCAGGGGAGGGGCCAGCGTCTCTCTCTCTGGATCCAGCTCTCAATCAAGCAGGAAGTGGGCATGGAGGCCTGCTTCCTAAGGATTAGGCCAGAAGCCTGGGCCTAAATTACGGGAGTGCCTGAGTGATTTCCAGCAGAGGATCGTCCACAGCGTCCTGTGATTGCCCAGCAGAGACCGGAGTCGTCCATCACCATATGCTGTTAGTGACGGAGTCCGGAGACTGCAGCTGAAGCAGAAGCGTGGAGATCGAGTGACCGGGACAAGCCAGAGGAGACTATCTGAAAGTCGGGCCTGTTTGGTGAGAAGGGCACCTGCCCAGAATTGACTACTACCTTAGAGGAAAGTGATTTAGTTAGTGCCAGCCACACTTCACCTATCACGCCACAGCTTGCGGCCTAGTGTATCTCACTGGAGACTATGTGATCAGAGATTGGTGCATCCGTCATTAGTGGGTGGCAGGCACACGAGTACTCAGGTATATTGCGGATAATTACAGCATCTTGTTGAAACCCTGTGGATTACAATTTAACTTGTGCACCGACGGTGGCTAGCGAAGACTTCATTGGAGAAAGGAACTTTGAGTGGGACACAGATAGGCCTTGCTTACCTATTATAGGGAATGAACACGTGCAAGGTATTGCAACAAAGGGGGAGCTCGCGAGCAACCAGTTAGCCGTGCAGAGACACATATAGATACATGTACATATATATAGCTGATGTTATTTCCTGTTATTACCTAATCTCAGTGATACCTATCCTTATTGGTTTATTGACTCTGCAATGCGCATGCAGAGTCAACTGTGTGTAATAATGTGATTCTTTACCCTTCCCTTTTATACTGAGTAAAGGTACCTTTGATTAAGCATATAACTTGTGTGAAGTATCTCTGTCACTTAGAAGGACTAGTGACCAGCAAAGGTAATAACATTTACAGGTTATTGTGTGATGTATGCAGGATTGTGTCTCCTAATACTCAATAGGTCTCACACTCCTTATTCATATCATTTGTGCTAAGGGAAGGTTTGAGCCACTTCCAGGGGTTGATAGGCAGGACGTAGACCCAAATCAAACAAACAGCAGCTCCTACGGGGGTAGTGCTACACTTACACTGTGCCACAAGTTCCCCCAGGACTGCGCACAACTCTGCGCCGAGAGTGGCAGATGGCGACCCGGGACTTTCCCTTTTCACCTGTCTTTCTACTTTTGGGGTGGGTGATGGAGACAGTTTCGGTGTCTGAGACCGTCCTCCTGGCTTAAGTGGCAGCGCGTGTATCAGGCTATAAGGCTGGTCATCTATAGCTTCTACACTCGGATTCTTGAAATGTTCTGGGACTCCGTCCTTCCATTCCACTAATGCGTGGGTCAGTGAGGAATTCGTCCTGACATCCACCACCCATGCTTTCTGATACGGTGACAGTGACATCACTAGCTGCTTCACCGCTTCTTCTTGCCAGATCCCTGGGAGTTCTATGACTACTACCCCGGCTGGATCTGTGCCGACCGTTTTACACCACTGTCCTACTTCTAGTGGGTCCATGCTGGTACTTTTGGCGCGTTACTTGCTGCAACAGGATCCCGGACTCGAGAGCCCCCACGTGTAGCGCTACCCCCAGTTAAGAGAGCCGCTGGGTTTGTTTTCGGGCCCTGTGTACAGCACCACCAACCCCCAGCAATCTGCTCGACCCACTCTGCCACAGCTAGTCTAGGGGTTATATTTATATCACATTCAAATAGTATTGCAAGGAATAATCTCTTAGCAGTAAGACAACACATTGAGGCAAGAGATTAAATATAACAGTTTACTCTCATATTAAAGATAGCATGAACAGAACACAACACATACAATTGGCTAGCAGAGCCCTGCAGAAATCAATACAGCATACAATAATGGCGCTGCGCGGTACTCCACCACGTGTAGCTATTATGGTATGCGCGCCCTATGGCGCACTAAACAATATCTTAACTTCCCACCCCTGTCAGCCTGACATGGAATAAATCTCAGTCACCTCCTATAGGGATCTCTTCGCATGCCAGCTTTCGGTGGTGCACTTGATGAATAGCAATTTGTAATCCACAGCCAGGCAATAATTTGAAACACTATACTGGGGGACACTTCAACTCTGTCCTGCTACCGGTCCCCCAGGGGAACAGCAGTTAAACGAAACTGTGGGCCTATGCAATCTACAGGCCTGAACAAGGCACAGTCTATAGGTCTGGACAGGTGCCCGCTCACCACTCCGGACGCGATCCCAGTCCGGAACGTCCACCCTGCTGTGTATCCTCACACAGCGTCTGCAACGATCGGGTCCCCGATCCAACTGATGTCCTCACTCGACAAGTCAGATGCCACCCAGGCTCCGCAGTGGGGTGGAAGGCTCTTTGGAAGTTGCGCAAGGCCCAGGCTTCAGGCCTTGCACTGCAGCAGATCCACACAGGAAGAAACTCTTGCTTGCAGCGCAGTGTCCAAAGAGACCGAGCTCCGCCTCGCCTCCTCCTTAAACAACCCCTCCCATGAGTCTCTGCGATGGCTAACTGCACTCTGGGTGCTGAACAGGGTTCTGGGTAACGTAGTCCCGGGGCCTTAAAGGAGACCCCGCTACATAGATAGATAGATAGATAGATAGATATATATATATATATATATATCTATCTATCTATCTATCTATCTATCTATCTATCTATCTTCACAGGTGTAGTAAACAACACATGGTATACGTCCCAGTGCCAGCAATCAAGCCTTCCCGAAGGCCATATATATAGAAGAAGTCCAGGGATTGCTGCACTTAAAATTTATTAATTCCACATGTAATAAATTAAATACTTTTCATGTCGTTCCAAATAACAGTTTCGGGCTACAAAGATTACGCCCTTCTTCAGATGGGAAGAATCTTCTTCCCATCTGAAGAAGGATGTAAGCTTTGTAGCCCCGAAACTTATTTGGAACGACATGAAAAGTATGTAATTTATTACATGTGGATTTAATAAATTTTAAGTGCAGCAATCTCTGGACGTTTTCTTTATATATATATATTATATATATATAGGTTCAGATACTGGAATGAGCCCACCTGGAAGCTGTCGGTGCAGACCAGCAATTTTAAGCAGCCAAGGTTTTCCCACCCCTTGTATAATGTATGACTGCGGGGAGGGAAATTTGGGGTGGCTTATGACTGATGGCCCACAGGGACAGCTTCCTAGCAGAATAGCTCAGGCATGTTCAGGACAGCATCCAAACATGACTTAGGCCCCATGTACACGGGACGCTGCTAAACGTACGTTCAGAGGCAGTTGGACGCTTTTTTCAACTGCTCCTGAACTCATTCAATGTTATCCTATGTGACCATGTACACAGTCTCGTTTATTGACGTTTTTAGGCAGTTGCGTTTAACAGCGTTTCTTTGAAAGCAAAAAAATGGGTTCAGACGCAGAAGATTTTCACGTTTCAGACGCCAAATGCGGCTAAACGCGGTAACCCGCGTTTAGCAGCGTTTCGTTTATAGGTGTTTTTCGCCATTTAAAAAAAAAAAAAAAGTTCTAAACGCAAACGCGGCAAAACGCTGCTAAACACGGCATGTAAACGCGGCAAAACTGACGTTTTAAACGTGGGTTACTATCTGTCAAGTTTAATCATTTAGGAGCAGTTGTAAAAACGTCCCGTGTACATGGAGCCTAAGTTCATCCCTAGTGCAGAGGTGTGAATGCTCCCTTAAAGGGGAGTTCCAGCCTTTTTTATGTTTATTAAAAGTCAGCAGCTACAAAAAGTGTAGCTTCTTGCTTTTAATAAACAGACACTTACCTGCTCCACGGTCCAGCGATGCGGCCGAACGAAGATTCGCTCCTCTCCCTCCTCTCTCCGCTGGCGCCTCCATTCTAACTGTAGGCACCCGACCGTGACAGCTTTTGGCTTCACGGCCAGGCAGTCACTGCGCATGCGCGAGCAGCGCTGCGCAATCTGAGTGGACAGGCGATCTCCTGGGACCTGTCACGTGTCCCAGGTATTCGCCTACAGGGAGGGGCCGCCTTAGGCGATATGACGAGTCGCCTAAGCGGTCCCTGGGCCGGAAGGAGGAAGTGGGACAGGAAGTCCCACTCCTATTGAAGCCCCCACTCCCCCCCAAAAAAAATTACATGCCAAATGTGGCATGTAAGGGGGCGAGGAGTGGTTTAAGCGGAAGTTCCAATTTTGGGTGGAACTCCGCTTTAAATCTGATGTAGGGCCTATTTTTATGTATAAATCTGTATAAAATATGACTAAAGCCCAAACTTTATTTTTTTTAACTTCAAGGTAAAGTTTAGATTTTTTTTGTCACTAGAACATGATTGGCCAGACACTGAGAAATGAGGGTGATAGGTGTCACATGGACAGAAAAACAAACTCATGATGGTTCAAAAGTTGTCCCCCTGATTCTGTGTCACTAGGACAGGAAGTGAGGGGTTATCTTACAACACAAAAACAGAAACTGGTAAAAACCCAACAGGGGTTCTAATTTTTTTCTACCCTATCCAAAGCTAAAAAGCATATTTATTACATTAAACATTTTTCCATTAGTGTAACAAAAAACATACCGTATATACTCGAGTATAAGCCGAGTTTTTCAGCACATTTTTTGTGCTGAAAATGCCCCCCCTCGGCTTATACTCGAGTCACCTTTTTGCGCCTGATCTCCCAGAATTTGGGGACCCAGTACCGGCCAGTCGTAGGTCTCCTGGACCCCAAACTTGGTACACATGTAGCCCCACTCTTCCTCTATACGTGTGCAAAGTTTGTTGTCTGGGGGACCACCCCTTCCATAGATTCCCATGTTAAACGCCCGAGGGCTTTCAGACTGGAGCGGTGCGCTAGCAGGATGGTAAAAAAAGTCCTGCTAGCAGCCTCTTTGAGGCGCTGTAGGAACGGTAAATACACCACTCCTAAAGCGCCCCTGCCCATTGAAATCAATGGGCAGCGCAGCTGAACTGCCGGCAAAGCGCCGCTGCAGTGGTACTATTCCAGTCATTAACGAGTCCCTTAAAATTAGATACAATGGCTTTGAAATGACAGAACTCTATTCTTTTAGGATCCGTGGGTGGATGCCATCTGGTCCAGGTGCTTTATCCACCTTTATTCTGTCTAAATTTTTCTGGACCATATCACATTTGAGCCATTGTGGATCATTTGGGGCTGTGTCAAAATCAACCCCATTATGGACATGCTCCTTTGTATACATAGAGCTGAAGAATGTGTTTAATACATTTGCCTTCTCTTTGTCTCCAGTCACCCACTCTAGATTATTTTATAAAGGGCCTACGTGCTCAGACCTGACCTTTTTACTATTAATATATTTGAAGAATTTTTGTCTCACATTTTTGGCACAGATTCTGAAAGCACGCCAAATTTATAGCATGCAGGTGTGCTTTCAATAAATGCACCAAAAACACAGGAAAAAAGTAGAAAGTCTATGGGCAACCATGGGTAACCCTCATGAAAACTGCGGGTACTGTGGCCAAACCGCAGCACCATGGTGTGAAAGTGGCCTATAACCAGAATTGCCTGGAAAAAAGCCTTTATGGTATGATCACTAGAGATGGGCTGGTTCGCACCAGAACATGCTGACAGGCAAAAAATTTGTGCGAACATGCGAACCCTATTAACGTCTATGGGACACGAACATGAAAAATCAAAAGTGCTAATTTTAAAGGATTATATGCAAGTTATTGCCATAAAAAGTGTATGGGGATCCGGGTCCTGCCCCAGGGAACATCAGTTTTTAAAACGGTTCTCTTTTCAGGAGCAGCGATTTTAATCATGCTTAAAGGGAAACAATAAAAATTAAATATTCCTTTTAATATCGTGCCTGGGGGGTGTCCTGCTTGTAAAGTGGCGCATCTGTGTGATGTGTTTTACAGTGCCGCAGCAAAATTACATTTTTAAAGGAAAAAATGTCATTTAAAATTGCTTGCGGCTGTAATGTATTCATGGGCGTCCGCTCCATAGGACAAGGGGGGTCAATTGCCCCCCCCCCCTCTGGAATCGTAAGAGTGTTGAAGTCAGAGTAAAGACACTTGCCCCCTGTGTTGCAATGGCCTCCACGGCAGCTGTGGACTTTTTTTCTAAGTCTACTGCTGGCCTTGGGGCTGGGGCTGCTCTCAGTCTTTTCCGACTACACATCCGTCCCTCCCTCCTCACCCCCGGCCTGAGCATCGGATTGGCTCTGCCGCTCAGGCCTCTGCTTAACATCACCATGACCCGGCTGTTCCGTGATTGGCTGCTGCCTCAGCCTGCCTCTGCCTGTGTATAAAATGTATGTTGTACCTATGCCGATCCGGCCGGCGCGGCGCCAGCTCCTCCTCCCACAGGTGCGTGGCGTGCAGTGGCCGAGACAAGAGAGAATACTCTACCAGTGCCTGCCCTGGGCCTATCGCTGAAGAACCACAGGTAACAGCAGTGCCACGACACCACTGTGTACATCTTTTTGTATTGCAATACATCTGTGTTCTGGGCGGCCATATTTTGATCTTGATGAAAACAACCTACACAGTATAGGCTGTTTTCATAAATATCAACATATGGCCACAAGCCCCTCCCCTTCATGACATTGTCAAAAAGGGACTGAGCATGGATGACCTAATGATGCCCCCCCCCCCTGAAAAAAGTTCAGCGGACGCCCATGAATGTATTGCTGACTCCCGGCAATATAGATGAAAATCAAGGGAAAAAACAGCATGGGTTCCCCCCTCCCCAGTCCATACCTTCAGGTCGGGTATGGACATTAAGGGGAGCTTCACGCCAACATTTTAAAAAAAAATAGCGTGGGGCCTCCCCCAAAATCCATACCAGGCCCATCGGGTCTGGTATGGATTTTAAGGGGAACGTCACGCCAAAATAAAAAATAAAAATAGCTGTGGGGTCCCCCTAAAATTCATAAGAGACCCTTATCCAAGCATGCAGCCTGGAGTACAGGATGGGGGGGGGCAAGCGAGCACCCCCCCTCCTGAACCATACCAAGCCACATGCCCTCAACATGGGGTGGGTGCTTTGGGGTCCCTGGCTTGGTGGTTGTGGGGGTCTGCGGCCGGGGGGTTTATCGAAATCTGGAAGCCCCCTTTAACAAGGGGGCCCCCAGATCCCGCCCCCCGATATGTGGATGGGTATCGGGTATATTGTACCCCTACCTATTCACCAAAAATAAGTGTCAAAAAAGTAAAATCCACAAAAGACAGTTTTTGACAATTCCTTTATTAAAAAAAGAAAAAAAAAGTGGCTCGTGATGTCCATCCATCGTCAATCACGCTGCCTGACGGACCCGAAAAAAAAAATACTCCACTCCCATGGGAGGCGCCCCGCCAACTACTGTTTTTTCGCTGTGACAGCTGTTATATAGGCAAGGGCGGGGGCACCCGCTGATGTAACCTGGATGACCCAGCTCCCTCTGACATGACGTCAGAAGGGCGGGGTCACTTGGTTACGTCACCAGTTGCACCCCCCTCCTGTCCACCTGGCTCCATCCATCCACCTGGCTGCACCCCGTCTCCTGTCCACCTGGCTGCACCCCCTCTCCTGTCCACCTGGCTCTATCCCTCCACCTGGCTACACCCCCTCTCCTGTCCACCTGGCTCCATCCCTCCACCTGGATGCACCGCCCCTCTTGTCTACCTGGCTTCAGTCCTCCACCTTGCTGCACCCCCTCTCCTGTCCACATGGCTACACCCCCTCTCCTGTCCACATGGCTACACCCCTAACTCCTGTCCACATGGCTACACCCCTAACTCCTGTCCACATGGCTACACCCCTATCTCCTGTCCACCTGGCTGCACCTCCTCTCTCTTGTCCACCTGGCTGCACCCCCTCTCCTGTCCACCTGGCTCCATCCTCCCTCCACCTGGCTGTACCTTCCCTCTCCTGTCCACCTGGCTCCATCCCTCCACCTGGCTGCACCCCCCTCTCCTGTCCACCTGGCTCCATCCCTTCACCAGGAGTTCTGGTGCTAAAAATTTAAATTAGTTTTGTTTGTTTTTTTGGGGGGAGGGGGGGGGGTGGGCGCAAGTAGATGGACTCGCCTAGGGCGCAAAATAGTCTAGCACCGGCCCTGCCCTTTACAAAGAATCAGCGCACCACTATCAATCACTTTTCATTCCTGGTATTCAGGGTTTTTTAGGTGCAGCAGACTAATCTAATTGAATTGTCAGTGCTTCCCTTCACCTACACAATGTGATGAACGCTAAGAGCAAGGCTTCGATTAATTCTCTGAATAAGGACAATAAAGCTTCCCTTCCGGAGTGGATGGAAAGGTGTAATATTAATCTTGTACAGGTTAAATCTTGTACAGGTTAATGGTCAGAGGAAATATGGTGGCCCTCTTGCAGACTAGGTTGGAGGCGCTCCTTCACTTGGGACAGAAATAGTTATCAACAATATGCCTCAAGAGATCTGTGAAAATAAATGAATTCCACCTTTGCAGACTGTTGGAACATTGTATGAGTTTGTCTCGTAGACTGTTGTAGACTGGTGACGCAAAGTCATAGTTACATAGTTACATAGTTAGTCAGGTTGAAAAAAGACAAAGTCCATCCAGTTCAACCATAAAAAAATAACTAAAATACAATAAAAAAATATTGTGCAATCCCATATACCCAATTCTATACCCACAGTTGATCCAGAGGAAGGCAAAAAACCCCAGCAGAGCATGATCCAATTTGCTACAGCAGGGGAAAAAATTCCTTCCTGATCCCCCGAGAGGCAATCGGATTTACCCTGGATCAACTTTACCTAGAACTGTTAGTACTCAGTTATATTATGTACATTTAGGAAAGTATCCAGGCCTTTCTTAAAGCAATCTACTGAGCTGGCCAGAACCACCTCTGCAGGGAGTCTGTTCCACATTTTCACAGCTCTTACTGTGAAGAAACCTTTCCGCATTTGGAGATGAAATCTTTTTTCTTCTAGACGTAAAGAGTGCCCCCTTGTTCTCTGTGTTGACCGTAAAGTGAATAACTCATCACCAAGTTCACTATATGGACCCCTTATATATTTGTACATGTTAATCATATCCCCCCTTATTCTCCTCTTCTCAAGAGTGAATAAATTCAGTTCCTCTAATCTTTCTTCATAGCTGAGCTCCTCCATGCCTCTTATCAGTTTGGTTGCCCTTCTCTGCACTTTCTCCAGTTCCCCGATATGCTTTTTGAGAACTGGTGCCCAAAACTGAACTGCGTATTCCAGATGAGGCCTTACTAATGATTTGTACAGGGGCAAAATGATATCTCTCTCTCTGGAGACCATACCTCTCAATACAAGAAAGGACTTTGCTCGCTTTGGAAGCCACAGCTTGGCATTGCATGCCATTATTGAGCTTATGATCTACCAAAACCCCCAGATCCTTCTCCACTACGGATCCCCCCAGTTGTACTCCCCCTAATATGTATGATGCATTCATATTCTTAGCCCCCAAGTGCATAACTTTACATTTATCAACATTAAACCTCATCTGCCACATAGTCGCCCAATTAGACAGGGCATCGAGGTCGGCTTGTAAATTGGAGACATCTTGTAAGGACGTTATTCCACTGCATAGCTTGGTGTCATCTGCAAAGACAGAAATGTTACTTTTGATCTCAGACCCAATATCATTTATAAAGATATTAAAAAGTAAGGGTCCCAGCACTGAACCTTGGGGTACACCACTGATAACCTTAGACCATTCAGAGTAAGAATCATTAACCACTACTCTCTGAATTCTGTCTTTTAGCCAGTTTTCTATCCATTTACAAACTGATATTTCCAATCCTGTAGACTTTACCTTACACATGAGCCGTGTGTGGAAGTCTGAGTGAGAGTGGGATCCCTGATTAATCAAAGAATGGTCTGGACACCTAGGTTTGTTTAAATGACTAGTTAATTAGTTCATATTAAATTAATCATTGTCAGCTATTAGTTGCTAGAGGTGTATTGAGTATCTTAGGCCCCATGCACAAGAGACGCTGGAGCAAACTCTGCTGAACACACGTTTTTAAAGGCTAAAACCGGCATTTAAAAACGCCAGTTTTGCCGCGATTTTAGCGGCGTTTTACCGCGTTTGCGTCTATAGGCGTTTAGTTAAGAAACATCATAAGACCCTCCCTAAGCTCAAAAAACAGTATTATTTAACCATTTCAGCCATTTTGGGAGACCAGCAGCTGTATTTAGCGTATCACTTGCCACATTATCTGCCACAAGCTGTGGATTGTCCACTTGCCACGTCACCTGATACGTCACCTGGCCACGTCACCTGGCCACAAGTTGTGGATTGTCCACTTGCCACGTCACCTGCCACGTCACCTGGTCACATCACCTAGCCACGTCACCTGCCACAAGTTGTGGATTGTCCACTTGCCACATCACCTGCCACATCACCTGGCCACGTCACATGCCACAATTTGTGGATTGTCCACCTGCCACGTCACCTGGCCACGTCACCTGCCACAAGTTGTGGATTGTCACCTGCCACGTCACCTGCCACAAGTTGTGGATTGTCCACTTACCACGTCACCTGCCACATCACCTGGCCACGTCACCTGCCACAATTTGTGGATTGTCCACCTGCCACATCACCTGGCCACGTCACCTGCCACAAGTTGTGGATTGTCCACCTGCCACGTCACCTGCCAAGTCACCTGCCACGTCACCTGCCACAATTTGTGGATTGTCCACCTGCCACGTCACCTGGCCACGTTACCTGCCACAAGTTGTGGATTGTCCACTTGCCACGTCACCTGCCACAATTTGTGGATTTCCACCTGCCACGTCACCTGGCAACATCACCTGCCACAAGTTGTGTATTGTCCACTTGCCCCGTTACCTGTCACAAGTTGTGGATTGTCCACTTGCCACATCACCTGCCACAAGTTGTGGATTGTCTACAGTGCAATGCAAGCAATTACAGTTTTTTTTTATATTTTTTTAATGGTTTTTCATCATTTGCCATCATTTTTGAGATTTCTAATGTAAAAAAATAGGTCACCTTTAAAAACGCTTATAAACGCAAATGCGGCAAAACGCCGGTACCACGTTTAGCGGCGTTTAGCGTCTGAAACGTGGAAAACGTTTGCGTCTGAACCCATTTTTTTGCTTCTGGAAAAACGAGGTTAAACGCAACTGCTTGTAAACGCCAAAAAACAAGAGTGTGTGCATGGACACATAGGATAACATTGAATGGGTTCAGGGGCAGTTGAAAAAAGCGTGCAACTGCCTCTGAACGCGAGTTTAACAGCAAATAACAGCGTCTCGTGTGCATGGGGCCTTACTGTTTGAATAATGTGATCAAATTCTTATCTGATCTTGTGTACTATATATTACATAGTTACATAGTTAGGCCCCATGCACACGAGACTCTGGTAAACGCATCTTCAGAGGCAGTTGGACACTTTTTTCAACTGCCCCTGAACACATTCAATGTTATCCTATGTGTCCATGCACACAGTCTCGTTTATTGCCATTTTTAGGCAGTTGCGTTTAACCTCGTTTTTCCAGAAGCAAAAAAATGGGTTCAGACGCAAAAGTTTTCCACGTTTCAGATGCAAAACGCGGCTAAACGCCGCTAAACGTGGCACAACGCGGTACCGGAGTTTTGCCGCGTTTTTGTTTATAAGCGTTTTTAAAGGTGACCTATTTTTTTACTTTAGAAATCTCAAAAATTATGGCAAATGATGAAAAACCATAAAAAAATATTTTAAAAAATGTAATTGCTTGCATTGCACTGTAGACAATCCACAACTTGTGGCAGGTGACGTGGCAAGTGGACAATCCACAACTTGTGACAGGTAACGTGGCAAGTGGACAATCCACAACTTGTGGCAGGTGATGTTGCCAGGTGACGTGGCAGGTGGAAATCCACAACTTGTGGCAGGTAACGTGGCCAGGAGACGTGGCAGGTGGAAAATCCACAAATTGTGGTAGGTGACGTGGCAGGTGACGTGGCCAGGTGACGTGGCAGGTGGACAATCCACAAATTGTGGCAGGTGATGTGGCCAGGTGACGTGGCAGGTGACGTGGCAAGTGGACAATCTACAACTTGTGGCAGGTGATGTGGCAGGTGACGTGGCCAGGTGACGTGGCCAGGTGGACAATCCACAAATTGTGGCAGATGACGTGGCCAGGTGACGTGGCAAGTGGAAAATCCACAACTTGTGGCAGGTGACGTGGCCAGGTGATGCTGCCAGGTGACGTGGCAGGTGACGTGGCAGGTGGACAATCCACAAATTGTGGCAGGTGACGTGGCCAGGTGACGTGGCAGGTGACGTGGCAAGTGGACAATCCACAACTTGTGGCAGGTGGACAATCCACAAATTGTGGCAGGTGACGTGGCCAGGTGACGTGGCAGGTGACGTGGCAAGTGGACAATCCACAACTTGTGGCAGGTGACGTGGCCAGGTGACGTGGTAGGTGGACAATCCACAAATTGTGGCAGGTGACGTGGCCAGGTGATGTGGCTAGGTGACATGGCAGGTGGACAATCCACAACTTGTGGCAGGTAACGGGGCCAGGTGACGTGGCCAGGTGATGTGGCAGGTGGACAATCCACAAATTGTGGCAGGTGACATGGCCAGGTGACGTGGCAGGTGACGTGGCAGGTGGACAATCCACAACTTGTGGCAGGTGACGTGGCCAGGTGACATGGCCAGGTGATGTGGCCAGGTGACGTGGCAGGTGCACAATCCACAACTTGTGGCAGGTGACGTGGCCAGGTGACGTGGCAAGTGGACAATCCACATATTGTGGCAGGCGACGTGGCCAGGTGACGTGGCCAGGTGACGTGGCAGGTGGACAATCCACATATTGTGGCAGGTGACGTGGCCAGGTGACGTGGCCAGGTGATGTGGCAGGTGACGTGGCAAGTGGACAATACACAACTTGTGGCAGGTGACGTGGCAGGTGACGTGGCATGTGACATGGCAAGTGGACAATACACAACTTGTGGCAGGTGACGTGGCAGGTGACGTGGCAAGTGGACAATGCACAACTTGTGGCAGGTGACGTGGCCAGGTGACGTGTTAGGTGACGTGGCAAGTGAACATTCCACAACTTGTGGCAGGTGACGTGGCCAGGTGACATGGCAAGTGGACAATGCACAACTTGTGGCAGGTGACGTGGCCAGGTGACGTGGCCAGGTGACGTGGCAAGTGAACATTCCACAGCTTGTGGCAGGTGACATGGCCAGGTGATGTGGCAAGTGGACAATCCACAACTTGTGGCCAGGTGACGTGGCAGGTGACGTGGTAAGTGGACAATTCACAACTTGTGGCCAGGTGACGTATCAGGTGACGTGGCAAATGGACAATCCACAGCTTGTGGCAGATGATGTGGCAAGTGATACGCTAAATACAAGTACACTGCTGCTCTCTCAGCTGCTGGTCTCCCAAAATGGCTGAAATGGTTAAATAATACTGTTTTTTGAGCTTAGGGAGGGTCTTATGATGTTTCTTAACTAAACGCCTATAGACGCAAACGCGGTAAAATGTGGTAAAACGCTGCTATAATCGCGGCAAAACGGGCGTTTTTAAATGCCGGTTTTAGCCTTTAAAAACGTGTCTTCAGCAGAGTTTGCAGCGGTGTCTCGTGTGCATGGGGCCTTAGTCAGGTTGAAAAAAGACACAAGTCCATCCAGTTCAACCATAAAAAAAAATAAAAATAAATAAAATAAAATAAAAAATATCGTACAATCCCATATACCCAATTTTATACCCACAGTTGATCCAGAGGAAGGCAAAAAACCCCAGCAGAGCATGATCCAATTTGCTACAGCAGGAGAAAAAAATTCCTTCCTTATCCCCCGAGAGGCAATCGGATATTCCCCGGATCAACTTTACCTATAAATGTCAGTACCCAGTTATAATATGTACATTTAAGAAAGAATCCAGGCCCTTCTTAAAGCAATCTACTGAGCTGGCCAGAACCACCTCTGCAGGGAGTCTATTTCACATTTTCACAGCTCTTAGGCCCCATTCACACATGAGCATAGCGTTTTCAGGCAGAAAGTCGCGCAATTTTACCGCGATTTTGCGGCGTTTTTTGCAGATTGGATCGGTGCCGAAGCAATAAGTCTGCCACTCCATGGATCTCTGCTCCACCGGGACCTCGTGGGTTCCCAACTGCTTCGACCATGGACGTTGCTTCATTTGCTGCTCCTTTGACGGATACAGGAATTCGGCTGAAGCCCCGGGGTCGCTTTGCCCTTTACACGTGCAAAGACGCAGAGGCCTTGGGCATGATCTGTCCAAAGTGCCAGGGACTGGCCGTACAGCTTCGCCCTTTCGGGAGATGCGTCCTTTGCGGGGATTTCCTTTTTGAGGTAGATCAGCCTACTAAAAAGCCAAAGGTCTACCGAGTTAACTGCCTCTCCGGCGCTGTTACTCCGGAGGAGAAAATTTGTGCTTCCACAGCCATGCCCATACACACCCCCGCGGAGACAGCGGATGCTGAGGAAAAAGTTCCGGCTCTTATGGAGCTTGAGATGGAGAGCCCAGCTGATGCTGCCTCTGTTGCAACAGAGTCCTCCCTTCCCCCTGCTAAGAGGAAAGTGGGATATGTGAAGGCTTCTCGTGGCCGCGGTCAAGGCCTACCCCAGCACCTGCCTGAACCGGATCATCAACCCAGAGGGATCTCCGGCCGATCCAAGTCAGGGGAAGGTAAGAAGGCTGGGAAAACTGAGACATTGACTTTGTTGGGAAGAGGGTAGAATGTCCACACCCCACGCTACCGGGGATGTGCGGGCCGCCAGCCCGCAAAGACTTTCCATTTTTCGGGACAATGTATCAGTGTCTACTACCAGTTATTTGCCGGCAGAGGCATATGACACCTCTGACTTTGAATCATCGTTCGATGTGGGGGATGACCACGAAATTGATGAGATTTTCACCTGCAAGGGTTGGGACAAAATCCCGGTGACCTCATCCCGTAGTTTAAAGGGAGTTTCGCCAATGGACTCTGGGGAAACTACACCCCGGGTGGAAGTGACTGTCCCAAGGGAAGAGGCCAATCCTATGCCTGCTTTGTCTGCCCCGACATCCTCTGTGCCTGATACTACTGCTGCTGTTCGCTCTCCTTTGCGGCTGCCTATGTTACAGTTGGAGCCCGCACTAATAAGGAGATCTCCAGATGCGATTGTCCTCCCTGGAAATGGGGATCGTGCGAACATGCCGCCTCTGGCCCAATTGCAGCGGCTTTTGCACCAGAAGGTAGCAGCAGAATATGGTTGGGAGTACCCATATGTTCCCAAGGACCTTTTGTTCGAGGTAGAGGCATCCCGAGAACGATGGTATGCAGACTTTGTGTGGGATCGTTTGGAGGTAAAGAAAGGTCACCGCTACTTCAAGTGTTCAGCCGTGATGACTGAGCGATACAAGGGCTGCCGGAGGGACTGGACTCTTGGTCGGCACATTCATACAGACCGGGTAGTGATTTGTAGCAGGGATCGAGATGATGTGGTATACTCGATAGAGACTCTGGACAAAGACTGGAAAACTCTTGTTCTCCCTGATCCCCAGTATTACCTCTGAAGTGGGAGCTTGTTTGTTTTTTATTATTATTATTCCACTTCAGGGACATTGCTTGAACTATCACCTTGACCTTCCGCCCAAAGGGAAAATTTACTCTTTGGAGACCCGGGGAACTATTTGTGTTTCTTCCCCTCTACTGTTCTGCAAAAAGAACTGAACTTTGGGTAGCTTTAGTTAGGGCAAAGCAGGAAGCCGACATGAACAAGAAGGAGGGTTCCTGTGTTAAAGTTGTGCCTATGCGCACATAGGTCATGTAGTGATGTGCGCTGCCACTAGGTGGTGGTGGTCTGCAGAAATTTGTGTTACAGAGGCAAGTCATTCTTTCTAGGAGGAATGGTTCGTTTCTGACTTCCAGAAAGTTAGAAGATGTTATTTGTGTGCTGTGTTTTTTTATTTTTTCCCTCTGCAGGTGATCGCCTATCAAGTACATCGGAGAATGGGTGGAAAGATAGGATAGAAAAAAAAGGGATTGTCTTGTGAAATGATTGTAATGTATATTACTTGCTGGCTATTTCTTTGTTGTGAAAAAAAAAAAGGAAAACCTTTTGATTCAGGCACAGAACGAATCCTATTGTACATAGTTGGAAAAGACCAGAGCCCACTCAGGATTGAGGGGGGTCTTCTGACCTTCTCCAGACACTGGGGACAGTGTCTATTAAGGAGGGGGGTGTGTGTAGCGGGTACTCCAAATTTAGGGGGTCTCTATGTCTAAATTTAGGGGGATGACCCGAGCACTAGTATGGTTCGGGCCTTCTAGTTGTGCTGGACTCTGCTTTGTTGCTGTGTGCCTATGTAGAGTTCCCTGTGGCCTGCAGGTGGGGCTGCCATGTTGGGTCAGGGTTGAACCATAGGTTGCATTGGCGCTATTGGATGTCCTCTCTCAGTTACCATGCAGTGGGCTGGTTCTGCCTGCTGTGCATGCCGGGAGAGGATATAAAAGAGGCAGACGCCATTTGATAAGGAGGAGAGACCTGGGGACCAGTACCCGGAGGAGTGTGCCCCCTAAGGAGGGGGGTGCGTACCCCGACTGAGGAGTCTCGGGCACCTTCGGCCCGAGACCGCAACGTTCCGGGTAGGCCCAGTACCTTCAACTGGGTCTACAGGCAGAATTTTGGAGTCCTAGGATATCCGGGTGAGGGTATCCGCTCCGACCAAGAGGAAGCCAGGGGAGGATCAGTCCTATAACAGGAGATGAGTGATAGTTAGATTGCTGTCTCTGGAAAGGCCTGGTGACCTGTCGGAGGGAAGGATCCTATGCTCCGCAGAACTGACCCTGCGGAGTGCTGCTGCTCTTTGAGGACAGACTGAACTTGTCCTTGGAGGATTTAAATTGCTTGTTCGAGCTCCACACCGGCTGCTAGGACCATTGAGGGACTATCCGGGTGAGCTGTACCCACTCGGGACCGAGAGGTGATGAATCTGGGAGTGCTGTGCCTGAATCTGCTCTAGTTCAACTATTATCTCTCACCTACTCTCTCTTATCTATTAGGCTTGTGCACAACGGAAAAATTTGGTTAGTTTTGGTTCGTTTCTTTTCGGTCCTGTTGATTCGTAATCATTCGTAATTTTGCTAGACGGGATTTTTCGTGTTCGGACTAATTCGTATTTTCGCAAGCGACATTTTTCGTTGAATTTTTAGTTGATTTATAATTCGTACTTTCGGTAGAGTACATTGTTTTTCGTTGATTCTGGACACAACTCCTACTTTCGTAACTTTTTTTGGGTTCGTTGATTCGTAATTTTCTGTGTCTCTCTCACGACGACGCTGCCTATTATGCCTAATGTGCTTCGAATGGATTTGTACTTTTCTAAATACATAGCGGTTATTTGTAACGATTCGAAATCTCGTATTTTACTTTCGTTTTTTACATGCGGCTATAGCCTCCGCCCCTGTACACCATTTTGAGAGGGTTCAGCATGGTGAGGGAGAAGCAGAGAGCAGAGCAGAGTGTTATTGTGCTTCGAATGGATTCGAAATCTTGTATTTTACTTTCGTTTTTTACATGCGGCTATAGCCTCCGCCCCTGTACACCATTTTGAGAGGGAGTTCAGCACGGTGTGGGAGAAGCAGAGAGCAAAGCAGAGTGAGTGTTATTGTGCTTCGTATGGATTCGTACATTCGTAACTTTTTCATAACGAATTATGCCGAAGACATTCGGGCATTCGCTATTTGCGGTATAATTTATTTCGGATTCGGTCTTATTCGTAATTGCTTTGTTCGGAAATTCGAATGCTTCCGAATGTCCGAAAGTTGCTAAATTCGGACGAATTTCGATTCGTTACGAAACGAATTGCACAAGCCTATTATCTATCAAGTAAAGATACCAAATAAACTCAACGTTGGAGTTTAAGTGGTTTGGACATTGACTTTATTAAAGAGGGAAAAGTACAGACTCGTCTCTACATTCTGGAGATGGGAACCAGTGGAAGGAGGTAACTCGCTGCGGGACCCAGGTACGTATACACCACCTGACCTCTAAACTAGAGGACACGGGCTTGTGGCATGGGTGCCTCTCCTTTACCCTAAGAGGAGAGGGTGGTGCAACACTGAAAAAGGAACTCAAAAATGCATAGGTGTGAACCAAGCCTTAGTGCACACAAACGCAATATAATTCCCAATCGTTGGTAAAATATAAAAGATGTGTCAAGTAAATAGATACCAAACATGTCTAGCCTCAAACTACATGTGCCTGTGAAATGGCGAAAAACAATGATACCTAAAATTGCCTGTAAGCGACAATTGAATGGATCATCAGTTTAAAGCTAACAGAGAATGATGTGCGACCTTAAAGAGTGTTGGGTTACGCCAGATTTTGTAGAGAAAGACACGCTAATTAAACAGCTGTGTGTTGGGCTATTTAGTTCTGACCTGATTATGGCTCAGGGCTCCACCCAACAGACAGGAAGTCTGTGCATGGGAGTCAGGTGGACTCCCATCCCTTTTGAGAGGAGTCAGACGCTGCATGGGTGCAGCCAGAGGATGCATGTCTGCAGGAGGCAGATGTCATTGGTGAATTAAGCAATAAGGTGCTGACCCGGAGTAAGCTAGGAGAAAGCTTAACTCCAGGAAACTGTTTGGGTCTAAGGAGCAGACCTAAGGCCTAGGCTAAAGGCCTGAAACAGCCGGATGGCAAGAATGTAAAGCCAGGAGGCTAAACTGTGGAGTATGTTTAGCCTCCCGGCTAAAAGTAAACCCCCCGGTGAGGGCTACTGATGTATTTGTGAACTTTTTGTGCTTTTAAATAAAAGTGGGCTACCATGCCCTTAAAACATAGTTCCTGACTGGCTTGAATCACTGGAAAAACGCATCTACCACAAGAGCTAACAACCCCTAATCTTACAGCCGCATACACACGGTCGGAATTTGAGGAAAAAAGTCAGACGGAATTTTTTCAGCGGATATTCCGACCGTGTGTATGCACCCATCTGACTTTTTCCGCCGGAAATTCTGACGGAGTTCGAAGGAGGACATGTTCGTCTGTATGGAACTCCGGCGGAGAAAAAAACACACATGCTCAGAATCAAGTCGACGCATGCTTGGAAGCATTGAACTCAATTTTTCTTGGCTCGTCATAGTTTTGTACGTCACCGTGTTCTTGACGGTCGGAATTTGGTGTGACAGTGTGTATGCAAGACAGCTTGAACGGAATTCCGTCGGAAAAACCTGTTGGAGTTTATTTCGACGGAAAATTCGACCGTGTGTACAAGGCATTAGAATTATTGCTCTCACTTGAACATTCATGGTGATACCCAACAAGTGTGGTACAATTGCTGTTTACATACGTGTGTGTGTGTGTGTGTGTGCCCTACCAGCATGTTTGGGTCCAGAATGATCTGGGCTCAAAGGAAGGGGCTCAAAGGAAGTAAATTGAATGATGCTGGCCATGAAACTGAGAACATCTAGTAGCATACTGTATAAAAGTATGTTTTTAATAGTCAGCGGCTACAAAAAGTGTAGCTGCTGACCTTTAATAAACAGGCACTCACCTGTCCCATGGTCGAGTGATGCGACCGCCAGAAGCCTCGCTTCTCTCCTTCTCCTCTCCGCGACGCCAGCATTGCAAGTGTGGGCATCCGGCTGTGACAGCTGGGTGCGCACTGCGCATACGCGAGTCGCGCTGAGTGTTCTGAATGGCCGGGCAAAATTTTGGGACCTGTGATGTGTCCCGGAAGATTGCAGGGAGGGAGGGGGGAGAGGAGAACTTCTGCTATCAAAAATAGGTTACTTGCCCCCCCCCCCAAATTTTTTTATTGCATGCCAAATGTGGCATGTAAGCAGTCCTTACACTTTTGGGTGTGTAGCGGGTATGTACTTTCCTGGGTGTAATTTAAACCTGGCAGAGACATCAGTGATGTGTAGTTCCCTGCGGTCCAGCAGGTGGCGCTGTCGCCCTGGGCTGGGGTTGAACCATTGCTGTGTGCCGTGCCTCCTTTTTGTCCTCCCTCCGCAGCGGTATGGTGGGGCGGGGAACCCGCCGTGCTTGCTGAGAGAGGGTATAAAGGGGCCGGCCATCTTTGTCACGGGGTCAAAACCCAGGCACCTGCAGCCTGAGGGCGGCCTAGGCCTAGAGGACGTCCGGAGGTCGTGTTCCATCCCAGGCACCTTTAGCCTGGGGTGAGGTACTCGGATGGAGGTCTGGAGCTCAGTGCCCAACACTGAGTTCCGCGAGGGAAGGAGGTCCTAGGGAACCCAGGGATTGGGTACCCGAATCCGGAAGGTGTAATGGACCGGGGGGAGCTACTCACTTGAAGACCGGGTGCAGCAGATTGCCATTGACAGGTGAGCCTCCCATCGGAGACCGCCTGGAAGGAAATCCCCCCTCCGCTCGGAGACCTCAGCCCACTTTCATGGAGGAAAGTGGAGAGTTCATTGTGTCTGGGCCTACTCGCATTCACACCTCCTTGTTTGTTCTGTTCTTTAACCACTTAACCACTTAAGCCCCGGACCATTTCGGGCCATTAGGACCAGGCCTGTTTTTGGGATTCGGCACTGCGCTGCTTTAACTGTAAATTGTGCGGACATGCAATGTTGTACCCAAATGAAATTTGCGTCCTTTTCTTCCCACAAATAGAGCTTTCTTTTAATGGTATTTGATTGCCTCTGCGATTTTTATTTTTTGCGATATAAACGGAAAAAGACCGAAAATTTTGAAAAAAAATGATATTTTCTACTTTTTGTTATAAGAAAAATCGAATAAACTCAATTTTAGTCAGACATTTAGGCCAAAATGTATTCAGCCACATGTCTTTAGTAAAAAAAATGTCAATAAACGTATATTTATTGGTTTGCGCAAAAGTTATAGCGTTTACAAACTAGGGTACATTTTCTGAAATTTACACAGCTTTAAATTTATGACTGCCTATCTCATTTCTTGAGGTGCTAAAATGGCAGGGCAGTACAAAACCCCCCCAAATGACCCCATTTTGGAAAGTAGACACCCCAAGGAAATTGCTGAGAGGCATGTTGAGCCCATTGAATATTTTTTTTTTTTGTCCCAAGTGATTGAATAATGACAAAAAAAAAAAAAAATTACAAAAAGTTGTCACTAAATGATATATTGCTCACACATGCCATGGTTATATGTGGAATTGCACCCCAAAATACATTTTGCTGCTTCTCCTGAGTACGGG